>CM031614.1:62198817-62268817 GCA_018398815.1 Conus ventricosus
GAAATCTACGGGGCGGAAGTCTACGTGGCGGAAGTCTACGGGGCGGAAGTCCACAGACGGAAGTCCACGGGTCGGAAATCTACGGGGCGGTTGTCTATGGGGCGGAAGTCTACGGGGCGGAAGTCCACGGGACAGAAATCTACGAGCGGAAGTCTACGAGGCGGAAGTCTACGAGGCGGAAGTCTACGGGGTGGAAGTCCACGGGACAGAAATCTACGAGCGGAAGTCTACGAGGCGGAAGTCTACGGGGTGGAAGTCCACGGGTAGGAAGTCCACGGGACAGAAGTCTACGAGGGGGAAGTCAAGAGGAGGGCAGAACTCCACAGGGTGGAAGTCCGAGAACCCCACCTCCACCACGACGCCTTTTTTTCTTTTTTCTTTTTTTTTTCTTTTTTTTTTTTTAAAGCAAATTCTGTCTTCTGAGTCACTGGTCATCGATCTCGGACCGCACAAGGGCCGTGGCGGCACTACAATGGTGACCGCTGCACCAGTTATCCCCGCTTCTGACAGTTGTGGAACACAAATGCCTGGATTGCCACAAACCTCTGTCCGGTCCACTCAGCCATGTGGTCTGTACACGTCCTTCTCAACCAGCACTAAAAAAAAAAAAAAAAAAAAAAAAAAAAAAGGCAGTATATCAACTACCTGGGGAAACACAAAAGCAAAAATCCCCGCTAAAGTCGAATCTAAGACTCCTCTGATGTATGCCGAGGATGGTCGCGCTGACTGTGTTCATCAAGTCACAAGGGTTGTGTTTCTGACTCTGCAAATCAGAGATGTCTATAACGGTTTTCAAACTCAGCCTCACCTATACTCAATCGATTTTTGTTTCTTAACGGCATTGTTTTAATTAAACTGGATCGTTCGTGAAATGAATAAACTTTTGATTTTTTTTTTTTCAAAGTAGGAATTAACCTAGACAGTTTTTGGTAGAATGGCTGTTTGCACCGAACAAAGTCAAGGGCAAATTAAGGAAAAAATAAAGGAGATTAAGTTACTCGTTGCTGATTAAAATGTTAGATTAGTTACCAGTCAGTTGCCCCCTTCCCCCCCCCCCCCCCTCACACACACACTTTTTTCTTTACTTTCTTTCCTTTGTTTGTTTGTTTGGTTGTTTTTTGTTGTTGTTGTGGGTTTTTTTTTTTTTTTTTTTTTTTCTTTGCTTCCTTTTAATAATTCAACTAACCGGGAGCAATACGTCATTTCAGTGAGGATGAAAGGGATACCATACATCATCATTATGGTATTCGTCATCCGTTTTCAAGCTGTTTCTAAGACAGATTCAGACAAGTACTACTATAGCCTACGATTAGATTTTGGACATGGAAGAGATCCTGCGTGCATTCGACAAAAAAAAAAAAAGCATACTTACAGATGACATGCTGGATGTAATGCGCTTGTTTGCTGAAGGCTTCATTCATGCATGTAGGACAAGTAAAAAAGGGTGTGATGCAACACCTTCTTAAACTTTATAGCCCATCCGACCACGCAGGCCACACGTGCACTGTAAACCCAAAACAACAACAACAACAAACAATGTGCAAGCACAAATATCAAGATTAAGAGACGAATCCGCATTGAACTGTCGGCTAAACACACACACACACACACACACACACACACACACACACACACACACATACACACACACACACACACACACACACACACATACACACACACACACACACACACACACACACACACACACACGCACGCACGCACGCACGCACACACATATTATACTAAAAATAAAAATAAAAAAATAAAAAAACCTATGTATAAGTACAAATATCTTGATTAAAAAACGAATCCGCTTCAACTGTCTATTAAACACACACACACACACACACACACACACACACACACACACACACACACACACACACACACACATGCGCATGCGCGCAAAACGTACACTAAAATCGTATATTCTCGATCAGATATTAGCATATATAACTGAGAGATAAACGCACAATATAGAAACGAGTTCCTCAGAATATTTTTTTTTAAAAAGGTTTCCAAACTGAAAATTACTACGGTAATCGCTAACATTTTGTTTATTCTTCATTGTACTACAACTGTGCTAGATCTACAACGGTGAATGACCAACAATTGTTTATGGCTAGGAATTCAAAATGTGAAAATGAAGCCGTAAATTTCTCACTTGCATTGCGATGTCGTACATTTTGATACTTAAATTATATATAGATGTGATCAATGTTCTTTTGTCATGTACACATTTAGACATAAATCGGGGGTAGGGGGGTGATTGTGGGAAAAGAAGGTGAAGACAGGATGCAGATGTTATGCTTCATCTTGCAAACCATCGTGAATTATGACAATATGACGAATCGAGGAGTGGACATGTAATCCTTTTTTAAACGGGAACCCAAAAGAGGTCTGTCAGAATCACTGTTACAGTTTAGGCCCAAAACGCTACACATTCTCTATTACAGTCAAAGCTGCACCTGGCTTTTCTCAACCAGCCAGTACCAAAACATAGTCATCGCACAGTCCAGATTTGACCCATACCATACCTGACTCTGAGACGGGTGTCATGTCCGTTCTTCTTCCTATGCGAGCACGATCCACATGACCCTTCATTTTCCTGTCGTCTGCTAGACTTTTCATTTGAAAATCTTAGAGCTTTACCAATGGCGTAGAAACGAAAAGAGTCCACAAGTTATGCATCATTCTGCTGTTTTTGCTGACATATGGCAATGAACTAATTTACTGACCCCGAATTCCAGGATAAAATCATCTTGTTCACATATATTCTTTTTTTCTTTTTTTTCCCCACCGAGCCGGTGTCGGCGGAAAATAACACTGCGGGAAAAAAACACTACAGGAGTGTTATTTTCCTAGGAAGATTACACTCCTTCACCAGGAAAAAATGACTACGCCCAGGAAATTAACACTACCCCAGGAAAAAAAAAAGACTGCTCTAGTTTTCTTTCAATTAATTCTTTTAATTCTTCCATGATTAAAATTCTTTAAAAATTCTTTAAGAACACGTTTAACACTCGCATGAAACAACCCTTTCGAAGTGCCCACAGAGGTTCAACAAATAAATTTTCTCTTGGCTTTCAGCTCTGCCAAGGGGGTGTGATCGAGCCACCTTCTCTCATCTCCACTTTTGAGTATACACGCTGATCGTGGTGTTCAGGAGCAAGGCAGCTGCTATGATCTCTGTGTCTGTAGCGCAGATACGATTTGCCGCCATCTTTGTCGATCTGAGGTATTCTTCTGTGAACCAAGTTGCAACAGTCCGAAACAACACTTTTTTAAAAATGAACACAAAATCAAAATGAACACAAAATTCACGTGCATCTTTCCTAGCAACAAACACCCGCAGTCTTTTTATCCCGCCAGTCTTATTTGCCGCCGTAGTGGCAGTGTTATTTTCCTGGCGCCAGTGTAATTTTCCTAGGAAAATAACACTCCCCTTCCGAGATTGCAGTGTTTCTTTCCTAGGAAAAATACACTCCCAGTGTTTTTTTCCTGGAAGTCTTTTTTGCCTCCTACACCGGGGCGATTTGCATCTGTTCAAACTTGGTTGTTAGAACTTGACCTTTGTTGTAACCTCGAACTCTGATCCAAGAAAACAAGGTTAGTTTCAAAGTGAGTTGACTGAGGGCGGAAATTGAAACAAATTTTTAAAAGAAAACTAACACATTTTCTTCTGAAACTTTGCTCTAAGAAAACCACTTTTCGCATACGTTGTTCTCCTAAAAAAAAAAAAGGGTCGTTGATTCAGGGGAGAAAATCTCCCACGAGAATGTTCAATTTCGTGGAATGATTTCCCTTACCATCTTCTTTAGAGAACTAATATATGTCTGTTCTGGCTCACCCGCTCTCAACCGGCCTTAGCCGGTTTCGACCGGGCGAATCCAGAACAGACATATATTAGTTCTCTAATAAGTAAGACTTCAATAACCAAAAAATAACGTCCCTACAAACAAACATACTGTGTAGGATTGTCCGTTTTTAATACTAATTTACTAAACTTTTCAGATTTCAGTTTTTGCTTAATCCTGTTTTTTTCCTGGTCATTTTCTTTAACATCTTTTTTCACGAAAAACATTCTTAAAAATGAAATCTCTGTTTTTCATGTGAAAAAAAAATAAGTTTTTTAAACTGCTCCAAAGTTTTTTTAAAACGAGTTATATTTTTGAAAAAAAACCACCCCCTTTATTTTTTTAGCATTCCCCACTAAAAACCCATTTTTTGACAAAGTGTTTCTCTTTTAACTATTGTTTTTTTCTGGGGGAACCAGTAAACTTTTAAAAAAATAGCCCCGGGTTTCCCTCAAAAAAATTTTATAAAAAAGCGTTTGGGCTTTCACTCAGTTTTTTTGCGGGGAACAAAAAAAAATTATGTTTCTTTCCTGTCCCTTTTTAAACCCTTCTAACATAAATTTTGTTTTTTTCCTTTTAAAGTTTGGACAAAAAAATCCAAAAAGATTAAAATTTAAAGATAAACTGTTTGAAAACAGGTTGGGGAATAAATATTTTTTTTTTCCAAACCCAGTTTGTCCACAAAAATGAACAAATGAGGAGGTTTTTTTGGTCATAAATTTTAAAAATGTTTCCTTTTATTTTTTAAAATAACAAAATTTTAAATCAAATTCAGTTTTTAATTTTTTTCATACCCCTTTTGGTTAGAACTTTTTTTCAGTATAATAAAATCCTATGAGACCAAAATTTGTAAGTTTAAATTTTCCAATTCAGTTCTGAAAGATTTTTTCTTTTTAAGTCAAAAATTTTTTTTTTGTTGCTTTTGTTATGACCTTAATATCCTCACCATTTTTAAAAAACACGATGATAATTTTAAAAGGCTTTTTTAAACGTCAAAGTTTTGCCAGCAAAATAAAAAATTCCTTTAAAAGGTCGTCACTAACCCCCCCAAAAACCCCAACCCTTCCCACATTTTTTAAAGAAAAAAAAAATTTTCAAATATTTTTGGGTAAAACGTGTTCCAAAATTTTCTGCGGGAAAAAAACTGTTTTTTTTGGGAGAATTTTCTTTCTTTAAAAACCGTTTTTTTCTTTTGGGGGGAAAGTATTTTTTTTCCCAAAAGGGTTTTTAAATTTAAAATTCTTTCCGACTTTTTGTCGCCCGGGATAAAAATTTTTCATGTAAAGGGCCAGATTTTTGAGTGCTTTTTTTTTTGAAATTTTTTTGGCGGTTTAAAAAATGAAAATTTGGGCTTATGAATTCAAATTTTATTTTCCCATTCTAAATTTTGGTTCAAAAAATGCCATTTGAGGTCAGGTTTTCGAATTTTTAAAATTCATACTGGCCACATTTTTTTGCTTCTACATTGCTAGTTGTTCTATTTAGGAAACTTTTTGTTGTCGGAAACCCTCTTTACGTTTATAATAAACCACTTTATGTATTTCAAAACCATACAAAGCGCCTATCCACCTTTTTGTTAAAAAGCCCGCAACGTCTGAAGGGTCTTTTTTAATTTTAAAAATTTTAAACCCCTTTAAAGGGGCGCTAATGTAACCCCCGGGTTTCTTCTGGTACTGCAAAAGTTTTGTAAAAAAATTTTTTTTTTTTTCCCCAAACAATGGCTTTTTTATCACATTTTACAAAATTTCCCGCTTTTTTTCTGAAATTTTTTATTTTAAATACCCGCCCCTTCCACAAAAAATCTTTTAAACGGGAAAATTAGGGAATTGTTTTTAAAATTTTCAAATCGAAAATTATGCCCTTTTCCCCGATGGAAGAGCTTTTAAAAAACAGTTTAGGGCCTTCATCATATAAGTTTTAAATCAGTCCCAAACTCATCCAAATAAAACATAGAGAAAAGAATGTAAGGGCAAATCAAAGCGGATTTTTTTCCCCCTCAAAAATTTGTTTTTTTTGGGTGTAACTCAAAATCAAAAAATTGTCAGCTGCAAACCCTAACATTTTTCTAGCTCTTTTTCAAAATATTTCCCCCCTTCTTCTTCGGGTTTGGAATTTTAACATTTTTTTTTTAAGTTTTGAATTGGGAAAGGGTTTGGGGAGTAAGGTCGAAGTTTCTAAATTGCTTTTTTTTAGTGAGAAAAACCCGAAATAACCATCGGGTTTTTGGGTTAAACCGGGCTAACTTTGGCCCCTTTTTTTGTCAACTTTTAAAAACCTTTTTTATTCTCCTTGGCTTTGCTTTTTTTTTAACCATACGACTTTTTTAATATTTCATGGACCCGCGCCGTTTGGTTCCGAAATTCGTTTTCAATACCCTTTTCAAAAAAAGGGAAGGAGGGGTTTCTTGGGTTGTTACTGTTACAAACTTTTTTTAAACGAAAAAAAAAAAATTTGATTGATTTAAATTTTCTGTTTCAAAATATTTTTTGGGGGCCGCCTTTACAAATTTTAAAAATTTTTAAAAACCACGGGACACCCCTTGACATTGCGGGTGACCCAGACTAACCTTTTCATAAAAAGGTGAGTCCCTCCATTAAAGGGCGTTATTTAAACCCCCTATTAAAAAAGACACATCGAAAAAATTTGGGGTTTTAGTCATCCCCAGAGTTTTTTCAAACCATTTAAAAAACTTTGCGGTTTTTGAATCAACTGGGTTTTGGAGTGCGTATGTAATCATTTAAAAATTCATCCTAAACCTTTGGTGAGGTCAGGTACGATTTTCATTTTTTTTTACCCCTTTCAACGTATTTGGGACTGAATTTGCAACCCCATTACCTAATGAAAAAACCTTTTAAAACCCCATTCAGCAACAGAATAGACATAAAGGGCCTTTTTGGAAAGAATCTGTACAAATTTAAAAAAAATTAACATCAAACAGACTTTAGAAAAAAGGGTGGGAAATTTTAATCATGGTTTAGGCACCCCTTATTATTGGGGGGGTGCACAGAAAGTATAATATTTTTGGAAACCCTTTCCTTACCCCACTTTCTTTTCAGGCACGCTGTTCACCTGGGGTCCAAAGAGCAAGGATAAAACACATGGAAAACTTTTTATCTTGCCAATTTAAAGGGCCTAACAAAAGCGGGAAATAAAAACAAATTTAAATGACCTTTTCCCGTACTTAGGGTTTGGTGTTTGCGGGTTTCCCACAAGCCCCAAGGAAAAGATCGAGCAAAAACTGTTTCCTTTTTACTGGGTTTGGGTGCCAAAAACAGTACTTGGAAAATTTTAAGGACGTTTTAAAAAATTTACATTTAAATTTCCCCTTTAAAAGTTTAAAAGGTCCCAAACGGGTTTTGCAATTCGCAAGATCGAAAGTGGGGACTTTGTTGGCCCCGGGTTTTATACAGGGAACCTTTTGACCTCAAACCGGGTTTGGAAAATAATAAATTTCAACAATAAAATTCTTTGTTGCGGGGAAATAAACCCAAAGGTTGGACAAAAAACCTTAAATTCTGAGCCAGAAATTATTGCAAGCATTAAAAAAAAAAGATCCCCCCCAGAATAAGTAAACCAAACCCCCCGTGGCCCAAAGCCCCAAAAGGACCGTTAAGGGAGGGGACTCTTTTTTCCCCGATGCCCAAAAAATATGAAAAGAAAAGCGCTTGTTTTTGGGAAATTAACTGGAAGGATTACTTGGTTTTTAATCTTACAAAAAATTAACCCAACAAATTAAAGAATAATGTCCATAAGTCCCGGGCCATAAAGCCAAAAACTTTGCTTGAGAGAAAAAAGGGCCAAACAACCCCCCTAATATACCCAAAGGGGGTCTAAAACCCTTTTCCCGGCAAATTTTTTTTAAAAAAATTCCGAAGATGACCCCAAGCTTTTTTTTTTAAACCCATGATTTGAAAGGGTGTAGGTGATGGCGGCGGAGGCCAAAACCCCCCAAAAACCCCACCCCCGTGTAATCCCAAACACCATGATTTATTGAAAAATTCCAAGGCCTTTTAAAAAACGCTTGCAAATGTAAATTTCCTTTTGGAACTCTCTAAAAAATTTGGTTCTTATTCTTTTTGCGGGTTTGGTGTCTTCAAAAAAAAATTTCCCTTTGGATATTTTTATTATTCTGCTCACTTGAGTTCGAAAAATTTGTTCTGGGTTGGGGTAGACAACGCTTTAGTTTTGCTGATCTTTTTTGTTCAAGCTTTTTTTTATGTGGGTTATTTTTCTTTAATTTAAAACCCTTTAATTTTTGGGCGTCATCACCTCAACGAGTTTTTTTTTTTTTCCCTCTTTTTATATGCCATCTATTTCACCCGTTTTGCTAAATTTTTTGTTAATTCGCCTCTAATGGTTTTTTTAAAAAGCATAAATAAAGGGGCCCGCAAATTTTTTTCCCAGGGGGTTAAGGGGGGGAAACGGGGGATAGTTTTTTTAAATGCTGTTTTTTCGAAAAAAGGTTTTTTTGCTTCTATTGCATTTATTAATTCGCCCTCCCCGATTGTTTAAAATTTTTTTAAAGGTTCCAATTTTTTGGCTTTTGGTTATCTGTTGGGAGTTTTTGTAGTGTTTTTTTGAAGTTTAAACTGCACCCTATCAAAAATTTTGTTTGGGAAAAAGCCAAGGCGTTTTTTGATCGGCCCAAAAAGAGCCCTTTTGTCTAAGGGGTCTCTTTTTTAAAACTTTGAGGGCCCTGGTTTGATGAAAGCTAAACAAGTTGCCCTTTGGTTCTCCCCCAAAAAAACAAATGGTAAATTTTTTACTTCAAAACTTTTGGGGTCAATTAAAAAATTTCCCGGGGGGTTCGGGGGCCAAAACTTTGGTATATTGATCTGCCCTTTAATTTTATTAATTCACGCCCAAAAAACCCCCGAGCGTTTTGTACCAAAGAGTCATTTCACTAGGGTCTCTCCAGGATCAAAATTTTCAAAAACCCCTTCATCTTCAATGCCCCCAAGTTTCTTTAAAAAATTAAATTTTTTTTATTTTGTTTTTTTTAAAAAAAGGGTCACAAGCATAGGGGTCGTTTTTGGCCCCCGCATAGAAGACAAAAAGGCCCCCTTTTGGCGTAAAGGGGAAAAATTAAGGGGGAAATATTACGTTCCAAAATTTTCCATCTACTTTTTAAAGCGGATCAAATTTTTTTTTACTGTAAAATTTTTTCCAGCCCTTAGGAGCAATGAATTTAAATTGTGCCGGGCTCTCCCGGGTTTTTACTTTCAAAAAAAAATTTTTCCGCTTAAAACAACAAACCAAAAACCCGGGAAGTTGTCAAAATTTTTTGGGGCGGGCCCAATTTCGTTAAAAAAAAATTTTATAAAATTGGGGGGCAAAAATTTATTTTTTTTTACAAAATTGCAGACATTTTTTTAAAACCTTTTTTCTGATTTTATGGCAAACCCGGGGAAAGAAAGGGCTGATCTTGCGTTTCCCAAGGGAAATTTCCGAAAAGAAAAAAAGCATTTAAAAACATAGAATAGGCGCCCCCAAAAATTTTAAAGACGGAAAAAAAATATTTTTTAACCCTTTAAAATTTTGCGAAAGGAAATCGTTTTTTTCCTTTTTTTTTTTTTTTTTTCCCCCTTTTTTTTTTGGGGTTTAAAAAAAGGGCGCTTTTGCCCCCTTTAAACTTTAAAGGGAGAAAATTTAAAAAGGGACGTTTGGGTCTATGAATAACTTTTAAAATAAATACAAACGCGTTTTTAAAAATTATCAGACCCCGAAGAAAAGGGTTAAAAGCATTTTTTGGATCTCGTTAGAGTTTGACGTTTTTAAGAAAACCAAAAATTTTAGAAAAGGGGATTGAGAAAAAAAATATCAGTAAAAATTTAAGAATTTAATAAAAGGGAAAGAGTGTTTAAACAAACTATTCCCCAGAAGCAGGGCAGACTAATTGGGAAATTTTATTTTTAGGGGCGCAGCAAGATCGTTTTTAAAGGGTATTTTATTGCTGTGCGAAGTTTAAGGAACCTTTTAAAAAGAGGAAGTGAAAATTTTAATTAACCCTAAAAAAAGGGAAAGAACAATGTTCAATTGAGGGTAGTCCTAACCAAATCTAGCTGCGGGTTAAAACCCCCCCCTTATCGCATTTTGATGAAAAAAAGAAAACTTTTTGGAGGGGGAAGGGTTGTAGAAATCCAAAGTTGCCCCTTGTGTCAAAAGTTTTTAAAATTTTTCCCCAAATGTTAGGCTTGATAAATTATTTTAACAACAAAATACGGTTTATATTGACCAAAGGCAACGAGGAAAAAACAGTTGCTTTGGAAAGGGGAAAAAAAGGGTGAGGGGCCTAAAAAAACATTAAAATTTGATAAAGAAGAAGAACCCTTTAAACCCTTTAAAAGAAACATTTTTTTTTAAATATATGATGCGCAGCTGAATTTTTTAAAAATAACAATTAAAAGATATCCCAATATAAATTATTTTTTATTTTAAAAAAAGCATTTTGTTAATTTTTTACCCAAAAATTGCCTCCCCAGCCCCGCCAAAAGAAAATAGTAGAAACCCCAAACCCAAAAACCCCCTTTGGGATTAAAAAAAACCATTACCAAATGCAGCAATTACTGACCCAAGACCTTCAAAATACAGCAAAACCAAACAAAGGAAATTCGGGGCCCCCTTTAAAAGCTGTTAATATTTTTTTCTGGAACATCGACTTTTTAGTGCTCTAAAAGGGGAACAGTTTTGGGGTCTCTTACCCAAGGGGCATAGGCGCACCCGCGGCTTTACCCTGGGGTTTGTTTTTAGCTTTGGCCTGTTTTTAATTAGCTGTAGGTGCTGCTAGAAAAAAAATTAAAAAAAAACCCCAAAAGCCCAAAAAAGGTTCAATTTAAAAACAGTAAACTTAGCTCGTTAAAACTGAAAATAAATAAAGCGCTAATTTGACTCAAACATCACGGATAAAAGAATTTAATGGGTTTACAGGCCGTTTTTTGGAATTAAATAAAAAAAAAAGGGAAAAAAAATTTTTCATCTTCAAAAAAGGGGCCGAGGAAATTTTTTTCCTTCAACACCCCGACGCCGAGCAGTTAAAAAAGGAATGTTTAAAAAAAAAAACGAAACTTTAAAAACTCTGTTCAAAAAACAGCTCGCAAAAAACCAACCCCAAAAGGGGTTTTAAATTTTAAATTTTAAGGCCCAAGCAAAAAAAGACCGCGATTTTGGGTTCTGTTTAAATTTTTTTTTTTTAAAAATTTAAATAAAAAATTTTGATTTTAGAAAAAAAACTAAACATGGAAAAGAAATAAAGGCCCAAAACGAATTGTTTGAAGGAAGCTCGGGGGGGGGTTTTGTCAAGAGCACGAATGATTTGATCTAAAAGAAAATTAAATCCAACAAACGTACAGGCAAGCGTTGGTCTTTGCAATTTTCAATTTCCCAAGTAAACAAAAAATAGACCCCCCCTTTTAAAGAAATTGTTAGTGTTTTAATGACAAATAAAAAATTTAAATTTAAAAAATTTAAGAAGTCTGGGTCTCGCCCTTAAAACCCAGGTTTTTCTTTGTAATAATGACTTAACGCCCGGTTGGGAAACCCAATTTGCTTACCCTTTTTGATGTGGCTGCTAAAGGGAAGAAAAAAATGGGGGGCTCTTTTGGCAGAGGGCAAAAGTCTTAGAGATCAGTTTAAAAAAGGCTAAGTTGCCCCCGTTGTAGGAAAGGCTTAATTCCACTACCTCCAGCATTAGTTGCAAAAAGAGCAGTTCTAAACAAAAAAGAAACAGACAACAAATGTTTTATGTGGTGTGTTCTTGCAAGGCTGCATTACGTCCGCAAAAACCCCAGAAGGGGTGTCTAACTATGAACCCTCCCTCAATGATCTTAATTTATAGAATAAACCCTTTCCCGTTTTTTCAGGGTTCCCTTGACCCGTTTTAAGAACAAAAAAAACCAATAAAAAGTTAAAAAGTATAAACTGGGATGGGGGGGAAACAAATTTGGTGCCCAATTTGAGTGTCTAAAGATCCCCAAAAATAGGCCCTTTAACAAAAGCCATGTTGGGGTTTCTACTGATGCTTTCGCAAGCGGGGCTACCACATTACACTTTGATAGCACAATGAGTAGATTTTTAGCGAACTGCAAAAAACACTAAAAAACAAGAATTTTTTAGAAAAAAATTTTTGCAAGAAACCAACCTTTTTAAAACCGCGGGGCGAAACATAAAAAATTGTACGGCCCCGTTGGGCTGTAATACAGAATTTAAATTTCACCCCCATCCGGGTTTAAAGTTTTGTTTTTTAAAAAATTTGGGAAAAGGGTTTCAAAATTCCCCCCATACTAGTTTACGCAATTTGAGTCGCTTATTGTTCCTTATTAAAAGGGGCCGCGCCCAAAAATTCGAAAAACAGTCTTATTGGTTTTAAACATCAGGGGTTTTTTCATTTGGGCCCTTATTTTTTTTCAGGGGCGGAAAGGCGCTCATTTTAGCACCAAAATTATTGAGGGCCTAATGCGCCCGAATTTCTTTCTTTTAAAAGCATTGGGAGCAAGTGGCAATTTACTTTTTTCTAATAAAACTGAATTTTTTTGAAATCAAAAGGGGAATGAAAAACCAACCAAAAAGTATGGGCTCAGGGCCCCTCCTGTTGGATTTGTGGTTTTTAAAAAGTGAAGAAGCAACAAACCAACAGTAAAGACCCCTGATCACCCTTTGCGGGGGGTTCAGAGGACTGCGAAAAGTAAAAAAAATTTTCAACTAAAGTTTACCCAAAACATGGAAGCTGCCCCTTTTTCCCTTTTATAATTGCGAGGTTTTTTGACTCTAAACTTATAAAAGAAAGAGTGGACGATTCCTTTAGGGTTTTCATCATTGCACAGCATCAGAAAAGTACATGTGTTTTTTAAATTTAAAAAAAATGTCCTTTTATGACTCTTGCAAAAACCCGATGGACCAAAAAGACCCTGGTATGTCCCTTTTAAATCCTGCCCCAAAAACGGAAAAAATATTTTTTCCCCCTCCGTTAGAAAGGGCGTTTACCCTTTTGAGTACATGAACAGTTGGGGGAAAGGTTTGATGAAAAACCCCACTTCCCCCTAAAGGCGCGTTTTTTTTCTTTCTCAGAGGAAAGGGCATTTAGTTTTTGATTTTCCAGCATGCTCAAATGGTTGGGGGAAGTTGATTTTAAAAACGATGGGGAAATATCATGACTCCTACTTGTTTGGGTGGGGTATGTTTGTTTTGGGGATAAAATTTTTTAAAATTTTGAAAGACCTGCATTTAAAATTATAAACTTGGGTCCTGCGCATTATATTTCTGCCCAGGGATGACTGGGACCTTTTTAAATTTAATGGGTACAATTTATTTAAAATTTTCAGTTTACCAATTGATTCAGATGATTGAAAACAATTGGGGTGGAGGAATTGTATGGCTCGCATCATTACTGTAAAGCAAAAAACAAAAAACTTTGGGGAAATGAAAACCGAGAAAAAAATCTAATATCTATGTATTTTTGATGCAAAAAAATTTGTAAAGGATGGGCAATTGGGACAAAACACTTTCACTACGCAACTTGAAATTTCACAGGGACGAAAAAATATTCAAAGGCATTTTTAAAAAGGGTTTGGGGAGTTTTAAAAGACCCATCAGCACGGGGTTTTATTCTAGAAGTTGATTTAAAAATAACCCAAGAACCCCCATTACCTGCTAAAGACTAAACCCTTAGCACAGAAAGCTAAAGGGTGAAACCAAAAAAGGCCCCCCTAAAACCGGGGCCAACCCTTTGAGGCAAAAAAAAAGTCTGTCATTTCAGGGCTTCTGCAATTTTAATTTTAAAACATGGTTTGAAGTTGGGCGCAGTTCATCGCATAATTGCTTTTACAAGAACATTCATGAAAAAAACATCATGAAAACACTGATTCAGAACTAAAAACCACAGATTTCTTTAAATAAAATTTTTCAAGCTGTTTAAAAAACCAAATGTTTTTGGAAAGACTATGGGAATCCGCACAAGCGAAAGATGTAAAATTAGTCACCAAGAGAAGAAGCCAAATTTAAATGACTTCAAAACCAAAATTTTTCAGGGTTTAGAAGGGTTTCATGATCAGCTTTTTTGGATTAATGATGAAAAAAAAAAAGTCCCAAAATTTGACAAGCCCCGTATTTAAATTTTGGGGGTTTCCCTTTTTGGAAATTAACCCCAAAAATTTTGATGTTAAAAATTTCTTTTTTGATACTTTAAAACCCTCGTATCCTGAGCCAGAGTACTTAAAACAGTTTCAAAAAGTTTTTTTTAGTTTTCCCTTTCTAAGTTTTTTATAAAGGGCTTTAATTAGAAGTAGCTAAAAAGGGGGTGTAGGGTGGTTTACGACAAAATGATTCCTAAAGATTCGCCTTTTCATTCAATTTCTTTAAAAAAAGGGTTTAGGAAAGATGAAGGATGTTTTATCGGGAAAGGGGATCAAAGGGGTAAAGTGGGGATTTAAGGTCGAAAATGTACATATTTCGAGCCAGGAGAAAATCATTTAAGGGAAAACAAAGGGAAAAATTCGCAGCGTTTTTGCATTTAAACATATCACAGCAAAATATAAAGAAACATTTTTGGGAATAAATTTTTTATCATGAAACGTAAAAACTGGATCTAAATTTTTCAAGAGATCAACACAAAGGGTTTTAAAAAAAAGAAAATAAATTAAAATAAACCAAAAACAAAAAGGGGTTTTTTAATCCCTTTTCAAAGGGAATTGGGCATTTGGGGGACCCCATAAACAGGAGGGGTTTTTATTTTTCAACAACTTTTATTAAAAAGATCATCATAGCTTCACCAAAAAAATTTAAATCTTTTCTCATGTTTTTTGACGCGTTCGAATTTTTTTATTATTTCAAGAAAATTTTTTTTCCAAAAATTGGGGGGTTTTTTGTTTAGGGGATCTGGATGATTTTTTTATGCATTGAAAAAATCCTTTGAAAAATGTTTTCCCCCTTTAAAAGCATTAAAACCCCCATGAAATATTCCCGTATCATTTTTCAAAGGGCTCTTCCTTTAAACCAAACTTGTTTCGTTTTGCCCCTTCCCTTTTGAGCTTCCATTTTTTAAAATCAAATTTATTTTGTAAATTAAATTTAAAACGGAACTGGGGTCTGGGGGGAAAAATCTGCAATTTTTCCTTCACAAAAGATCTTTGAGGACTGGTTGTTTTGTTTTTGTCAGTTTCTCGTTTAAAAAATAAAACGGCGGATTTATTTTTTACAATTTTTTTTTATTTCCCTACGGGGCAACACTCCAAACTGGATCGGTTTTCCCCGAGCGAGTGCCCCTTCTGCTTCCCCCGGGGAAAAAAAGGGGCCTTAATTTCAAAACCCCCAAAGGGAAAGTTTGCTGGATGAAGGGTCTTTTGCAAATCATTGTTTTTTTTTTTGATTGCTTGTACTGGTTTTTAAACCCTTTTAAAATTTTTCATTTTTCAATTTCGGGGCAAAAATGAGGGCCCGTCTTTTTAACCCATTCTGTGTTTCGAGAATTGTCAATTGCCCCTCTGTGAAATGGTAGGAAAAATCTTTCGGTAACTGTTTGTTTAAAATTTTCAACCCAAAAACCGTGAACTTTAACTCCGGAAACATCTTTTAATGGTAAATCTATTTTCAAAATAATTAATTTAATTTCCCCTTTTAAAATTTTTTCCATCATCGATTGAATCGCGGGTTTTAAATTAAAGGGCCCCCGTTTATTTTATCAGTTTTATGCAACAGCAACAGCAGAAGCACTCTTTTTTGTTAAAAGGTTTGATCTTTTTTATCTTAACTTTCAAAGACTGTGGTGGTATTAAATCTTTTTCGCTAATCGTATCAGGGGGGAAATTAAAGGGGGGGCCAAATTTTATGGGTGTTTTCGGTAGTAATTTCAAAAGTGCGGGCTTGTTTCGCCAAGGGGCCCCCTAAATTTAAAAAAAAGCCAAATCGCTTGTTTTGATAACCTTCTTTTTCTGTTTGTTCACTGACACCTGCCGCCCTTGGGTTTGCTTTTTGATTGCCGTGTTTTCCCCTTTCCAAAATCCTTTGGGCGAAAAAAATTTGATTTTGTTCCCTTTTTTATTCACCAATATTATGCCCCAAAAAAATACACAACGGTCATACCAACGGCAATAAACGCGTTTTTTTGCATCTTTTTTTTTTTTCTGATGGATGTTTAAAAATCGCTGAATTTGGTGGGGGCAATTTTTTCGTAAGGTTTGCCTGTTAAAAAGATAAATTTTTTTATTGCGGTTTAAATCTTTAAATGTGTAAACGGGATCCCCGTTTTTTCAGGGGGGTTAAATTTTAAAATCTACGCTCAATTCTTTTGCTTTTTAAGTGATCTTTTGCTGCAGCTATTTTTCTCCACAGCTTTGTTTTTTGTCTTTTTCCTGCCTTTATCCCGTTTTGTTTTTCTAAGCGTAATTACTTCCGCTAAAAACAAGCCTTCACCACACGCCGCCTATCATCATTACGAGTTAAACCCTTTTTATAAAAGTATTTTTTTCTTTTCATTTTTTATAATTGTCCGGGAAATTTTTTCCCTTTCTTAACTTTTTAAAAACTTTCGGCAAACGAAGCCGCAAAGATACAATTAGCTTTGTGAACCTCAAAGTCTAGGGTTTTCCAAATTTTGTGGTTTTTAAATTTTTAACAATTTTAAACCCAAACATTGATTTTCCTAATTAGACCCCAATAAAGCAGTTTGGGGGTTTCCCAAAGGGTTTGGGAACAGTTTTTTCGGTGCCCCTTTTTTAAAAAAAAAAATAAATTAAAAATTAAAAAAAAACCTGAACATTTATGATTTCTTTCAGCTACAAGGCAGCCTAAAACCTTTTTGAATTTTTGAAAGAAACAAGTTGTTTACCAAGCTATTATGCCCCAAAAAGGGGAGGTTGGTTTTATTTTGGCCAAACGGTGGAAAAAAAAAACCCCCTTTCCCGGAAAATGAATTCAGCATGGAAAAGATTCAAAAGATGGCCCGCAAGAAATTTTTTAAAATTTCATAAAGGTAAGAAGCCCCGCGGGGTTTCCCCCAGAAAGGTTTAAAAAAACGGGGCAAACGGGGTTTTTAAAATTTGTTTCAATAAACTAGTCAGTAATTTGCTCCCATTGAATTTGAAAAAAAGATCTTCGTTTTTAACGCCCAAAATCCCGTTTTAACAAAATCATTAGAAAATTTTTAGGGGGGTTTTAAACTATCCCACAGATTTGGGAACAAATTTTTACGCCCTTTTTAAACTGGGATTAAAAAAAATTTTAAAACATAAAAAAATTTTTTTTCCCTCCCAAAAAGGGCCGAGCCAGAAAATAGCAGAATCAGAAAACACTGAATCCCGAAAACAGTGAAACAAGTCGAGAAAAGTGAAACCCGTAAAACACCCATCCTGGGCGTGGGTTTAAGCAGGAAAAAGATTAGCAAGTGGAACAGACAAAAAAAAATTTAAAGTTACAAAAAAAGTTCCCAAAAGAAAACATAACACCGCCCCAAAGCCAAACAAGTTGATTTAATCCGCAAAAAAAAAACTCCCTGTGATTCAAAAAAACCCACACGCCAAAGTCTTCATGGAATATTGAACTTAAAAATGTTTCCATTTTTTGGGGCCCCTTCTGCTCTGGGGGGCGGTTATTCGTTTTAAAATATATAAAAAAAAGGCAGCCGAAACCAAAAAACAATAAAAAAAAATCTGAACCCCCCAAATACAAAAAAACAACAGCACGCCAGCACCCCCAAAAACCCAAAAAAACATTTTGATCCAAATTTTTGTGGAATAATATTTTAAAAACTTAAATTTAAATTTTTTTTTAAAAAAAAAAACATTTGGGATTAAAAAATGATGGTGTCCAAAAAATAAAGGGCATGGAGTTAAAAAAAGAATTTCCATAGACCAGAATTGTTTAAACAATACGGTTTCTTTTGGAAAGTAAGAACTTCTTAAAATCTATGTGACCCATCTTGGCAAGAACGTGAAACGGAAGATATTCTCCGTTTACGCGGTTTTTTGAGGCTTTTGTTACTATAAATTTGACATCTACTATTTTAAGGGCAAAAAAATAGAATTTAAATTTTTTTTTTTGACAAATAACTTGAAAAAAATTGGTTGATTAGGGGATGACCCTTTGTTATGTCTTAGGTTTCCCTTGGGGGGGACTTTGGGGTGACTTGGGGGACGGGCTTCAGTTAAAAAACTTTAAAATGACTTTGGGGGACTTGGGGATGACCCTTTAAAGGCCAAAAAACTTGAAATTAAATTGATAAGAAATTGAAAGGATGACTAGAAGTACTTTTGGGGAACTTCAGTTAAGAACTTTTGGGGGTGCTTGATGTGCGTGGTGGGGGGGGGTGGGGGTGGGGGGAAAGGCCCGGGGGGTGGGGGTGGGGGGGGGGCCCCTGCGTGCGTGGGGTTTTGGGGGGGGGACGTTTTCGGGGTGGGGGGGGGGGTGGGGGGGGGGGGGCGTGCGTTGGCGGGAGGGGGGGGGGGGGGGACAAAACCCCCCAAAACACAAACAAACAACAAACACAAACACAACAAACAACAAACAAACAACAAACAAAACCCCCCAAAAAAAAAGGGCCGTGGTTTAGGGAAAAAGGGGAAAGGGGGCCCTTTTGTTGTTCACAAAATTGAACCCGTAAATTCAAGACATCCACGAAAGCACCCATCAAAAAATGAATCAATTTAAAACAGGATCTGTTTTTAGTTTTTAGGCGGCCCCCCAAAAGGGAGCCTGAAAAGGGGGTGTGGGAGGGGGTTAAGCAGGTTTTTAGTAAAATGGTTTTTCCGGGCGGTTAGCGTAACCGTTACATTTTTAGAAAACCCCGTCATACTATCGTTTAGTAGTCCCCAAACCCCCCCACGCAGGCCGCACCGGTTAGGTTTTCCCTGTGGGCTGGGCTGTTTACAAAAAAACCTCCCCGCTGACCCAAGTGTCCCGTTTTCCCAAAACAGGGTTTAAACCATTTGAGCGCACAAGGGAGTTGCGCGACCTAATTTAGCCCACCCTGCCTTTAAAAGCCTAGCCCTTTGCTGCTAGCCAGGCGGTTTTCGCGTTAAAACCTTTCTATTTTTTTAAAACCCCCCTCACGTATTTCAAATTGACAGACAGGGGGTTATATATATTGGGTTTTTTTTTTAAAACCCCCGTCATTCCAAAGTCGTAGTTCCCAAAATTGGGCCCGCATTAACCGTTGCTTTTCACTGTTTAATCATTTTTTTAAAGTATCTTATTTTTTTCATGTAAAGCAAATTTTTTCTTCCTTGTCCACAAATTCCCTTTGGGGGTTTGGACGGGAAGGGAGATTTTTAGCTTTTTGGGGAAAATTGTACTGATTCCATGTTTTTCCACACCCAAAAAATTTAATTTTATAAAGTTTTGAAAAGGTAATTTTTGATTCAAGAAAATTTTTAAACACAGAATTTCCCCCACGTCTTATGAAAATGCAGCTATTTTTTTGTGCCATATGCAAACCCTTCTCTCGCAAAAAAAAAACACCGTCTTTCCCCACCACCCCAGCACTAGGAAAAAAAAACAACACAAGTGCCGGGCGGAAAAGTCGTCACTTTTAATCGCTGTTTTTTAGTCTTTTGATTGGCCGGCCCCTGACATCCCGCCCACCGCGTGATCCGAAAATCGTTTATTCCGGCCACGTTAAATAAGTAATCATTTGTGCGAGTCCTTAATAGGCCGGGAACTAGCCCAAATTAAAACTTACCTGCCCCCCCCTTTTTTAAAAAGCGGCCCCGTTTTAGCCCGGCTGCTTTTTTCCCCCACGTTTCTCATTTGGGCCCTGTTCAGCCGTGGTGCTTTTCCCCCCGTTTTCAAAGCTACTTTTTTGGTTATTGAAGTCTTTCTTTTTCAAAGAACTAATTTTATGTTGTTCTGGTTTTGGGCCCGGGCGAAACCGGCTAAGGGGTTGAGACGGGGGGAGCCAGAACAGACATTTATTAGTTTTTCCCTTTTTTCGTTTTGTGCCCACCCTCAACAAGCTGAAGCATCTGTTCCAAAAAATTTCCCTCGACATCAGTCTCTTTTAACCACTTGTTGGGAAATTTGTTTTCAGTGGCGCGTGGTGTGAATGTGTTGTTTTGGTCTTCAATTTAACCCCTATAACATTGTGATATTAAAACGAACCCCCTCTATAAGAATTTAAAATTTTAAAAGCAACCCGCCAAAAAAAGGAAAACTATTTTTAAAATTTAAGAATAACCATCAAAAAAGGACGGTTTCTTAAAACCCAGTTCCCAAATTTTCAAAACAAAAAAAAAGGACTTTATGCCAAAGAAAACCCCAATTTTACAAAATTTTGATAAATCGGTTACAACTGTATCCAGAGAACAATTATGTAGGGGTGGTAGATGAGGTTTTAATTGCTTGCAGTGGAAAAGTATGTGGGAATTTATTTCACCACAAAGGCATGTTATATTTTTGCAAAACTTTGTCTTAAAAGCATTTAGTTTGATCTTATATATTAGCAAAATTATGATCCGAGAAAACGTCAAACTACATTGATAAAAAGAATGAAGTGTATCAAGAGAACATCCCGAATTTTGTTTTTTTCCTAAAATATTTCCAGCATGCATTTTCTAGAAGACTGTATCCCTCATGGATAGACAATGGGATACTGATAACCTCCGACCCGCTAGTATTTTTCGCTCCCCGTTTTGCTGCTCTGTCTACTCATTAAACTGAATCCCACAATGAGAAGGAACCCAACAGAAACTAATTCTTGTACCCCTAATAATCAAGAAATGTATTAGTTGATGAATATCCGTCATCAGATCTTGTCTTACAATATGTGTGTGTACGTGTGTGTGTGTGCGTGTGTGTGAATGTGTGTGTGTGTGCGTGTGAGTGAGAGTGTGTCGTCCTTGTAATCTTATAATAAAGCGCCACACCTCTTCATATTCACGTGCTTTGTGGAAAATGAAATCCATTCAGACACATCTCCAATCCATTCTGAAAACAGCAGGCATACAATAATCCACAGAATCTTTTCTTTTTATTTTCATACAAAAATGCAGATATTTATTGTATAAAAAAATGTAACTATTACCAAACATCAACCATGTAGATTCATCCACTTCATGCATGACAAGCAGCTGTAGCATGCCAGGGACCATTTCTGATACTAAATGCAATGTGCACAATGTAATCAAGGCAAGAATAAAGGAAATTTTTGTCACCTGCACACTGATGAACATCTCTCCTAAAAGGTCACAACATTTTATTTAGTGTATGCCGTCAGGAAGAAATCTGGTTAAAAAAAAAACCCGTGGGAGGATATTCACCGAAAACATACAATGCTAAAATCACTGGTGTTTTCAAACAATACCTGCACACTTTGGATTGAGCCATTATTCGAAAATGGTCAAGAGATATGGGAGATGCAATGTTTGTAAACAGACAAAAAAAGAAAAAAAGAAATGACAGCTTCCTTACAATAAGTCGCTTCATTTTTCTTTTCTGTTTGTTAGGTTGAACGAAGGTCAGTTTAAATATGACCAGTCATATCAAACCCAGTTAACATTTTCATGTCTTTTGGTCCTAAATGCAGAAGAAGCAATGGGACCGATGGCTGACAATGAACTAGAAATCTTGACCAAACTCTCTTTTGTGTAGAGTTGACCCCCAAAAAATGCAGTTGAAACTTTCAATACAATTTCATACATAAACCAGCCTTACATCTGGCTGTCTCAGAGTTAAAGCTCAGAAAAAAGCTAATGTTGGAAAGAAAGCATTTTCATGTTCTGTTCTCAGCACCAAGTACATTTTCCTCTCCAGTGATTACAGAATGAAGAGACAGGGCAACAAAAAATAATTTGTCTACAGTTTCAAGTACTACATAATTGTGAATCTGGTTTCCTCTCTTTGTGCCATGCATACAAACAATGCCTGGGCATTACCCCAACGTTTTGGTTCTAATCAAAGATGGCAACACCTAACACAAAGTTCTGAATGAAAGACTAAAAGAATACGTAAATAGACACCAACACTGGATATGTACAACTGCTCCCACATTTTTATGGCAAATAACTTGGAAGCAGCAAAGTTTGTGACAAAAGCAACACTTCTGATCATAAAGATAACTGTGCATATTTCCAAATTTACAATAAATGGTGAGACAGGAAAAACCCAGGTGAAGTTCACAGTAGAAAATGAGAATTTCCCACAGGTGTCCTTCATTCTCCTGCACCTTCAGCTTCTCTGCCTCTGAAAAACCACTGTGTCTGTACTTGCTGCCTCTCTTTGTTTCTGAACCGTGCATTTAGGTGGACTCTATTCAATTCATGTCGCTCACAGCCCACCTGACGACATGTGTCAGATGGATACCTGCTGAAATCATACCAAGGAAATACTTGGGCACAGGCCAAAAGAAAACAAACTGCACCATGTTTGCATTACTTTTTTTTTTTAACACTCTTTCAGCCTTCATACAGTTGTCAGCTGAACTGGACATAAATTTGTTAGACAATATGAAAAACAACAACTTTGAAACAAAAGGGAAGTGGAGTGTTTCAGAGTGGTGGGGTTGCGGTGATGATGATGGTGGGGTGGTAGGGAAAGGCGAAGGGGGAGGGAAGGATGCTATCACCAGTTATACCACGGGCAAAACTGAACACAGCCAAGTGAAGAATCATTAACAACTGTCGACAGAGCAATGGAAGCTGATCTGCAGCAAGTCTGATGTCAATGATGCAATCATCACTTTTCTTCCACTCACTTTGCCCCCCGCCCCCCTCCCATCCCCCTACACACACATAAAAGATCAGCAGAATTTTTCTCCCTTTCTCTCTCCTGATTACGTCCTCACTGGAAGAGGTGCTCGTTAGACCAGACAGGCTGATGGTATAAGGAGGCTGTTGCTCGGTCTTTGAGCAGTGAAGATCTCCTCACAAAACACAAGACACCATCCATCCAGGTTTGTGTTGTGCATGTCAACGACACACAGTCCGACACATGAAACCAAATAAGGCAAGTTCCGGTGTCAACGACACACAGTCCGACCCATGAAACCAAATAAGGCAAGTTCCGGTGTCAACGACACACAGTCCGACCCATGAAACCAAATAAGGCAAGTTCCGGTGTCAACGACACACAGTCCGACCCATGAAACCAAATAAGGCAGTTCCGGTGTCAACGACACACAGTCCGACCCATGAAACCAAATAAGGCAAGTTCCGGTGTCAACGACACACAGTCCGACCCATGAAACCAAATAACGCAAGTTCCGGTGATGATTGTAGCAATAAATAATCAGTGCTGTGAAACAACAAAAAAAATCATTTCAAGTATATTCAACTAGTTGCAAAGTGATATAATCAACTAATCAAAACCTAAAGATTTCAATGCCAATGACATAAACACAATTTTTGTCTTTTTGCACATAAAAAACCCAGCATATTCAAACATGGTGTGAAACTGACAGGAAAAAGATAGTTGAACAGAACACAATAAGCACGAGGCACCAGCTCCTCTCCCCGCGTCTCACACAACCTCATGGGACTTGCGGATGGCACAGATGAGCACCATGGCCATCACCAGCAGCAGGATCTGCAGGACGCCCAGGGCGATGCCGGCTGCTCCCAGGATGAAGAAATTGTCCTCTATCTCCTCCTTCACCGTGGTGTAGCATCCCTGAAACACAGGAGAAACAGACCACATCATGAGGAAGACGTGGACCCTCTTTCTCTCTCTCTCTCTCTCTCTCCATGGTGTAGCATCCCTGAAGAACAGGAGAAACAGACCACAACATGAGAATGAGGTGGACCCTCTTTCTCTCTCTCTCCACGGTGTAGCATCCCTGAAACACAGGAGAAACAGACCACATCATGAGGAAGACGTGGACCCTCTCTCTCTCTCTCTCTCTCTCTCCATGGTGTAGCATCCCTGAAGAACAGGAGAAACGGACCACAACATGAGGAAGAGGGGGACCCTCTGTCTCTCCATGGTGTAGCATCCCTGAAGAACAGGAGAAATGGACCACAACATGAGGAAGAGGGGGACCCTCTGTCTCTCCATGGTGTAGCATCCCTGAAGAACAGGAGAAAGGGACCACAACATGAGGAAGAGGGGTACACTCTATCTCTCCCTGTCCATGGTGTAGCATCCTTTAAACACAGGAGAAGTGGACCACAACATGAGAAAGAGGGGGATCCTCTTTCTCTCTCTCTCTCTCTCTCTCTCTCTCTCTCTCTTTCTCTCTCTCTCTCCCCATGGTGTAGCATCCCCGAAACACAGGAGAAAGGGACCACAACATGAGAAAGAGGGGGATCCTCTTTCTCTCTCTCTCTCTCTCTCTCTCTCTCTCTCTCCATGGTGTAGCATCCCCGAAACACAGGAGAAAGGGACCACAACATGAGGAAGAGGAGGATCCTCTTTCTCTCTCTCTCTCTCTCTCTCTCTCTCTCTCTCTCTCTCTCCATGGTGTAGCATCCCCGAAACACAGGAGAAAGGGACCACAACATGAGGAAGAGGAGGACCCTCTGTCTCTCTCTCCTTCTTTGAAATGGAACCAGGAAATTGTGGCCATGTGGGAAAGGGCGTGGGTTGCGGATGGGGGAGTGATGTTTAAGGTCACACAGAAATGGGGGGTGCACACCATCTGAAGGTAAACATCATGTATAGAAAAATGACAAACTTTCTTCCTCAGAGGTTTAATCTCACGCTGAAAACTGGCTGACAGAGGCATGTGGTTTGAACAAAATCAGATCAGCTCCATGACAATCACACGGCTTGAATCATGTTCTGCCACCAGGCACAAAACTGCCGCCGCATCAGTCATCGACCAACAGTTCCAGGTCTACTTTGGAGACCGGCTAGAACTCGTTGAAAGCAGGCCTGTGCATCCTGTAATATTACAGAATGGAGTCGATTTGCGAACAAGCTCGCCATATAAATTCAACGAATAACAAAGTGTTCTGGCATACTTGTTCAAGTTGAGGTGACTGCGGGTGGAAACTGAAATGAGCGAAACAATTACTGGGCTGCCGAATGAAGGTACAAACAAATTACAAAACAAACACAGTGCGTTTCAACCCCTCAAGCACATTCAAAACAAAGGACAAACAGTCACTTATCGCTTCGATCTGGATGCAAAATTTGGTGGTGGGTGAACAACTACAGAATGGAACTGAAGCGGGAAGGGGTTGACAGGGAGAAGGGACAGGTTAAAGTAATAGTAATAATGACAGCAACAACAACATTAATAATATTATTGTATAGTAATCATAATAGTGATAATAATGATAACAACAATGACATGGCAATTGTGGTAATAACAAAGATAATAATAGAAGAATGCATGCATGCATGAGTGCATGTACATGAGTGTGTGTGTGAGGGAGCGGAAGGGAGTGCAAGTAGGGGGTGCGTGCATATGTCTGAGTGTTGGCCTGTATGAGTGTGTATGTGTGTGTGCGTGTGCGTGTGTGTGTGTGTGTGTTGTGTGCATGTGTGTGTCTGTGTGTGCGTGTGTGTGTGCCTGCCTGCCTGCTAGTGTGTGTGTGTGTGTGTGTGCATACACATGTCCCTGTGTGTCTGTGTGTCTATATGCGTGTCTGTCTGTCTGCATGTGCATGTGTGGGTGCGTGTCTGTGTGTCTACATGCATGTTCAGAAGTGTGTGTGAGCATGCGCGCATGCATACGCATTTGTGTGCATGCAAAGTGTCCACGCTTGCATGTTTTTACATGCGTCTGTGTCTCTGTGTGTGCTTGCGTACTTCTGTGTGTAAGAGTGTGTGTATGGTGATACTGGACAGAGTTGGGGAATGACTGGGGGAAGGGGGTAAGGGGGGAGGGGGGGGTCTTGCACAGCATCGACTCACAGTTTTGTCGGTCTGGTGGAAGTTCCTGCCACAGCCCTGGGTGGTGCAGCAGGAATCGGGCACCTGGTTGGGGGTGACCACGTACCAGTCCTCGTAGCTCTCCACCCCACAGCAATTAAACTGAAACATGCCGTGTACAGAGCAACTGCACTCCTGACATGGGCTCCTGTAGGCCAGGTTATATAACAGTACAGACTGAAGAACTGCCTTTCAAATTGTGGTTATAGTGGTTATAATTACCTGATGAGTTCCATATACCCCCCCCCCCCCCCTTTGTCTGAACAGATTTATGCAGTTCTCAGGAAGGGCCTTGGAGACTTTTAAAAATCTCTGAATTAAGGCTGAAACCTGAAAAGTCTCATATCTGAAGCAGTGACAAACAGACAAGCCCTAAAAGAAAGGAAGGCTTTATTGGCAGTTAGTCTACCATAGACAAAAATGGCCCCAACCAAACAAGTCTTAAAAGAAAAGATGGTTTTATAGGCAGGTAATTAACTATGGCCAAGAAAGTTCCAACCAAACAAGTCTGAAAAGGAAAGAAGTTTTTTTTCTTAGGTAAATCTAATATAAAAGATTAGTTTCAAACAAACATGCCTTTAAAGGACAGTATAGGAAAGGATACTTTATGAGGTAAATCCTTTATAAACGAAAAAGCGACAAACAAATCTTTGAAGGAAAGCAGGCCTTACTGAGGACTAATCTAATACAAACAAAACCGTAGCAAACAATCAAGTCTTCAAAAGAGAAGAGGCTTCACTGGGGAGACAGGATGGGAGATGGGAGGGTGGATGGTGGTGGTATCTCTATTTTAGGCAAAATGGTCACAAATAAGCGAGTTCTAAACAGGTGGAGACTTTGCTGGGAGTTGCAGCAAGTATAGGGGCAGTTTACTCTACACTATGTTCATTATGACAAATAAAATTAATAAAATTAAGATGCAAACATCATGCAAACTGGAAGGCTACAGATGATCATGACATCTGCACGCTATTTTCTAATTATTTTTTTTTCATGACCAACTGAGAGCAGTGACGGTAACATCGTTATCTGAAACAAAAACGCTGATTTTGATAAGATCAACTTTATGTGAACGCATCCATTAAGACTGAAATTACATGACTTCAAAGTTCAGTACTACAGTCACAGGTGTCCCAAAATACTGTGAAACTACCCACAGACATGTCCCAGGGAAACATTCTGAAGAAGTGGGGAGCCTTGAACTAGAGGACGAATCTAATGTAGACAACTGTTGAGAAGACTGAAAGTTATCACAGTTTGTCTCATAAACTCTGCTGGCAAAATTCATCCTTTCTGATCAAAAACAAATAAATACAAATCATTTCCTAACGCATGCATGACTCCAGCTAAAATGCTACTTCATGTCATGACATTATTTTCCTTCTTTTCTTTCTTGTTGCCAATGTTTGTGTGCATGGTTTGAGAACAAGCAAGTGTGTATGCATTTATGCATGCAAGTGTACATATGCATACAAATATGGGCATGCAAAAGCGTATGTATTTGCTGGCCCCATGTACCTATGCATATTTATACGTACATGTGTTCATATGCACATATCAGTATCTAAAAGTACTAACATCAGAGTGTATCTGCATATGTATGTCTAGTCATGTTCTGTACAGCTCAGATGGCTTATGTGTGTCCACATTCATATTTGAGCAGACTGTTTATGCACAGCGCATGTTTGTTCAATTAATTCAATCTTTTTTTTTTTAAGCTGCAATGTGCGCACCTCTTCCTGAATCTCGTCCCATGTTTTATGCCGCTTCTCTTCCATCATGCCCGCCTTCAGCTCCTCTGTCAGTTCTTCGTCAATCTGGAATAGAAGAAAACGGCCACAACTGCATCCATCACTACAAACACTTACCTCAGATGGCTAAGATTACATCAACTCATCCTCATTCTTGCTCTTAATTCTCAAAAAAACGACCTCCTCAAGGACCATGCATTTGTTCTAACGATTCCATCAGCAAAAACACCTGTTGCATTTTGAAGATGCCGGAGAGCACAAAAACTAGCCGTCAAGTCAGACCAAAGGCAACTATTGTGATCCTCCCATGAGGAATGTCCAAACTACCAACCATATGGTACAATGGGTAGCATGGCCAGCTGTGGGATGGAAGGCTGTGAGTTCGAATCTCAACAGAAGCATATGTAGCAGAGGGATTTTTCTTTCAGGTCTCTACTCACGCCCAGTCCTGGCTTGCTGCGTGTGCTGTAAGCTCAAATAGGGACAGATTTTAAGACTAATTCTTAGTGAGTCGGCCGAAAACAAGGACAAACAAGCTACAAGACAAAACGCGATGTGTTTCGACCTCTTAGGTCTTCTTCAGGTAAGATAAACAAGATTTTTTTTTGCCTTGCCTCTTGAGGTTGAAACACTGTTTGTCTTGCTTGAAGAAGACCTGAGAGATCGAAACGCACCATGTTTTGTCTTGTAGCTTGTTTGTCCTTGTTTTGGGCGGACTCGCTAAGAATCATTCTTAAAATTTGTTTTAGTTTCCATCTGCAGTTGCCTTGCTTTGAAACTAACTCAGACAGGGACTACAGTGAAACGTTTTATCCATGCAATGGATTCGTCTTTGAGAACACTGTTCCATGTCATGACCAATTCTACAGATGCATATTTATGCACTTTTCTTGTTTGCAGTTATTAAGTAAACATCAAACCAAAGCAAAACGAAATAAACACAAAACATATATAAGGGCAAGAAAAATTAGGTGAAGGAAGATAAGATACAAGTGACTGATTGAATAACACTTTATCCATCTCTTTGTCATAAACTGTTTGATCATTAGCGTTATCTCCAAGCATGAAATGTGATAAACATCTGAACTATTAAAGTACGTTTCACTCACCACATCATGAGCCCTTCGCACATTGAGAGGCCACAAAAAGGTACATATAGCCAAAATTACAACATTATCAGGATGCTGAATATTCTTTAATAATATTCTTCATCAACTAAATGCACACTATCAAATATTTTCTAAAAACAACAACACAGTATGCTAAATGTGTGTGTGTGTGTGTGTGTGTGTGTGTGTGTGTGTGTGTGTGTGCACGTGCGTGCGTGCGTGCGTATATGCGCGCGTGCACATGCATTTGTCTGTGATATGCGTGTGTGCACGCGTGCATGATTGCACACATATGCGTTTATGAGCATGCATATGTGTCTGTGTGTGTGCACACATGCACACACACACATGAGTGCATGTATGTGATCATCATTTGCAGCAGCTGATCAAAAATATTTACACATCAATGGCAGAAAACATTTGAGCACATCACCAGTGACATCTTTCACATAGTGCCAAACACCCGAAAGATAGGCTTAATGGGTTAGAGAGTTACTGAAAGACACACACTAAGTCATGTTAAGAGCACCTTGCGACTGTTTCACCTGGGTTTAGTGAATGTTACCTTTCAGCCTTCATGCCTGCCCGTCCTCCCCCTCCCCCCCCCTTAAATTTTCTTATGATCACTTCTTTTATTAATCTCTTTTTCAGAGGCGAACCAAGACAGGCCAAAATACAGATAGCACACAAATTTGAGAACACAGTAGCGTCTATTGAAGTCATAATGCGAAACAAACTGATGACATGTCGAAAAATATGTCTGCCTCAGATGTCACAAGCGAGACATAAAAACTTGCACAAAACAAACTCTCCACAGACTGCAGCCAGCAAGAGAATCAGGTGTGAACAGATCATGTTGGTTACACTCCAGCCAATCACTGTTGGTTACACTCCAGCCAATCACTGTTGATTACACTCCAGCCAATCACTGTTGATTACACTCCAGCCAATCACTGTTGATTACACTCCAACTCCAGCCAATCACTGTTGATTACACTCCAGCCAATCACTGTTGATTACACTCCAGCCAATCACGGCAAGTCTAGGAAAGGTCAGTTGTTTCAGGAAGTGAAGTTGCAGTTTCAGAGACATATGAGTGATGTCAAAACAGCTCTCTTGAAAAAGACAAGCTCAGTCCCCTGTCTCCTGCATATCCACCACCAATAACCTGATGTTTCTGTTAGGAGTTTGTTTTGTTTCGTATTTTCACATGCAGGACATTTTCATGCGTCCAAAGCCCTTCAACCACAAAAATGAAAACGACTGTATCTTTAACAGGCATGGTTCACTCGCGGTGTGAGTCTATATATAAATAGGGCCGAGGTATTCGCATGTCTGAAAATAACATCGACTAAGGTGACAAGAAATGGAAAAAATTTCTCCCTTTAATCATCAGGCTGCTGCTGTGATATTGTCACCAGGTAGGCAGAACCAGTAGGGTGACTGGTACGCAGGCTCAGGGGAGGCAAGCAAGCACTACTGATGCCCCATGTTCTCCTACCACCGAAGAAAAACCACAGTTCTTAGCCCGTAAATAATCCTGCTGCCCACTGTTTTCAAGCAGTCTCTTGACCGTCAGAACTAACAGATTTGTAGCACAGTCTTACAGTTACACTGAAGTTATGAGTGTATAACTGCCCCAACCTCACTCTCCGGAGGGAGAGGTCATTCACGCTGGCTCCGCTACTTTGCAATTATTGTCGTCAGGTGGTGTCCTGCGTATGTTAGATCAGAACAGGCACAACTGAACACCACCAAAGTGACTCGGCAGCAGTGCAGTATCTTCTCCGGTGGGTTGCCTCTTGATGACTTAACATTGACTACTCCCTGCGAACAGCCAGTACTGGGGCTGTGGTGGGCCGAGCCGGGCTGTGGTTGTGGACAAGGTGTCGGAATGAGCAGCGTGGGTTCATTGCCTCTGAAATGGCATGGAAGATGGGACAGGGAAAAAATAAAAAATTTTCAAAAGCCCCAACGTTGTCCTCTAACCTGAGGCTCACCTTTCACCGCCATCACAAAGAAATAACTGCTGTTATTCACAATCGGGGATTTTTTTTTAGGGTCTCTGATTACGAACCTTTCTAGGGTCTTCTGGGATAAAACGTATCATTTGCTTGTTACAATGTCAAGGATATGTACCGACATTATCATGTTCACTTCAAAGCATCAATACACCAGCTAACTGGTAATCTGTGTTACACATCCCACTGAACGTCACAGCAAGCAGGTTGACTTGTCATCCACTCCTGTGACATGATGAGGCAGTCAATGAGCGTGTGGAAGTGTCCCTTAAATCAAGCAGCACACACTAAAATTACACATATAAACATAGGGCGTTGACCTCGGCAGTCAGTTTCACCTAACTTTTTTTTTCACTGTTTTTTGTTGTCAAACCTAACTTCTTACGTCTGTTGAGCTCTTCACCTGTTAACAGCTGACTGTCGATCTCTTCCTAGATGCCAACTTGCTACTGCGCACCCATGTAACAAAATGGGTGATCTCCCTTACTTTAAAAAATTGATAACATTGTATCAATGCTGTCAAAAACCTTCTGTCAAAGCAGCTGTGAAATTGGGGGCATTTACGATGAAACGCCTGATGTGTTTATAGTGCCAAGAACAGGACAGACAGTGGGAACTTGAGAGGAAAAAAAAAGGTAAAAATTGCTTAGCAGTAGTCCGCAAATTGCAGTACTTAGCCACATTGTGAACATTTCCTCTGTCATTTGCGTCGATATCAGTTTCAACACTACATGCACTTCCAGAACACTTTCATCATCAAATGTATCATCACCACCAAACCCATTCCTACCAACAAAAAAAACAAACAATACCCCCCTCTAAAAAACACACACACACAAACAGAAAAAACAAACAAAATCCACAATCTGAGCTACTTTAAAACTATATACACCCAGCCACCTATCATTCATCTTCATCAGCTCATTAGCGCACAAAACAAAACGAAAAAGAGTGCAAGGAAGCCGACCCTGTGACAGAAAACTCTGTCACCATTTGCTCAGCAGACTGTGCAGACACATGACTGCCAATCCCTTGCCTGAGAACAAAGTGCTGTACACCCCACTGGTCAGCCCTGCAGTGACCCGTGACCAAGTCAGTTCAGGTCAAATCACCTTGTTTATAACTATAGCCCTACTGACTGCGGAGGCCACTAGGAGGGCTGATGACGGGTTCAAACCAGATCGAGCTTGCTCTATGTAAAGATTAAAACTTGAAGGTTGAAGTCCCAAACCACGTCAATGATCCACGAAACCACAAAGACCAGCCTGAAACCATTGATTTACAATTCATCTCAGTCTGATCACACAATAACTATTCGTCCCTCCCCTCACGCACCCATCCCTTTTTTTTCTCAGGTTGATACACACTTGGAACCCAACACAGAGCTCGAGGAACCTGGTGAACAGTTGCACAGTGCGACGCCACAATGAGTCTTCATGACAGTAAGGGAGGCAAGGAAGGATCATGCTGAACATCTTCAAACAAGGTCTTGATGGAACTGCTTTTCAATGCTTTTGACTGGTGTCTAAATTCTAGCCCTGGTGGAGATGCTTTTACTTCCCTGAACAGTTGATCAGACTCGGTTTACACTACGGAGCTGCTTCAACACTGAAAGGTTAGGAGTGAGTTGGGACAGAGACTGGTACACAGCCTACACAACACAGTCCTTGTTGGTTTCTTGTGACTAACAAAAGGAACCCAGTTACACAGTTGGGAGTGAAAACTTTGATAGTTATATAAGGCCATACATGAGGAAGAGAGAGAGAGAGAGAGAGAGAGAGAGAGAGAGAGAGAGAGAGAGAGAGACAGACAGACAGATAGACAGACAGACAGACAGAGTGAGAGGGTGAGACAGAGAGAGAGGAATCAGTTACACAGCTGGGAGTAAAAACTTTGAATAGTCATATAAGGCTGTACACAAGAGAGTGAGACTGTACACAAGAGAGTGAGAGAGAGAGAAGAAGAAGAAGAAGAAGAGAGAGAGAGAAAAGAGAGAGAGAGAGAGAGAGAGAGAGAGAGAGAGAGAGAAGGAATTCCAAGTTACTCATTTGCATGTTTACTTATAACCAAACCCTGTTTCTGGTGCTGTGTCACCTATCCAGTGCTCATCTGCAGTGATGGAGTTGCACTAGCATGTGTGTACCATGCAGAGCAGAGACAGATTCCAGAGAGTGAGTCAGACCATATACCATGCACCCACCACACACATTTGTATACTTACACCTTTCATCTGTAACAGTATAATGCTTTTTACCTTTAGAAAGTACACACCAGACCATATACCACGCACCCACAACACATATTTGTATACTTACACCTTTCATCTGTAACAGTATAATGCTTTTAACTTTAGAAAGCACACATCAATCAACATAACACTGACAGAAAAGCAGAAACACAGGAAAGACCAGCATATAAACAATAACGACAAAAATGATAATCACACCAGCTGCCGTGGTGAAGTGGTTAGTGCTGTGGACTCCCAACTGGGAAGTTGTGGGTTCAATTCCCATCACAGCCATTTATTCATGGGATTTTTCTACCTTGACTGACTCCTACCCACAGCTGAGTTTGGTACAGGCTCAGTTGGGAAGACTGGGACCACATAGTCAAGTTCCATCCACTTAATGAATGCTTCTCTAAGAGCGCTGCTCAGATTTCCTGACCAACACTGCAGGCCTCTGCAAACATCTTCCGGGTTTGGATGAAAACACCAGAATATTTCATGAAAGTAAGTGTAGCGTACAGCCCTATCATGCAGTCTGAGGAAATCTGTAGCATCATCTTTATCACCCTCATTCTCATCAATCAGTGTCAAGAAAAAAAGAAGTCTCAAATTCTATGGCGCTTCACACCCTGCTCTCCTGGTACCTCAGTTTCCATTGCTCCTCCACATCTAAAGCCTTGGTTTGATTCTATCTGGATCACCGGGATCAGCAAATTCATGGGGTCTGTCATCAAACAGACATGGCGGCACACCCCGAATGGACAGTTCGCTCATGCCAGCTCCGTAACTAAGCAATCATTGTCATCAGTGGGGACTTAGTAGGTGGTGTCCAGCGAATAATATTGGATCAGAAAAGGCATCACTGAACTCCATCAAAGTTTCACGGCTGCAGTGCAGTGTCTTCTCTGGTGAGTTTGCCTCATGACGACTTGACATGGACTGTGGCCTGTGGATTGCTGGTGCTGGAGCTGAGGTAGGTTGGGCTGAGCTTGGCACTGGACGTGGAGTCCGAATGAGCAGCATGGGTGCACTGAGGTGGCACTGGACGTGGAACAGCACAACCCCTCCATCCCCCACCCCCACCCCCCCAAAAAAGTATACTCACTTGCTAAAAACTAAAAAGAAGTGACTGGCTTTATAAAGAATTTACACCAAACTTTCAGGACATGAAAAATAAAACAATGCAACAGTTCCGCACAATAATAAACATCCCGAGTCATACTGACAACCCAGCTGTACCAAAAGCCGTAGTGCCGAGGGTTTTTCTTTTCCCATCCAAAGCCTTTTTAATTACCAGAGGAGGCTCCAGTTCTACTCTAAACCTATGTGCTATGAAGTGTCCCCCCTCCCCCCTAATCAAAGCCCGTCTTTAATGAGCCATACCTTCAAATAGTACGGACAAACTTTGTCATTCAGCTTGTTTTTTTTCTTTGGCCAAAGTTATTCTGCCTGTTAGAAGATCCAGTTGTATCATAAGCACATAACATTTTTTTTCCTGGCCAAAGCCCTTCTTCATGTTATGAGTTCCAGGTGTATCAAAATTCAAAGCCTTTGTCCATGACATGAGATTCAGTCCTAATGATAAGACACTTAAAACTGAAATGATTCCATGATCCCCTAACCCTCCTCAACTTTAATACGACTGCCTTGGGCTGTAAAATATATGCTTGCATTCATAAACTTTCAAACAGCAATGTATCCTCACTCATCACATTCACACATGCACATTCTCTCACACTCAGACATGCCTACCTTAGCTTCATGCCTTTAGGAACAAATGATGTGAACATCAGAAACAAACTGAAGTTTTCAAGAAATTTCAGGAACACACTTCACTCTTACAAATGTAATGACGTGCAGATGCACATGTACATGTTTGCACACTCACATCTTCACAGCCACCATGACTAATACAGAATGCGCACTAACAAATCATGCACAAAATAAAGTTCTCCCCTTTCCACCCTTGTTGTAAACATGACTAAATTTTATAATATCATTTCTTCAAGGTCTGGCATAGCTGATCAACTTTTTCTCTTTTTTTTTTTTTTTTTTGGGGGGGGGGGGGGGGGGGGGCTGTGGGATTCATTTTCTTTGTCAGTCTCACACATTCTGAGTTGCTTGCTGCAGCACAATATTATTCTCAGTATTCTATCTTAACTTCAGCTCAGTCTCTTCCACAGCCTGTTATGGACGTTTAAGCCCATGCATACAGTGTGTGAGTTAACCTTTTCACGACATGCCGTGTGACAGTGGCAGCAACTCAGTCAACCCGTTCACAATGAGCCGTTCCATGGTGATGGCAACGCTGCTCTACTCCCTGGATGTGCCGTGCCTCCGTTACAGCACAACCATGAAAAAAAATCCCTGTTCTCTTATCTACGGTCTAAGGGATGCAGCTGCCCTCAATATTAAGAATAGGGTTCTAGCAATTGGAAGGGTAAGTTTGCATACACTAGCGATGAACTTTGTGACCCCAGAGTAGTCCGAACAAAGATACCCGTCTGGCACTGGGAATTGCTGCAAAAGGCACTTGTGGAATTTCCTGCCTTGCCAACATGTCAGGCAGAAGAAGAAATGTGGCAATACATGGGGTGTTAGAATTGGTTCAGCAAAGTGGTTCAGATGATGAGGGGGGGTAAAGATGTACAAGTTCAGTGAAAAGAATCTAAGCTTGATTTATTTGCTCTGTGTATTTAACAGTTTTATTTGTCATATCAAATGAAGCCACAACAGTGAAAAGTGTCAACAGTGTGCAATGATTTATTTTCATTCTTTATTTTTTTTTTTTAACTTGGATTATATATAGTGAACATCCCACGCTTTCTCTGCATCTATTGAAAGTAAGAGTGAAATTTAATGCCCCTTTTCTTCCTCATTTGCTGTTGTCATACCAGCCAAACAAACGTAATCAAGATTGTGTTCTCCTACGTTTTAGTTATCTTGTTTCCATAACTTTAGTATTGTTATTTTACCCAAAACATATTTAAGTACATGCTCATTGCAAAGTTTGCATACTATCCTTTCCGTTGGTAGATAACAATTGCTTGTCATGTTTATATTAGGGACATAAAATAAAATCAAAAAGTGCTAAAATTGCAGATCTGCACAGTTGTATGTGCAGCGCTGGTGGCTGCAGGAAACTGACACTGTACTGCCGCGCCGTTGCGAAAGAGTTAAATGTCCCATCTTCCGTCAGCTTTGTCCAACTGTGAAAAAAAGGTGTACCACGTGCTTTCTCAGTGCCACACAATCCCCAGCTGCAGCATCCAGAACGGTGATCAATCTTCGTGCTTTTCAGTGACAAACACGGCTATCCTGGCACAGTAGACAAATCTGCTCACTTGCATGATTACAAGCCTAGTGCATCTAGTGAGAGATTCAGACCTTACACAAAGATATGCTTGACAGAAGACGAGAGAAAGGGATAAGGGAGAAGGAGAGGGTGGAGGCAGGGATGAAGGTGGAGGTGGAGGAGGAGGAGGGGAGAGGTGGGGGGGTCTCTACTGTGAGAAACATATTCTTGACAATTTCTTTCTTAGCTAAAGCTAACTTTTTAAAACAAAAAAATAAATATATTTACATGGAATAATCTTGTTGTGAACACTGATTAACATTGGGGAAGAAGAAAGGGGAGAGGTGCACAGACTGACAGGAAAAGACGGAGAGAGGTGGAGAGAAAGAGGGAGAGGAAGAGAAAAACAGAGAGGGGAAGAGAAAAAAAAAAAAAAAAAAAAAGAGAGAGAGAGAGAGAGAGAGAGAGAGAGAGAGAGAGAGAGAGAGAGAGAGAATGGGGACAAAGCCAGAGAGAGAGAAAGAGCAACAGAGAGAGAGAGAGAAGAGAGAGAGAAGAAAGAGAGAGAGAGAGAAGAAAGAAAGAGAGAGACAGAGACATAGAGAGAGAGAGAATGGGGACAAAGCCAGAGAGAGAGAAAGAGCGAGAGAGAGAGAGAAAGAAAAAGAGAGAGAGGCAGAAGAGAGAGAGTGAGAGAGAGAAGAGAGAGAGACTGACAGACAGAGACAAAGACAGAGAGAGAGAGAGAAAGAGAGAGGGAATGTAAACAACGAATTCCGGAGCACAGTGTGGGGTGAATGAAAGGTGATTTCCACTTACATCATCCCTGTAAATGAAGCCCACAATGCCGATGGCAATCTCCATGGCAAAGATGATGAAGATGGCCGTGAAGAACTGCAACCATACAACATCAACCAGTTGAACAATCACTTCCACAAACTCAAACAGCGCTGCAAGCAAATCTGGGTATTAACTCTGAATTACAAGCAACAACAAAATGAAAACAAACACAGCTGTTTCGATTCATCTCTAAATAAGCACACACACACGTGCACACACCTGCACGCACCCCCACACAGACTGTTTATGCTACACCCATCCAGTTGTTCAACGCAGTGTTTTTTTCGCTAGATCTGTTTAGGTGTACTATACTATCTGTTCATTTCACTGAAACATGCCACTTTGCAACAAAAGAAACTGCAGCTGTCCACTTCATTGTTCGTAGGAAGAAAATAATAATAATAATAATAATAATAATAATAATAATAATAATAAGGACAATTTCTATAGCGCCCATCCTAACAACATAGGCTACAGGGCGCTTTACAGGTTTTAACAATTCAACATCTAAAAAATATTAGCAGAAACACACACACACACACAATTCTGTGTTCACGAGTAATAAACATATACATACACACACACACACGCATGCACGCACACAGCACACTCGCACGCACGTGTGCACACACACATACACACACACACGCATGCAAGCACACAGCACACACACACATGCAAGCACATGGTACACTCGCACGCACACACAAACACACATGCACACGCACACACTGGAACATAATATTGCATGCATAAACACACTATATGACCGTGGAGAGAGCAGTGCAGCAGATGATTCTTACACAGGAAGCCGGATCATGAAAGCATTTCAAAGCTTAAATCCTTACCCCGAATGGGATTGGGCTCAGTCTGGGACATGACCGTCCTTTCAGCTAATGCCTTATTGTTTGGTTGGTTGTTCTCCCTATGCCTGGATTCGAACCCGCACACCCAGAGTAGCTGGGCGCCCAAAGCCATGTCACGTTGTGACTGACGCTTCAGTCACTCAGCTGCTGGACGGGCACCTGTCCTACGATGGGAAATCTAACGCACAAGAATGGACTTTACTTTTGTCTTTTCTCCTCAGCCAGATCCAGCTGCACCTCTTCTCAGCTGCTCTGCCATTGCTCCTGGGGCTCAAATCTAGCCCCTCTTGTTCACAGAAACTTGATAACTCTGTCACAAGATGATGAGAAGGTGTGCCTGCACAACCTCTTGCTTCAACCTCTACACCTAGAGCTTTGGTATGGAAACCAGTTTTTTTGTTGTTTTTTTTACAAACTGTTGGTTAAAAAGGCACGCTTGTCCATCTAATGGATGTGCGCTTCATCCATTCTACTTTCATATGGTCACAATGAGCTTAATCAGAATAACTTGTTTTGATGAACATGGGTGCAGACCTATATCCTGTCTTACACCAATCTGTTTAATGCAGAGTACTTTTATGTTAGATCTGTTTGGGTGTATAGACTGTTTTAAAGACCGAAATAGGCCATTTTGCAACAACAGCAAAACAGCAAATGTTCAGTTCATTTCATTAAAAAAAAAAAAAGAAACTTTTGGTCATAACACTAAATATGAGAATAAAAGGTTACATCTAAATAGCTTTTTTAAATACCAGTTTAAAAAAATTATGTTACAAGAAACAAAACAAAAATGTCAGAAACTGGATCAGCAGACAAATGACACATACATGCACACACACACACACACATACACACACACACACACACACTCGCCTGCATGCCTGTGTCTTTTTCTCTATATAGACAGATGGATATAGATATAGTGACACCCTTATTTTTTATTCCCGTTTTCTTTCTCTCAGACCCACCCACCCCATCCCCCTTTTTTTTCACTTTCATTTTCAACCTTCACCCAGACATGTGATGACAGGGGAATTGTCACCAGCACTTGATATGTGTGTGTGTGTGTGTGTGTGTGTGTGTGTGTGTGTGTGTGTGTGTGTGTGTGTGTGTGTGTGTGTGTGTGTGTGTGTGTGTGTGTGTGTGTGTGTGTGTGTGTGTGTGAGTGCGTGCGTGCATGCATGCGTGCGTGCATGCGTACGTGTATGTGTGTGTGTGTATGTACATGTGTGTGTGTGTGTGTGGTGTGTGTGTGTATGTGTGTGTGTATGTGTGTGTGTGTGTGTGTGTGTGTGTGTGTGTGTGTGTGTGTGTGTGTGTGTGTGTGTGTGTGTATGTGTGTGTGTGCGTGTGTGTGTGTGTGTGTGTGTGTGTGTGTGTGTGTGTGTGTGTGTACGTGTGCATGTGTGTGTGTCCATAATGACTATCAAAGCAGTCAACGTTGGCAAGTTCAAGAAGACTTTGTCTGGATGGATGTGACGATGCCCTCAGGACAGGCCCCAAACTCCTGCTGGCTCCATGGCCAGAGGTGTCTTGTGAATGTTAGACCAGCAGAGTCATCACTGATCAGCACCCAAGTGATTCAGCAGCAGTGCAGTGCCTCCTCTGGAAGGCTGCCTGGAGACAGTCTGAAAGTGACTGCTCCCCGTTTGTTATGAAAGGTGGGATGACCTTGTCTGTGGTGGAGTTTAGAGCCGCCAAAATGAATGGCTTGAAAGAATTTTCGTTGAAAGCGCATATACAGTGCGAAGAGGAAAAAAGAAAAAAAACGCGACAAAAAAAACCGATCCTGGTCATTCAGCCATTACCTCACAGCAATCATTACTAAATCCAAGACACAGCCATGTTAGCTTATCATTACCAGTACCTAGTTTGAGCACACAAACCATTTTCTGATAATAATCATTATCTTGTTAATCACACACTGCGTCACCATGTACATATCACCATAGTCATTTATTTCATCTTCAAGTCAGGCACACAATCATATGTTATTACTAGTGTCAGCTCACCATAATCTCTCTCTCTCTCTCTTCAGCTAGAAATCCGAGATTCAGAGCTGGAGAAATTTTCTGCATATTTTACCGTTTTAATCCCATCACCAAGACTGTCTTTGGGGACGAGGTCTCAACACTATACCAGTGTCCATTCATTTCATTTTCATGTCATTCATCCTGCTGACACATGATGGAATACTCTTCACCACACAGTGGAATAGGTTTTAACATGTATACAAGTCGTTTTTTTACACATGCATTTGAAACAGGGACCTTGGGTTTAAAGTCTCACCCGACCGACTGAGAGAAGATTGGGAGTCTGCACAGTTGTTTACTCTGAAGAGAATTTTTTTTTTCCCAACCTGGTTGTCTCCAGCTAGAATCGAACCCTGGATTTTGGAACAAGAGTCTAACACCTTACCTATGATACCAGCCAGTCCCCAGCGTCGTTTAGTGAAGCAAACTTTCATATGTTGGCACATCACCACAATCACTATCTAGATAATCAATCAATTATAAGTTGTCACCTCATTATATTCATTTTGTTACAGCAAATGAAACAAACTGCGGCGTTACTGGAACACGACAAAAAAGCAGAAGAGCACACAAAACAAAGTGTGAAGTAACCACTTTGGCTTCACAAGGGGAGTATTGTGCATGTTTATGTCTGTATTTTTTTGTCGCTGAGGAAGGCATATTGCCGAAAATTTGTCCTGTTTTGTGTCGTGCATTAAATCTGCGTTACTTCACACTTTGTTTTGTGTGCTCTTCTGCTTTTTTGTCATTTTGTTACAGTCAAGAACACATGTTATACAACTACATGTTATACAAAATCTACATGCAGTGTTCTCACCATAATAAGCATGCACTGGCTCTCCATCCAGGCCCCACAAAAGCCGATCATGGCCACAATGAAAACGATGATGCCGGCTGCGATCATCACTGCGGCAATATTGACATCTTCATACTTAGGCATGAGGTTGAGAAAATCATCCTTCTCCACATAAAGATAGGCTCCAATCGCTACCATAGCAATGCCCATCATCTGCAAAATTAAGGCATAAGTAAGAATCATGTGCATGGTGTGAGTGTTTGTGCAAATGTGTACATGTGGGCATGCATTTACGATGCAGCATGTAACTGTCATGGATGAGGGTCAAATTTTATAAAATGAGGAAAACATCTTAGTTATATATGAAAAAAAGAGACAATTCTGAAGAAAAAAAAATGTTCATTGTTTTTTCAAAAAATCTCCAAGACATATGCCTTACAATTCTGAAGCAATACTGTGGTAATACTTAACATACACTGAACAAAATCTAGTTTGAAATTAATCTGGGGCTGGTGACTCACCCATGTTTTTCACATGCAGCATCGTACCATGTTTGTATGTGCACTTAGATTAACCAAAGGCCAAGGTTTTATGACAGCAAAACAAAAATTGTCATCAACAAACTGAAATATTGAATAGATAAATAAAAATCTTTTTTTCTTTCTAATTTTTGCATCTCAATGCCAATGTCTGTGACAGAAGCTCACAGTGCTGGTGCCATTTCTAATGGGAAGATAATCATGAACCTCAAGAGTTAAAAAAAATACATATAATAACAAAACCAGTGTAACCAACTAATACAATCAAAGAAAATACATAAAAACCTTGATAACTTTGTTGTACCTATACAGAGAAACCAAACTATAACAAATGAGCATATTAAAAAAAAACATTAAAAAAACAGTAATAAACAAGACAAATAAATAAAATCTTACTGAGACCTTAGCACTTCAAGACCATTCTCATGTCCTTACATTTAATATAAAATCAAAACTATGAATCAAATGATGGCACCAATTTACCAGTCAATAATCTTAATAAGTACACAAACAAATACATAATGAAAGATGGAAAGCTAGAAGGCTTTCATGAAAAAATCCTCTCTCTAGCAAGTGTTCCAACCCATAATTCTTGCATTCTTTCGGTCCAAGTGAAGGTTTTAAGCACATAATCCATGCAGATTCATAAAAGCTGATAACCTTTTATAAGATATCCTATCAAATCAGCAGAGCTTCAGATTTTTTTTTTCAGTCACCATAAGACACATGTACCCTTGCAGCTTAAAGTGAGGGAACAAAAGGCAAAAGCATAGGACAAATGTTCAAAATCAATACCTTGGAGCTCTCGTCCAATTTGAACCAGTTATCAACAGTTAGCGTTATGAATTTCCTCTGATCAATTGTATCACTGATTGAACAGTGTGTTGGTAGACTATTTATGATATCTGTGTGTGTGTGTGCGTGTGCGTGTGCGTGCGTGTGTGTGTGCATTTGGTTTGAGTGTGTGTGTGCATGCATGTCTTTATGTGTGTGTGTGTGTGTGTGTTGTGTGTGTGTGTATGAGAGAGAGAGAGAGAGAGAGAGAGAGAGAGAGAGAGAGGAGGAGAAGGAGGAGGAGGAGAAGGAGGAGGGGAGAGAGAAAGGGAGAATATGGGTATCACTTACATGTGCAGGAAGATTTATTTTTCATTGCACATGCAAGTTGCAATATTTCTTTTGCTTAGAATTGACTTCATTAAGCTCTGATGACCAGGTTGTGATACTGTCAGTTCTCACTTTGGCTTCACAGTGACATTTTTCCACATGCCTATTGCATGGTACAGGTATATCGAGTTGACATAGACAATAAAACAAAGGGTTTTTACTCTGTTCTTCCTCGAGTCCTAAGGCAATTCTTGTTACTTGTTTCGATTCCAAATCAATCAAACACTGATCATTCACATCTCACAATGAACTACGAGTAGGAACACCCGAACAGGAATGATTATTTTTTTACTTAGGGGTCACTTCAAGATTAAATGAAAACAGAAGGAACAATTACCACCTCAGCAATGTAGCCACAGGCATGCTACAGTTTGGCGTATGGGCTTGGTAAGTGAAACGCTACTTGAAAGTTTCACGTGAAAATGTTATGGGCATTATGGCAATCTGATGCTCTGTTTATGCTGTCTATATTCAATTACATCATAATACATTCAAAACTTTCATTATTTCTTCATTTGCCTGAACCTGTCAGCAGTGGCTCAACACATGTGCTTGCATAAACTTTCATAGCAGGAACTTACAACACCAAAAAAGTTGAAGAAGATGAAGAGACCACGAATAATCTTGTAAGATGTGGAAGCTCCCATGTTTCAATCTTCTTGTCCTGACCAAATGACCTGAAATGAAAGAAAATGGGGAGATGGGTAGGGAAGGAAAGACAGAGGCAATCAGAATTCAAATTGGTTCTAATAATTGATCAAGACACAACAATATTTTCAGACCACAGTAGCCTACTGTAGTTTGTACTTTGACAGATTAAACTTTGATGTGAAGGAGGTCTTGTTAAGTTTGAAGTTGTGCCCTCGAGTCTCATCATAGTTAGCCATGGTGAACAGGGAAGAGGTAGTGCAGGGATCATAAATATTGTGCTTGATCTTAAATACTTTGATGAATCACCTCCTAGTCGCCTAAATTCTAGGCTCAGCAGCTTTAAATAGAACCATGCGCTCCTAGCTAAGATCTCAGTACCAGTTATACACTTGGTAAATCTGCATTGAATGCCTTCAATCATATTTATATGCTTTTTTAAGTAAGGGCACCATACCGAGTTCCTGTATTCAAGAATGGGCCTGACTAAAGCTTTGAATAATGGAACCATTATTTCAGGAGACTTATTTGCAATAGTTCTCAAAAGCAGACCAGAAATTTGATTTCCTCTTTTCACAATATTTGTTATATGTGTGTCAAAACTTAATTCTGGGTCCATGGTGACTCCCAGATCTTTTTCAGTAGTTGTGCTGTCCAGTACGTGTTAAACCATTCTCTTTAATTACGTATTCATAATGTTGATTTTTCTTTCTAAGGTGGAGTACTTTACATTTCTCACTAATAAAATTGCAACAGCCAAGTAGTTGTCCATTCAACCAGTTTATGTATACACATTTGTAAATGATCTCTGTCTGCAGTATTTCAGATTGCTGAGTAAGTCTTGGTGTCATCTGCAAGCATTTTGACATCACAATCAACCTCTCCAGACATGTCATTTATAAAGTATATAAACAGCATTGAGCCCAGAACGCTACCTTGTGGTGCACCACTTGTCACCCTTACTTTAGACGAATGGATGCCACTGACACTTACAAACTGGGAACTTTCATTTAAAAATCACTTATCCATGATAGAAGCTTTCATTGTATTATCATAGCCAGCCAGCTTATTAATAAGTCTATGATGGGGAACTGTATCAAAAGCTTTTCTCAGATCAAGGTAAACTGCATCCACAGGTACTTTGTCATCTACCATGACTAACCAATCATTTATTAATGTAACAAGTAGTTGTGTTACACATGAGCGTCCTTTGGTAAATGCAAACTGTTCTCTTGATAACAAATCGTACCTGTTTAATTGCTTGCAAAGAGCGTCCCGGATAAAGCCCTCAAAAACTTTACAAACAACTGATGTTAAGCTGACTGGGCGATAGTTACCTACTAAATTCTTATTTCTTTTCTTAAAAATTGGTTGTACTTCTGCTTCTTTCCATGCCCTAGGTATGACACCATTTTCTATAGTTTTATCAAACAGTGTCTTTAGAGGGTATGCAATAATATCAGCCAGCTCCTTTAATACTCATGGGTGAATCTCTTCTGGTCCTGGGGACTTCTTCTTCTTCCTTTGTACGACCAACATCATTTTGCTGATGGTTTTGTCGTATTTGGGAAGATTGCCGAAGATTGCGCTGTTGTGAGGAGAAAAAAAAAAAAAAAAAAAAGGGGGGGGGGGGGAGAGATTTTAGGGAACAGTGGTCAGGAGGAGGGCAAGGGGGGGGGGGAGGATTTGGGGTGGTGGGAAAGGGGAGGGGGTGAGGGGTGGTTGTTTCAGGTTCTAAAGATGGGAGGCCAGCCTGGACTTGAAGCAGTCCAGTGACTCAGCTGTCACAACCTCCTGAGGCAACTTGTTCCATTCTGGTATGGTCCTTGGAAAGAACGTCATCTGCCTGTACCGCATCATGCATGTTGGAATGTCGTAGCTCTGGTCATTGTTGATCCTCGAGCTCAGCCTGCTGTCAGATGGTTTGGGCAGGTACATGGAGTTGATGGAGATGAGTCCGTGATGGAATTTATAAAACATCTCCAAGCGGGCTTTCTTACGACGCTGTTGTAGGGAAGGCCAATTTAGAGAATCAAGGATGGAGTCAACGCATGATGTTTGGCGGTGGCGATTTGACACCCATCTTGTTGCTCTTCATTGGATCTGCTCAAGGGCCTCAATCTCGTTTGCAGTGTGGGGATCCCAGACGGTGGCTGCGTACTCAAGAAGCGGGCGAACAAGGGCTTTATATGCAGTTTCCTTTGTTTTCTTGTTGCCGATCTTGAGGTTTCGCCGGACAAAGCCTAGGGTCTTGCTGGCTTTCTTCGTGATGGAGTCAATGTGAGATTCCCACTGCATATTGTCCTGGATGTTGACACCATGGTATTTAGTGGTGTTGACATTTTCGATATTCTGGCCATGTAGCTCATACACAGGGGCAATCTTGTTCCGCTTCCGAGAAACTCGTAGCGTTGAGCACTTCTGTGGGTGGAACTCCATAGACCACTTCTCCTCCAGGTGGTAAGGGAGTGTAGGTCTTCTTGCAGCACTCTCTCATCATTTTTCTTCGTGATGGTCTTGCTGCACATGGTATCGTCGGCAAATAGGCGGACTTTCGACTTGATGCCATCAGGAAGGTCGTTTATGTAGAGAAGAAAAAAGACTCGGTCCTAGGACGAGCCTTGAGGGACACCGGATTCTACAGGTAGAAAGTCAGATCTTGTTCCCTCCACCACCACAGCCTGCTGTCTGTCCGCAAGGAAGTCCTTAATCCAGGCGTTGGTGCGGCCTACGATGCCGTAACGACGTAGTTTGTGGACCAGTAGGGTATGGCTAACTTTGTCGAAGGCCTTTGAGAAGTCGAGGACGATAGTGTCCTCCTGGTTTCCCTTCTCGATCTCTCTGGTTGCTTCGTCCACATACCCTAGGAGTTGGATCTCACATGACCGTCCGCGTCGAAAGCCCTGCTGCTCTGGACAGAGAATCTCATTTTTCTCAAAATGGGGACATGATGTGGCTGGTGATAATATGTTCCATCAGCTTGCAGGCTATGCAGGTGAGGGAGATGGGACGGTAGTTGGCTGCGTTATATCTTTCTCCTTCTTGAAGACAGGTGTGATGTTGGCATGTTTCCAGTCCTGCGGCAGGGTACCAGAGGAGTATGAAATGCGGTAAAGCAGGGTGAGGGCTGGCGTGATCTCCTCTGCAACCATCTTCAAAAGTCTGGGAGTAATGCCATCTGGGCCACAGGCTTTATTTGGGTCAAGGTTGAGTAGAAGTCTCTTTACTCCATCTTCCGTGATGTTGATGTTGTCGCATGCTGGGTAGTCTGGAAGTTTTGGTCCAGGGGGGCACCGCTGTTCAAACTCGTCAGCCCAGGTGTCTTTGGGGCTGAATACAGAGTGGAACTGGGTGTTCAGGATCTGTGCTTGTTCCTTGGGGTCGGAGACTAGTTTCCCAGCTTCTTTAAGTGGAGAGACGCCCACTCCTTCTGTCCTTCTCGCTTTGATGAAGCTCCAGAACTTCTTCTTGGAGGTGGTCTGGCATTCTCCTTCGTCAGAGATCAGGCCTTCTACGTGTCTCCAGTAGGCACGACGTAGGCGTTTCTGGACAAGGCGCTTGAGTGCCTTGAATCCTGTCGGAGGGCCTCATCTCCGTTTTTCTTCATGCGCTTGTGGATCCTGTCTCGTCTACGTATGAGTTTCTTGGTCTCATAGTCAACCCAGGGGAGGCTTGGTTTGGGTCTGGTTCGCTTATGGGGGACGTGATCTGAGAGGGCTTGACTCAGGCCAATACGGATTTCAGACCATACTTCCTCAACATTGCTTTTCTCGTCAAATTTGATCATGATGTGATCGCTCATCTTCTGTGCTGCCTCTTTAAGTGGCTCCTTACATTCCTCAGTGTAAATGGGAATGAGTCGCTGGGGTTGGCATTTCTTTGGGGGATGGATCTGCAGCTCCATGTACACTGTGTCATGGTCAGCAATACCAGGGAGTGTTTCAGTTCGTGGGACAAGGTTGGGGTGGTTTGTGAGGAACAAGTCCAGGGTATTATTTCCTCTTGTTGGCTCCATTACCATCTGCTCCCATCCTACATCAATGATGGCGTCCATAAACTGTCGGTGGATATCTGGTTTGCGGCATCCCTTTTTTAGCGTCTTGGTGGGCCAGTGCCAGCCTGGTAGGTTAAAGTCACCACCGGCAACGATGATGGCATTCTGTACGAGTTGGAAGCAAGGCGGGCAGATTTCTCAAATGCATTCATGCTCTCAGTGTACTCTGTGTGGGGGTGGTAGAAGCAGCAGACTAGCAGTGTGCGCCTTCCTTTCATTTTGATCTTCACCCAAAGGTTTTCATAACCCGCGGATAGTTCAGGCATTTCATGAGAGGTCAAGTCTTCTGAGACAAGGATGAAAACACCTCCCCCATTCTCTTTATCCCATTCACTGGTGGTCTGTCTCTGCGATAAATGGTGAAGCCCCTGGGGAAGATTTCTGTGTTTGACTGGGACTGGGTCAACCATGATTCTGTGCCAACAATGATGTCTGGTCTTGTAGCTTGGACAAGATTGCTGAACTCGGCTACTTTACCAACGATAGAGTTACAGTTCACGTTCAGGAAGCGGAGGGGTCGTCTGCTGTGTTTGTCTTGCTTACTTGCTCTGGTGGGTGTGGAAGTATGGAGTGGTTTGAAGGGGCTGTTTATGTTGGAGCAATTAGATGAGTCAGATGTTTCACTACGAGGGATGGTACCTACACCATACAAGTCAAAGGCAATGGTACTATAATTGGCATTGGCGCAAACAATGCAGTGCCAAGTGACAGCTTCTGCCAAGGAGGTCGTAGGATCCACTGCCGATATGCTAGCATTCTGCGTGGAACCACTGTCCACAAGACTCACACTCAACACCTAGTTGGTCCCAGGTAACAGTTCGGTCACAAGCACCGCACGGGTAGCGGTGAATCCGTGTCTTCATTCGAGGGGTCGTGGGGCTGCAGGCCATTTGGTGGAACTGTCACTTGCCCACGGTTTGAAGTGAAAGACATAACAAGGAGGGTGAGTACAATGTACTTAGACAGTTTTCACAATGTCAACATAGAGGTATGTTAGCCCATGGGGAATACTGGAATCAAGGTTTTCAGAGCAGTGCTGTGATCACGAGGTCCGCCAAGTTTGTTTACATTCTGAACATGGTCGTAGATATAGCCGGTTTGGTGATTTTCTTCGACAGTCAGGTTAGGAGACGATAAAATTGCTTACCTTTCTGCAGCACGGGTCAAGGGAGAGGGTCTCTGATAAAAGAATATAGGTTTAAATTAGGAAAAAAGATCAAATTTCACTACAAACAGACGAGCTCACGAAAAATAAACCTGTATCCTCGCGCATGCGATTTAGATTTTTTAGGGCTTTGTTCATCCGCTCAACTGTAACTTCTACATGGGAAATACCTGGATCATTTTTCTTTCATGAAAACTCTGGAACATTATCGTTACTATCCACTGTAAAAACACTAGCAAAAAAGCTGTTTAACACACTGACTTTTTCTGTGTTGTTTTGTGTTAAGGTACCATCTACCATGGACATCTGACTCTCGCCAGTCTCAAGTCAAATTGAAAGTGAAAGCAGTTTGTGTCAAAACTGATAAAATCAAAAAGGTTGATCTGATCTCTGTAACATGCCATTTTGGATGAGTTTTAACTTTATATACCACACGCTACTGAGCTTAGGCCTACTCAGTGTGCGAAAGTGTCCATTTTTGATCATTCTCATTTTCAATTTTTGTTTTGTCAGAGAGTTCTATTTTCATGTTCGACTGCAACATAATTCAAACCAGTACTGTTTACGCGATAGTCGATCACTGCGCGTGGTAAAACTTGATCAAGGCTAGACCATTCTATCTCAGAATCCAATCTACGATCTCACTCACCCTTCGGAAATTCTACAAAATTCCTGTGATCGTTGACCAAAATGTACAGATTTGAAGCAGCAGTTCAGCACGATCGCTTTGGGTTGGGACACACCAAAGGAACAATCAAGGTAAAGTGGTGCATTCATGAAGCAGTTAAAAATACCCATCGTGAATGGAGACCCCAAAACTTGCTCGACCAGTCCTGCCGCTCTGTGAATTTGTGTCGTCTGCTTTCGGTTTCCGGTGTTAGGGAAAGTTCCTGTTTGAAGACGAGACGCAGCATTTATTTGTGCAAGAGATCGAAACTGAGCAGAATAACAATCGACGTGGGGAAAAAAAAAAAAAAAAAAAAAACAATCGACGAGCTTTCATTTCATTTTCATTGTCAAGCCACATCTCTCTCTCTCTCTCCGGAATAGCTCATTTGGGTAGAGCGCCGGACTCGTAATCTTGGTGATCCTGGGGTTGCGGGTTCGAACCTCCGCCGGGGCGTTTCGGTACAGGGAGATTTTTCCCTCGGCGTTAACATTGGTTCTGACTACGTTTCCCATACAGTCCTTCGAATGAGACTATAAACCGAGGTTGCGTGTGTGAACGCACGCATAACATCTTGCACACACGTAAAATCCCATCACCAACTTTCGGAAGAGTAGGCCAGTTTGGCCGTTGGTATGGATGACACGTTACACATAGCATGCACCCTGCGTGAGAAATGGAAAGAATGAAGGAAGCAAGGAAAATGAGTGATCGATATTGAACGATACTGACTGGATGACACGAGAAACGACTGAATGAAGCGCCGGCTGGCAGCTCTTCAGTCGGCACTACCCTGGTAGGCAGCCCGTTGTTAAAACGAGTGTTGATTGTAAAGCGCTTAGAGCTTGGTCTCTAGCCGAGAATAGGCGCTATATAAGTATTCATTATTATTATTATTATTATTATTATTCTCTCTCTCTCTCTCTCTCTCTCTCTCTCTCTCTCTCTCTCTCTCTCTACTCCACACACACACGCGCGCGCACACACACACACAAACCCCCACACACCACACCCACGCACACACACGCACACACACACACACACACAACACACACAAACGCGCGCGCACGAACGCACACACACACACACACACACACACACACACACACGCGCGCGCGCGCGCGCGCGCGCGCGCACACACACACTCGTTCCATCTACTTTGTTTGTGCGATAGAATGAAGCCCTATTACCTGCTTGGTGTCGATGTCAGCCTTTGAAGACGTCATCTCCAACGAATCAAACATTTTGAAGTTGTTCATGGACTGATTAAGAGCCCAGTTGGACATTTACTTTAATGTCTATGTTATTTTCCCCATCCTGGTGTTAGTTGCTTATTTAGTGTTTCTTTCAAAGTTTTGGATTCAGTTATGTGGAAGTTTTTTTTGTGGGGTTTTTTTTTTTTTTTTTTTTTTTTGGGGGGGGGGTGTTTGTTTTGTTTGTTTGTTTGTTTGTTTTTTAATTATTATTTATTTTATCTAGGCCTAAATGCATTATACATACCTATGTACGCCAAAAATCAACACCAACCGTTCGCATGCGTGTGTGTGTGTGTGTGCTTGAATATTTTGCCTTTTTCTTCTTTTTATCTCATTCCTTGTGATTCCTGTCCTTGGACTTTTTTTTTCATGGGAAAGCACTCTATTGTAATGTATACCAGATTCGTCTGCTGGGTGCGAAAAGAGGCATAATGGCAGCAGAAGAGCGTAATTTTAGGAGCTATTATTACGATAAATTTGGAATCAGGGTGGTGGAAGAGAAAAAGTCAGTCGAAATATTAATGAAAGAGCAAACTGTAAGTATTGAGAAACTCCAACAATTCTGTCTTCGTTTCCCGCTTCCAGCGGTCTACAGGATTCTAGTCTGGAAACTGTTACTGGGTGAGTTAGTGAGTTGTTGTCCATAGTCCAAGTACTGCGTGTTCATTTTTTTCTCTTTTTTTCCCCCAGTACATTTTAATTCATCCTGATTGTTCTTGATTTCCAAAGATTATCTAGTGATCGGAAGTTCAGATACTCAGAACATCTGCCATCATGGTCATATACACACAAAACACATTACTGTATCTGTAGCTGTAGCTGTACGTCGCTTGACATCCAGTGATCTGGCTTTGGCGCGACAGATGGAGGTGCGCAGCGAAGGTTGTTAATGGCGCTTGGTGGTCAGCGCCCTCTTGAATAAATCAGTGGATGGCGAGTGGACCACCGAACTGTCCAAGTGGTTCCACGCTATTATGGTGCGTGGGAAGAAGGACTGCCTATACTGATCTGACTGGCAACGTGGTACAAAGAAACACCGATCGTTGTTCCTAATGTAGTTTTCAACAGGGTTGTTGGTTACATAGTCTGCTGCGTTACGTCTGGGTCTGATCATGCGGCCAGCTCTTTGAGGTGTCAGGAACTGATGAGGAGGTATTGCCGGCACCAGCCCCTCAACCACCTTGTAGAAGAAGGTCAGGCGGAGTTGTTCACGTCGTTCCTGGAGGGTCGGGAGGTTGTGTCATGTCAGGAGGCCCGTAACAAAGCCAGGGGTGGTAGAGCGATAGTTGCTTGCGATGAAGCGTACTGCAGTGCGCTGAATGCGTTCAATCTTATCGATATCCTGTCTCTGATACAGGTCCCAGACCAAGGAGAGGACGGACTAGGGCCAGGTAGGCGTTACGTTTGCAGGTTGATGGGCAGTGGTGGAGGTTTCTCCGGAGGAATCCAAGGGTGCTATTCGCTTTTTGGTGATGCCACTGATGTGGTTGCTCCATTTGAGGTTGTCAGAGAATTGGATTCCTAGGTATGGGTTTGAGGATACTGATTTCAAGATAGTGTTATTGAGGGAATACATGAAAGTGGAAGGTGGGTGAAGGGAGAGACTCATTGCGTAGCACTTGGTAGCGTTGAAGCGCATTCCCCATTTCTCTGCCCAGGCTTCAAGACACTTCAGATCCGCTTGTAGGGTGTGGTGGTCTTGGAATGTGTTGATCTCTCTGTAGATTAGACAGTCATCGGCAAATAGCCTAACTTGGGAATTGACTGTCTGCGGGAGATCATTGATATGGCAGAGAAAGAGGAGCGGGCCCAGCATGGTACCTTGAGGGACACCCGAGTCGACAGTGGTGGGCTGAGACGTGGTGCCTTCAACTACGACTCGAATGCTGTGTTCCATGAGGAAGCAGTGGAGCCAGGTGTGGAGGGGGCCTGTGATGCCATAGTTTGCCAACTTGTGGAGGAGCCACCGCTGTGAACCGCACATTCTTTACGTCATGTTAGACCAGACAGAAGCTCCCAAATTACAAGTCCAGTCTTTTTTTCTTTTCTTTTTTTCCAAATGACTACCTACTCAGTCAACAAATCCAAGCAGAAATGTATTAACCGACTACAGAATTTTGCACAAATATCTTAAAAGACTCTGCAGCACTTCATCTCATATTTTTCAAACAGGCCACATTTTTCAACAAATCAATTCAAACCCACTCCTTGGAGTGCAGACTGACGGAAACCAGTCGTGGACAAAACATCAACAAAACTGCTATGAGAGAAATGCCACATCTGGGCTGCTCTAAAGGAACTCGCAGTTCTGTTCACAAGACTGCAGAAAAGAAGTGTACAAAGCTATAGCCAGAACCATCACTGAATATAGCTCCATAGTATAGGTCCTCTACCTTCGAAAGGATGTGGACAAACTTGAGGGCATTGAGGTTCGCTCAGCCTGCTTCACTAAACTGGACAAATCTCTTGATACCCAGGCTGTGGCTGAAATGCTTTATAGCCTGCAGCTGCTATCGCTTAAGGAAAACAGAAACGGCGGTGCCGTTTGTATACAAACTTGTCAGTGGTTGCTTGCCTGCAGTGAGGGCAAAGGATTACTTCTTCCCTGAAAAAGGCAAGAGGCCCATCAGACCAAGAAGATACGGGGGGGGAAGGGGGGGGGGGGAGGGGGGGGGAGGGGGGGGAATCAGTGCTAGAACACCATCCCCCATCTGCATAAAGTAACTCGTACTGAATTTAGTCAGATAAATGAAGACAGGTTCAGTTTCTTTCCATGAACTGTCAAAAAATGGAACACCCTTAACAAAAAAAAGTGGTAACTTTTTGCAAGAGCTCCTCTCCCTCCCTGTCTCTCTCTCTCTCTCTTTGTGTCTCTCTCTGTGTCTCTCTCTCTGTCTCTCTGCCCCCCCCCCCCCCCCTCTCTGTCTTTGTCTCTCTGTCTCTCCCTGCCTCAGTCTGTCTCTATCTCTCTCTCTCTCTCTCTCTCTCTCTCTCTCTCTCTCTCTCTCTCTCTCCTCTCTCTGTGTCTGTCTCTCTCTCTCTTTCTCTCTTGGTTCAGGCCTTACAAATGTTCCCATTCCATCTTACGTTCGGTGGTTGTGCAGGAGTGTTCCCAGCCAATCAGACTTCCCAGACCTTTGTTCAGCAGCAGAGGGAACAGCAGTTTAAAGATCTGAAGAAAGGTCTGGAGACAATCCAGCGAGCCAAAGAGAACGATTCTCAGGAGCTGACACTCCTCAAACTCTACCTTCTGGAGCAGGGACAACTTCCATTCGAAGACAGTGAACTGGTAATAGTGGTATATAGCACAGAGTCTTTTGTTGAAAATATTCTGTTCTTTCCTCTACTCTTTTGGCCCATTTCAGAAATAAATATGAACGGCTTTGTTTCTTCCTTTTGTTTGCATGCGTTAATGTCTTCAGCCATTGGTGGTAACAAATTTTAGCATATATAATTTCTTAATTACTTTTGAGATAAGAGACATTGTGTTTGTAGGCTTTCAGTGTCACAGGTCATCGCATCTGTGTAACGGTTTAAATGCTTTAAATTTGAAAATGTTCATAATGTCTCACTTCCCTTTGTATGGGCCCTAGTTTATGAGGTAGCCATTCCATTTCATGTTGTTTCTGTTTCTGCCTCATTTTCTGTATATCTATGTTGATCTGTCTCTCATTGTGTGCTGTACAAACATGTATAGCTGCAAATTTATCATGGATTTAGTTGATGTTATGATTTGTAAAGAAGAGCATGTGTGCGCATGCACACACACACACACGCACGCACGCGCGCGCATGCACACACATGTACTCACACTCACAAACATAGTTACATACGTATAACACATAATACACAAACGCATGCATGCACGCACGCACGCACGCACGCGCGCGCACACACACACACCCCACACACACACACACACACACACACACACACACACACACACACACACACACACGATTTAATAATGATAACAATAATAAAGATTTTTGTGAAGTGCATGTTCAAGATATCTACTTATGGTTCCTCACATGATTACACTGTGATTTAATGTTACATTGAACCTTTGATTCATGTATTTGCAAATACTTCTTTCCCTTTTTTAAAAAAAAACAAATTAGAAACAACATAAACCAAAATGCAAAAATGTCAATGTACAAACATTAATTTAAGAATAACAACAACAAACAGCTGCGATAGAGGAGCAAGAATAAAAACTACTCAATCAGTGTGTGAGGTATACCAGTACAACATGTGGAATACCTTAAAAACAAAAAAGGACATACACACACACGCACACATAAACACACACAAGCGCACTCACACACACACATACATACACACACACACACACACACACACACACACACACACACACACACACACACACACACCAGACAAGAATCAGAGAAAATTTTGCTGCACGGTGTGTTCTATTACTACTTATCATTGTCCTCACAATTCTTAAATATCAACTTTCAAAGGTTTGTATAATAACCAACTATCATGGGCCAGAAACTCAGTTTTTACATCGCCATGTGAATAGCTTCATGGTGATGAAGGATTAGCGAGGAAAATTTCGGTCATTTCAGCGGAAGAATTTGTAGCAGAACCAATTTTCTGTATGCAAATACTTCTAACTGTGTCAACAAGTCATGCAACCTTATGCTGCTTATTGTAGAAGAGATTAAAGCCCCTGGCAAAGAATTCCTCCACAATTTTTTTTAAAGAATATGAGAGGCCTTTATGAACTTGTTTCACTATATCACTTGAGGTTGAGGTTGTGATCCCTCAACATTTGAAAGCTTGTTGTTTGCAAAAAATCAGCTGTGTATACATGTTTCTGTATCGATCAGTGTGTTGCTGTGCATATGTTAGTGTGTGTGTGTGTGTGTGTGTGTGTGTGTGTGTGTGTGTGTGGTTTATGTGTGTGTGTGCTTGTGCGTGCTTGCTCGCATGTGCGCGTGTGTGTGTGTGTGCAGCTTGCCTGGGAGGAGAACAGATATTTTGCTGCCATTGCTAGAGGCGTGTGCCAAGTGACTGAAGATGAACTTGAGCAGTACTGGGTGTCGTCGCGCTTCTTCCAGCTGGTGGTCAAACACCGTGACACCTTCGCTCTCTATGTGAGCCACAGACCAGCGTTATCTGTGTTCTTCTCAACACGAAGTTGCAGTAACATTGAATGGGAGACCGTTGGGTGTTTTGTTTTGTCCTGTTTTTGTTTGTTTGGGGTTGGGTTTTTTTTTTGTTTTTTTTTGTTTGTTTGTTTCTTTTTTGTTTTGCTGTTCATCTTCTGCTGCACCTCACTGGTACTGCACCCACAATGTTCATCTTCTGCTGCACCTCACTGGTACTGCACCCACAATGTTCATCTTCTGCTGCACCTCACTGGTACTGCACCCACAATGTTCATCTTCTGCTGCACCTCACTGGTACTGCACCCACAATGTTCATCTTCTGCTGCACCTCACTGGTACTGCACCCACAATGTTCATCTTCTGCTGCACCTCACTGGTACTGCACCCACAATGTTCATCTTCTGCTGCACCTCACTGGTACTGCACCCACAATGTTCATCTTCTGCTGCACCTCACTGGTACTGCACCCACAATGTTCATCTTCTGCTGCACCTCACTGGTACTGCACCCACAATGTTCATCTTCTGCTGCACCTCACTGGTACTGCACCCACAATGTTCATCTTCTGCTGCACCTCACTGGTACTGCACCCACAATGTTCATCTTCTGCTGCACCTCACTGGTACTGCACCCACAATGTTCATCTTCTGCTACACCTCACTGGTACTGCACCCACAATGTTCATCTTCTGCTGCACCTCACTGGTACTGCACCCACATGTTCATCTTCTGCTGCACCTCACTGGTACTGCACCCACAATGTTCATCTTCTGCTGCACCTCACTGGTACTGCACCCACAATGTTCATCTTCTGCTGCACCTCACTGGTACTGCACCCACAATGTTCATCTTCTGCTGCACCTCACTGGTACTGCACCCACAATGTTCCTTCCTACTCCACTTCATCTTCTGCTGCACCTCACTGGTACTGCACCCACAATGTTCATCTTCTGCTGCACCTCACTGGTACTGCACCCACAATGTTCCTTCCTACTCCACTTCATCCACAGCCACAGCCCCGGCACCAGGAACAGAAAACGATCAACGTCAAGTCGTCATGAGGCAACCCGCCAGAGGAGACAATCCACTGCTGCCGAGTCTTTTCAGTGGTGTTCTCTGGTGCCTGATCTGATCCAGAGTATACGGGACTCCACCTACTCAGCCCCACAATGATTGCTTAGTCATGGAACTGGCATGAGTGAGCTTTCTCTCCAGAGGTCCCCACCACGACCGGCCAGAGGCAGTCACCATGAATTTGCTAATACCCGGTACCTGTCTGCCCGACAGAATCAAACCGAGGCCATAGATGTCGAGAGGCAGTTGAAAATAAGCTCACCATGCGACCAGGACTTGAAGGGCCACAGAATTTGAGACTTGTGTTTTTGTTGTTGTTAATCAACGAGTATGATGAAGATGATGCTACAGGATTCCATTCTGGTCTGAGACTACACTCTGCGCTTACCTTCGTATAATATCCTGACATCAACCTGGCCTGAGAGATGCAGACATCTTTTGGTCAGGACCTTTCAGCTACGCTCAGAGATGCATCCATTCCGTGGATCAAACTCAGCTTTATGGCCCCAGTCTAACCAGTTGAGCCCACAGCGAACTTAGCTCTGGATAAGAGCTGGTTGGGACAGAAATATCCACAAATAAACGGCGCGAATGGGAACTGAACCCATGTTGATAACCACTTTGTCATGGCGAGTGGTGTTAGGGTTTTTTTCCCGTTAGTTTTCCTTTTCTTTTCTGTTCATGCGTGTGTATTTGTCAGTGTTTGACATGCCATTTGCTGGGTGGGTGAGACACTGAAAATAGACATGATGTCGTCTTATAATGTAACATTTTCGAAGGGCTTGGAGCAGATTGTCTGTTTCCATACTTGTGTACACATTCCCCCTCTCTCAGTTTTCTCTCTCTCTCTCTCTCTCTCTCTCTCTCTCTCTCTCTCTCTCTCTCTCTCTCTCTCTCTCTCTTTGTACCTGCCATCTTTCCCTGAAGGTATGAATGTATGTACATACATATTTATTTATCCATCTATATGTCTATCTATCTGTCTGTCTGTCCTTCCATCTATCCAGTTATCTATCTATCCATCTACTGTCTGTCTGTCTACCATGCACCTGTAATCTCTCCTCCACCTGTCTGTGTTGCAGCCAGAGATCACCCTGAAGTGTCTGAAGAAGGAGGACGTGGATCAAAAGCTGTGGAACCACCTGGTGGAGCACAAGGTGCTGACCTTCCTGCCTCTCAAGGAATGGTTCCACACCTGTTTTGTCAGCGTTTTACCTGACATCTCCTTCCAGAGGTAGGCCTGCCCAGACAGAGACCTTTTCTCTCAGTGTTAGTGCCTCGCATACTTGCCAATCCCATTGATTTTTTTTTTTTCTTTTTCAGTTTCCCTCATTGTAAAGTGGGGCCTGTTGGAGCGATGACATAGTTAAATGGTTTTAGCATTTTGCGATGAAAGTGAAGGTGATGAGTTCAAACTATTTATAGAGTTGGATTTAGATGACTTGACAGTCCTCCCTTTCCGCTTAGGGTGAACAGGTAGATGATTCCGTTCGGGGAAGATGATTGGAGGGGAATGAGAAGGTTGGGCTTTACCTTTGCTAGTGCTCTGTTCTGTCGGCGGTTCATGACAATTTAGAGATTTTCCTGAATCTTGATATTTCATCCATACCCAGTGGGTACTGGGGTCATTTCTATAAAAAAAAAAAAAGAAAAAGGGGAAAGGATGTTTGCTGGGTGACACTAAGATAATGCAGTGCACAGGCTGCTGAATGTTGACGTCACTGGGAGATACGTTTTCTTCATTGATCAGGTCAAGCACTAGTGCCATGAAATACTTATTGGCAACAGTGAATTGAACTGTGCAGCCATGGCTCCTGAACTTTGGAGTTCAGAAGGGTGGCCGGCATAGTGCAACAGTCTGAATGCTCGGTGCATGCGCTGCAACATGGTGTGGTCATTTTATAAATGCGCTCTGGACATGATGCATCATTAAAATGCCGTCAGAAAATACTACGACAGGGTAACTTTTTGAATGGTATCTGGACAGCTGCTCATTAAAATGCGTCAGTAGAAAGAAATCGTGGAGAGCGTGGAGCAGAGGTCCTCAGAAGAACCCCCCCTTCAAGCAAGTGTTTCGGCCCTTATCTCCTGACACTTAGGGGGGGGGGCCCAAACCCCCTTCATGACTCCGGATGTCCCTTGCTCCCCCCCTTTTTTTTCCCCATTTTGGGAGGGCCGGGCTGGGATTCGAACCCATGACCCTTGGCAGCTCATTTTCTCTTAATGCTGCGTTTAAAACCACTGAGAGGGGGGACACCTGATTTTGTAGGGAAATTACCCTTTAGAATTTCATTTTTGTTCCCCCTTGACCAGACCCAGCTTGAAACCTCTCTGCCGCTTCCCATTGCTTTCAGGGCTCTGGTTTTTTCCTTCCCTGCAACGGGAGGGGTTTCATGAGGCGTATGCAGCTTTCCCTCAAATCCCCTGCTCCAATTTTGCAGTGGGGACTTTGACCTGATAGCCTTTTCCCCTGGGGGTTTTTGCCAGTCAGCATCTTTTCGTTTGTAGTTTGAGTGCCCCCCATTCTGTTCTCATAGGGCACTTTTGAGCTCGATCATGATCAGCTGCTGGTTGCTTAGAGTGGACTACTATGTTGGTCTCATTCACTTTTGTGATGATATCGGGGTGACTTTTCCATTCGGGGAGGTCTGCAGGCCTCCAGTCATCTGCCCCCCCAGCAGACTCCCTGCATTTTTCGAGGGGCACTGTTGTTTTGGCCATGTTTTTGCGCCCCTGCCTAAAGAATGTTGCGGGTGCTTTTGGAGTCCTGATTCCCCCTTTTGTGGTGTTGGAAATAGCCCAGACACTTGTACAATCTCTTTGAGCACTTGGTTGTGCCTCCATGGGTACCTTTTGAGCCAGTGCATTTTAATGAGCTTAGAACATGTCCACTTTTTTGTTTTTCATGGCAGAGGGGGCATGCAGGATCGTCTGTTTTCCCCCACTTCACCAGGTTTGCATTTGAGGGCAGAAGGTCATATGCAGACTGAAAATTGAAGCTGATCCTTGGGGGGCCATGTGCCAATGTCTTTCCCGTGAGACTTCTTTGGGTGCATTCTCCCCGTTGCCCTTCCCCTTGCTGGCTCTGCGGACTGTTTTTTTTGGGGTTTTTTTGGCTTTTCTTTTCTCATCCCCTGATCATCATGTCTTTTTTGGCTTTTCTTTGGCCCTTTGACCCCCCATTCATTTTTGGTCACCCCAGTCCTTGTCTGTTGTCTGTGTGTTCCTGTTTTTTCTTGATCTTGAGACTTTTTTGCAAATCCATCGCCCCTTGAAAATTTCCATTTTCTGCCTTCTTCGTGGGGCTGATTGCTTCTACCCCCTTGCTCCCGAGTCCTCCAGCATGCTTTGAAGTTGATCTTCCCGCTTTGTATTCCCCAGGGTGGATTTCAGTGTAGTTTTTAGCTTTTTTTGGGGCGAAACGCATGTCATCGACAGGGTGGGACACCAAAACCCTTTCCTTTTGAAATTTTTGATTTTGGGTTCCATTTCCCCCCGTGCTGGTGCAGATGTCGTATATATCAGAGGCCCTAGGAGCTTTGGTATCAGCATGAACTGCAGACACCCGACCTTTTATTTTGCCAGGGGAAACCCCCCATGGTCAATGGGCTCCAAGCCTTTTTTTCCGCCTCTGCTTGGGTTTTTTGTCTTTGTGTGTCTTTCAGGTATCATTACCTCTTCCCGGCTCTTGTGTTTTCTGTACTGTTGGAATGGCCTGGTTTGGGAACACTGAAAACCCCAAATTCGGCCACTTTTCTTTCCCCAGTGAAGACTCCGGATTTCTTTTGGGTTGAACTTCATTCTTGATGAGGGAACTAGGCGTCCCGCCCTCCAGCACATGACGTGTCTCGTTTCTTGGGTGAAATCACTGTGTGTATCCTGAAGGGCCCTTGAGAGGAGGGTCTTGTATCCATGCCAAGGCTGTTTTTCTCGCGTTGTTTGTTGCTGCTTTCAAGATGAGTTCCATTCCCGCACGAACAGTATCGGGGAAATTGCACAAAAACCCATTTCAATGCCCACTTCCAAGTTATCCAATCATTGTGTACTCCCGGGAGAGAACCCCTTTAGAAAACCATTTTAAAATACTTCTTGAGCAGTGCGGATGTTCTTTGGCACATGGTACATCTCAAGTGCCAACTGTATCATCTCATGGGGCACAGATCCATATGCGTTTGCCAGATCAAGCCACTACGTTCCAGGTCTCTCTTTCTGTTTTGCTTTTTGGATTGCGTCCCAGATCATTGTGGCGTGTTCTACACAGCCAGCCCGCCTGGGATGCCACCTTTCTGGACTGACACATCCAAGTACTTGTTTTCCATCAGGTACTTGGTCAGCCTTGCTGCCATGACAGGGAAGAAGATTTTCCCTTCGACGTTCAGTAGTGATATTGGCCTGAACTGGCTGATGTCACTTGAGTTTTGCTCTTTGGGGATGTACACACCATCTGCTGTCATCCACTGGCCGCTGATCTTCTGGTTTCTCCAAGCCGATCGCAGCAGCCTGTGAAGCCACTCCAGCACCTTGGACATTTCTTGTAAAGCTGGTAAGGTATTCCGTTTGGCCCTGGTGATGATTTTGGCTCTGGCTTTGTCGACCACCTTCTTGATTTCCGCCAATGTTGGAGGCTTGCCATTGAACTGTTCCTCAGGGTTGGTTGGCCACACCAGAGCTTGAATGTCGAGTGGTGCTTTGCTCTGTGAGTCAGAGTATGTTTTCCTCAGATGCTGCTCAAGAACTCCTTTGTCCACACTTAGGGTCCCAGATTTTGGCTGCTCAAACAGTGTTCTGGCAAACTGGAAGGGGTCTCTGAAGAAGCGCTCTTGTGTCTTCTTCTTTTTGCTCTCCTCTTCCTCGCAGATTCCGCTTTGCTGAGGGCGCTGTGTTTTCTTTCAGGTCTTCCCACAGTTTTTCCAAGCCTTGTTTTTCAGCTGGCAGTGCAGTCTTCATTTGCTTCTTGAGGTTGTTCTTTTGGACTCTGATCTTGTCCATCTTTTCTTGGCGTCTGGATTTCTTTGGAGGTGTTTTTCTCTTTGGGCAGTTTTACGCCATAGGCGTCTCTACATGTGGCATACACAATGTCCCCATATGTGGCTAGTTTGTGTTCCAGGGTGCTTTTTCCCTATCAGTGCATCGAGTCTTTGGACGATTTTTGCATCCAGTTTCTCCCAATCTTCAGTTTCGTTTGCTCGTGGCAGGTTGAGTTTCAGGCGCCTGGCATCGAGGGCCTGTGCAAATTCCTCATCCGAACCAACAGCGTGGATGTCCTTGGCACTGTGGTTTAAATCCTGGCCTTGGTCTTCCGACGTCTTATCTGCTGATGCAGTGCGCTGCTGCTCATTCAGATGAGTCTTCACACATCCATCTTTGTCCTGTGGATCTTCATGCACGGGTGGTAGCGAAACGCTTTCCACAGACACATGGATATTCCATTTGGTCCATGTTCATAGTCCGTTTGGGATTTGCAGTCGTGATTGGTTGAGCACCGATGGATTCATCATTCTCTCCCCTTTCGGTGATCCTGGGAGCATCTTTTCCTTTATTTTCTTAGTAGCCACATTTAAGGCAAAATGGGGAGCCAGCCCAAGAGCCCTTGGTTCTGGTCTTTCCCAGTGTCCTCCGGTCTTTCCCGGATGTCCTCCGGCCTATTCCCGGAAGTCAGTGGTTTACCCATGCATCAGTAGAAAGAAACTCGTGGAGAGCGTGGCAGCAGAGTCCTCAGAAGAGAAGCCCCCTTCAAGCAAGTGTTTCGGCCCTTATCTCCTGACACTCTAGGGGGGTTGGGCCACACCCGGTTCATGACTCCGGATGTCCCTCTGCTGCCCCCCTTTTTTTTTCCCCATCTTGGGACGAGCCATGGCTGGGATTCGAACCCATGACCCTCTGGACATGCTCATTTTCTACTTAATGACTCGCGCTTTAACCACTGAGCCACAGGGACACCTGATATTTGTAGGGAAATTAAGCCTTATGAAGTTCACTTTTGTTCCTCCTTGACCAGATCCAGCTTGAACACCTCTCTGCCGCTTCTGCCATTGCTTTCAGGGCTCTGGTTTTTTCCTTCCCTGCAACTGAGAGCTGTTTCATGAGGCTGTATGCAGACGTTCCTACAAATCCCCTAGCTCCAATTTCTGCAGTGAGGACTTTGACCTGATAGCCTTCTCTCCTCAGGCTGTTTGCCAGATCAGCATACTTTTCAGTCTTGTAGATTTGAGCTGCGACGTGGTGTAACATTTGAATGGTATCTGGACATGCTGCAATTTGATGTAACATTAAAACAGTTTCAGGAAATGCTACAACTTGGTGTTGCATTGTGTAACTGTTGAACAGCCCTGGTCATATCACCGTGTGATATTTGAATGGTCTCCCGTCATATTATCACAGTGTGATATTTGAATGGTCCGTGGACATATTACCACAGTGTGATATTTGAACAGTCTCTGGACATATTATCACAGTGTGGTATTTGAATGGTCTGTGGACATATTACCACAGTGTGATATTTGAACAGTCTGTGGACATATTATCACAGTGTGATATTTGAATGGTCTCTGGATATATTACCACAGTGTGGTATTTGAACAGTCTCTGGACATATAATCACAGTGTGATATTTGAATGGTCTCTGGATATATTACCACAGTGTGGTATTTGAACAGTCTCTGGACATATAATCACAGTGTGATATTTGAACGGTCTCTGGACATATAATCACAGTGTGATATTTGAACGGTCTCTGGACATGTAATCACAGTGTGATATTTGAATGGTCTCTGGACATATAATCACAGTGTGATATTTGAACGGTCTCTGGACATATAATCACAGTGTGATGTTTGAGTGTTGTCTGGACAAGCAATGACCTGGTACAGAATTTGAAAGCTGTCTAGATATGCTACAATGTTGCGTCATTTTGTACAGCCTCAAACTTTTTTATTGCTCCTTTGATGGTCTCTGCACAGGGCGATGTGTATGTGCTGCATTGTAATTTTGCTTCTGCATTATGTTGATCAGCTTTGTTTGCGAGTACTCTTTGTTTTTCTCATAGTTACATGTCCAGACAAAATGCCTCGTGCCCTCTTGGCAAGGAACCTCACAATGTCATCAGTAACCCCAGAGAAACAAAATTTGGAGAACAGGGAGCTAACCCTCGCGTTCCAACCCAGAAAAGCAGCTAGAGTGATTGACCTTAGTGAGTTTACTTCTTCGCACCATGTTCAATAATTTCAGTTTTCTTCTTTTCCTTGGTGGAGGGAGGAGCATGCCTCTTCTTGTCTGTCTGTGGACTTTGTTTTGCTGTTTGTTCCTTAAGGTTTTACACAAATCCTCATGTGCAGACTTTGTGATGCCATTTTAAATATTTTTCTCTTTGTCGATATTTTCATCATTGCCTGCGTTCTCGCTCTTTCTCTCTCTCTCTGTGTCTCCCTCTGTGTCTCTGTCTCTCTCTCTCTCTCTCTCTGTCTCCCTCTCTCTCTCTCTCTCTCTGTGTCTCTGTCTCTCTCTCTCTCTCTCTCTCTGTCTCCCTCTCTCTCTCTCTGTCTCTCTCTGTGTCTGTCTGTCTGTCTGTTTCTCTCTCTCTCTCTGTCTCCCTCTCTCTCTCTCTGTCTGTCATTCTCTGTGTCTGTCTGTCTGTCTCTCTCTGTGTCTTTTTTGTTGCAGAATCTGGGACAAAATGATGGGAGGATCGTGTTATGTCATGGTGTATGTAGCTGTAGCCATCCTGCTTTTCTTCCGACGTCCTTTGTTGAGCATGACATGTTCCGAGGATATGGTCAACTATTTGAAGCAGGTAACCTTCTCTCCAATGTCTTTCTTTTTCTCCTTTTCTGCTCCCCCCAACCCCATCTTCTTCCAGTCCCTCTTTCTCTCTCTGTTTGCCTGTCGTGTATCCTTCCTTCCTTCCTTCCTCTCATTCTGTCTGTCCCTCCTCCCTCCCTTACTATCCCTTTCTCTCTCTCTACACAATATATTATCCAGTGTATTGTAACCCAGTATCTCTCTTATATATATATCTATATGAGATACTGTGCTCTGGCAGTCAACCCTCGTATTAATCATATCTCAATCTCTCTCTGTCTCTCTCTGTCTGTCTGTTTATCTGTCTGTCTGCCTCTCTCTCTCTCTCTCTCTCTCTCTCTCTCTCTCTCTCTATCTCTATCTCTCTCTCTCTTTCTCAAAAGTTGCATTTGCAAACACAAGCTCAAATGCAGTAACATGTGACTGATGATGTGTGCCTTTGAATTCAACTTGTATTAAAAGTACATGGGAACTTCAGGTCTGACCAGCATCTTTGGTTTATAGTTCGGCACATCGCAGTTGCTAACATCATCCATCAGATTGCTTTTCTTGTTCGCATTGTCAGTGTTCTGGCAGTTGTTACTTTGTTTTTTGTTCATATTCGATGCTTATCGGTTCAACAGCACATGTGCGGGAGAAAGTGAATCTGAGCACACACTCTGATTTGCTTGACTCTGTGTGTGTGTGTGTGTGTGTGTGTGTGTGGTGTGCGTGCGTGCGTGCGTGCGTGCGTGCGTGCGTGCGTGCGTGCGTGCATGCGTGTGTGCGTGTTGAAATTAAGCAGAAGTATTTTTCAGCATTTGTAAACAAATACAAGCACCAGCAAACTTGTCGAGAATGATAAATTTTGTCAGATCTTTCCAGGCATTCCATTTGTGAAAATGTCACTGAACGATAAAGGCTGTACATCTGTGTCAGTCGTCTCCAGCAATATTTTTTGCATGACCAAACTGATGCACTGTGGGAAAGTGTCATCAGCAGCAATCAAACTGAATGCATGATGTGGTCAGATAGCTACGCACTACGTCACACTTCCCTCCCTTTTCTCAAAAAAGATCCATTTCTGACATGATCACATCCCATAGGGCCCTCTGTGGTCTTTGTCGATACATTGGATCTTTTCACATGAAAGAAAAAATGTGCACATCTCCCATCTTTTCTTCATTGGTCGACTCCATGCACCCTTTGCCCACAACTCTTCCCGTCTTGTCGTTCCAGTGATGCTGTCATTCAGGCATGTTAAAAGTACGGCGTATTGTCTCTGTCATTTTTACATGGCTCTTTACTGCAATATACATGGATTTATTTGGATTCATGTCTTGCGAAACAGGGGAGGGGGGAAGAAGAGGAATGTAGGATATACTGATTATGCGTTAAGCGTTGTTACCTGAAAAGAAAAAGAAAGAAACTGATGTGCTACGTATATAAATTTTTGACATGGACTCTTACATACTCACATGATACACATTCCTACATATAGAAACACACCACAGACCAGAATGTAGAAGAAAAAAAACTCTTCATGCCCTCACACACAAACACACTCATGCGTATTGATCACAACATACACATTCTCATAACCCCCCCCCACACACACACACACACACACACACACACACACACACACACACACACACACACTTTGACACTTTGATATTTTTTTGTCATTAACAAAGAGGTCTTTTGACAAGGGGGGAGAGGTAACAGAACAATAACATTTCCCTCTTCCTTTCCTGCAAACAAATAGTACACTTTCATTCCTAGTGTTTATCAAAGCCAAGGTTAAAAACAAATAAATTCGTAACATTTCCTTATGTCCTCACGCACAGAAGTAATGCAGTAAGGTTAAGAAATAAAAATTTTAAAAAACAACTTAAGACTGACTCGACCATCCACTCAATCAAATGATGACATTGTATTTTACTGATCTCTTCCACATGCGATGAATGATAATATTCATTCAGATATCTCTTATAATGCATTATCTTAAGTTTCAGTATCCTTCATCTGTCTAATTTTCAGTGCTTCCACGATGAATTTCGCAGCTGATTTAATTGCAAGTTCATCATCTGATGATAACACGACAGCAACATTTTGTCTTTTCGCTGTATCTAACTGGAAAAGTGAACAATTTGTCAGCACTTCATTATAAGCACTACAGTGGAACAGAAAGTGTTCTTCGTCATCAATAATGTGTCTACATGCAGGACAAGGAGATTCTGTGGATTTTTCACAGAAATAAAGAGAGAGAGAGAGTGAGTGAATGAATCAGTTCTTGGATAACAACCATTTGTTCCCACATGTCCACAGATCCCAGAAGACTGCGGGGACAAAATCATCAACGAAGCGTTGGACCTCTGGATCAAAAACGGCAGTCTACATCTGATTTCCAAGTGCGACTCCCCAGCTGTGGAGAAAGGGAAAGGGTAGCCAATGTCTGCCTACCATAGACACTAGTCCTTCTGCTTGGCTTAGACACTTGTTGACCTTTTGCTTGGCATAGACACTTATCCTGGCTGCGAAAGATGTTTGTTGTCCATTACCACAAATAAGAAAAGAGATTCAGTGCAAGGGAGGGAAGTGTGATGACAATCTCGTGAAAAAACAACTGTACACAGTTCTTCTTCAGTCACTGATGTTTAACAGTGTGTGTATGTGTGTGTGTGTGCGTGTGTGTGTGTGATATGTAATGTGTGTGTGTACATGCATATAATATGTGAGGGCATGCTTGTGTGATATGTGTGTGTCTGTATGTATCTGAACATGCACTTGTTTGTGTGTGTATGTGCATGTCTGTCATTTATGTGTATGTCAGACCTGTCTACACACAATGTTTTAGCATATTTTATTAAATTTGAATGAAAAATACGATAATATGCCGAGTAGAACAAAAATACAAAAATCGGCAACTTTGGCTACAAAAAAGGACTATTTTCCTGTTTGAAGACACGAGTTATTGTCCCTAGTTCCAGTTTGCGTGTACTTGCTCACACCATGGTCGGCAATCTTTCATAATGAGCGACTGACACAGATATTCACTAAGAGAATGCCGCCATCAACGAAATAATGCGTTCATGAGAGTGATGAAGAGCTAGATGTTGAAAAGAAAATTGCCAAAAGGAGGGAGCAAACTTTAGTGAATGCATACCACGCAAACTTGGAAGTGCTTAGTCCCCCGCTCAAAAAAGGTCTAACTTTTGTATGGTGCACTTTGTGCAAAATGGGTTTTAGTTGTGCTCATGGAGGGTGCAACGACTGCATAAAGCATGTTTCGTCAAAATGGCATAAAAAACTATCAGAAGTGGTGAAAAAGGCCGAGGCGAAGTCTAGTGGGGAACCTGGAGCAGCAGGTGACTAACGCCGAGATGATGATCATGATATGTAGACTGGTGGCTGACACGGATCTGTCCCTGTTAACGACCGATCATCTTGTTCCCTAGTCAGGAAGATGTTTCCTGACACTAGTGACGGCAACATTGCTCAAGGTGTGTCTGTTACTTTAACTTCTACTGTTAATCAGCTCCACTCCCCCTGCCCACATCCTTAACCCCCCAAATGGGAGGAGGGGGGGGGGGGAGGGGGATGGAGTGGCAATACAAAGAGAAGAAAAAGATGGAAAATGAAAACTGGACTCCATACACGTGAGCTGCTGCCGGCGGCTACTGACAGAGACAGATGGAGAGGGGAGGTTGCATCTGCGGTCCTCAGGTTTCCTTAACGACTACTTCTGTAGTTATGGGCCTGAGTCAGTGAGTGAGTGATTAAGGGTATACATGTGTGTGACTGTCACTGTGTGTGTGTGTGTGCGGGGGGAGAGGATGGGGGGGGGGGGGTTGAAAGGAGGAGGGCATTATGATATTGTTATTATTTTTTAATAATGAGATGGCCAACTGGATACATGCAGTGTGTGTGTGTGTGTGTAATGTGATTCAGTGTGAGTGTTTGAGTGTGAGTACAGCGCAGTCAGTTGGCTGCAAGAATTGCGCGATATAAGATCCATATTAAAGTTCAAGGTAAGAAAAATACTCTTTTTTTTGTCATGGAATACTGAAATTTACTCCATGGAATACTGTTGGTTCAATTTTGAGGTAGACAGGTCTGGTATGTGTGTGAGTTTGTGAACAAGATCTGGAAGATCAATGTGCTAAATGAATGTGGAACAAAGTGTGTTTGCTGTCTGTCTCTCTTGTAATATTACCATAGGTAAGATGCATTTTCTTAGAGATTGTAAAAAATCAATATAGGGTGTGTTTATTTTGTTTTGTTTTGCTTGTTTTATTGGGGGGGGGGGGGGGGGGGAAGAAAGGAAGGGGGGTCATGTTTAAGTGTGACTGACAACATTCCTGTTTAATTAGTACATAACGATTTTACTGTTGCAAGTCAATAAGAATGATTACTGGTCCGAATGAGCAAAACTTTCAAAACAAATGAGGAGCATTATGTTTTAACCTTGAGGACTTCCACAAGACAAACAAAACAAGACAAACAAAAAAGAGGACAAACAAAAAACAAAGTGGGACCAAGTGAAATAAAGGAAATGGGAGCTGTGTTTTGGTTGGGTCGAGGGCATGGAAATGGTTTTTAAAATTATGCCTTTTACTTGTACTGTATTGTATTGGAAATCAATTTTATCTGTACGATGTGTTCATTTGATTTATATCTGTGAATTTTGGTACATTACTACTTGTGATTTATGATAAATTGGTTGTACTTTCAGTCAGTATGCGTGTGTTTTGGTGCTGAGTATACATAACGATGCATGGGTTCGAAATGATTGTTGACTGAGGTTATATGACCTAGAAAACTCAAAAGGATCCTTTTTTATTCAGATTTTCATAAGCTTGAACATTTCTATGGGGTGCCTTTGCATATGATCCTGTGAATATTTGTAATCAATTTTGCGCTCAAATTGTCATGTTTACAGATACAACACATGATTTCGGGGGGAGTCAGAATGGAAAGTGCTAGAAAGGTTGTTTCTTTGTTGTAACTGTTTTCACTAGTACTGTGTGTTTTTTAAGCTAGTTTTTTGTGGTTTTAAAGCTAGCGTTGTATGTTTTATCTTCATCTTGAAAATGATTTGCTTTTTAGTGATTATGGAAATAAATCATTTTATTTTCAATTAAGTTTGTGGCCTTGACGATGCCATTATCTGTCCATTTTGCTAATCCTGTGAAACCTCCCACATTTTCTTGTCAATCTGAAAATGGTAAATCCATTAATTCGCCCAAACTACATATTTACAGACACTTTATATGCATGCATGTAAGTGGCTAGGGCCGGTATGAGTCATCAGAATACTGGAAAAGACAGGAAAAAGCACAGGAAAGTAAGACAGACAAAACACAGGAATGTTAGAGAAAATTTTGGCTATGAGTCAGGGAATTTGCTTCTCTGCTGATCAGAAACAATGTGCTAAAAAAGCTCCCAAAAATCTACAAGATCAGAGTGAAGTTAGCCTAGGCTTCATTTCGCTTTGGTACCAAATATAAGATCATGCCAGACAATACACAAAGCGGAGGGTACTCATGAGATCTCCCATGCTGACAGACTTCACCCACCCTTAGAGTCAGTTCGTGAGTGAAAAATGTGTGTGTGTGTGTGTGTGTGTGTGTGTGTGTGTGTGTGTGTGTGTGTGTGTGAGTGTGTGTGTGTGTGTATTTGAGTGTGTGTGTGAGTGTGTGTTTGTGTGAGTGTGTGTGTTTGTGTGTATTTGAGTGTGAGTGTGTGTGTGTGTGAGTGTGTGTATTTGAGTGTGTGTGTGTTTGTGTGAGGGTGTGTGTGTGTGTGTGTGTGTGTGTGTGTGTGTGTGCCAGGAGAGGTACTAGTACGAACTGATATAGTTATTTCACATGTACTTTTTGTATTAACAGCGCATGGGAAACTAGCAATGTCGAAGTTTATAT
>CM031614.1:62286317-62320017 GCA_018398815.1 Conus ventricosus
CTCTCTCTCTCTCTCTCTCCTCTCTCTCTCTCTCTCACGCACACGCACACACACTCATATACAGACGCGCACTCGCACGCGCACGCACGCACAGACACACACACACACACACACACACACACACACACACACACACACACACACACACACTAATCAAGCGTCAATTACTTTTTCAGGACAGTACCTATACACCGAAGGATCAAAGAGTGCACGGGGAGCGAAGGCAGTTTTGATATCCCCGACCTTGAAGGGGTTTTCGTCCTTGACCTGCGTGACCTTCTGGTACAGCATGTACGGAACCATCATGGGGAACTTGTCCCTTCAGGTGGGGCCGGCAGGTGGGGGACCCTCGCAGTCGTCCACGGTGTGGAGCCGTGCCGACGACCAGGGACCGGGCTGGCACCGTGCTGACGTCAAAGTGCCGAGCTCCGGGAATGTTCAGGTTGGTGTGTGTCTCTCTTGGGACCACATATACGCCCGTCAGCCCTTGGCATCCCAACTGTTCATGTGTCGGCACCCATGAAGACTTTTGGAATGTGATCTCTCTCTGTCTCTGTCTCTGTCTCTGTCTGTCTCTGTCTGTCTGTCTGTTCTCTCTCTCTCTCTCTCTCTCTCTCTCTCTCTCTCTCTCTCTCTCTCTCTCTCTCTCTCTCTCTCTCTCTCTCTGTGTCTACGCGGTGCATGTACAATGATGTCAAAGCTAGAGTTCGATGTGATTCTATGTTAACTGATTAAATTGCCTGCATTTCAGGATTGAGGCAAGGAGATGCTTGCAGCCCTGTTCTGTTCTCTCTTTTTATTAACGAATTGGCGGTTGAAGTAATTAGTAAAGGAAGACATGGCGCTGGATTTTCACTTGATGCATTCGAATTATTTATTGTGCTGTTGGCTGACGATGTCGTTTTGATGGCAGAAACAGTTACAGGTCTGCAAACACCACAATTGAACAGCCTACAACATGCCGCTGCATCTCTTCAACTTAAAGCTGATATGACTAAAAGCAATATCATAGTATTTCGGAAGGGTGGATATTTGAGTGTGAGAGAAAAATGGTTGCATAACGGTGAAAGAATGCATGTGGTTAATGCGTATAAATACTTTGGAATTTTTTTCTCTACGCGCTTGAGCTTCACTGTTGCATGCAAAGACCTTGCAAGCAGAGCTAAGAATGCTTTGATTTGTGTTCTTAAAAGGCTATACATGTTAGATAACAACTCTTGATTCATTTATGAAATTGTTTGATTCTAAGATACAGCCAGTTGTGCAGTATGGCTCTGAATTATGGGGCCTAGACAATGCTGTTGTCCATTGTGAATCAGTCAGTTTATTTGCTTTGAAGACATTTTTTGGAGTAGACAGGCGACCTTGTTTATGGTGAAAAAAATCGCTATCTAATATATATGAATTTTACTGTTAAGTGTATTCGCTACTGGCTTAAGCTGATGCAAATGGAGAATCACAGGATTCCACGCAAAGCTTGTATGTTATTTGACCTGATGCAAAAGGTAAGAAAAACTGGGTAACAAATGTTCGCTTATGTTTGTTTAAATATGGATTTGGTTTGGTTTGGGCAAGTCAAGGCGTTGAAAATGTTCATGGCTTCATACGTTGTTTCAAGCAAAGGCTTATTGACTGGAGGTGGCAAACTTGGTCCGATCATATTCAAACTAGTGATAGATCAGCTTGTATAGAACTTTTTGCAGTGACCACAGTTTAAAACCTTATTTACATTAAATATATTGATAGGCATCTAAAATATATTACGACTAGATTTAGGCTCGGGATTTCTGAGCTGGCATTATATCGCTACCGTTACAAAACGTTTATGTTCAGCGATTTAATTTGTCCCTTATGTACTGACAGCGAAGAAAGTGAGGTGCATTTTGTTCTCTGTTGCAGAGCTCTTAAACGTATGCGTGAAACGTTCATTAAGCCTAAATATTATAGACACCCTTCACTGTTTAAACTGAGTGTTAATGTCATCGACCAAACCTGAAGATGTGCGTAATCTTTCTTTGTTTTTGTATAAAGGATTTAAAACGAGAGGTGTTGTTACTTCTTGAAAGGTACATGAATACATTTATATCATCGTTAGCTTGTATTTTGAATCTGTTATAGATCTTTACTCGGTTACATGTTCACATTCCCCTTCATGATGGGCTGAGGCCTAATATGAATAAGATATCTTGAGTCGTAGTCGTGAGTCTGTTTACGTTTCGACAGCCACAAAAGGACCTAGTGTCGGTTCTGCTAGAATGATTTGAAACCGAAACACGAGATATTCGTTGCTGATGACGCAGTACATGTCGTCTGTGTTTCTGTGACAGTTGAGGTTTGTAGCGATAAAGGGCAGGGATACAGAAGTGACATTGCCATTGATGACATCACAGGCAGGGCGTGTGGGTGACGTCACAAATCGTGGGTAGTCTGTTCTTTTCATGAGCCGGAGGAAGGATCTAGGTACAATAAAAGTCCTCCTTTCCGGTTGTCTCCGTCCTGTCTGTCGTCTTTGTCTCTGTCCTCTCTCTTTCAGTCTATCCTGTCTCTCTATGTCTCAGTCTCTGTCTGTCTGTCTGCCTGCCTGTCAGTCTGTCTCTCTCTCTCTCTCTCTCTCTCTCTCTCTCTCTCTCTCTCTCTCTCACTCTCTCTCTCTCTCTCTCTCTCTCTCCAGGTTCCCCATTCATTACATGTATGTGTCATACACGAAGGAAATCATGATTACATTTTGATATCCATAGGAACACGCAACAAAAGTTGGCCCGTACGTTCGTCAACGTATCAGTCAAGTTGCATGTGTCCATTTCGACAGATGCATATTGATACCTTTTCTCCCTCAAAAAAAAAACAACAACCCAAGTTCAAAAGTTTCCCGCTCATATTCCCCCAGCTCAATACTCCCCACCATATCGCTGTTCGGTACTCGCCCTGTTCGATACTTTCCCTGTCCAGAATTCCCTCTGCTGACATTCCCTCTGCTGGACATTCCCTCTGCTGGACATTCCCTCTGCTCGACATTCCCCTGCTTGACATCCCTCTGCTGGACATTCCCCTGCTGGACATTCCCTCGGCTGACATTCCCTCTGCTCGACATTCCCTCTGCTGGACATTCCCTCTGCTCGACATTCCCTCGCTCGACATCCCTCTGCTGACATTCCATCTGCTTGACACTCCCTCTGCTGACATTCCCTCTGCTCGACATTCCCTCTGCTCGACTTCCCTCTGCTTGACATTCCCTATGCTCAACATTCCCTCTGCTCGCTATTCTCTCTGCTCGCTATTCCCTCTGCTAAACATTCCCTCTGCTGGACATTCCCTCTGCTGGACATTCCCCTGCTGGACATTCCCTCTGCTCAACATTCCTCTGTTCGACATTCCCTCTGCAGACATTCCTCTGCTCAACATTCCCTCTGCTCGAAATTCCCTCTGCTTAACATTCCCTCTCTTGACATTCCCTCTGCTCGACATTCCCTTGCTGGACATTCCCTCTGCTCAACATTCCCTCTGCTCGACATTCCCTCTGCTCAACATTCCCTCTGCAGACATTCCCTCTGCTCAACATTCCCTCTGCTCGACATTCCCTCTGCTCGACATCCCTCTGCTCAACATTCCCTCTCCTCGATATTCCTCTGCTCAACATTCCCTCTGCTCAACATTCCCTCTTCTCGACATTCCCTGCTCAACATTCCCTCTGTTCGATATTCCCTCTGCTCGACATTCCCTCAGCTTGACATTTCCTCTGCTCGAAATTCCCTCTGCTGGACATTCCCTCTACTGGACATTCCCTCCCTCTGCTAGACATTCCCTCTGCTCGACATCCCTCTGCTTGACATTCCCTCTGCTGGACATTCCCTCTGCTTGACATTCCCTCTGCTGGACATTCCTTCTGCTGGACATTCGCTCTGCTCAACATTCCCTCTGCTGGACATTCCCTCTGCAGGACATTCCCTCTGCTGGACATTCCCTCTGCTCAACATTCCCTCTGCTGGACATTCCCTCTGCAGGACATTCCCTCTGCTCAACATTTCCCCTCTGCTCGACATTCCCTCTGCTGGACATTCCCTCTCTGGACATTCCCTCTGCTCAACATTTCCTCTGCTCGACATTCCCTCTGCTCGACATTCCCTCTGCTGGACATTCCCTCTGCTGGACATTCCCTCTGCTCGACATTCCCTCTGCTCAACATTCCTCTGCTCGACATTCCCTCTGCTCGACATTCCCTCTGCATGGACAATTCCCTCTGCTGGACATTCCTCTGCTGGACATTCCCTCTACAGGACATTCCCTCTCCTTGACATTCCCTCTGCTTGACATTCCCTCTGCTCGACATTCCCTCTGCTGGACATTCCCCTCTGCTGGACATTCCCTCTGCTCGACATTCCTTCTGCTCAACATTCCCTCTGCTCAACATTCCCTCTGCTCCACATTCCCTCTGCTGACATTCCTTTCTGCTGGACATTCCCTCTGCAGAACATTCCCTCTGCTAACATTCCCTCTGCTCGACATTCCCTCGCTCGACATTCCCTCTGTTGGACATTCCTCTGCTCAACATTCCCTCTGCTCGACATTCCCTCTGCTCAACATCCCTCTGCTGGACATTCCCTCCTGCTGGACATTCCTCTGCTCGACATTCCCTCTGCTCGACATTCCCTCTGTTGGACATTCCCTCTGCTAGACATTCCCTCGCTCGACATTCCCTCTGCTCGACATTCCCCTGTTGGACATTCCCTCCTCTGCCAACATTCACTCTGCTGGACATTCCCTCTGCTAGACATTCCCTCTGCTCGACATTCCCTCTGCTCGACATTCCCTCTGTTGGACATTCCCTCTGCTCAACATTCCCTCTGCTCGACATTCCCACTGCTCAACATTCCCCTCTGCTGGACATTCCCTCTGCTCGACATTCCCTCTGCTGACATTCCCTCTGCTCAACAATCTCCTCTGCTGGACATTCCCTCTGCTGGACATTCCCTCTGCTGGCATTCCCTCTGCTGGACATTCCCTCTGCTGTGACATTCCCTCAGCTCAACATTCCCTCTGCTTGACATTCCCTCTGCTGGACATTCCCTCTGCTCGACATTCCCTCTGCTCGACATTCCCTCTGCTGACATTCCCTCTGCTGACATTCCCTCTGCTCAATATTCCCTATGCTGGACATTCCCTCTGCTTGACATTCCCTCTGCTGGACATTCCCTCTGCTGGACATTCCCTCTGCTCAATATTCCTTCTGCTCAACATTCCCTCTGCTTGACATTCCCTCTGCTGGACATTCCCTCTGCTCGACATTCCCTCTGCTGGACTTTTTCCTCTGCTCTCAAAATTCCCTCTGCTCGACATTCCCTCTGCTCAACATTCCCTCTGCTTGACATTCCCTCTGCTGGACATTCCCTCTGCTCGACATTCCTCTGCTGACATTTCCTCTGCTCAAAATTCCCTCTGCTCGACATTCCCTCTGCTGGACATTCCCTCTGCTGGATATTCCCTCTGCTCGACATTCCCTCTGCTGGACATTCCCTCTGCTCGACATTCCCTCTGCTGGACATTCCTCTGCTGGACATTCCCTCTGCTGGACATTCCCTCTGCTCGACATTCCCTCTGCTCAACATTCCCTCTGCTGGACATTCCCTCTGCTGGACATTCCCTCTGCTGGACATTCCCATCTGCTGGACATTCCCTCCCTCTGCTGGACATTCCTCTGCTGGACATTCCCTCTGCTGGACATTCCCTCTGCTGACATTCCCTCTGCTCGAAATTCCCTCTGCTGGACATTCCCTCTGCTGGACATTCCCTCTGCCGACATCCCTCTGCTGACATTCCCTCTGCTCGACATTCCCTCTGCTCGCATTCCTCTGCTCGACATTCCCTCTGCTTGACATTCCCTCTGCTGGACATTCCCTCTGCTCGACATTCCCTCTGCTGGACATTCCCGCTGCTCGACATTCCCTCTGCTCGACATTCCCTCTGCTCGACATTCCCTCTGCTTGACATTCCATCTGCTTGACACAGATCCCTCTGCTGGACATTCCCTCTGCTCGACATTCCTCTGCTCAACATTCCCTCTGCTCGACATTCCCCTGCTTGACATTCCCTCTGCTCACATCCCTCTGCTCGCTATCTCTCTGCTCGCTATCCCTCTGCTAAACATTCCCTCTGCTGGACATTCCCTCTGCTGGACATTCCCTCTGCTGACATTCCCTCTGCTCAAATTCCCTCTGTTCGACATTCCCTCTGCAGGACATTCCCTCTGCTCAACATTCCCTCTCTCGAAATTCCCTCTGCTTAACATTCCCTCTGCTTGACATTCCCTCTGCTCGACATTCCCTCTGCTGGACATTCCCTCTGCTCAACATTCCCTCTGCTCGACATTCCCTCTGCTCAACATTCCCTCTGCTGGACATTCCCTCTGCTCACATTCCTCTGCTCGACATTCCCTCTGCCTCGACATTCCCTCTGCTCAACATTCCCTCTCCTCGATATTCCCTCTGCTCAACATCTCCCTCTGCTCAACATTCCCCTTCTCGACATTCCCTCTGCTCAACATTCCCTCTGTTCGATATTCCCTCTGCTCGACATTCCCTCCAGCTTGACATTCCCTCTGCTCGATATTCCCTCTGCTGGACATTCCCTCTGCTGGACATTCCCTCCCTCTGCTGGACATTCCCTCTGCTCGACATTCCCTCTGCTTGACATCCCTCTGCTGGACATTCCTCTGCTTGACATTCCTCTGCTGGACATTCCTTCTGCTGGAACATTCGCTCTGCTCACATTCCCTCTGCTGGACATTCCCTCTGCAGGACATTCCTCTGCTTGGACATTCCCTCTGCTCAACATTCCCTCTGCTGGACATTCCCTCTGCAGGACATTCCCTCTGCTCACATTCCCTCTGCTCGACATTCCCTCTGCTGGACATTCCCTCTGCTGGACATTCCCTCTGCTCAACATTCCTCTGCTCGACATTCCCTCTGCTCGACATTCCCTCTGCTGGACATTCCCTCTGCTGAACATTCCCTCTGCTCGACATTCCCTCTGCTCAACATTTCCTCTGCTCGACATTCCCTCTGCTCGACATTCCCTCTGATGGACATTCCCTCTGCTGGACATTCCCTCTGCTGGACATTCCCTCTACAGGACATTCCCTCTCCTTGACATTCCCTCTGCTTGACATTCCCTCTGCTCGACATTCCCTCTGCTGGACATTCCCTCTGCTGGACATTCCCTCTGCTCGACATTCCTTCTGCTCAACATTCCCTCTGCTCAACATTCCCTCTGCTCGACATTCCCTCTGCTGGACATTCCTTCTGCTGGACATTCCCTCTGCAGAACATTCCCCTCTGCTAGACATTCCCTCTGCTCGACATTCCCTCTGCTCGACATTCCCTCTGTTGGACATTCCCTCTGCTCAACATTCCCTCTGCTCGACATTCCCTCTGCTACAACATTCCCTCTGCTGGACATTCCCTCTGCTCGACATTCCCTCTGCTCAAACATTCCCTCTGTTGGACATTCCCTCTGCTAGACATTCCCTCTGCTGGACATTCCCTCTGCTCCACATTCCCTCTGTGTGGACATTCCCTCTGCTCACATTCCCTCTGCTGGACATTCCCTCTGCTAGACATTCCCTCTGCTCGACATTCCCTCTGCTCGACATTCCCTCTGTTGGACATTCCCTCTGCTCAACATTCCCTCTGCTGACATTCCCTCTGCTCAACATTCCCTCTGCTGGACATTCCCTCGCTCGACATTCCCTCTGCTGGACATTCCCTCTGCTCAACATTCCCTCTGCTGGACATTCCCTCTGCTGGACATTCCCTCTGCTGGACATTCCCTGCTGGACATTCCCTCTGCTGACATTCCCTCTGCTCAATATTCCTTCTGCTCAACATTCCCTCTGCTTGACATTCCCTCTGCTGGACATTCCCTCTGCTCGACATTCCCTCTGCTCGACATTCCCTCTGCTCGACATTCCCTCTGCTGACATTCCCCTCTGCTGGACATTCCCTCTGCTCAATATTCCCTATGCTGGACATTCCCTCTGCTTGACATTCCCTCTGCTGACATTCCCTCTGCTGGACATTCCCTCTGCTCAATATTCCTTCTGCTCAACATTCCCTCTGCTTGACATTCCCATCTGCTGGACATTCCCTCTGCTCGACATTCCCTCTGCTGGACATTCCTCTGCCAAAATTCCCTCTGCTCGACATTCCCTCTGCTCAACATTCCCTCTGCTTGACATTCCCTCTGCTGGACATTCCCTCTGCTCGACATTCCCTCTGCTGGACATTTCCTCTGCTCAAAATTCCCTCTGCTCGACATTCCCTCGCTCGAACATTCCCTCTGCTGGATATTCCCTCTGCTCGACATTCCCTCTGCTGGACATTCCCTCTGCTCGACATTCCCTCTGCTGGACATATCCCTTCTGCTCAACATTCCCTCTGCTGGACATTCCCTCTGCTCGACATCCCTCTGCTCAACATTCCCTCTGCTGGACATTCCCTCTGCTGGACATTCCCTCTGCTGGACATTCCCTCTGCTGGACATTCCCTCCCTCCTGCTGGACATTCCCTCCCTCTGCTGGACATTCCCTCTGCTGACATTCCTCTGCTGGACATTCCCTCTGCTGGACATTCCCTCTGCTCGAAATTCCCTCTGCTGGACATTCCCTCTGCGACATCCTCTGCTCGACATTCCCTCTGCTGGACATTCCCTCTCTCGACATTCCCTCTGCTCGACATTCCCTCTGCTCGACATTCCCTGTGCTTGACATTCCCTCTGCTTAACATTCCCTCTGCTGGACATTCCCTACATTCCCCTCTGCTTGACATTCCCTCTGCTGGACATTCCCTATATTCCCTCTGCTCAACATTCCCTTTGCTGGACATTCCCTCTGCTCGACATTCCCTCTGCTGGTCTATTCCCTCTGCTGGACATTCCCTCTGCTCCACATTCCATCTCTTCAACATTCCCTCTGCAGAACATTCCCTCTGCTCGACATTCCCTCTGCTCGACATTCCCTCTGCTGGACATTCCTCTGCAGAACATTCCCTCTGCTCGAACATTCCCTCTGCAGGTCATTCCCTCTCTCGACATTCCCTCTGCTGGACATTCCCTCTGCTCAACATTCCCTCTGCTCGACATTCCCTCTGCTTGACTTCCCTCTACAGGACATTCCCTCTCCTTGACATTCCCTCTTGCTTGACATTCCCTCTGCTTGACATTCCCTCTGCTTGACATTCCCTCTGCTTGACATTCCCTCTACATGAAATTCCCTCTGCTTGACATTCCCTCTGCTGGACATTCCCTCTGCTGGACATTCCCTCTGCTGACATTCCCTCTGCTCAACATTCCCTCTGCTCAACATTCCCTCTGCTCGACATTCCCTCTGCTGGACATTCCTCTGCTCAACATTCCCTCTGCTCGACATTCCCTCTGCTCAACATTCCCTCTGCAGGACATTCCCTCTGCTCAACATTCCCTCTGCTCGACATTCCCTCTGCTCGACATTCCCTCTGCTCAACATTCCCTCTCCTCGATATTCCCTCTGCTCAACATTCCCTCTGCTCAACATTCCCTCTTCTCGACATTCCCTCTGCTCAACATTCCCTCTGTTCGATATTCCCTCTGCTCGACATTCCCTCAGCTTGACATTCCCTCTGTTCGATATTACCCTCTGCTGGACATTCCTCTACTGGACATTCCCTCCCTCTGCTAGACATTCCCTCTGCTCGACATCCTCTGCTTGACATTCCCTCTGCTGGACATTCCCTCTGCTTGACATTCCCTCTGCTGGACATTCCTTCTGCTGGACATTCGCTCTGCTCAACATTCCCTCTGCTGGACATTCCCTCTGCAGGACATTTCCCTCTGCTGGACATTCCCTCTGCTCAACATTCCCTCTGCTGGACATTCCCTCTGCAGGACATTCCACCTCGCTCAACATTCCCTCTGCTCGACATTCCCTCTGCTGGACATTCCCTCTGCTGGACATTCCCTCTGCTCAACATTTCCTCTTGCTCGACATTCCCTCTGCTCGACATTCCCTCTGCTGGACATTCCCTCTGCTGGACATTCCCTCTGCTCGACATTCCCTCTGCTCAACATTCCTCTGCTCGACATTCCCTCTGCTCGACATTCCTCTGATGGACATTCCCTCTGCTGGACATTCCCTCTGCTGGACATTCCCTCTACAGGACATTCCCTCTCCTGACATTCCCTCTGCTTGACATTCCCTCTGCTCGACATTCCCTCTGCTGGACATTCCCTCTGCTGGACATTCCCTCTGCTCGACATTCCTTCTGCTCAACATTCCCTCTGCTCAACATTCCCTCTGCTCGACATTCCCTCTGCTGGACATTCCTTCTGCTGGACATTCCCTCTGCAGAACATTCCCTCTGCTAGACATTCCCTCTGCTCGACATTCCTCTGCTCGACATTCCCTCTGTTGGACATTCCCCCTCTCTCAACATTCCTCTGCTCGACATTCCCTCTGCCAACATTCCCTCTGCTGGACATTCCCTCTGCTGGACATTCCCTCTGCTCGACATTCCCTCTGCTCAACATTCCCTCTGTTGACATTCCTCTGCTAGACATTCCCTCTGCTCGACATTCCCTCTGCTCGACATTCCCCTCTGTTTGGACATTCCTCTGCTCAACATTCCCTTCTGCTGGACATTCCCTCTGCTAGACATTCCCTCTGCTCGACATTCCCTCTGCTCGACATTCCCTCTGTTGGACATTCCCTCTGCTCAACATTCCCTCTGCTCGACATTCCCTCTGCTCAACATTCCCTCTGCTGGACATTCCCTCTGCTCGACATTCCCTCTGTGGACATTCCCTCTGCTCAACATTCCCTCTGCGGACATTCCCTCTGCTGGACATTCCCTCTGCTGGACATTCCTTTCTGCTGGACATTCCCTCTGCTGACATTTCCCCTCTGCTCAACATTCCCTCTGCTTGACATTCCCTCTGCTGACATTCCCTCTGCTCGACATTCCCTCTGCTCGACATTCCCCTTCTGCTGGACATTCCCTCTGCTGGACATTCCCTCTGCTCAATAATTCCCTATGCTGGACATTCCCTCTGTCTATCTTGACATTCCCTCTGCTGACATTCCCTCTGCTGGACATTCCCTCTGCTCACTATTCCTCTGCTCAACGCAAATTCCCTCTGCTTGACATTCCCTCTGCTGACATTCCCTCTGCTCGACATTCCCTCTGCTGGACATTTCCTCTGCTCAAAATTCCCTCTGCTCGACATTCCCTCTGCTCAACATTCCCTCTGCTTGACATTCCCACTGTCTGGACATTCCCTCTGCTCGACTTTCCCTCTGCTGACATTTCCTCTGCTGGAACATTCCCTCTGCTCGACATTCCCTCTGCTGGACATTCCCTCTGCTGGATATTCCCTCTGCTACGACATTCCCTCTGCTCGACATTCCCTCTGCTCGACATTCTTTCTGCTGGACATTCCCTCTGCTGGACATTCCCCTCTGCTGGACATTCCCTCTGCTCGACATTCCCTCTGACTCAACATTCCCTCTGCTGGACATTCCCTCTGCTGGACATTCCCCTCTGCTGACATTCCCTCTGCTGGACATTCCCTCCCCTCTGCTGGACATTCCCTCTGCTGGACATTCCCTCTGCTGGACATTCCCTCTGCTGGACATTCCCTCTGCTCGAAAATTCCCTCTGCTGGACATTCCCTCTGCTGACATTCCCTCTGCTCGACATTCCCTCTGCTGGACATTCCCTCTGCTCGACATTCCCTCTGCTCGACATTCCTGTGCTCGACATTCCTCTGCTTGACATTCCCTCTGCTGGACATTCCCTCTGCTCCGACATCCCTCTGCTGGACATTCCCGCTGACATCCCGACATACCCTCTGCTCGACATTCCCTCTGCTCGACATTCCCTCTGCTTGACATTCCATCTGCTTGACACTCCCTCTGCTGGACATTCCCTCTGCTCGACATTCCCTCTGCTCGACATTCCCTCTGCTTGACATTCCCTCTGCCAACATTCCCTCTGCTCGCTATTCTCTCTGCTCGCTATTCCCTCTGCTAAACATTCCCTCTGCTGACATTCCCTCTGCTGGACATTCCCTCTGCTGGACATTCCCTCTGCTCAACATTCCCTCTGTTCGACATTCCCTCTGCAGGACATTCCCTCTGCTCAACATTCCCTCTGCTCGAAATTCCCTCTGCTTCACATTCCCTCTGCTTGACATTCCCCTGCTCGACATTCCCTCTGCTGGACATTCCCTCTGCTCAACATTCCCTCTGCTCGACATTCCCTCTGCTCAACATTCCTCTGCTGGACATTCCCTCTGCTCAACATTCCCTCTGCTCGACATTCCCTCTGCTCGACATTCCCTCTGCTCAACATTCCCTCTCCTCGATATTCCCTCTGCTCACATTCCCTCTGCTCAACATTCCCTCTTCTCGACATTCCCTCTGCTCAACATTCCCTCTGTTCGATATTCCCTCTGCTCGACATTCCCTCAGCTTGACATTCCCTCTGCTCGATATTCCCTCTGCTGGACATTCCCTCTGCTGGACATTCCCTCCCTCTGCTGGACATTCCTCTGCTCGACATTCCCTCTGCTTGACATTCCCTCTGCTGACATTCCCTCTGCTTGACATTCCCTCTGCTGGACATTCCTTCTGCTGGACATTCGCTCTGCTCAACATTCCCTCTGCTGGACATTCCCTCTGCAGGACATTCCCTCTGCTGGACATTCCCTCTGCTCACATTCCCTCTGCTGGACATTCCCCTCTGCAGACATTCCCTCTGCTCAACATTCCCTCTGCTCGACATTCCCTCTGCTGGACATTCCCTCTGCTGGACATTCCTCTGCTCAACATTTCCTCTGCTCGACATTCCCTCTGCTCGACATTCCCTCTGCTGACAATCCCTCTGCTGGACATTCCCTCTGCTCGACATTCCCTCTGCTCAACATTTCCTCTGCTCGACATTCCTCTGCTCGACATTCCCTCTGATGGACATTCCCTCTGCTGGACATTCCCTCTGTGGACATTCCCTCTACAGACATTCCCTCTCCTTGACATTCCCTCTGCTTGACATTCCCTCTGCTCGACATTCCCTCTGCTGGACATTCCCTCTGCTGGACATTCCCTCTGCTCGACATTCCTCTGCTCAACATTCCCTCTGCTCAACATTCCCTCTGCTCGACATTCCCTCTGCTGGACATTCCTTCTGCTGGACATTCCTCTGCAGAACATTCCCTCTGCTAGACATTCCCTCTGCTCGACATTCCCTCTGCTCGACATTCCCTCTGTTGGACATTCCCTCTGCTCAACATTCCCTCTGCTCGACATTCCCTCTGCTCAACATTCCCTCTGCTGGACATTCCCTCTGCTCGACATTCCCTCTGCTCAACATTCCCTCTGTTGGACATTCCCTCTGCTAGACATTCCCTCTGCTCGACATTCCCTCTGCTCGACATTCCCTCTGTTGGACATTCCCTCTGCTCAACATTCCCTCTGCTGGACATTCCCTCTGCTAGTACATTCCCTCTGCTCGACATTCCCTCTGCTCGACATTCCCTCTGTTGGACATTCCCTCTGCTCAACATTCCTCTGCTCGACATTCCCTCGCTCAACATTCCTCTGCTGGAACATTCCCTTGCTCGACATTCCTCTGCTGGACATTCCCTCTGCTCAACATATCCCTCTGCTCAACATTCCTCTGCTGACATTCCCTCTGCTGGACATCCTCTGCTGGACATTCCCTCTGCTCAATATTCCTTCTGCTCAACATTCCCTCTGCTTGACATCCTCTGCTGGACATTCCCTCTGCTCGAACATTCCCTCTGCTCGACATTCCCTCTGCTCGACATTCCCTCTGCTGGACATTCCCTCTGCTGGACATTCCCTCTGCTCAATATTCCCTATGCTGGACATTCCCTCTGCTTGACATTCCCTCTGCTGGACATTCCCTCTGCTGGACATTCCCTCTGCTCATATTCCTTCTGCTCAACATTCCCTCTGCTTGACTTCCCCTCTGCTGGACATTCCCTCTGCTCGACATTCCCTCCGCTGGACATTTCCTCTGCTCAAAATTCCCTCTGCTCGACATTCCCTCTGCTCAACATTCCCTCTGCTTGACATTCCCTCTGCTGGACATTCCCTCTGCTCGACATTCCCTCTGCTGGACATTTCCTCTGCTCAAAATTCCCTCTGCTCGACATTCCCTCTGCTCGACATTCCCTCTGCTGGATATTCCCTCTGCTCGACATTCCCTCTGCTGGACATTCCCTCTGCTCGACATTCCCTCTGCTGGACATTCCCTCTGCTCAACATTCCCTCTGCTGGACATTCCCTCTGCTCGACATTCCCTCTGCTCAACATTCCCTCTGCTGACATTCCCTCTGCTGGACATTCCCTCTGCTGGACATTCCCTCTGCTGGACATTCCCTCCCCTGCTGGACATTCCCTCCCTCTGCTGACATTCCCTCTGCTGACATTCCCCTCTCTGGACATTCCCTCTGCGGACATTCCCTCTGCTCGAAATTCCCTCTGCTGGACATTCCCTCTGCTGGACATTCCCTCTGCTCGACATTCCCTCTGCTCGACATTCCCTCTGCTCGACATTCCCTCTGCTCGACATTCCCTCTGCTCGACATTCCCTGTGCTTGACATTCCCTCTGCTTGACATTCCCTCTGCTGGACATTCCCTACATTCCCTCTGCTTGACATTCCCTCTGCTGGACATTCCCTATATTCCCTCTGCTCAACATTCCCTTTGCTGACATTCCCTCTGCTCGACATTCCCTCTGCTGCTATTCCCTCTGCTGACATTCCCTCTGCTCCACATTCCATCTCTTCAACATTCCCTCTGCAGAACATTCCCTCTGCTCGACATTCCCCTGCTCGACATTCCCTCTGCTGGACATTCCCTCTGCAGAACATTCCCTCTGCTCGACATTCCCTCTGCAGGTCATTCCCTCTGCTCGACATTCCCTCTGCTGGACATTCCCTCTGCTCAACATTCCCTCTGCTCGACATTCCCTCTGCTTGACATTCCCCTCTACAGGACATTCCCTCTCCTTGACATTCCCTCTGCTTGACATTCCCTCTGCTTGACATTCCCTCGCTTGACATTCCCTCTGCTTGACATTCCCTCTACATGAAATTCCCTCTGCTTGACATTCCCTCTGCTGGACATTCCCTGCTGGACATTCCCTCTGCTGGACATTCCCTCTGCTCAACATTCCCTCTGCTCAACATTCCCTCTGCTGACATTCCCTCTGCTCGACATTCCCTCTGCTCGACATTCCCTCTGCTCGACATTCCTCTGCTCGACATTCCCTCTGCTCGACATTCCCTGTGCTCGACATTCCCTCTGCTGGACATTCCCTCTACTACAACGAACACACCCACTACTACCACAACTACCACCACTACTACCACGAACACACCCACTACCACCACAACACCACCACTACTGCAACGACCACACCCTCCACCACCTCAATTACACCCACGACTACAACGACCACACCCACCATTACCACAACTACACCCACTACTACAACGACCACACCACACCACCACCACAACTACACCCACTACTACAACGACCACACCCACGACTACAACGACCACACCCACCATTTACCACAACTACACCCACTACTACAACGACCACACCCACTACTACAACGACCACACCCACCACCACCACAATTACACCCACTACTACAACGACCACACCCACTACTACAACAACCACTACTACAACGACACACCCACCACCACCACAACTGCACTCACTACTACAACGACCACACCCACCACTACACCCACTACTACAACGACCACACCCACTACCACCACAACTACACCCACAACCACCACGACTACATCCACCACTACCACAACTACACCCACTACTACAACGACCACAACCCTCCACCACCATAATTACACCCACTACTACAACGACCACACCCACCATTACCACAACTACACCCACATACTACAACGACCACACCCACCACTACCACAACTACACCCACTATTACAACGACCACACCCACTACTACAACGACTACACCCACTACTACAACGCCCACACCCACCACCACCACAACTACACCCGCCACTACAACCACCACACCCACTACTACAACGACCACACCATATACTAGAACGACCACACCCACCACTACAACGACCACATCATATACTACAACGACCACACCCACCACTACAACGACCACACCCACCACTACCACAACTACACCCACCACCACCACAACTACAACCCACCACTACAACGACCACAGCCACCACACAACGACCACAGCCACCACTACAAACGACCACACCCACCATTACCACAACAACACCCACTACTACAACGATCACACCTACTACTACCCTTCCATTCGTTCCCCAACCCCTTCTCCACCCTCTCTTTCCCACTCCCCTATGTTGTGTGTTGTGTGTGTGTGTGTTGTGTGTGTGTGTGTGTGTGTGTGTGTGTATGGTGTGTGTGTGTGTGTGTTGTGTGTGTGGTGTGTGTGTGTGTGTGTGTGTGTGTGTTCCAAATTATGTGCATATTTTGTCATATTTGTTTAACACATTCTAACTGTTCCCCAATGTAGTGTTTATCTATGTTCTACCACCTCACCATTCTTTCCTCTCTCTCCTTTTTTATGAATATTACATTGTCATTGCAGGACCGACTTTTTTCTTTCATGTATTATTTTATCTCATTGCATAATATTTGTCCCTACTTAGAGCGAGGACAGGATGTAAAAAAGGCAACTGTGTGTGCGTGTGTGTGTGTGTGTGTGTGTGTGTGGTGTGTGTGTGTGTGTGTGTGTGTGGTGTGTGTGTGTGTGTGTGTGTGTGTGTGTGTGTGTGAGTACAACCTTGAGTCAATCTGAAAACAAACAGGTTTCAGTTCAGTGTGTGTGTGTGTGTGTGTTGTGTGGTGTGTGTGTGTGTGTGTGTGTGTGTGTGTGTGTGTAAAAACGTTTAAGCTTTATATGTGCAATCTTCTTGGATGTCCGAACGACATGGAGAAATTATAAGAAACAAACATAATGCGAATAAAAGAAAAAACAAAGTTGCTGACTCCTTTTTCGAAAATTTAAACAAAATGAAATTGAAGCGAATTAGCAGGAAACCAGACACAATATACCAGCGAGTATGAATATTTTATACTGTCGAAAAGAACATCAAAGGGAATGATTGAAATGAAAGATTGTTTTTCTCAGCTTTAGAATCTATAAATAACTGCACATGGTTTTGGTCTTCGAAGTGAAATGTTGACTGCAAAACACTGTGTATCGCGTAGTTTTATTTCAGCACCGGTATGATAAACATTATTCGCCTTTCTGATTAAGGTGAATTGGTACCTGTTAACAAAGCTGGCTGTAATGATGATGAAGAAATCGAAGTCTGGGGAAAGTACGTCAGGTTGGAATATGACTGTTGAAGCGATGCTGAAACATGTCCGCTCTGGCTTTGTCGATGTGTGTAGCGTTCCATAAGATAACCATTTCGACAGGTAGCACTGGGCAAAATGTACAATAGATCTATATCAGAAAGGTGATGTGAAAAATCGCTGACAGTCTTCACGGTATTCCTTACAAGCGTTGCAAGTGAATTGTAGACGAGTGTTTTCCATAAGAAAAATGTTAAAAACCGTGCAGGTAGAGAAGTCTGCATAGCTGAGGTACAAGCAGAGGTTAGAGCCAAATATAGTACTGCAGACCACACTGTTACATTAATTGCACTGATGCACAAATATTACAATGCAAAGCTCAATATGGCATTCGTGCTTGGCTTTTAAAAAGGCTTTCATTCTTCAAACTGTTCCACATTGCGAAATGTTCTGCGAAAGAAACGGTTTGAATGGTGAACTTTGTCAAGACTTTAGAGGTGCTGTAGTTCAGACTTGATTTTTTTTGTTTCGGGATCAGTGTGCGTACACTGATTGATGGATAAAAAGGAGACACGTTTTGACATGAATGTAATTTCTGAGGAATTTGATACTTTCGTCGTACCTCCAAAGATGTCGGTACCAAGGCAGGTGATACTGAAGGCATTCTGAGCTAGCTAAATGAGCATTTGAATTAAAGGTTCCGTTGGTAACTGAATGTTGGTTTGACTGATGGTAGAAGGTAACTTACGATTGATGTTTGGCTGTTGATATACAGGTGTATCGTCACGCCTCTCTGCTACCAATACAGCGACCACACCCATCACTACAACACCACACCCACCACTACAACTACACCCACCACTACAACCACCACAACCCACCACAACGACCACATCAACCACTACAACGACCACACCCACCACTACAACGACCACAACCCACCACCACCACAACTACACCCACTACTACAACGACCACACCCACTACCACCACAACTACACCCACCACTACAACGACCACACCCACTACTACCACAACTACCACCACTACTACAACGAACACACCCACTACCACCACAACTACACCCACTACTACAACGCTCACACCCACCACCACCACAACTACCACAACTACTACAACGAACACACCCACTACCACCATAACTACACTCACTACTACAACGCCCCACACCCACCACCACCACAACTACAACCACCACTACAACGACCACACCCACTACTACCACAACTACCACCACTACTACCACGACACACCCACTACCACCACAGCTACACCCACTACTACAACGACCACACCCACCACCACCACAATTACACCACGACTACAACGACCACACCCACCATTACCACAACTACACCCACTACTACAACGACCACACCCACCACCACCACAACTACACCCACTACTACAACGCCCACACCCACCACCACCACAACTACCACCACTACAACGCCCACACCCACTACTACAACGAACACACCCACTACCACCACAGCTACATCCACTACTACAACGACCACACCCACCACCACCACAACTACAACCACCACTACAACGACCACACCCACTACTCCACAACTACACCCACTACTACAACGACCACACCCTCCACCACCACAACTACACCCACTACTACAACGCCCACACCCACCACAACTACACCCACTACTACAACGACCACACCCACCACCACCACAACTACACCCACCACTACAACGACCACACCCACTGTTACCACAACTACACCCGCCACTACAACGACCACACCCACCACCACCACAACTACACCCGCCACTACAATGACCACACCCACCACCACCACAACTACACCCGCCACTACAACGACCGCACCCACTACTAGAACGACCACACCCACCACTACAACGACCACACCCACCACCACCACAACTACAACCCACTACTACAACAACCACACCCACCACTACAACGACCACACCCACCACTACAACGACCACACAACCACCACTACCACAACTACAACCCATACTACAACAACCACACCCACTACTACAACGACCACACCTTCTACTACCCTTCCATTCGTTCCCCAACCCCTTCTCCACCTCTCTGTCTTTCCCACCCTCTGTGTGTGTGGTGTGTGTGTGTGTGTGTGTGTGGTGTGTGTGTGTGTGTGTGTGTGTGTGTGTGTGTGTGTGTTCCAAATTATGTGCATATTTTGTCATATTTGTTTAACACATTCTAACTGTTCCCCATTGTATGTTTTCTATGTTTTTACCACCTCTACCATTCTTTCCTCTCTCTCTCCTTTTTTATGAATGTTGCATTGTCATTGCAGACCGACTTTTTTCCTTCATGTATTATTTTATCTCATTGCATATAGTTGTCCCTACTTAGGCGAGGACTGGATGTAAAAAAGGCAACTGTGTGTGTGTGTGTGTGTGTGTGTGTGTGTGTGTGTGTGTGTGTGTGTGTGTGTGTGTGTGTGCGTGCGCGCGCGTGTGCGTGTGTGTGTGTGTGTGACCTTGAACCAATCTGACGATAAAGTGTTTCAGTTCAGTGTGTGTGTGTGTGTGTGTGTGTGTGTGTGTGTAAAAACGTTTAAGCTTTATATGTGCAATCTTCTTGGATGGTCCGAACGACTTGGAGAAATGATAAGAAACAAAATAATGTGAATAAAAGAAAAAAAGTTGCTGACTCTTTTTTCGAAAGTTTAAACAAAATGAAATTGTAGCGAATTAGCAGGAAACCAAACACAATATACTAGAGAGTATTGAATATTTTATACTGTCGAAGAGAACATCAAAGGGAATGATTGAAATGAAAGATCGTTTTTCTCAGCTTTAGAATCTATAAATAACTGCAAATGGTTTTGGTCTTCGAAGCGAAATGTTAACTGGCAAAATACTGTGTATCGCGTAGTTTTATTTCAGTACCGGCATGATAACATTATTCGCCTTTCTAATTAAGGTGAATTGGTACCTGTTAACAAAACTGGCTATAATGATGATGAAGAAATAAAAGTCTGGGGAAGGTACGTTCAGGTTGGAATATGATTGTTGAAGCGATGCTGAAACATGTCCGCTCTGGCTTTGTCGATGTGTGTAGCGTTCCATAAGATAACCATTTCGACAGGGAAATAGGTAGCACTGGGCAAAATGTACAATAGATCTATATCAGAAAGGTGATGTGAAAAATCGCTGACAGTCTTCACGGTATTCCTTACAACCATTGCAAGTGAATTGTAGACGAGTATTTTCCATAAGAAAATGTTAAAAACCGTGCAGGTAGAGAAGTCTGCATAGCTGAGGTACAAGCAGAGGTTAGAGCCAAATATAGTACTGCAGACCACACTGTTACATTAATTGCACTGATGCACAAATATTACAATGCAAAGCTCAATATGGCATTCGTTGGCTTTTTAAAAAAGGCTTTCATTCTTCAAACTGTTCCACATTGCGAAATGTTCTGCGAAAGAAACGGTTTGAATGGTGAACTTTGTCAAGACTTTAGAGGTGCTGTAGTTCAGAGCTTGATTTTGTTTTTGTTTCGGGATCAGTGTGCGTACACTGATTGATGGATAAAAAGGAGACACGTTTGACATGAATGTAATTTCTGAGGAATTTGATACTTTCGTCGTACCTCCAAAGATGTCGGTACCAAGGCAGGTGATACTGAAGGCATTCTGAGCTAGCTAAATGAGCATTTGAATTAAAGGTTCCGTTGGTAACTGAATGGTTGGTTTGACTGATGGTAGAAGGATAACTTCGATTGATGTTTGGCTGTTGATTACAGGTGTATCGTCACGCCTCTCTGCTACCAATACAGCGACCACACCCATCACTACAACAACCACACCCACCACTACAACTACACCCACCACTACAACCACCACACCCACCACAACGACCACATCAACCACTACAACGACCACACCCACCACTACAACGACCACACCCACCACCACCACAACTACACCCACCACTACAACGACCACCACCACCACCACCACTACAACCACCACACCCACCACCACCACACCCACCACTACAACCACCACACCCACCACTACCACACCCACCACCACCACTACACCCACCACTACAACCACCACACCCACCACTACCACACCCACCACTACAACCACCACACCCACCACTACAACTACCACACCACCACTACAATTACCATACCCACCACTACAACTACCACATCCACCACTACAACTGCCACACCCACCACTACAACCACCACACCCACCGCTACAACTACCACACCCACCACTACAACCACCACACCCACTACTACGACAACTACAGCAACCACCACCACGTCCATTCCCATCACTACTTCTGAAGCAATCACGACCGTTGCTGTTACCACGAAAGCGACAACGGAGAAGCCAAGTAAGTTGATGACTGAAAACAGAAAAATTGTGATGCGTATGATTAGACCGATAACTGTTTTGATAATATCTAGCAAAAGAAAAAAAATAGAAGAAAGAAAAGAAAAAAAGAAAAGAAACTGCACTGGCATTGCATAATCTTGTATTGCTGTGCTTGATTTTTGCTGGGCTAATCTGTGGGTTGGTCGGTAAGTTTGTTCGTCGACTGGTTTGTGGGTTTGGTGTTTTAACAAGTGATAGAAGCCTGGATGTGGATTAAGTCAGTGATGGCTGACCAATAGTGTGTGTGTGTGTGTGTGTGTGTGTGTGTGTGTGTGGTGTGTGTGTGTGTGTGTGTGTGTGTGTGTGTGTGTGTGTGATGTTCCAGACCAGTGCCAGGAGTGCCATGACCTGCAGTGCTTCACGGGTCCAGTGACCGTGACCTGCCCCGCCGACCAACCAGTGTGCGCGTCACGCGTCCTTGACAGGACCGGAGGGTCAAGGGTCGTGGCGAAGGGGTAAGAGGACCCAAATCTCTTGCCATGGCTTGCCTTCAGTGTTGTGGTTGTGGTGACATCACATATGTGTCGCTTACGGGAGTCGCTGTCGCTATTGGGTACAAAACGTGTAAATGCACAAATGTCAGTCCTTTCTCTCCATCGGAAATCGATGTGAACGTGACACAAATGAACGCAAAATAGATACGTAAATGAATGAATTTTTAATGAAATGAATAAATAAGTAAATAAAGTGTTTGTTTAATCATAAATTTACGTTTACATAGTAACGTTTTTTTTCGCGTTTACATAGCTTTTGACAGGGGGAAAAAGACGTGGCAATCTGTTCAAAGCTGAATCCTGATTAACTTGACGTCAGAGTTGTGAAGTTAACGTTGTGTTTGCATTAGTGACGGGGGTTCACTTCGGGGTTTTTTTCTGGTTTGCAAGGGAAACAGTCAGCAACACAGACCTTTCGCTCGCTCAGAGATCATAGTGTTTAAAACCCCATGCAACTGCCGTGACATGGTGTAGAGCACAGAGATAGAATTTCCCCCACATAGTAAGAGTAGGCTAAGACAACAAGTACATTCATCACACAGCAGCTGTGCAGTGTGTTTGACAGTTATCGAGATCTTGTTTTGTTTCGTGCTTGTGTCGTATGGCTGTTGTGGTGGTAGTCGTCGTGGTGGTTGTGATAGATGAGCAGCTGGCAGTTTTTTTGGTGTGTGTTTGTTTTAGTCATAATGCGAGTGTGTTGTTTTTAGGGGCAAGTGTTGTGCCGGCGAGTGTAGTGACGGCCGAGATGGTGGTAGTGGATCTGGTTTTTTAATGATAGTATGGATATAGTGATTGCAGTTGGCATCGTTGCTGCTGTTGCCGTAAGCGATGGTTCTGTACTGACGGAGCGCGATTCGTATAGGTGTGTGGTATGATTGTAAGAGTGGGTGTGATGTCGAGATATGGTGATAACATTTTTTTTTTGTACTGATTGGAACAATTTGTTTAAAATGTGGTTGTCGTAATGAAAGATGTAGTCGTAGCGGCGGTTTTTGTTTTCTTTTAAGGGTCTAAATGTTGTGGAAGCGGTCGTAGTGGTGAAATATCTAGTTGTAGCAGGAGTGGTTGTAGTGGAAAGTGAAGTAGTTGTAGTAGGGGTTGTTGTGGTGGAAGTTATAGTTGATGTAGGTAATTGTTTTAGTAGAAGGTTTAGTTGTAGTAGTGGCTGTTACTGCGAAAGATGCAATTGTTGTAGCAGTGGTTGTTGTAATGGAAGATGCAGTTGTTGTAGCAGTGGTTGTTGAAGTGGAAGATGCAGTTGTTGAAGCAGTGGTTGTTGAATTGGTAAGTGTAGTTATTTTAGTGGAAAGCATAGTTGTTGCAGCAGTAGTTGTCGAAGGTGCAATTGTAGCGGAGGATGTGATTTGTATTGTAGGAGTGGTTGGCAGCGGAGGACGCTGTCTTTGTTGCGATACGTGTAGGCGTTGCAGTAACAGGCGTTGTGGGTGTTGGTGTGGTTGTGTTCGTCTCATCTCTCCTGCGCCCTCCCTGGCACTGCTCTCACTACAGTCATTCCGGTGCCTCCACACGCATCCCCACCGTCGGCAGTCATCCGGGAGTAACCGGCATAAGGTCGCTGCTAGGCCACCCACCCGAGGCGACAGTGCACCGTAGCGCCTGTTCTGATCCAGCATGTGCACACCACCAACATAGCCCCCAGCTAACAACTGAATTGCTCACTTCCCAAGCCAACGTGAGCGAGCGTTCCCCTCGCAGAAAGCGCCTTCTTGTCCATCCGTCGACTGTTCCCGCAAACTTGCCAGTACCGATACCTCTGACAAGGAGTGATTACGGGCATGGGTGTGGGGAAGAAATCGATTTGGAGTCGCCGCGCGAGCGGGACTGAAGGGACTGTGCTTGTTTACATCTGTGGGTGTAGTAGTCACAGGGATGGCTGTGACAGACAGCATGAGTCCTGGATAGCACAAACACCGTGGGCTCGAAGCGATGTCGCATTTTCTCGCTACGGTTGCTAAAGTTCCTGTATTTCACTCATGATCAATCATGGTCGTGTAACGCTGAAACTGCAAGAAGCTTCCCCTCAGGATTTTAAGAAAGTGTGGTCGTCGAGTCGGGTTTAGCCACGAATCCTGTGTTCAATCCTCAGTTGATGAATGGGTCGTTTCTTGTCGGAGTGACCATCAGACTCGAACCTCCGGTTCTAAGTCCTTCGGGTGGGACTCAAAATTGACGGCCAGCGTGTGAACGCACGCATTAAGAAAAAAAGTCTGTGAACGTAGTTTTAATTCTGTTCCATCCATCGCAGAGGTTCAGGTCATCGTACACCGATGGGAGTACACTCAAAAAGAACAAACAGGCAAACAAACCAAAAACATGAACACTCGTGTCGTGCTGAGGCGCCAGCCCAGAAGACAGAATGTGGCTACCTTGACGGTGGGACTTGGTACAACACAGAAGCCTGTCAGCGTCTATGGCTATAGACAGAATGTGGCTACCTTGACGGTGGGACTTGGTACAACACAGAAGCCTGTCAGTGTCTATGGCTATAGACAGAATGTGGCTACCTTGACGGTTGGACTTGGTACAACACAGAAGCCTGTCAGTTGTCTATGGCTATAGGACAGAATGTGGCTACCTTGTCGGTGGGACTGGTACAACACAGAAGCCTGTCAGTGTCTGTGGCTATAGACAGAATGTGGCTAATTGACGGTGGGACTTAATGCACAAGAAGCCTGTTCAATGGCTCTTCTAGCCCAAGAACGTTGGAACTTCCTGGCGTGAGAGAACAGGAATACCTTCATCTGGGCACTTTCGCCCTTCAACGGTTTTCGCGGCGGAAAGTGACCCAGAATAAGGTTTTTTCCTGTTCTCTGACAAGGTAAGACTTCAATAACAAAAACGTTAGCGTAGTACACGTAGGGGAAAGCGCCGCCGTTGAGCCGCCCCATAGAGTACGTAGGGGAAAAGCAGTCGTGGCTGAACGAGCCTATATACAAACGGTGTTCGTTCCCACGGCTGAACTTGGAAGAGGTCGGCTCTTTTTCAGTACTGTTAACTCTGTCTGGGCGGTTGTCAACGACCCTGCTCTGCGGGGGCAGGTAAGCTTTTAATGTAGTTGCGGCCTACCTAAGGACTAGGCACTATCCGATTACTTAACTACGTGGCCGGACATGACGATTTTCGGATCACGCGGGTGGGTGAGTCACGGCCCCCCGGCCATCACAAGACTAGATAGAATCAGCTGAATAGCAGTGACGAATTTCCGCCAGCACATGTTGCCCCCCCCCCCCCCTTCATTTCTCCCAGTGCTGTGGTGGTGGAAGACGGTGCACTTTTTCTGCAAGAGAAAGTGTTTTGCATATGGCAACAAAATTATAGCTGCAGTTTTAGGAAAGACAGTGTGGATTCTGGGTTAGAAAAAGTTCTTGAATCACAAATACCTTGTTCAACAGCTTTATAGATTAAAGTATTTGGTGTGTGGCGGACATGGAATCAGCTAAACTTTCAACAAGCTCAAAATTCCCATTACTGCCGCCAGCACCAACGGATTGTGGAGCAGGGAAGAAAAGAATGCTTTACATGAAAAATATAAGATACTTGAAAAGTGATTGAAGCGGTGCTCTAAAGCAGGAGAGAAGGCACACAAAAACTGCCAAAACAGCCCAAAAAATCTCTTTTACAATTGTTTAAAGAAAGGAAGGAAAAAAAAGGAAACGCAGGAAAGAGATGACCCAATCAATGAGCTGCATCTCTATTTGTAACAAATCAAGAGATCTTAAACTCACGATTTTCAAGAGAAGGTTTTCGGATAACCTTTTTTTCACAAACAGGCAGATGAAAATGAAATTGTTGACAGCTACCAAAAAGGCGTGAGAAATGTGAAAAGCAGGATGCTAAACAATCATGATCTACGTTCAATTCGGGGCATTTTTTGAATCTTTGCCAAAAAATGGTTTGATGAGGAAAGGAAAGAAGGTAGGATTGCTCAAAACTGGGCACAATGGTCAAAGAGAAATGAAAGTGGATGATTCTGGATGATCATGCGCGCAAAATTGCGTGCTATTGCCAACGATCCTTTATGGATATCCACAGTTTTTCCTGTCAGGTTCCCATGTGGTATATTCTCGCAAGTTTTAAAAAGCATTACTTCCTTTGCAAGTCCCTGAATTTAAGCAAGTATTGGTCATGCTCTCTTTCACTACCAAAAAACTGATGAGCTCCAAGCTTCCCCATAAAGTTATCGGATTAATGCTGGCAAGTTTTTGTGAACTACTGACGATTGGAATGACGCGTTCTAAAACAGAAACAGCTATATATAACCACTGTCTGTCGAGTTTTCTGAACTACATAGTGACGGGCTTCTAAAAATAGTAACGGTTACAGAGTAAACCGCCTGGCTAGGCAGCGAAGGCTAGGCGGTTGAGGCCCACAGGACAACCTAACAGCGTGCAGGTTTATCAAATTTCTATGGGTTTTTATAACTATCCTAAATTTCATAAGCTAGGAACAGTATAATGAACTGTGTAGCAACGCCAACCATTATTAAACTTTGCAACTGGATACGATTTTCGAATGTTCTGGCAAACAAACTAGATAGGGGCTAGGCAAGACCTTAGTACATTACCAGTATGGAGAGGAGTAGTGTGTGGCAGCACTATCTTCATATAAATGCTCCAAAATATATATTGACGGATGTACTACTACTGGCGATTGAGCCGCATAAAATGGGCTTGGGCTACAGCCCCAATTACGCTGTAACTTGCCAAAGCCAGTTGCAGCCTGGATGAGAAAGAGGAGCACGCCAAACTTAGGTCAAGTGATCTATGTGGTGGGACTACTGACGATAGTATGACAGTGTTCTAAAAATAGTAACGTTACGTGGAACCGCCCGGCAAAACCTTTTCCTGAAAACTTGCTTCAACTGTCTATTGTGTGTTTGTTTGTTGTTTGTTGTGTTTGTTGTTTGTTTGTGTGTGTGTGTTTTTGTGCCTACCCTACGCACGCACGTCCCCCCTCCCCCACCCCCACCCCAGCACGCACGTCCCCCACCCCCACCCCACGCATGCACGTTCCCCCCACCCCCACCCCACCCACGCACGCTCGTTCCCCCACACCCACCCCACCCCCACGCACGCAAACTCAAGACATCCACAAGTTCTTAACTGAAGTTACACCAGTCACTTCTAAGTCATCCTCAGTTCTTACTCAAGTTATTCTCAGAGGTTGTCCTTAAGTCATCTAAGTCTCCCCAAGTCACCAAAGTACTTTTAAGTTCTTAACTGAAGTTCATCTCAAGTCATTCCCCAAGTTAACCTAAGATCATAAAACTAGTATCCTTTTGTACAACAAGTTCTTATTTAAGTTATCTTATAAAAAACCAAAAATACATCTATGTTTTTCTCTTAAATAGTAGATGTCTAATATCAGTAACACACGCCTCAAAAACGCGTCATCACTGAGAATATCTTGCTCGGCGTTCTCTGCGCTGGAGATCGGTCAGCATAGGTCGTAATGTATGTCTTATCCTAAGAACCGCCTTGATACAATGTGGTCTATGGAATGGTCTTTTATAGACTCATGTCTTTTTATTATCGGACACCAATATTTTATTAATACGCCATGTTCTATTTTATTAAAAAAAATAATTTAAATTTTAAGGTTCTTAAAATATTATTCCATTCTGAAAATGGATCCAAAAGATCTTTTGTTATTGGCGGTGATGTGCGGTGCGGTTGTTTTTTGATTTAGCGGTTCAGATTTTTTTTGATTGCTTGTGTTTCGGCTTGCCATTGTTTATTATATTTTATAACAGTATTAACCGCCCCAGCAGCAGCAAGGACGCCAAAAATGGCAACAGTTTTAAGTTCAATATTTCCATGAAGACATTTGGCGCTGATAGGCCTTGCAATCACATGTGAGTTTTTATAGCTGGCATTGGAATCACTTGTTTCTGGCGTTGGCGGCGTTATGTATTCATTATGCGCTTATTTTGTAACATTTAATTTTTTTTGTCGTTCCACTCCGCTAATCTTTTTCTGCTTTTTAACACGCCCAGCGGATGAGGTGTTTTACTGGTCAACTTTCTCGACTGATTCACATGTTTTCTTGAATTTTTTCAGGGGTTTTCCTGATTCTGCTGATTTTCCGACTCGTTCATTTGGAAGGAAAATAAAAGTCTATATGATTAAAAGTAAATTTAATCCCATGATTAATGGCGATCCCCCACTGTTCCCCAAATCTGATAATACAGATCACCACCTAGAACTTAATGACTTTGTTAAAACTGGAATCTTGCGTAAATCATACGTAAGATTTTGGTCAGAATCAATGGGAGCAAATCTACTGAACTAGTTTAGTGTACCAAACTAAGAAAAACGTCTGCCACACTTTTCACCATTTAGACCAGCTGTTCCGCTTCATACCTGTTATGATACTTTAAATGTCTTGCGGCGACTCTGTTGAATCTGTTCTATGTGAATTCAGTTCCGAGGAACTGTTTTGTATTTCCACATGTGCCGCAAAGGGGGGGGAAAAATACAGCCTCTCCTTTTTGGGCATAATAGCTTGGTCATCAACTTGGTCATTCATAAGTTCAGGAGGTTTAGGGCGCCTTGTTGCTGTTAGTAGATCATCCCATGTTCATGTTTTTTTATTAATTATAATTATGTTATTTTCTAAAAATGTGCACCGAAAAAACTGTTGCTACCTTGTATACCATTCTGCTGTTATTGGAGGTCCTAGTGTAGGATACTCAATGCTTGGTTAAAAAGCTTGTTAAGAATTAACCGGCAGAGGACTTGGAAAACTCGACTTTGAGGATTCAGCAAAAGCTGGATTGCTATTATTGCAGTTCGTTGCCACGAAAGATTTTCTAGTCATGCAAGGAATAATTCCAGGGGGACAGTAAAATATGTAAATAAAAAATACATTTATAAAAAATGGCTTCATCGGTATTGATTATAGGCGGCGCTGTGGTTAATTGCCCCGTCCGCTTTTAGTGGAGAAGTAATTACGCATTTGTAAAAACTGCGGATGAAGGCGAGAGAAAAAGACTAACAAAGCTGAGGTGGAGCAAACTAGGCAGACAGATCGCTATGAAAAAGCAGAGAATTGAGCAGTTAGATTTTATTAATAAAACTCTGAAAAAACGGGGCATTGCGATACACTTTAAAGTGTTGACAAGCTGTATAAGAATATTATCTTGTAACAGGCAACATCGCAAACTTTGCCCTCGCCAAAAAAATTCAGTCGACTTTTCTCCAACCATCAGAAAAACAAAAAGATGCAAGGAAATCGGTTTATTGCTTTGAGTATGGACCGTTGTGTATTTTGTAGCACATAATCTTGGCTGAGTTTAAAATGCACAAATCATTATTGCCAAAGGATATTGGAAGGGAATCACGGGCAATCAAAAAGCTTAAGCCAAGCGGCAGGTGTCAGTGAACAAACAGCAAAGGAATGGTTATCTACACAAGCGATTTGGCACATTTCTTTACCTGCGCCTGGAATACAGAGACCACACTTTGTAACAACCCCCACCTCTTGAATACAACTCCAAAGAACACCATCCAAAGGACCTTCTATATTTACCTCTGATACGATTAGACGCAAAAAGATTTAAGTACGCACTTTACAGTCATGACATAGCTTCAAGATAACAAAGATGCGGAACCATTAACACAAAGTGTGCTTCTGCTGTTGCTGTTAGCCATAAACGGAATACCCAACGTGGCCCGCTAACTTATCCTCGCATGATTCAAGTTGATGTGGAAAAGAATTTAAAAGGTCGATAGTGAATCAATTATGTTGAAACATAGAGTTTACCTTAAAAGAGGGCATTCCAGGAGTTCACAGATCCACAGGCTTTGTTTGAAAAATCTTTTAACCAAACAGTTAGCCGAAAGCTTTTCTCCTACCAGGTATCACAGAGAGCTGATTGACAAATTCTCGCAACACAGAATGGAGTTAGAAGACTGCCTCGTTTTGCGCGCAATGAATAATGAAGATTAAAAGGGTTAAAACCAGTACAAGCAATCAAAAAAACAAAACAATAAGATGTTGCTGAAGATCCAGTCCACCCAGCAATAACTATTACCGTTTGAGTTCTTGAAAGTAAGGTACCTTTATTTTACCGGGAGAAGCAGTAAGGGGACACTCGCATCAGGGCAACCGATCCAGTTTGGGGAGTGTTGACCCGTATGTAATATAAAAAGAATTGTAAAAGAGGAATCCGCCAGTGTATTAATTACGAGAAACTGACAACAAACAAAACAAACCAGCTCCTCAAAGTCTTTTGTGAAGGAAGAACTGCAGATAATTCCGCAGACACAGTTCCGCTTTAATTAATTTACGTAACATATTTTGTTTAAAATGGGAGGGCAGAAGAAGGCAGAACGCGAAACAAGAATGTAAAGAAATAGACCTTGAAAATGATACGGGAATCATTTATGCGTGTGTATGCTATTAAGGAAAACATTTTCGGGGATTAATCAATGCATGCCTAACATCATACAGATCACTACAACTCAAACCCCAAATTGGGAACAAGAATATCTTGAAATAATAAAATAAATTCGACGCATCAGCCAACATGAGAAAAGATTTAAATGAATTGGGATGAGCTTGATTGATCTTATAACAAAGTTGATGAAAAATATAAACCCCCCTGTTTATGCGGTCCTCCAGTGCCCGATGCTATGAAATCTCTGGATTAACAAATACTCGTTGTTTGTGTTGTTTCTATCTAACGACTTCTTTGTACAACTGTTGTGATGATTTCATGTAGATTAGATCGCAGCAGTTTTACGTTGTCATGATGACAAGTCTTATTGCAAACAATGCTGTCTTTGTAGTTGTATGTGATATGTTTGACTGCACAACGATGCGAGATATTCCTTTGCTTTCTTAATGATTCTCCTGGTCGAAATACTGTAAATTTTTGACCTTAAACCAAAAACAAACTCCTTGATCACCATTCCAGATAATTCCATCCTTCATCTTGCCTAAAGCCGTTCTTATTAGTAATTGAATGCAAAGGCGAATCTTTAGGATAATCGGACGTGTCATACCATCCTGCATGCCCTTTAGCTACTTCTAATTCCATGTCTTTATAGATGTCTTCAGTAGGGATATCTATAACAAAACTGTCTGTATCTGTGTAAAGTACTCTGGACTCAGGATACGAGGGCTTAAAGTAGTCATAAAGAAACTCTAACATCAAAAGCTTTGATAATTCTAAAACGTAAACCCAAAATACAGGTTTGTCAATTTGACTTTCTTTTTTTTCATCATTATGCCAAAAAGCTGATCATGAAATCTTCTAAAGTCTGATAATTTAGGTTTGAAGTCAGCTTAATTGCTTCGTTCTCTTTGGTGACTAATCTGACATCTTTACGCTTGTGGGATTCTCCATAGTCTTTCCAAAACAGCTGTTGTTCATCAGCTTGAAAAAGTCTTTTTCTGAAGCATCTGTGGATTTAGTTCTGAGATCAGTGTTCTTCATGATGTATGGTTTCATGAACTGTTCTTGATCAAAAGCAATTATGCGATGAACTGCTGTCAACTTCAACCCATGTCTTAAATAAAATTGCAGAAGTCTGTAATGACAGACATAATTTTTTTTGCCTCGAAGATTAGGCACAAGTTTAGGTGGTTCTCTTGGATCCATCTTTAGACTTTCTGCTGCTAATGGATAGTCATTATGCAGGTCATGGAGTTCATGAGGATATTCTAAGTCAACTTCTAGAATGAAACCACGCTGTTGATCTAGGCGTTAAACTGCCCAACCACTTTAATGCCTTTTGAATATTTTTCGGATCGCTCGCCTGTGTACATTTTAAAGTTGCGTAATGGAAGTGATTGCGCCATAGCCCAACCATACAGATTGTTTGCATCTAAATACATGAGATTGTTAGACCTTTTACTGGGGATCATAATCGTCAAGTATTTGTTGTTTGCTTTACAGTAATGATGCGACGCCATACTAATTCCCCCCACGCAATCCGTTTTCAATCATCTGAATCATTGGTAAAAGTCTGACAATAAATCAATCTGTACTCCAGTAAACTTTAAGAAAGCATCCCAACTCATCCCGGGCGCAGAAATGTAATGCGCAGGATCCAGGCTATAATGTTTCATGCAGGTCTTTCTGTAATTTTCAAAGACGTCCGCCAACAAACATGTATCAGCCCTCAAGTAGGAGTCATGATAGTCTCCCATTGTTTTACACTCTAACTTCTCCCACGCATCTTGAGCTGCTGGTAATCAGAATCACTGATGTCCTTTCCTCTAAGACTAGAAAAGAACGCGCCTTTAGGCGGAAGTGTATCTTCATCAAACCTTTCCCAACTGTTCATGTACTCATAAGGGTAAACGCCCTTTCTAACAAGAGTTGAGTCAAAATATTCTTCTGTTATTGGGCAGGACTTTAAGGACATAGCCAGTGACTCTAATGACCCATCATGTGCTGCATAGAGTCATAAAAGACATGTTATTTAGATTAAAGCACATGTTTCTTTTCTGATGACTGTGCAATGCATGACACCCTGAAGGCATCGTCCACTGCTTTCATTATAAGATGAGAGTCGTAACCTCGCAAGTTATGAAAGAAGATGGGCAGCTTCCATGTTTTAGGATCAAACTTTAGTTGAAGATTGCATTTACTGTGCGCTGCTCCTCTGAACTTTCCGCTAATGTGATCATGGTCTCTTACTGTGGATTCTCTGCGTCTGATGAGAGACCTAAACCACAAATCCAACAGTGAGTGGCTGGTCATACTGTTCTTGGTCTTCAGGCGTCATCATGATTTCAGATAATTTCAGATTATTAGAACAGTCATTACGCACTTGCTGCATGCGTTCTAAGAAGTATTCTGCAGCATTTAGGCCCTCTATATAATTCTGGCTTTGAATGAACGCCATCGACCTGACAAACAATGAAGCAAATGAACAAATCTGATGATTACTCACTAGGCTGTTTTTTGAAGTTTTCTGTGGGGTTGGCCCTTCATAAGGAACAATGAGTGATTCGAAGTCTGCGTAAACAACATATGGAAGTTTGCATCCGTTTCCAGTTCTTAAAACTAACTTTAGATCCGGGTGGGGGTGTAATTAGTTCTGTATTACAGTCTACAGAACTTTTACAATGTTTCTTATGTTCGCTCGCGGCTTGAACAGATGGCATTCTTGTTAAACATTTTCTACAGAATTCTTGTTTGCCATGATCTTTTGAAGTATGCTTCATTAGTCTACTCATCGTGCGTATCAATGTGTAATGGGTAGCCCTGCTGGTGAAACATAGCAGTAAGTCAACATGATTTTGTCTGGTTCGCCAATGTTGGCTGTCTGGACACTTAATGGCCCCATCTGTGTTACATTAACAGTTTTGGT
>CM031614.1:62320117-62344015 GCA_018398815.1 Conus ventricosus
CCCCACCCCACCCCCATCCATCCCCCCCCCCCCTCCCCTCCTCCCCCCCCCCGTCTCTCTCTCATTTCCACCCTTCCTGTCTTATTCCAATGCCGCAATCTGTTACCATTTCCTCTCCGACAGCTTGCGTTTTCACACAGCTATCCCGACTTGGGCTCGCCCGCGAGGGTAATCCCAGAGAGAGAGAGAGGGGGGGGGGAGAGAGAGAGAGAGAGAGAGAGAGAGAGAGAGAGGAAAAAAGGTCATATTGACGTTCCGATAAAATTCTTGTGTGTCGCCGAGGAACAACAATTAAAACTTGCGACAGTTGTTGAGTCAATGGCCTCCAGGGGAGTGAGTGAGAACTGCTCGTCTGCTGCCGGCAGACCCCTCCCCTCCGCCTCGCTTCCCACCCCTCGCGTTCCCACGCTGCCGCGCGCACAGCAGCAGACGACACCTCGCCGCAGACTTGACATGTTGTTTTCTATATTCTTGCGCGCCGTTAAACCAGCATCAATCAAAATGTAAACAGATGAATAATTTTGATGAACTCTTTTGTCCGAAGAAACAAAAAACGTGATCAACTGCTGTTAATTCTGAAGACTGATTAAAGTGAGGTTTGATGTTTTAACGAGTTTTTATCCTAGGGAACTATTTTCTCTCGCGTGCTCGGACGACTTGTTACAGGGCGGGGGAGTCCATAAGACCCCCCGGCACAGCAGACGACGACTTCATTCAACACATTTTCATTGGCACGGATCGCTGGCTTCAGCAGCCTGACGACGAGTGGATTGTTGTGATTTGATTGCTGTTTTGGGAATATCGGTCGTCAGACACGCCTCGCTCCAAAACCGAAGGTGAGTTTTTCGTCTGCGTTGTGGTCCCGTTGCTGTGAGAATGGTTCGGCGGAGGATGCTTGCGGACATTTCGGAGGTTTGAACCGCCAGCTGTTGGATTCAACGACATTCTGCTCTGTTTCCTATGATAGTTGACAGCTTACTCTCAAGTCCGCAGTGATTCGTCCGTTCCCAGTCGTTCCCGCGCTGTCTTCCCTGACGTCTGCGTCAAGTAACATATGGTCACTTTTGTGGCCGCTTCTTTGGGATCGATAACAAAACGGAGCAATCCGTAGGGGTGTTACATAGCAGGGGGGGCGAAAGGGGAGATTCCCTACAATGTTATCACCACACACAGGACAATGAGCGACAGAATGTCTGGCGTTTGATGTTTCGTTTTCTTGGGAGTGGTGGCATATATATATCGTTGGTTCCGGCTGTTGGCCAAGAAGGCTATGTCCGAGACGTTTGACACCGTTACGTCACATCGCAACGGTGGGTTGGTTTTTTTTTTTTTTTTTTTTTTTTTTTTTTTGCGACTCCACGTAATGAATTTGATGAGAAATGAACGGTAGCAAGAGACCTTTACTTGGAATGATGTTTTCTTCATTCTGTGGCAACTCAGGCGTGTTCAGCGGCTGTGATGTTCATGCCACAGTGAAACATATGGTATCATTTTCACCCATTTGCGCGAGCTTGTAATTAACATTCCGGAGTTATTCGGTAACAAACATGTATTTTGAGCGTGAAATGCTCTTTCTGGCTCGCCGATCATGTTGTGGTTGTGTATTTGGTGAATGTTTACTGTCACGTCTTTTCTCATTTCGCTTGATGCCTCGTGATATAACCGTAGAGCCCCCACATATGAACGGGATGTCATCAGTGATACAGACCAAAATTGTAAAGATGTAACGTTAGTTGTGTGCTGTTACATTGTGCTTTTGGCATCAGCTGGGAAAAACGAATACACACAACACGCGCGCGCGCACACACACACACACACTCGCACACAATCTTTTATACTCACATACATAGACAGCCAGCCAGACAGACTGCCCGAGACACACACACGCGCGCACATACACACACACACACAACGCGCACGCATACACACACACGCACAGACTATATACACACACGCGCGCGGGCACTGCACACATGCACACACGAGCAATAGAGGTAAAAACAGGATAGATATTTTTGAACATTTACTTCCGCTTCACCCGGTTGATGAAAAGGAAAAAAAGGCACCATATTGACAATAACCCTTTGCCTTCTGGACAAGGATGTTACAGAGAGAGACTGCCGCGCATCCTTGCCGTGGGGTGGGGACGAGAGTTCAGGTTAACTGACAGTTCAACAGTCTTGTCGATCTACTTCGTTGGCCAGTTGTCCGTAGGGAGCATACTATCAGCACAGCGAACATCGAAACACACTGAAGGTGTTGAGGATGTGGTGTGGTGGTGTTACACGTATGGTGCACGTCAGACCCGAGACAGTAAACAAGGGGAGGCGAGGGTGGGAAATAACTGGAAAAAAAAAGAAGAGAGAATTGGGCGCGCGCACTGCGAGATGAACAGGCAGACTGAAGATGGAAACTGTGTCTGAGAGAGAGGAGACATGGGTTTTTAAAATAACGGAAAATTGGTCGTTCATACGCTGTGGAATTGCGCATCAGATTTCACACACGTACATACTCTTACATACACGCATACATACGCGCGCGCGCGCGCGCGCCGCACGCACGCACGCACGCACGCACGCACGCACGCACGCACACACGCACACACCACACACACACACACACACACACACACGCGCGTGTTCGCGCGCCCAGGTACACACACACACACAACACACACACACACACACACACACACACACACACACACGAACACACACATGTGTGCGCGCGCGCCCATGTACACACAACACACACACACACACACACACACACACAGAGTGAGGGAGGGGGGATGATTTTAGTTCACGTTGCAGAAAGTGAGAGAGAGAGAAAGAGAGACTCGGTTCCTTTCATGTTGCTGAGAGAGAAAGATTGAGCAAGCAAATAATGGTCACACCATAGGAACAGTAGCAGACCATGGACACCAGTAGGAACCAATGGATCACACCAGTAGGAACAGATAGATCACACCAGTAGGAACAGATAGCAGACCATGATCACACCAGTAGGAACAGATAGATCACACCAGTAGAACAGATAGATCACACCAGTAGGAACAGATAGTCAACAGAGAACAATGATCACACCAGTAGGAACAGATAGACAACATAGAACAATAGATCACACCAGTAGAACAGATAGAACAGGTCACACATGACAGATAGACCCCAGTAGAACAGATAGATCACACCATAGGCACACAGATAGGAACACGATGATCACACCAGTAGGAACAGATAGCAACCATCACACCAGTAGGAACAGATAGATCACACCAGATAGAACAGAAGATCACACCAGTAGGAACAGATAGCAGACCATGACACACCAGTAGGAACAGATAGACACACCAGTAGGAACAGATAGATCACACCAGTAGGAACAGATAGCAACCATATCACACCATAGAACAGATAGATCACACCATAGAACAGATAGATCACACCAGTAGGAACAGATAGATCACACCAGTAGGAACAGATAGATCACACCAGTAGGAACAGATAGCAGACCATAGAACAAACACACCAGTAGGAACAGATAGATCACACCAGTAGGAACAGATAGATCACACCAGTAGGAACAGATAGATCACACCAGTAGGAACAGATAGATCCACAACCAGTAGTAACAGATAGCAGACCATGATCACACCAGTAGGAACAGATAGAACCATGCACACCAGTAGGAACAGATAGATCACACCAGTAGGAACAGATAGATCACACCAGTAGGAACAGATAGCAGACCATGGTCACACCAGTAGGAAACAGATAGATCACACCAGTAGGAACAGATAGATCACACCAGTAGGAACAGATAGCAGACCATGGTCACACCAGTAGGAACAGATAGCATGACCCATGGTCACACCATAGGAACAGATAAATCACACCAGTAGAACAGATAGATCACACCAGTAGGAACAGATAGATCACACCAGTAGGAACAGATAGCAGCAAAACCATAGGTCACACCAGTAGGAACAGATATCAGACCATGGTCACACCAGTAGGAACAGATAGATCACACACCAGTAGGAACAGATAGATCACACCATAGGAACAGATAGATCACACCAGTAGGAACAGATAGATCACACCAGTAGGAACAGATAGCAGACCATGATCACACCAGTAGGAACAGATAGATCACACCAGTAGGAACAGATAGATCACACCAGTAGGAACAGATAGATCACACCAGTAGGAACAGATAGTAGCCAAACCACGGGTGCAGTAGGGAGAAGTCAACTGGAACAGTAATAAAGAAGCCGAGGAAGGAACAGTCATACCTTCGATAACAACGATAAAGAGAAAATGCCGGTACGATGATTGGGGAAACGAGGAAGAAAATTGAGTTGAACTTTTTTAGTTTTACTTCATCACTGTATTTGTCTAACAGATGCCCATATATTGACTCAGAGAAGACGGAAAATCAATTGTGTGTGTGTGTGTGCGTGCGTGCGTGCGTAATTGTGTGTGTGCGTGCGGCGTGCGTGGTGCGCGCGTGTATGTGTGTGTGTCCAGATCCCTATGTGGATAGCAAAAGGAATTTCCACGGGAATAGACTCATTACTCAACTAGCGAGAGAGAGAGAGAGAGAGAGAGAGAGAGAGAGAGAGAGCGAAGAGATGGAAATCCGAGACGGATCTTGGACTGGATCCAACAACCCAGTATCATTGCGCCGTGAGCGGCAAATCGCCGGAACAGGGGAAGTTGATACAGTATCACTGCGCTTTGATCACCCGATGTAGGTAGAGCCCCACAATTTCTCTGGAGCAGATATCCCATGGAAAAAGTTCGTATGAGAGCACATTAACTGACATGCTGATAACAGCCGTTGTATGAGAACATTCTGGCCTATTACCATGTTTGAAACCGGTGTTAACATGACGATCACAATGATTTTCCTTCGGATCATAACCGTTTTCGTTAGGATCACATAAAGAAAATTCTCGGGATAACTGTTTGCCCTGAGGAACTGTTTTCGCCGAGGATAACAATTGTTCTCCCAATTTTTCCGTGGGGTAATAACTTTTAAATTTTTTTATTTTTTAAAATTTTTTTTTAAAATCCCGCTTTTTGTTAGTCGGAACAGGAATTCTGTGAGAAAAGCGTTGTTTGCAGAGACCGTAATATAGTGGCAAAACATCTTAACGGTTTTCCTGCAGAATAATGACTGTTTTCCTGAGGAAAACGTATTTGATACCCGTCAGGAAAACAGTGTTATGATATTATCCTGAGTTTCACCTGCGCGAAAACCAGCTTATTATAACCCTTAGACGCTTTAGAATGATGCTTCCATCGGAGAGTCAGTCAGCTCATGAGTAGATACCCCAACAGTTTAAGTTTCACCAAGGAGGTGTCACTGCGTGCGGACTACGCTACATCACATCCCGCCAAGTTTCGAGACCACACTGCACATGATTTGAAGCCGATGGATAAATGAATTAATAACCGAGATGAGAGAACTCATAAAGAGGGTCTCAGAGCTACGACTTGGCAAGATGTCTGACCTACGGATTAGCCCAACGCGCTGATCAGTACACCTACCCCGCGAGTCCGCCAGTAAACGTCGATAACTCTTTGAGAAGTTACTGGCCCTAAGTCCGCGACCGTCCGGTAGAAATCGGGGTTTATGTCTGTGGAACTTTTTTTTTCGCCTTCGCTTCCTCCCCCCCCCCCCCCCCCCCCCCCCCCCCCCCCTCCACGCTTTGTCAGGAAAGATATTGATCAATGGTTTATTAAGTGTGCGTGCATCGGTTTGGCAGTCCGACCAGCTCCGAACGGGCCAGTCCCAAAGCGTTTACCCAGTCCTTCCTTATCTGGACACACGTACGCGCACGTATGCACGCACACATGCACGCACATACACATGCACACACAGCAGGCGCGCCTCGCCTCCATCCTCCCTCTCCCCCTCCCCCTCCCAGCACACGCGCATACGTACACCGGCGACAGACGGGCGCGCGAGCGTACTACACACCTACCACACACACTCGTTGTTTCCCTCCCTTACTCTCTGTCTCACTGTGCGTCAGTCAGTCAGTCTGTCTGTGTCTCTGTCTGTCTGCCTGCCTGTGTGCCTCTCTGTCTGTCTGTCTCTCATAGATACGCACGCACGCAAGCAAGCAAGCAAGCACGCACGCACGCACACATGCACACGCACGCACACACACTGATCCTCTCGCCAATGAACGCATCTATTCTCTCTGTCTCTGTCTCCTCCTCTCTGTCTCTCTCTCTCTCTCTCTCTCTCTCTCTCTCTCTTCTCTCTCTCTCTCTTCCCTTTGTCTCCTCCTCCCTCCCTCCGTCTCTCCCTCCTTTCTTCTCTTTCTGTTCCCTTTCTCCATTTTCTCTCTCTCTCTCTTCGCCTAATCAACATCCTTGTTTGTCCCCCCCCCCCCCCCCTCTCTCTCCTGTGTCTCTGTCCTGTCTGCGCGTCTGTCTCTCTCTCTTCCTCTTCTCTTCACAAACGTGTGTGGGGGGGGGGGGGGGGGGGGGGGGTGCGCGCGAGTGTGTATGTGCGTGTGTGTGTGTGTGCTGATTGGGGTCACTGAACGCTCTCGGTGTCAGCCTTGCAACGTGATGGTCTATTTCCTGTCTGCACTGTGACACGTGGGAGGCTCTGCTGTCCTCTGTCCGTCCGTTTGTCTGTCTGTCTGTCTTTAGGTAAATTCAAAAGAAGTGAAATATCCCCCCCCCCCCTCTCTCTCTCTGTCTCTCTCCTCCTCTCTCTCTCTCTCTCTCTCTCTCTCTCTCTGCTTATCTTCTATGCAATACCCCCCTTCTCCGTCATAGTCATACGCACGATTTTCATTGCTCATATACTCCGGCACACAGACAGGACATACACACGCACGCGCGTGCGCACGCACGCACGCATACCCTCCCCATCCCTCATTCCCGTCACACATGTACGTACACACATACGCGCGCGCGTGCGCGCGCACAAACACACGCACACATATACAGAAACAGACACACACACACACACGCGCGCGCGCACGCGCTCTCCACACACACACACACACACACACACACACACACACACACACACACACAACACATAACACACACAGACATGTATTGCGCACACAGACTCACACACTCGCGCGCGTGCGCACATTCACATACACACACAGCGCGCGCGCGCACACACACACACGCGCACACGCACACACAGAGGGAGAGAGAAAGAGGAAGAGAGGGAGGGAGAACGAGGAAGGGATGGGGAGCAAAGAAGAGAGAAGAGAGAGAGCCATTGAACCAAAGCACGTGCATCAACCGGAAACCCGATCGAACCGAACCAAGCCGGGCACCGTTTCTGGCGTTTTGTAGGCTGCCAGCCACGTCACGAGATTTCGTCATACTGGGGAGGAGAGGGAGGAGAACATGAAAAAAAAACACAAAAACTTGATGAGTTGCAAGATGTAACAGTCACATGGTTAATTTAAAAAAGAAAACAACAAAAAAAAAAAAAAAACCAGAAAGAAAAACGGGAAAGAAAAAGGTTGTTTGTCTGGAGAACCACGACGTAGCCTATATTTCCATGGTGATATCGTATGTCAGAGCGAAGCGCGTGACGCTCACGTGAGTCAGTCTCCACCCATTTTTGTGTGTATTTTTTTTTCTTTCTGTAAATAGACTTTTTTTTTTTTCGTATTTACATCTTTTCAGTTGGAGGACTTGCGTGACGTGGCCAGGCGAAACGGGTGGCAAATGCATAGATATACAGTTCTCCAGTCCCCCCCCCCCCCCTCCCCCCCGAAAGAAAAAAAAAACTGTTTTAGTTCAGAGTTAGTTTTTGCCTATAGGAAGAAACAAAACACATGACAGTTACAGCTACTGATGTTAGACGAAAAGCGTTGGGGGGGGGGGGGGGGGGGGGGGGGGGGGGGGGGGGGGGGGGGGGATAAGGAAACGAACTTCTCATCAATTTACCCCCCCCCCCCCCCCCCCCTTATTATTTTCTGTACGAGTATCTAAGGTGTAGGTGGCACATGAAAATACACAATGTCTCCCCACAAGTTAACTTCCCTTTCAAATTCAGGATCATGATTTGTTCCGTGGTTGGTAATTAAATCACACGATTCGATTCGTGTAAAGGAAGACGGAGGCATCAGTTTCATTTCGTTCCCTTGAATCGGTGCAGGAAAGATGCTCTGAAACTGTGTTTATGTGATGGAAAGTCCATACCGGTTGCGGCTTGTTAAATATTATATTAATATATATATATATATATATATATATATATATATATATTATAAATATATATTATCCCCCAGTGTTTATTTTAGGAAAAAAGATCATTTTACGAATCTGTAATACTTCAAAGCAGTTAACTTTAATTTTTCTCTCTTTCTAAGTCTGTCTATCTCTCCCTCCTTTTCTCCCCCCCCCCCCCCACCCACCCCTACACCGCCCCTTTCTCTCTGCCCCCCCCCCCCCTCCACCCCCCCCCCCCCCAATCTATCTGTGTTTGCACGTCTGTGTTGCAGTCTCCTCTGTGTGTGTGTGTGTGTGTGTGTGTGTGTGTAGGAGAGAGGGAGGGAGAGAGAGAGAGAGAGAGAGAGAGAGAGAGGAGAGGAGAGAGAGAGAGAGAGAGAGAGAGTTGTTTTTCGTTGTTAATTCGGAAACAGAAGTTGGTTGATTACTAGTAACCACATCGGTCGCAGTATTCTGGCTCAACCTGATGTTTCTCTGGAGTCCTGAGAAAAGCGTTTTGAGTGGGGAAAGGTCCGTACTGAAGTGAGATCATTATGTAAAACTATTGCATCAAAAACAAAACAAAAAAACAACAACAAACAAACAGTAAAAAACAAACAATAACTGAGAGGAGAGAGAACGATAATGAAAATTTGTCCAAGAAAATGCAACAGAGAGAGAGAAAAGAGAGAGAGAGAGAGATAGAGAGAGAGAGAGAGCATAAATACGCACACGCGGATACACACACACACACACACATTTGTCTAATGTCACTTGAGGGTGAAGAGACGTTAAATTAAGTAACTACTACTACTACACACACACACACACACACACACACACACACACACACACACACAAGCGCGTACCCCCTCCTCCCCCCTACAACACTACATAAACACAACACACACACACAGGCACGCGCGCGCGTACCTACATTTGCGCGTGCGCGGCACACAAACACAAACGCACGCACACACACACAAGGACACAGACGAACGCGGCTTCATATTGTAATGGAAAGAAAACATTGAGAGCGTTACTGACATTGGCACAGGCAAAACAAGTGCCACGATACATTACAGCCACTGATGTGATTGCACACACGTGCGTCGGGTTCCGAGACGAAAGCCAGTGTGGGCTGCCAGAGGGAGAGAGAAGAGGAGCAGAGAGAGCGGAGAGCGAGAGACGTACGATTGAGTAATCTTAAATGAATCTTAAACAAACCTTAACCCTAAACCTCAAGTCGCGATACAGACACGCACGCACACATGCAACGCGCACGCATTCACGACGCAGCATGCCACCACACACACACACACACACACACACACACACACACACACCACACACACACACAAACACACACACACACACACACACACACACACACACACACACACACTCGCCACCACCACCAACAGCCACCACCTGTTCATGATACTTTTAAGGGTTACTTCCCCCTCATCATGATATTTGCATGTGCAAGAACTTTGTGCCTTTCTCAAGGAGGGGTGTGTATGTATATGTGTGTGCGTGAGTGCGCGCGCGCACGCGCGCGTATGTGTGTGTGTGAGGGCATGGGGTGGGGGGTGGGGTTGAGCTCCTAATTCCTTCATCTGCGTCTCCTGTTTCGCCTCTGGAGATGAGCACTTCATGCGCGTGCTTGTTCTGCCAGCTGTAATCTGCACTGGTGGTCGAAGCGATCCTGAGACAGTTGGCGCAGTTCGTGTCTGGCGGGGCGTTTCCACGACGGTAATAAAAATGAACATTGTCAATAGCTCTGCATTCATGCTGTATTACTACTACCTGTGTATGTTGTCATACAGTATCCACCCTTCCTGACTCTCTGTGTCTCTGTCTGTCTCTCTTTCTCATTCTCTCTCTCTCAGTCTTGCATTACTTGGGAATTCCTTAAAAAGACGCTCACGCAATCTAGCGCGCACCGTTGGCGCGAGCGCGCACGCACATACACGCACGCACGCACACACCACACACACACACACACACACACACACACACACACACACACACACACCACACACACGCACGCACAGGCGCACGCGCACACACACAAACGCGTCCTCGCACACACACACACGCGCGCGCATCACTCACACACGCACGCACGCACACACACACACACACACACACCACACACACACACACACACACACACACACACACACACACACACAGACGGACGCATGCACACACGCGCGCGCCCTCACAAGCACACACATGCGCGGGCGGACGCATGCATGCATGCACACACACACACACCACACACACACACACACACACACACACACACACACACACACACACACACACACACGTGCGCGCACGGACGCATGCGCGCGAACACACACACAGGCACACACACAGAGGCACACACTTAACCCAGCGAGAAAGATACATAGAGAATGGGAGACAGAAAGACAAACACTGAATGACTGACACTGATGTATTGAGCATTAATAGCCCCCTTGAGAAGAGAGGGGGAGAGGAGAGAGAGAGGGGGGGGGGGGGGAGGGAGAGGGAGATCTCTTTTTCTTTAGCCTTCCCTTCCTCCGTATCAGAATCCCTTATCAACTCTCCCCGGACATTCCTCTCACCTTCCCCTCCCCCACCCCTCACCACCACTCGGGTAGCCACCCGATCTATAGATCTATGCATGTCTCGGATAGATCTGTTGATAGACCCGAGACAGCCTTTTGCTAGTCACCGTGGACACGAGGATACGTGCAGGTGCGGGGAATGTCCCCTTTCCTCCCTCCCGCTTCCCCTGCCCCCCCCCCCCCCCCCTTTCCACCCCGCCCCCGCCCATCCCCTTGGCATTGCTCAGGGGCAGGAAACCCTAGGTGCCAAACCCAGGGCTGGCTGACAAAGGGACACAATCGGTGTTCGTTCACCTAGCGAGGCAACCCGAAGAGTAGTGGCCGCGCCATCCGCTCTCTCCCCCGTCCCCCACCCATTTCTTCCCAACCGTCTTCCCCAACCCTCCCATCCCCTCCTCACCCCCCCCCCCCCCCCCCCCTCCCTGCCCCACCTATTCCTTCCACTCCCCGCCATTCTCCCGAGATGCCTAGTGTTAAAACGGCTAGGTTAATTAAACGAGTCAACAGCACGATAAAAGAAACCTCTCTACGGGTGTGTGTGTGTGTGTGTGTGTGTGTGTGCGCGCGTGGTTGCCCTTCACTGTTTTTTTTTTTTTCAGCTGCTTTGCAGCTGATTTGAATACTGAATTCTAGCCATCTCAGTCGTTCATATTGAGTGAACAGAACGCTTCAGACCAATGCCATTCATGGGCTGTGGTTTTTTCTAATATGAAAAAAGAAAGAAGGAAAGAAAGAACGAAAGGAAGAAAGATGGCAGCAAAGCAAAAGGAAGGAAAGATGAAACCACACACGACCTCCGTTCCTTTTTTTTTTTTTTTTTTTTTTTTTTAACGGGGTCACTCTCAGTCACGAGGTCACACCGCAGCGCCATCTACCATCATCTGACCTTGCAGCAGAACGTTTGTCGCCTGCTCTTTGCAAAAAAAAAAAAAACAAAAAAAAAAAAATAAAAAAAAAACCCCACAACCCAAAAGACCCTCCGTCCCTTCCCCCATACACCCCCCCCCCCCCCCCCCCATGCGGTTTTAACCATTCCGTCCGCCTCCCCTGTCTCCTTTTGCCCCGTACTACATTTTCCACCGTTTCCTTCAAGGGGGAGGGGAGGGGGGGGGGGCTTACTCCATTCAGATCCTGCGCGGAGACAACGAATGAATATAACACGGCAGGTTGGGAGCACGAAGAAGGAGCCTGAGAGAGAGAGAGAGAGAGAGAGAGAGAGAGAGAGAGAGAGAGAGAGAGAGAGAGAGAGAGACAGACGCAAACAGAAAGACAGGCAGACAGACACACACACACACACACACACACACACACACACACACATACAGAGAGAGAGAACGAGAGAGAGAGATAGAGACAGACAGAGATAGAGAGAGAGGAGGCGGTGGAGAGTGGTAGGAGGGGGATGGGTGGGTGGAAGGGTTGTCGACTCTTGATGTATAGTTTAGGTAGCACTATAACAAGGGAGATGACCCGGAGCTATGTCCAGATGTCTGTCAACCCCCCCCCCCCCCCCCCCCCCCCCCCCCCCCCACTTCCTCCCCATCGGACTTCATCTCGCATAGTGCCTCCTCCCTTTCCTCCCCCCTCCCCCCGCCTACCCGTCCCTCTTTTGTCATTCTTCCCATACAGCCTGTATCCCCTCGGGACTCAATTGACTTCACTCTCTGGATACAGAGAGAATGGGCAAGCGAGAGAGAGAGAGAGAGAGAGAGAGAGAGAGAGAGAGGAGAGAGAGAGGAGTGCAGTGAAGCCACAAAAGGTTGGCAAGAAAATGAAGGCTGGAGGCGTGGTCAATGGTTCTTTAAACCACAGAGAGTGGGAAACTAATTCTTCTATGTTCACCCCCTCCCCTCCGCGGCCCCCCCCCCCCCCCCCCCCCCCCCCCCCCCGGTCCCCCTTTGATCCGGCCAAGAGGATTTTCTCTGCCTTTCTATACACATTTCCTTCCGACCACCTCTCCCCCTCCCCCTTTTTTTGAGTATACCCGTCACACCACCACCACCACCACCCTCCTTGCACCTCCAAAGACAGCTGCCATAGACATCAGAGATGACTGCCTAGATACAGCATGATTTGTGGACGTATCAGGCCGTATGTGTTTTGTGGGTAGTGTGTGTGTGTGTGTGTGTGTGTGTGTGTGTGTGTGCGAGAGAGAGAGAGAGAGAGAGAGAGAGAGAGAGAGAGAGAGCGCGCGCCAGGTTGTGTGTGTCTGTGCGCGTGCGCGCCCGTGCCTGCGCCAGATGTGTGTGGTGTGTGTGTGTGTGTGTGTGTGTGTGTGTGTGTGTGTGTATTAAACATAAAAGCTTTGTTTTGTCATGACATTACTCACCTTCGTCCTTCGTTCCAAGAGATCTTTGTAAGGTGTGTGAGCTTTTGTTTTTGCTTTGTTTTGTTTCACGTGATAGATGGTGGTCATTGTTCTCGGATTTGTATGTTTGTTTGTGAAATTCACCGTGCACTAAAGAATGTTGAAGGAATCATTGAACACTTTGTGTGTGTGTGTGTGTGTGTGTGTGTGTGCGTGTGTGTGTGTGCATGCGTGTGTGTGCGTGCGTGCATGTGTGCGTGTGTGTGTTCGCGCGCTCGCGCCTGCTTGTTGTTTGTGAGAGAGTAGATATTTGACCGCGCACTGCCGATGAACTCGAGGCTATTGGTGTCAGAGTTCATGAGGTGGACAGGTCAGTCACTGACCGTCTGTGCGCTGGACCGTGAAGCGCTGACCTCAGGGAGGTCATCATGTCGTAGCTCACCAAGCCCCCTAGACAGATCTATAGACAGCCGGGGAGAGAGAGAGAGAAAGAAAGAGAGAGAGAGAGAGTCAAAGACTCAAATGTTTTATTTATAAAGGCCAAAGCCCCATAGAATGGGGATATACGTTGTGATACATGTCGCGAATTGATACTGATATTCAAATTTGTTATATACAGAGAGGAAGAAGACGACCAGGTGAAAGAGGGTTCTGTCTGCAAGAGAAAGACAGAGAGGAAGTGGGAAATGTGTGTGTGCGCGCACGGGACTGATCAGAATTGGGAGCGAAAGAATGCTGATAGAGAGTGAGAGTGAGGAAAGTAAGAGCTTGAGAAAGTGTGGGTGTTCACGCACACATGCGCGGTTGTGTGTGTGTGTGTGCGCGTGCGTGTGTCTTTGTGTGAGGAGGGAGGTGGAACCGCAAACAGCAAGTACGAAAGAAAATAGTTTTTCATCTTTTGCGGTTTAATAGAGAAAACTTCTCTCTCTGCCTCTCTGTTTTCTTTGCCTCTCTCACTCGCTCGTCCATGGAGTGTGTAGCGTGTGCGTGCGCTGGTGGGGTGTGTATACATGTGTACTCGGCCTCATTTTTAAGCAGCAGCCTCGTCACAGTTATGGTAGAAAGTGGGTAGGGGCGAAGGAAGAAAGAGAGTACACATACTTCTTGAAAGGATGATTCCCGAGTCACGGACCGCTCGTAATCTTTCTGTCCACAGATGGTGCGATTCTCATCCTCAAACAGCCCGTCCTTGACCCAGATGGCGGCCCGGAAGCAGCTACGGAAGCACATCCGGCGCATTCGAGAACGCGAGTACTCGAAACTGCGTGCACTTGTACCTGCTGTTGCCACGAAGAAAAAAGTGACAAAGGTGTGTACATACAATTATTTTCTCTCGAGATAATGATACTACTTTTTTTTTTCTTTTATACTAGCAACAGAGCGGTATTGTGAAACCTGAAAAACGAACCGATCTGATACTAAAAAAAGTAGGGTAACTTTTGCTCCCATAAGAAAACCTAACACAGAGTAACTTTTATTCAAGACTGGCACAGCCTTTTAAGCTTGAATAAAGTCGGACAAATTCAAAGACGAACAATATAATTGTGGGGAAAGAAACATGCGCAGGCCAACAACTCAACTGTCTTCATAGTAATGCCTAGCCAAAGATTTGACGGGGGGGGGGGGGGGGGGGTGTGTTGAAGATGAGAAATTGGGAAAATGAAGTTAAAGTATATTATAGATATGAAAACTCTTTACTAGATGCATGAGGGAATTATCGCAATTCTCTTTGAAGGCAAATCTAATTGTATTGCTGCTCCGAGGACTTTCGTCCGCTGGGTCGGAACTCATCAGGAAGACACGCCTGGTTGTGTCTGTGCTCCTGGCGTCAAATAGAGACACACCACAGTCCATAATATCGTGGTGTTCTCACCACCAAGGGTTCAAAAAAGATTCCAACAGCACCCACAAAGCAGCCAGCGAAGGGTAGTAAATGAAACCAAACGAAAGTGTGGGGAGGAAAAAAGTTGCTAAAAAACTAAAGACATTATGCAAACAATATAAATGTAGGGGACAATCTTTGAGCCTACGCTGAGGGATCCACCCAAGGATGCAAGGGAGATCAAAAGACAAACACACAGATGAAGACAAAGACGGACAGAAACAAATACTAAATAACTTCGATTTAATCGAAACGAAATTGAAAATGAAATGAGGCAGGGAACCGTAATCTAGTGGAGAGTTTTCTATCTATAAATATATTTTCTTAATTTCATTTACCCAGTTTCTTCATCTTCAACCCCCCCCCCCCCCTCCTCCTTATGTCCAAATCTTTGCCAAGTCATTACTATGAAGACAGTTGAGTTGTTGGCCTGCGCTTGGTTTTTTCCCCCACTATTAGATTGTTCGTCTTTAGTATTTGTCTGACTTCGTTCAAGTTTAAAAGGCTGTGCCAGTCTTGAATAAAAGTTACTCCGTGTTAGGTTTTCTTATGGGAGCAAAAGTTACCCACTTGTTTATTGTTTACTGTTCCCTGCCTCATTTCATTTTCAGTTTCGGTTCTGACACTGTCTGGTGGTGATTGACCATTGACAGTTACAAGCAGTGGCTAAAGGGGCAGTTGTTCTTCACTGTTACTGGTTGAACCTTCGCCTTTGACAGGCGTTCGTTGGTTTGTCTAGTGTCGGTCAGCAAAATGACATAAACTGTGGGACCAATTTTTCAATATCAATTTATGAACGAAACTAGGCTTGGTGGAAGGGTGTATCGTAGCCCCCAAAACAAAACCATTGAATTTGAATGTAGATCCAGATCGATGGGCGGATCCATTTTTTGTGTTGCTCACTTTAACATTTTGAGATCGATTATAGAGCTTTTTTTTATTTTTTTTATTTTTTTTTGGTAGGCCTATCCGTTTTCGAGTATTTATCAAGAATCAATGCATGAATCTTAAGTAAGCTAGCAACCTGACAAAAATGGTTTATGAGATAGGCCTAGATTTGTGAACTGGAACAATTTGGTGCGAATCAGGAACACAACTGGTATGTAGTGAGCTAAATGACGTGTGGGGGTGAGGTGGGATTGGGGGGGGGGGGGGGGGGGGGTTCAGGCGAGGTCCGCGTTCTCCACTATGGCCTTTGTCATAAGGCAAGTCTCAGTGACTGCCAGTGTCAGTTGGGAAACACTGTGTACGTTTGACTCGGGGGGGGGGGGGGGGGGGGGGGGGGGGGTTAGGGGGGGGGGGGTAAGGCAGAGGGAGTATGCATGTCTGTGCTCAGTAAACTGGTGTGAATAACGTCGTACGAAATTGGACGTTGAAACTTCAGTGTTTTGAAAACGAGGGTTCTGTCAGCCAGACATCTGGCCATCCTGTTATATAGATCCTTCTCTTCCATTTTTTAATGGAAATTTGAAGCTCGTAAAGATGATTCTATTTGTTAGGGAGACGAGATGATTTGGGTCACAACTGATACCAAAGGAGGCTGGCTGTCTGGATGACCCAAGTCTCTCTCACACATTCAGGCACGCCTGTAGTGTATGTGCACACACACGCGCGCTCGCACACACGCACACGCACACACAATACACACGACACGACACGATACATACGCGCATGTACTCGCGCACCCATGCATGCACACACAGATGCATGCACTCACGCAAGCATATACGCGGACACGCACTGCCGCACGCACGCACGCACACGCACACACACACACCACACACCACACACACACACACACACACACACACACACATTCACACTCACATATTCTCTCTCTCTCTCTCTCTCTCTCTCTCTCTCTCTCTCTCTCTCACACCACACACACAACACACCACACGCACGCACGCACGCACACGCACGCACCCGCACGCACAAATATATGTTTCTGTACCCATCTTAACATGTTGTCGTCCTGGTGGTATCAGTGCAGTGCGAGACAGGTCCTCAGACCCATTCTCGTGGGATGATTGTTCTCCCCTGCCACATCATCGTAGGTGGCTGTGCACGTTAAACCTCAATGTCACTTCAGTGTCATTAACTGATAAAAATGAGTTTTACGCCAGGAAAACCTTTTCTTGGTCACAGACAAAAAGCCAGAGTCTGGAAGCATCTTCGTACCTTTCGATTTCTCAGATGGAGAGAGAGAGAGGGTGGGGGGGGGGGGGAGAGAGAGAGAGAGAGAGAGAGAGAGAGAGAGAGAGACAGACAGAGAAAGGGGAAGAGAGAGAGAGAGGCGCAGGCAGAGAAGAGAGAGAGAGAGAGGGGGGGGGGGGGGAGAGTGAGACATAAGAGAGAGAGAGAGAGGAGGAGAGGAGAGAGAGAGGCGGACAGGCAGAGAGAGAGAGGAGAGAGAGAGGGGGAGGGGGACGAGAGAGGGGAGAGAGACTTAGAGAGAAGACAGAAGGGCAGAGAGAGTGGTAATACAGGCGATGCTGGTGGTTGATAGGGTGCAGAGTGATAGAAGAGGCGGTGCGTTACATCGAGGAACTCCAACACTGCCCTCATCGAACGCTTCAGACAAAAGCATGGGGGAGTGCTGCCTGTCTGTCTGTCTGTATCATCTCTAGATAACACATCTGTGTGTGTGTGTGTGTGAGGGTGGTGTGGTGTGGTTGGTGGTGGTGTGTGTTGTGTTGTGCGCGTGTGTGTGTGTGTGTGTGTGTGTGCGTGCACGCACGCAAACAACACACACAAACACATACATTTGCATAGAACATGCACAGACGCATATGCACGTGCACACACATACGCTCTCTCTCTTTCTCTCTCTCTCTCTCTCTTACACGCACAGACGCATATGCCGCACCACACACACACACACACACACAACACACACACACACACACACACACACACACACACACGCGCGCGCGCGCGCACACACACACGCACGCACACACCACTCACACACGTACACACAGAGTCGAACTCCAGTCTGTTTTTAGTTGGCCACTACACAACAAAGAGAGAAGTGGGGGCCCCGTTTTGAGAGGCAGTCATGCACACACACACAGGCCCTGGGCCTGTTTCCACACCCGGCACATGAAAGAAACGACTGGAGGGCGTTAATTACTTCAGTCCTTCTTCAACGCTAACGATCGACAAGACAAGACACGGAGCTCGTTCTCTCTCTCTCTCTTCTCTCTCTCTCTCTCTCTGTGCCCAATAACTCCTTTCAGGGGGAACAAAAAAATCGGTCGAGAAAAACATCATTACTTAATGGGTTGCAGCAGTCTGGAGAGTTCTCACACACGTACACACAGACGCGGACACACACGCACGCGTGCACGCACGCATGCGCGCACACGGCACAGATTCGTACACGGAAACTGAAAACGGGTGAGCGTTCTTCGTCTGCAACGGAGAACCACTCTGCGTAACTCGTGTCAAGCGTCTTGTTTTCTCAACTCGTGTAAGCGTGTGTTCTCTGCTTCATGTAGCATTGTTCACTTACCGATGCGTAGCTGTTGATTGTCATTCTGTCTGTCTCTTCCTTTGTTATTTTCTTTTCAGTTCTGTCACTTTCATTGCATCTTTTCCCCTCGTTCCATCCCTTCCTCCGTTCATCCATCTCGCACGCCCATCCCCCCCCCCCCCCCCCCCCCCCCCCCCCCCCCCCCCCCACCCCCTTAATTTGTTCAAAAAAACCCAAAATGAACCCCGATCGTTACTTTGTGCTGTTTTTCAAAGCATGTTTTTTTATAGCATACGTTGGAGGGGCCATACTGGGGCTTGGTCGACAGATAGTTAATAGGTTTTGGAGGTGACCCGTAGTGCCCCCCCCCCCCCCCCCCCCCCCCCAAAAAGCTCTCGGCTGCCCCCCCAAACAGCCCTTTACGGCTGACCCCCCAACAAAGTTTCCTGGGCTCACGCAGGACAGATGCGGGGGCTTTCCGACCTTTACATCCCGGTCGTTGGCTGACCGTGGAACTCTGTCCTCGTCCCAGCTGTCGCAGATTCCGTCCCCCCCCCCCCCCCCCCCCCCACCCCTTTTTCCCGCTCTGCTGGCCTCTAACCCTTTTCCTTCCCTTCTGTTCCCCCTTTCCCCCATCCCCCTCTTTCCTCTCTCATTGTCCCTGTCGGCTCTGCCCTCTGAGGCGTTGCCCATACCCTATAACCCCCCCCCCCCTCCCTTCCCCTCCCTGCTGACTCATTTATGGTGTTGTGTGTGTGTGTTCCCCCCCCCCCCCTCCAACCCCCCAAGGGTTTTTCTGGGGGTCTGTCTTTTTTTGGCGCTGTCCCCTTATTTTTGTTCACCCGTTTCCATTGCTTTTCGAAGCTTTTTGTCTCTCTTTTTTTTTTCCCCCAGTTGATTTTACACTCCAGGTGTATTGTTCCTTTCGTTGCTTCTTCTCTCCCCCCCGTCCTCCCCCAAAAAAACCCCCCGTATTCTCCTCTTTTTTGCCCCCCTCCGTCATCCCCCCCGCCCAAACCCCGTCTTCCATTTGTGTGGTTTTTTCACGTAAAAGAAGATTTTTTTTTGTGGAATATTAGGAAAACCGTAGTGTGTGTGTGTGGTGTGTGAGAGAGAAGAGAGAGGAGAGAGGAGAGAGGAGAGAGAGAGAGAGAATGAAAATTTGGGGGAAAGAGGCCAGGAGAAGAGAGAGGAGGGGAGGGGGTGAGGACGTAAAGGGGGGGGGGGGGGGGGGGGGGTGATGTGGTGGGGCAAAGGCCGAAAAGTTTTTTCCCAACTTTCCTGGGGTGTCTCGGCTCGCCTTGGTGAGTCCAACTCTGTGGTGCGCATTTTTGGGCTACGGTGTGCGACCCTTCAGTTTTAATAGCAAGGGCGGGAAGGGAGGGAGAGAGAGAGAGGAGGGGGGGGGGGGGGGGGAGGGGGGGGGGACAAAAGGGGTTTTGTGGGAAAAATCAATTTGTTGCACATGCGCCAACTTCACTTCCGTGTTTTCCCCCCTCCCCCCCCCCCCCCCCCCCCCCCCCCCCCCCCCCCCCCTTTAAAAAAAAATTGTATTTTTTGGTATTGCTTTTTTTAACAGCAGGTGAGCTTGTGCTTTTGTGTGAAGAATGGTGAGAGGGCGTTAGCTTTGCCTCTTAGAGGAGGGGGGGGGGGGGAAGAGAGAGCAGTAGACTTTGGTTTTTTGGGGGAGAGAGAGAGGGAGGGGATTTTTAAAGCTGGGGGAAAGGGAGGGTTGTGGAAAGACTAAAAAAGGGGAGAGAACGGGGGCGGTTTAACCCAAAAATGTAAAAGGGGGGGAAAAAACAACCAAAAAAAAAAAAAAAAAAAAAGGAGGGTGAGTTGGTTGCTGGCGCGTCCCCTGGAAGAGGGCGGTTTGGGAGACCCTTTGGTTGGCGGGGCGGCCTTGGTGGTCTGTCCCTTTTAACCCCCCCCCCCCCCCCCCCCCCCCCCCCCCCCCCCCCACCCCCCCCCCCCCCCCCCAAACTCTGCCATCCTGTCCGCCTCTGCTTATTTCTGAAAAAGGAGGGTGAGGGGAAGGGGAAAGGGGGGAGAAAAAAAAGGGGGTGGGGGGGTGGAGACGGAGTTAGGGGGAGGGGGGGGCTGGCGTGCTGACTTGAGAAGTGTTTTACTTTTTTAGAGAGAGAGAAGTGGGGGTGGGGGGAATAAGTTCTTGCCACTCTGAAGCTTTTTTTTATGGGTTTTTTTTTTTTTAAATAATGATTGTGAGGGGGAAAAAGTGGTGGAACCTCGGAAAAAAAAAACAAACAAAAAACAACACACACAAAAAAAAAAGGAAAAAAAACAAGGAAAGACGAAAATCTTGTTTTTGTAGACTTTAGTTTTTGAAGGGGTAGGGTTTGGTGGGGGGGCTCCCCATAGATCCCCCCCGTAGTCCCTGCACCGAACCCAAGATCCCGCACCCATAATCCCGCTCGGTAGATCCCCCCAAAGGGATGGGTTAGGGTTCGGGTTAGGGATCTATCGGTGGGGGATTTCGGGGTGCCCCGGGGGGATGTGGGTAGTTAGTGCTGTTTTCGTGTAGATTTCAGTTTTGATGGGGGGAGGTTTGATGGGGTAGTTAGTGCCCGCAAAGGTCGTCGGATCTAAGGGGGGGGAAACTTTTTTTATTTCTTTTGTTTTAAACGTTTATTTTATTAACGCTGAGCCTAAACCCAGGTTTTAAACACCCTTTTTTTACGCAGCAGGTGATGACGTATTGTGCTAGAATCATTGATCATGAGCAGAGATTTTTTTAAAAAATTATTTGGCGAATAAATAATTTGCAGGTATGGGCAGGATTTAAGGGGGTTTGGAAGAAGGATAATAGGGGGGGGAAAAGGTGGCAGGGAAAAGAAGGGGGCGGGGGAGGTAGAGAAGGTTAGTGGGGGGGGGGGGGGGGGGGGGGGGAGGGGGGGGGGGGGGGGGGTCGGTTTGGGGAAAAGTGACCGCGGTATTATAATTCTTCCATGTCAGTTGATGGTTTTAAAGGCGCGTGTTGAGCAGGGGAGATAGGAATCGGGAAAGGGGGATCCCCCCATTGGGGTGAGTGCATGATGTTATCAAAACTGTGTACTGGATCCCCTTCCATCTATTTTTTATTGCTGCAGGTGTTTTGTTGCATATATACTTGTGTGGTAAATGTCTCTCACTTCTGGGTTTTTTCCCCCCTGCCCGAAGCCTTTTTGTCCCCCCTTTTTTAAGAAACCCTCTCTTGACCTGAAACCAAAAAAATTATGGGACCTGTCTCCAACTTGTCTTTTCTTTCAAAGATAATTGAAAAGATAGCACTTCTCCAACTCCAAAACCACCTTGACCAAAAAACTTGCTCTATTCGTTGCAGTCCGCCTATCGCACTGGACACAGTACAGAAACTGCTCTGCTGAAAAAAATAAACATCTTCTCTTGCTTGGATACTGGTCAGGTTTCACTGCTTTCTCTTCTTGACTTGTCCGCTGCCTTTGATACCATTGATCACTCCACCCTCCTCACTAGACTTCAACATACTTTTGGCATCTCTTCTCACGCTTGGCATGGTTTTATTCTTACCTTTCGGGTCGAACCCAAATTGTCTCTGTCAATGGTTTTTCTTCAAGCTCTGCTGACTTGAATTATGGTGTTCCCAAGGCTCTGCCCTTGGTCCCATTCTGTTTGTTCTATATCCCCAAAACTCTCTGACATTGTAGCCCATCATGACATTTCACACCACTGTTTCTTGATGACAATTCAAATCTACATTTCTGGTGACATCTCTCTCCTTCCTCCATCATTGATCGCTCACAGCTCTGCATCTCTAAACATAAAGGCATGGATGACTTGCAACAATTCAGTTAAACAATGACAAACTGAACTGTCTTCATTCTCCCAAAACGGCTCATGTCTACAATCTCTGTTCCTTCTTCTGTCCAATTGGTACCTCTCTCATTCAGACCTCTACCACTGTGCGAAATCTAGGCGTGTACTTGATCGACACTCTCTTTAAAAATCAGATTTTTCTTCTGCCGTGCTTGCTATTTGGGAAAGCTTCGGCGAATCAGTTCTGTGCGCCACCTTCTGTCTGAAGAAGCCCCCAAAGACTCTGGTTTCTGCTTTCATTCTTTCAAGACTTGACTACTGTAATTCTCTTCTTGCGGGGCTGTCCACAGAATCTTCTTGCAAAATTGCAGAAAGTCCAAAATAAAGCTGCTCGCCTTTTCTCGAAATCTCCGAAAAACCTCTCATGTTTCTCCCTTGCTTAAATCTTTGCACTGGCTTCCTGTTGAAAAAGCATCAAGTACAAACTTTTTTGCTCTGTTAAAGGCTTGGATGGCCTCGCTCCATCTTACCTCTCTAAACTTCTGTCGACCTATACTCCTTCCAGACAGCTTCGCTCTTCCTCTGGAAATCGCATTATGCAGATCCTCGTTTTCGGGCCAGAACACTTGGGAACGTTCTTTTACTTTTCAGGGTCCTTCCTGCTGGAACAATCTCCCTTCTGCACTCCGAAACTCAAACAGTCTTTTTCTTTCAAGTCCTCCTCAAAACAAATCTCTTCAAAACATAATTTTTCTGCTCCTTCGCTGGTGTGTGTGTGTGTGTGGGGTGTGTGTGGTGTGTTTGGTTGTGTGTGTGTGGTGTGTGTGGTGGTGTGTGTGTGTGTGTGTTAGGGCTTATTGCTGTAAGCGCTTAGGGTTTTGTTTAGATTAAGCGCACTTTAAAAAGTTCCTTATTATTATTATTATTATTATTTTTATGACTCGGACCCTCACCCGAAGCCTCGCATCACAAACCGATCGCAGTGAGAAGCAGTGGAGTTGTATTTTTTTGTCGCTAAAGAAAGCACGTCGGCCACATCGCAGTGAGAAGCGTGGATTGTATTTCTCTTTTCGCTAAAAGAAAAGCACGTCGGCCGTTCGGAACTGTTCGTCATTGAGAGAGAGAGAGAGAGAGAGAGAGAGAGAGAGAACGTAGCAAAGCTCTTGGGGGCGGGGGGGGGGGCGGGGGGGGGGGGGGGGGGGGGGAGGTAGTGACAAGGCCATCTTTTTGAGACCGAAACTTTGAAGACGAGTGACTGAAGATACATTTCAAAGTTCTTTAACAAATTAGAAAAAAAAAGAAAAAAAAGAAAAATCGGTTTAGTAAAAGAAAAATCGGTTTAGTGACGAGGGCCCTTTAAACACACGCACACACACCCGGGGGGGTGGGGTGGGTGGGGTGGGGGTGGGAGAAAAAGAGACACAAACAACCATCTTCGAGCCCACAACTTGGACTATGTTCAACAAGTACCAAGTTCTCACGTTAAAGTGTGGGGGGGGGGGGGGGGGGGGGGGGAGGATGCAGCCTGGTCAATCTGCGGAGGTGAAAGATAAAAAGGGTCGCGCCCTTTACTTTCCCCCCCCCCCTGGCCCCCCCCCCCCCCCCCC
>CM031614.1:62344115-62364733 GCA_018398815.1 Conus ventricosus
AAAAACATTTTAAATTTTAAGGTTAAAAACAAAAAAACAATTTTTTAATTCAAGGGGTCCAATTTGATTTTGCTGGATACCATCCATTGTGGAATTTATTACAATGCATATGTTGACCATCTCGCAAAAAATGGGGCGGGAAACACTTTGGGTTGCTACTGAACTTCCTTGCAGTTTATCTTCATTATAAATGTGTAACATAATAGAAAATGAAACGATACGACGTTTTTTCTCTTCTGGGACAAAGTATTTTCGTTATTGAATAACTCCGTGTGCAAGTAGATCAATTGTTACATTTTCGTGCAGACTTTTGTTAAATGCTTTAACGACAAAGTACTGTAAAGACATTAAGTGTGTCTGCTTTGCAGAACTGACAATTGAGCATGTACTGGTGAAATGTGCTTCAATTAAAACTTTCCTACTTCCGGAAGTCTTTAGAATGTATTTTGCCTGTTTCTAATGTTACGTTATTTTGGGATCTGTTTCAGAGATGTTTTATGGCACTATGTTGTGGTTTTCCCTCAGATACTACTGTTTCAGAGATGTTTTATGGCACTTGTTGTGGTTTTCCCCTCAGATACTTCAGTTTCAGAGATGTTTTATGGCACTATGTTGTCGTTTTCCCTCAGATACTGCTGTTTCAGAGATGTTTTATGGCACTATGTTGTCGTTTTCCCCACAGATACTGCTGTTTCGGAGATGTTTTATGGCACTACATTGTTTATTTTCCCTACTTTATTGCACTGTCTGGCCTTTTTCCCAGACATACAGCTGCCTCTGGGGCGTTTTTGTGGCACGTATTTGTCATCATCTCTTGAAGGATTACTTCTATAGAGGTGTTCATGCCATTGTCTTGTCATTTTCCCCACACATGCTGCTGTGTCAGAGGGTTTATTTTTCCACTATCGTGTCATTTTCCCCACACAAATTGCTGTCTCAGGGGTGCTTTATGGCGCTATCTTTTGACCATCCTTAGATGCAGTAATTCTTTACATATGTTTATGGCACTATTTTGTCATCCTCCTCATACATGTTGCTGTTTTAGAGGTGTTTAAAGCACTATCTGGCCCTTTTTCCCACACACATCGCTGTTTCAAAAGTGCTTTATGGCGCTATCTTGCCACTTTTCCACACATGTTGCCGTTTCAGAAGTGCGTTATGGTACTTTCTCGCCATTTTCCCAGTTGCTTCAGGGGTGTTTAATGGCACTTATCTGTCAACTTTTCTAGATACATTACTTCTTCAAAATTGTCTAGAGCACACTTTTGTCCTTTCCTCAAAACACATTGCGATTTCAGAGGTGTTTTTGGCACTACCTTGTCATACTCCCACATCTGTTGCTGCTTTGAAGCACCTGTTACTGCTACTGAGGTGTTTCATTGCACTGTCGTGTCATTTGAACTGACCTACTGCTTTTATTGCGCTACGTTGTAATTCTCCCCGGACATGTGCTACTTCGGAAATCTTTCATGACACTATCTTGTCATTTGAACTGACCTACTGCTTTTATTGCGCTACGTGTAATTCTCCCCGGACATGTTGCTACTTCGGAAATCTTTCATGACACTGTCTTATTTGTACTGACACACTGCTGATTCAAAGTGTTTTAGTACACTTTCATGTCATTATCCCTAGATTATTGCTACTTTGGAGATGTTTCATGGTATTATCTCGTCATTGTACCGACATATTGCTGCTTCAGAGGCATTTTTATGGCATATCTTGTCATTTTCCCTGATGTTCTGCTGCCTCAGAAGAAGCGTTTCGTGGCACTGTCTTGTCATTTTTACCGACATATCGCTGCTTCAGAGATGTTTTATGGTACTGTCTTGTCATTTTTACCGACATATCGCTGCTTCAGAGATGTTTTTATGGCACTGTCTTGTCATTTTTACTGACATATCGCTGCTTCAGAGATGTTTTATGGCACTGTCTTGTCATTTTTACTGACACATCGCTGCTTCAGAGATGTTTTATGGCACTTGTCTTGTCATTTTTACTGACATATCGCTGCTTCAGAGATGTTTTATGGCACTATCTTGTCATTTTTACTGACATATCGCTGCTTCAGAGATGTGTTATGGCACTATCTTGTCATTTTTACTGACATATCGCTGCTTCAGAGATGTGTTATCATTTTACTGACATATTGCTGCTTCAGAGATGTGTTATGGCACTTGTCTTGTCATTTTACTGACATATCGCTGCTCAGAGATGTTTTATGGCACTTGTCTTGTCATTTTTACTGACATATCGCTGCTTCAGAGATGTTTTATGGCACTGTCTTGTCATTTTTTACCGACATATCGCTGCTACAGAGATGTTTTATGGCACTTTCTTGTCATTTTTACTGACATATCGCTGCTTCAGAGATGTTTTATGGCACTATCTTGTCATTTTTACTGACATATCGCTGCTTCAGAGATGTGTTATGGCACTATCTTGTCATTTTTACTGACATATCGCTGCTTCAGAGATGTGTTATGGCACTATCTTGTCATTTTACTGACATATCGCTGCTTCAGAGATGTTTTATGGCACTATCTTGTCATTTTTTCCAAGACATATTACTGCTTTGGAGATGTTTTAGGACATTATCTTGTTATTTGCCCCTCACGTATTGCTGCTTCAGAGGTATTTTTTGGCACTACCTCGTCATTTTTCCCCCTGACATGTTGCTGATTAAGAAAGGGTTTTTTTTGTGCTACCTTGTCATTTTACCTAACATATTGCTGCTTCAGAGTTGTTTTGGGTCTCTGCTTTGTTATCTTCCCAAACATATTACTGCTTCAATGATGTTTAATGGCGCAGCTCTGTCATCTTCCCAAGGCGAACTGCTGCTTCAGAGCTGTTTAATGACTTGGCTTTTCATACTCCCTGGATACATCACTGCTTCAGAGCTGTTTAATGACTGGTTTCTTGTCCACCCTGAGCACGCTGCTGCCTGAACAATTATTTGGGCCCGTTTCGTCATCTACCTCAACTATCTTGCTGATTCAGAGACGTTTCGTGGCGTCTGTGTTTCGTCATCTTCCCCAACTAAATTGCTGATTCGGTTATGTCTCGTGGCTCTGTTTATTCATCTTCCAATACATATCGTTGCTTCACACATGTTTTATGTCACTCTTTTTGTCATCTCCCACATATATATATAATGTATTTATATATATATATATATATATATATATTATATATATATATATATATATATATATATATATATGTTTTAAAAATACATGTGTGTGTGTGCGTGTTTTATGTCACTCTTTTGACATCTCCCAGATATGGATATATATATATATATTTATATATATTATATATTTTATATATATATATACAGATATATATATATATATATAAAGTAGTATGTATATATATATATATATATATATAGCTATGTGAATGGAAAAAACCCAACAAGTTTGTAAATTTGTCCTCCCAATATTTCGACCACCAGGGCCTTCCTCAAGGGGAATTTTATTCCATCTGAGAGCAATTGTTTAAAATCACAAGTTTTTCCATGACCACAATTCAACCACGGCTCAAAACTGCACACTATGAGAAAAAATCACATTTGACCGAGAACGGATACTGCACGAAAGACCTGAAAATCGGGAGCAAGGCTGGGGCGGCCCGGGGTGGGGGGGGGGCGAGGCAGGGAGGCGGGTGGGGGGGGGGAGGGAAAGGGGAAAAAGACTACCAAAAAAAAAAAAAAAAAAAAACGGGCGGGGCGGGGGGGGGGGGGGGGCGAGAAAGAGGGGGTAAATGAACTGTACTCCCCTCTCTCTCTCTCTCTCTCTCTCTTGGGGGGGGGGGGGGGGTAGGGGGTAGTCCTTTCGAGGGAGAGAGAGGGCGGGGACGAACTGCACTCCCCCCCCCCCTCTCCCGGGGGGGGGGGGAGGGGGCCGGGGGTCCGGGGGGGGGGGCGAGGGGGGGAGCAGTCATCCCCCCCCCTTCTCTGTCCGTCTATATCACATCCACACATCAACCAAAACCCAAAACGCTACTAGTCCCCTGCCACGAGACCCAGAGACACACCACCGGAACCCCTGCCACCAGTTCCGTCCCCCCTCTCTCCGTACCTTCTTCTCACTCTCTCTCTCTCCTCTGGGGGGGGGGGGGGGGATGAACTGTACTACTCTCTCCTCTATCTCTATCCGTCTATATCTCCCCATCCGCAAAACAATCAAAATCTAATGCTACTAGTCTCCTGCCACGAGACCCAGAGTCACCACCACTGGAACCCCTGTCACCAGTTCCATCCCCCCTCTCTCCGTACCTCCCCCCCCCGCCCCCCCCCCCCCCGCCCCCGCCCCCCCACCCCGTCCCCCCCACCCACAAACACACACCACCCCACCCCCACCAAGGGGTCCCGGGGTACACACGGGTACTACTGCTGAACGGTTTTATTAAGGTCTTACTCTGCTACCCAGCCCGGCACGACCTGGGTTAGAAGTTCAATTCTGAGTTCAGGCCGTGGGGATGGATGGTATCTAGTTTCTCAGTCCAAAAATCTTCCCTGCGTTTTCTGGCGTCATGGCTCTTTCCTTGGACAATTTCAATGATCTGGCATCGCATGTGGGACACCGAGTGGCCTGCCTGATTGAAATGTCTCGTCACGTGGGACCCTGCATTGTTCATAATGTGACTGCATATATATATATGCTTATCTCCCCTATTTCTTCAATCTAAGACATATGAGCAAGCTTTGTTTATAATTGAATATATATATATATATATCTATATATCTATATATTATATATATATATATTATATTATATATATATTTTATATATGCGTGTGTGTGTGTGTGTGTGTGTGTGTGTGTGTGTGTGTGTGTGTGTGTGTGTAAATGTGTGTGTGTGTGTGTGTGTGTGTGTGTGTGTGTGTGTGTGTGTGTGTGTGTGTGTGTGTGTGTGTACACACATGGGACACTGCTGTTTAGGGGTGTTAAATGGCTGTTTTTGTCATCTTCTTAAGACTTTAGAACAAAATCATTTAATTCCGCAAGCCCATCTATACCTTGACCATGACTACCGGGGTGTGATCTTGAGTGGGTCAGTGTGGCCGGTAGAGGTCGACCCTTTATGCACAGACATCCATATTGCTGTAGCCACAGTTGGAATCCATGTCACAGAAAGAGAACAGCTGTGGGTTCACTGCTTTTGTGGGGGCTGCCGTAACAGGGGCAACTGCTGTAAACAAGGAGAGAAACAATTTACGTTGTAAACTTTACTAGAAGTAACTCTCCAAGTCTTAGAAAAAAAAGACACAATTTTCGGTACAACGTGTCCATTTATCGGACCTGACAACGGTTAAACACATCAACACACAGTAAGTGTGTGTTGCAACGAACAAACATGCATGTGCAACAATAAGATTAAGATTTCAGCTTTCCTGACCAACACCACGTGTGTCTTACTTACCTTTGGGGCCTGGTTGACGCTGAGATGCATTATGAAGGAAAGCGTAGAGTACCACCCCGTCATATGGTCTCTGACCAGACTTGAACTCACCTTCATCATCCTCATTCTCATTGATCCTCATTCAACAAAAGTCTGTTGTCCTTCATGCCTGCTCTTGTGGTGACCTCTTTTTTCGGTTTCCTCTCATGCCCTTGATGAGTTCATGACGAAGTCTCTGGTTTCGCTAAGTTCACGGAGATTTCGTTGAACAGACGTGGTGGCGTCTTTCGAAAGGGGATGCTGTCTTTACGACTAAGCAGCAACTGACGTCATTTGGGGGCTCGGTCGGTGACGTCCTGTGTATGTTGGATCAGAACAGGCGCTTACTGAACACGACTGAGGTAACAAGGCAAGCCGTGCAGTGTCTGCTCTTGTGGGTCGCCTCATAACGACTTGATACTGATTTCGTCTTGTGGACTGCCTATGCCGGGGCGACAAGGCAGTCTGGGTGTGGCTGCATAAGGGGCAGCCAGGGTGAGTGGCGCGGGAAACGTTCTTGGCGGACAAGAAAGACGAGACCCAAAAAACCTTTCCAGCCAGTCTCCTGTTGGGGCGACTGCGAAACACATGACCAGGTGCTTCATCTTAAAACTGGCTTCAGCTTTTCGCAACTGATGCGGGGCACGGGCTCCTGTGAACTATACACATATAAGCATGCATCACTTTTGCGGTGACCTTGTTCAGCCGACTGATCGGAATGGTCAGCTTTCTGCCTTATCATGACGGAAACGTGTGAGAATCCAGTATCCAGTCACTTGCGGGGAAGAATTTATGTAGAAAACGATATATCCTTGTCATTTACCCGATTTAACAACTGTTGTATAATGCATTATTTTCGCACTGCAGTGTACAAACAAAAGTTTGTGCATTTGTAAATTTCTAATATTTTGATAAATAGTGTTCCCATAACTACAAAAGCTTAAATCCTTTTATCAAAAACATGTAAAAGACATTTGAGAACAATGAAGTTTTATCACAGTGATCCGAATTCCGCAGGTAATTATCAGACTAAAATGTACAAATAAAAGTGAATGAATGAATGTATTAATGAACGAACTGATCAATCAAATAATCAATTGAATAAAACATTTAAAAGGCGGAGATGGACCGTGTCTCACACATAACACTGAAACGACCAGAACAACGCCAATTTATGATGGGCTGTATGTAAATATATTATTTTATGCTAGACGCCGTGGCGACGTGTAAGTGTATTAGTAGTCGTTATTCTCTACTAGCTGAGATAACCGTGAATGAATAAAAACAGATCGTTTTCATTTGTCTAACCAAATATCCAGGCAATTTGTTTTCATACTGACTTGTTGTTTTGGACGACCACTGGTTGAAGCTGAAGATTGGTGAAGATGAAATACAACGTGAGGACTGATGCTCCTGATCCTTTTGGTGTTAAAGCGCAGGCACCCTTGGTGTAGGTGATGTCGTCAACGGCTACAGTGCTGGAATCTGCTCTGGACGTCTGCCCCTGGATCACAATCTGTGCAACAGAAAAGCAGATTATCCTGTGAGAAGCACGGTAGCTGTCAACGATTCCTTTGCATCTGTTGCCGTTGATGACGCATCTATTTCGCAATTTTCCGGCGAGGACTGAGTCTGTCTGAAAAATGGAACATTTTTTAAGCGTCCTGCTTTCCTGTCACCCTTAACCAACGACATTTTCTTTGTTTTTTTTTTATTCCTTTTTCTTTTCAATTTCTTGTCTTTTGTGTGTTACCTTTTCTTTTCTTTGTTTCCTTTTCATAACAAATGAAAGAAGGTAGCTTTTGTTCCGTGGTGGAAATGTATTAAATGTATGGCCAAGAGGCGCCGTGTTCTTCAAATACACGTTCCAGGTCTGATGACAACCGTGGTGTTTGTCTGCCACAACTTTCCGAACAAACGTCATCTTTAAAACAGTCTGCGATAATGAGGTTAGTCATATCCATTACAAATCATATTTGATCATTCAAGGATTTTGCCACGGACGTCTCGGAACTTAGCACGTACCATTCCTTCCGGTGCCCTGTCCACAGCTGGCCCATCTCGCCACTGCACCAGCATCAGCAATCCACAAGGGGGAGTCCATGTCGGGTCGTCTTAAGGCAACCCACCAGGGGAGACACTGCACTGCTGCCGAGTCACTTCAGTAGTGTTCGGCTGTGACTGTTCTGATCCAACATATGCAAGATACACCTACTATGTCCTCTACTGACAATCATAACTGCCTAGGCGTGGAGCCAGCATTACTGAGCTCTTACTCTAGAGGGCTCCAGCATGTCCGCCCGACGACGGTCTCTATGAGTTTGCCAATATCGGTGACCTCAACAGAACTAAAACCGAAGACATAGATGTGGAGAGGTAACCCAAACGTTGCTCACCATGACAGCAGGTCACAGAATCTAAGATTTTTTTTGATTGTCGATGGAGATGATGATGATAAAGAAAATGTCACGTATTTCGATTCAGGTCTGAGACTGCATGACAGGGTTATACTCTGTGCTTACTTTCATAATACATCCCAGCGTCAACCAGGCCCGAGAGATACAGATAGCTGTAGTGTTGATTTGGAAGTTTAAGCAACAGTCTCAGAGACCCGTCCCTTGCGTGGATGAGACCCGACCGTGTGGTCCCAGTCAACCAGGCCCGAGAGATACAGATACCTGTAGTGTTGATTTGGAAGTTTAAGCGACAGTCTCAGAGACCCGTCCATTGCGTGGATGAGACTCGACCGTGTGGTCCCACTCATCCTAGTTGAACCCACAGCTAACTTAACTGTGGGTAGAAGCTGGTAAGAGCGAGAAAAATACATTGCTTTGATGGAAATCGAACCCACGACCTTCCAGCCGGGAGTCTGTGACGCCAACCAATTCACCTCGACAACTGGTAATGTTGATCTATGTTCTGTTGGAATACAGCTTGAGAGACACTGAGCTTGAAAGGAACTCTCCTGAAGCGGGATCGACCCTATGGTCTGTTGAATGCAGTCAGTTTGCTGGATTCTTCGTCAAGCCATATCAGTGTTTGGCGTCCAGTTTGCTGAACAATCGTTTCAATCATCGAGTTTGTTATCTTCTGTACCGCAGGCAGCTTCTGGCGCGTTCTCTTGATACTTTTATTCAAGTCTGTGGGCCAAAGCGTATTCTCTTCTTCGTGGTTTTTTTTTTGTTTTGTTTTTTGTTTTTTAACAAGACATACTGCTAAAGTCCAGAGAATTTACCAGTCTGTACCCTGTGCAGTTGCCGTGACAAACTCCATCATCTCTTTATTTTGTACTTCTGCCTTAATTCCAGGTTTAATTTGAATTGGGTATTTTCCGGGTGCTTGTACAACACGCCGAGCGTTGTCTTTTAGTGTCATTTGATAGTTCCCAGTGAATTTCACTCAAATGTTTTAAATCCCCGTCTAAGGTCTGCTTCACTACTAACCGAAGAAGATGGGGGAGTTCATCGTATTTGGCTGTCTGCCTGTCAGAGACAACTAGTCCGAATACATCTGCGACATAGATTTCTGTGTCAAACCTCTTCTTGAGCTGATTCTGAAATTTGAAACTGACACAGAGAAATTATCGCCGTTGAATGCCGTGAGAAGGATGTGGTTTACTCTGGTTGTTCAGTCTGTGGACAGCTTTCTGCCTTCAGAAGTTACGGAAACATTTTGTATATGCTGAGAGGAAAGGTATTTCCCTACGGTTCAGTATCAACTGTTGCATTTAATGTGGCTGACTGTATTGACATTTGCAGACAGTAAATATATTTGGAAAATTAAATCTTACTCCAAAAGATAGTTCTTCATTTTAAGGAATACATGCATGAACAGTTTCCATATAAAAATGCCCAGCAAAATGACAGCGGGTCTGCACATTGAAAATTAAAACGCGATGCTCTTGAAATTTGACTAGCCTGATGCAACGCCTTTTCCTTGTGTACGCATATATGCATACACGCACGATGTTTCGAAAACACACAGGCATACAACTTACCAGAAAGGGTTTCGGATTGAACAAAGACACAGCCGCTGGATTCCACTGGTTTCCATGGTCTCCGCTCAGAGACCACTGTGGTTCCCCTCCAGATGTCGCCTGGTCCACAAGACTGACGGTCAGGGTGGGGGTGCCGTGCGGGTGAGTGGAGGGGCCGCGCAAAAAGAACCAGAATCTCAGACATCCCATTCCCCCCAGGTGAAAAGACCCCGGGAAGACAGGGCTCACCAACATGGCGGACTGGTCGGCCCCTGACTGTGACGCAACACTGGTGTCAAGGTAGATGTAGTGACCTGAAACAACAGGTAGGGCTCGTCACAACAGACCCTGGGCTCACCAACATGGCCGATTCCTTGGTCTCTGATAATGAAGCAACTCTAGTGTCAAGGTACAGTGACCTGAAACAGCGGGTAGGACTCATTACAACATACCCTGGAAAGACAGGGCTCACCAACATGGCTGACTGCCTTATCCTGATAATGAAGCAACTCTAGCGTCAAGGGAGATGTAGTGACCTGAAACAACAGGTATGGCTCGTCACAACGGACCCTGGGCTCACCAACATGGCCGATTCCCTGTTCTCTGATAATGAAGCAACTCTAGTGTCAAGGGAGATGAAGTGACCAAAACAACAGGTATGAATCATCACAACAAAACTGGGAAAACAGGACACGATAACATAGCTGTCTCCCCAGTCCCTGACAATGAAGTAACTCTAGCATCAAGGTAGATGCGTTGACCTAAAGCAGGTACTACTCATGACAGAAAACAGTGACACATTGTATGTTACACACAAATGAATCAACAGACTTAAGCCACGCTGGATGTATGTGCAACAGCGTCCACGACGTTCCACTCTCTGCTCAGACAGACACAGGCAGCCACGCCCCGCCCCTCCCTCTTCGTCCCCCATCAACACGTGCGTCATACACAAAGCAGTGCTCACCTGCAGCCGTTTTCAAGGTGTGGTCAGCCGAAGGCGCACGGTAATGGGAGGAGGAGAGGCGACCATGGTGAAGAGACCAGTCCAGTTGATCTCCCCCTTGCACGTTCCACCAGGAGCACAGCTTGTTGGCCTCAAAGTCACAGTCATAGCGGCCTGCAAGCACAGTCATAGGAGAGCGGACCACAATGAAACACGGGACGTTGAAGGGAAAGGGCCTGCTTTCTTTGATATAGGTATATCAGGCAGACGCTAACACATAACTCGTTTAATGCTGACCTTTATGTGCGAGCACACTCTTTCTGCCGAGGTTATCTTACCCAGCAATAATGGTGACCTTTACTTCTTTATAAACATTTTCACCCAAGGTGTGTTTTTTTAACGACGGAGACCTTTACTTCTGTGCGCGCGCTTTTCACTGAAGGCATGCTACCTAACACTAGTGACCTTTACCTCTGAACACGCTTTTTCCACCAACGGCATGTCCTCCGACGATAGTAGGTGACCTTCACTTCTAAACTCGTGCTTTCCACTCGGGATATGTTACCCCACAATGGTGACGTCTCATGGTAATGCTTTAGTGGTGTCTGCTCCTGCCTGCATTCGTTCAGCTTGTCCTGCCACCGACTCCATCCACGCCACAGTGTTTCAGGTATAAATAGTCTCTTTGCTTTGTTTTGGTTTGCTTTTCAACTGTGCTTACAATTTACTGCAGTGGGCATCGTTTTGTCTCTTTTACTATCCACATATAAAGTAAAACATCTGGTGGCGGTCTTTGTGCTTACGCGGTTTTGGTCTTCTAGCGTATGACTTCCTCTTTTCTGGCTGTTGGCGTGAACTAAGGAAATGAAACTCGCCTTTGCAAATTCTGTGTTATTTTACTGTCCAGATCTTGATCCGACTAGACAGCCTTAGCTATGGAGATGGCAGAAGGCTCTAAGGAAAGGACATTCACTGTCTAATCTGCCTTGATCTGCATTTTGCGAAAACTGTTGGCTGGTGAAACCGGGCCACATTGCTAGGATACCCAGATCTGTACGGGTAAACAATTTTTTTGCTAACCATCGTGTAGGGTTTTCACTCAGGACAAAATAAGCCAAATTGAAAGACTTGTTCCATTTCACCCAATGACGCTTACAACAAAAAGTAGACGTGCCAACTTAACAAGACTATTCTCTTGCCCAGGTCTGCATCGTAATGTGATTTCAGTTTCCTAAACACCTTTCCTTTCTCTTGTTGTACTGTTATGGGATGAACCAAGAGGGCAAGACCTGCGTTATCCGTATTCCCTGTTTTCCCTGTCTCTCCAAAAGTGATCATTCCACATTTCTTTGCAAGGGAAAATTTCCTTTTCTCTTTTCAAAGGATGAGGCCTACCAGTTCTCAAGAGATTAGCTTTTCCTTTTGTTAAACGTGTACTTACAGTCTCTGCTTGCAACTCATTTTGCAACACTTGATTTCGTTGAATTGCAAGGAACATCTAAATAGTCTGTCTGCATGATGTGAATTCATTTTATTTTTGCAAGGAACATATCAATTTTAGAGGTGGTCTCATATTTCATTTTTTCATAAAGCGCTTTTTGATTTCACAAACATGACTTTAATTTGCAATGTATCTTTTTGTTGTTGTTCTCTGAAAATGACTCCATTCTTTCCTTCTCAAAGAATAGTTTTACTCCGTTAACAGCCGATCACATTCTCAAAGTTCAAGAATGTAGGAAGGCCAGGGCAAAGAGAGGTAGCTCGCTTGCTTTCCTTCTGTTCGCCTCTGTCGCAGTCGTGTTCACGCACGCTGGTAACTGACCGCTTCCTGGCGAGAAACAATTCAGTTGACTGGCGTGCCCTCTCAGGTTATCACATATGCCAGCTTCTTCTTGCCCGCTGTTTGCCTACAGCCTGAACGTACCATCTGCCTGCTGGTGAACCACCGTGTATGTGATTCAAACTTAACAATCTAACACCGAGGTACGATGTGCAATGGACGAACAGCCAACCCGTGTTAGTAGGCAGACAGCCAGTCGGACCAACAGGAAATGGTAAAAGCCTTCAACGGGCACAATAGACCTCGTACTGGCAAAAGGTAAAAATGTTGTTACTCTCCCCTCAGTATCTCTGTGCTGTTGTACAGACATTTTCATTCCCATGTTGAGCAACGGTTGCATTCTCCTTTTGCGTACGTGATTTCCTCTCTTGATTTAGATACGACTGCATCCTCTTCAACGCAAAGAATTGTTTTATCCCACAAACCGATGGGTTTGTTTTTGTTTGTTTTACTTTTATATTTTATTTGAAAGTTAAGAAGTTTTAGATCCCTTATATGAAGGCGTGAAATTATTCTCAACTGGATACGATTTCTCTTGCAATGCATCGTTTCAATATCTTCTTGCAGTATGTAATTCCGCTCTAACAAATTAGATGTCATATTTAATTTTCACTCAGTTGAAGCATCATCTACGTGTTTTTAAGGGTATTATTCTTTCTCTTTTATCTAAGGATGACTTGATAATATATGCCTCAGTCTGTGTGTGTGTGTGTGTGTGTGTGTGTGTGTGTGTGTGTGTGTGTGTGTGTGTGTGTATGTGTGTGTGTGTGTGTGTGTGTGTGTGTGTGCGTGTCTCTGTCTGTCTCTCTCTCTGTCTCGGTCTCTGTCTCTCTCTCTCTCTGCCCATCTCTCCAATTCTGTCATATACTTGAATAACATGTGAACGGGGACGTTATGCGGTATCTTAAAAAAAAGTTGAAAATCAGAGACAATGCCACCGACCTTAATAACTTAGTAAATCATTATCAGAGACTGTCGTATGCTTCAGCAACACGTAGAAGAATAACAGACCGCGCTGTTAATTAATATAACATATGTAGTCCTAACATTTAAAGGGTTTCTAACTTCTTTCTTAAACATATATTCAACAGCTTTCCAAAACTTCAAACAAGACACAGCCCCATAAAGGCTGGAAAATCTCTGTCTTTGTCATTCTGTGTATAGGATGCTTATTTGTCTGTGCCATCACGTGTAAAAGACTGTTTGTCCTGTAACACCATGGATCACAGCGGTATCATATCCGTCAGTCCCATTCTTCCAGCCTGAAATGACAGTGCTGCGCTGCCATAGCTGGTGCCATGCTGTCCTTCCACAGGGTCGGGTCTGGCTGACAGGCCATGCCCTCACAACAGGCTCCACTGTCCAGCAAGAACGGGCACTGGGGTCGCTCTGTGCTGAACAAGTACACCACAGAAGTTTTACGGTGTCACGATGTTATGCGTTACATTATTCATACCTGGCGTCGACGTGGTGGTTGGGGTGGTCGTGGTGGTGGTTGGGGTGGTCGACGTGGTGGTTGGGGTGGTCGTGGTGGTGGATGGGGTGGTCGTGGTGGTGGTTGGGGTGGTCGACGTAGGGGTTGGGGTGGTCGTGGTGGTGGTTGGGGTGGTCGACGTAGTGGTCGGGGTGGTCGTGGTGGTGGTTGAGGTGGTCGACGTAGTGGCGGGGGTGGTCGTGGTGGTGGTTGGGGTGGTCGACGTGGTGGTTGAGGTGGTCGTGGTGGTGGTTGGGTGGTCGACGTGGTGGTCGGGGGCGCGCTGGTTGTTGTCGTAGGAGCCTGTGTGGTTGGCCAGTATGTTGGCGGCACTGAAATAGATGATAACTTTAAAAATAAAACAGAAATAATCATATCACACACAAATCTCCATTCCTATCGGCAGACTTGACACTGAGAAGCGAGACAGACAGTCAGACAGACAGATAGAAAGACAGACAGATAGAAAGACAGACATTATAGAAATGATCATTTTATCTAAATAGGCCATAGAGGGGTTTGAAACAGCATTCTTGCCAAACAATTTTTCCTCACCGCTTAAAGGGTGAGAATAGAACAGATCGCTGCATTACAACAAACCAAAGAAACCAAAATGTAAACAGACACAACTAGACAAACATGCGTCTACTTTGGGGGTACGTCAATACAGAAAGATGCAAGCCTTTTCAGAGTATCTTTATTTGTTGACGAAAACAGCCATCGCAGAGAGAGAGAGAGGAGAGAGAGAGAGAGAGAGAGAGAGAGAGAGAGAGAGAGAGAGAGAGAGAGACAGAGAGAGACAGAGAGAGAGTGAGGAGAGAGAGAGAGAGAGAGAGAGAGAGAGAGAGAGAGAGAGAGAGAGAGAGAGAGAGAAATTATGAGAGAGAGAATCTTTATTCCGAGGGTAACAGAAAAGAATGGAGAGAGAGAGAGAGAGAGAGAGAGAGAGAGAGAGAGAGAGAGAGAGAGAGGAGAGAGAGAGAGAGAGAATAAATTACAAATAATTTACTGAATGGGAAGTAGGCAGGGTGGGAGAGAGACTACTTTACACTATAGTGGAAGCGTGGATTGATACTGGGTGGCTGGCTGTTAGGGCTGGCGGGTAATGGACGACGTTGCTTATAGCCCAGCCGACCGCAAAGGGCCATATCAGGGCTGTCACCGCGTTGAAGGGTTGGTGGGTGATTTCCTGGCTGTCTAGTGGCTTTGCTGATGGTTTAGTGCACTGCCTGCCCTTGCATGTCTCAGAGACGTCCTGTTCCTTACGCCACCTACCTTTGCCATCACACGACCCAGCTGTCACAGAGATGTCATCGATGGCCATGTCACTGTTGTAGCTTGGACCCAGAGTGCCCAGGAACACCAGCTGTCAACACAGTTCAGTGAAGGACAATGTTAATACCAAGAGTCCCCAGGTATACCAGCTGTCAACACAATTCAGTGAAGGACAATGTTAATACCAAGAGTCCCAGGTATACCAGCTGTCAACACAGTTCAGTGAAGGACAATGTTAATGCCAAAAGTACCCAGGAAGACCAGCTGTCAATACAGTTCAGTGAAGGAAAATGTTAATACCAAAAGTGCCCAGGAAGACCAGCTGTCAACACAATTCAGTGAAGGACAATGTTAATACCAAGAGTGCCCAGAAAGACCAGCTGTCAACACAATTCAGTGAAGGACAAGGTTAATACCAAAAGTGCCCAGGAACACCAGCTGTCGACACAGTTCAGTGAAGGAAAATGTTAATACCAAGAGTGCCCACGTGTACCAGCTGTCAACACAATTCAGTGAAGGACAATGTTAATACCAAGAGTGCCCAGGTGTACCAGCTGTCAACACAGTTCAGTGAAGGACAATGTTAATACCAAGAGTGCCCAGGTGTACCAGCTGTCAACACAATTCAGTGAAGGACAATGTTAATACCAAGAGTGCCCACGTGTACCAGCTGTCAACACAATTCAGTGAAGGACAATGTTAATACCAAGAGTGCCCAGGTGTGCCAGCTGTCAACACAGTTCAGTGAAGGACAATGTTAATACCAAGAGTGTCCAGGTGTACCAGCTGTCAACACAGTTCAGTGAAGGACAATGTTAATACCAAGAGTGCCCAGGTGCACCAGCTGTCAACACAATTCACTGAAGGACAATGTTAATACCAAGAGTGCCCAGGTGTACCAGCTGTCAACACAGTTCAGTGAAGGACAATGTTAATACCAAGAGTGCCCAGATATACCAGCTGTCAACACAGTTCAGTGAAGGAAAATGTTAATACCAAAGTGCATAGGTACATCAGCTGTTAACAGAATGAAGGAAAATGTTAATACAAAGTGCATAGGTACATCAGCTGTTAACACAATTCAATGAAGGAAAATGTTAATACCGAAGGTGCATAGGTACATCAGCTGTTAACACAATTCAATGAAGAAAAATGTTAACTCCAACGGGGTCCAAATATATCCGCCGTCAACACAATTCAATGAGGAAAAATATCAGTGCCACATACGTAGGTATGCCAATTGTTAACACAATTCAGTGAAAAAAGGTAATACCTGGCAACACGATTCAATGGAGATTGATGTTAAATACAAGACTGTCCAGGAATACCATCTGACAATACAATTCAGTGGGGGGGGTGGGGGGGGGGCTTGACACGGAGAGTTTCCAGGAGCATTAACTGCTGACACAATTCAATGAAGAAGAAAACAGGTGAGGCAAGGGTGCCCAGTTATACCACCTGCAAACACAATCTAATGAAGGAAACAGAAGGTAATTCCAAAGGTGCCCACAAAGATCAGCTGCCAGCACAATTCAATGAAACAATACTTGACATCAAAGGTTTCTTGGAACCGCCGACACCGTTTAAATGAAGAGAAAGGATAACACTCAAGGTGCTTACAGATTTCCACTGAGAACGCCGACTCAGTTAAGGCAAGACGAAGAGTTCCCCAGGACACCAGCTGCCAATAGGGTTCAGGTAAGAAACAGACGTAATATCAAGGGTGCCCACGAAGACCAACTACCAATACCATTTGATGAAGAGAAAGGTAATTCGAAGGGTGCTCGAGAACATCAGATGACAGTACGATTCAATTAAGAAAAAGGTTTGTTGAGGAGGTAAACGCAAGCTGAGAGAAAATAAGCTTCGATTAGTTACAGCAATTTCTTGTTTTTCTTGTCCTTCTTGTTCTTCTTCAGGTTTTTTTTCCTTTCTAAGCATCGTATATTTTGTATTTTTTGGGGGAATCGTTTTGTTTTACCTACCAAGAATCTGTAGTCATCACATGAATAGAGAAGTGTGTGTGTGTGTGTGTGTGTGTGTGTGTGTGTGTGTGTGTGTGTGTGTGTGTGTGTGTGTGTGTGCGTGTGTATGTATGTGTGTCTGTGTGTGTCTGTTTTTTTTGTGTTTGTGCGTGTGCGTGCATGCGTCCAAGCGTGCGTGCAAGTGCGTGGGCGTATTTTGTGTGTGTGTGTGTGTGTGTGTGTGTGTGTGTGTGTGTGTGTGTGTGTGTGTGTGTGTGTGCGTGTGTATGTATGTGTGTGTCTGTGTGTGTCTGTTTTTTTGTGTTTGTGCGTGTGCGTGCATGCGTCCAAGCGTGCGTGCAAGTGCGTGGGCGTATTTTGTGTGTGTGTGTGTGTGTGTGTGTGTGTGTGTGTGTGTGTGTGTGTGTGTGTGTGTGACTAGGGGTATGCACGTTTAAGGGCCGATCGTTCAGAGCTGGGAAGTTCGGTTAATATTCTTTAGTTTCTACAAACCTGAATTCAGCAACGTGCGGTTCCAAATTATTGGAACGCTTCCGCATTTTCACATGTGAGCGAACGAAGCAACACCGTATCTCGCGACCGCCACGACTGCTGCAATACTGTATTGTACTGGAAGAAGTCACACAGTTGCTGGAATGCACTGTGGTCCAGTAGTTCGATTTCGCGAATGGTATGCCGAGGGTTCCTGGTTCGAATCCTAAGAGATGCTTTTTCTTGGCTTTTTTTTTTATACACCGTTGGTATGGCAGAACCAACAAGTGAATAGCTAGTTAACCAGTCACAAGATTCTGATTCGTCCTTTTTCATTTGCCTTCTAGGGCGAGCTGACACTACTGAAGCAAAAGATCCCAAGGTGCCATTTTGCCCTACCAACTATTTCAGTTCACTCTGTCTAGCTGTTTTCACTCTCTTCTTTTGCTATCAACTATTCACCACGGATGAGGAAAAAATCATCCATCGCAAGCTTGCTAGGCTGCTGAAAATCTTTAGATGAAACGTTGGTTTTCTCACTGAAAACGTGTGTGTGTGTGTGTGTGTGTGTGTGTGTGTGTGTGTGTGTGTGTGTGTGCGTATGTTTATGTAAATGTGTGCGTGCGTGCGTGCGTGTGTGCGTGCGTGCGCGCGCACGCAAGTATGTGTGTGTATAAATTTGTGTTGTTTGCATGCGTGCGCGAGTGTGCGTGCAATCATACATGTGAATGTGTTTGTGTGCGTACGTGTGTGTACATGCAACTGTGCGTGTGTGCAAGCATGTGTCTCAGGAGTCTTATAAAATCATACAACGGTAATCTGGTATTGCATGATGTGGGATGCCTGATTCACGTAATTTTTGCCACAGTTTCACATGCTTTCTTCATGCACTCGCTTTTCACAAACTAGTAACCAGGTCCTAGCGTACTCACGATCGTTCTTCCTTCTGGAAACTGGCCTAAAACTGTGCCATCAAAAACCGCTCTGAGCAAACAAAATACCCTTGTCTTCACAGACCTATACGCAGTTTTTATTCCTGGATTTGACCTCAACAAAGCCAAAAAACCTTCACAATCCCTCCGACCTCACGTCAAATTACGAAGTATAAACTGTGCCTCTGCCCTTCTCAGAAAACAAAAAAGGTAAACCGAGTGTCCCTAGTTTGTCTTTGCAAAAAGTTCCCAGAGAGACCAGCCGCCGTGCCGAAGTGGTTAGCGTCGCGGACTCCCGCCTTGGAGGTCGCGAGTTCGATTCCCATCAAAGACAATCATTTTCTTGGATTTTTCTGTCCCGACCTGCTCCTACCCAGAGTGAGTTTGCTACGGGCTCGGTTGGGAAGACTGGGACCACACAGTCGAGTTTCATCCACTGAATGGACGCGTTTCTGATAGTGTTGCTCAAATTTCCTGACCAAAACTGCAAGTGTCTGTATCTCTCGGGTCTGGTTGACGCAAGGATACATTATGAAAGTAAGCGTACAGCACAGCCCTGTCATGCAGTCTCAGACCGGAACGGAAATCCGTAGCATCATCTTCATCATCCTCATCGATCAGCATAAAAAAGGTCTCGAATTCTGTGGCTGTTCACACCCTGCTCTCATGGTGACCTCAGTTCTGATGTTCTCTCTACGCCTGTGGCCTTGGTTTGATTCCGCCGGGGTAACCGGTATCGGCAAATTCATGGGGACTGTCATTAGACGGACGTGGTGGCAGAGCTGACTCACGCCTGCTCTAAAAGATTACACAATTATTGTCGTCTGTAGGGGACTTGTAAGTGCTGTGTCCTGCGTATATTGGATCAGAACAGGCACCACTAAACACCACCGAAGTGACTCGGCAGCAGTGCAGTGCAGTGCCTTCTCCGGTGGGTTGCCTCTTGGCGACTTAACACTGACTGCTCCCTGTGAAGTGCCGGGCCGGGCTGTGGAAGCGGTGCGGAGGGGGGGGGGGGGGGGTCGGAATGAGTGGCGTGGGTGCAGTACTTCCGAGATGGCACAGAAGATAGGACAGAAAAAAAAAGTTCACCAGATTTGCCAAGCCTATCATAGGTCAGTTGTGGCCTTTATTTTATATCTAATACCGACTCCACCCTGTTGTTAAAAACGAAAAAGAAATTTAGCTATGAGGCGGCGCTTCATTTTATATTTAATACCGACTCCACCCTGTTGTTAAAAACGAAAAAGAAATTTAGCGATGAGGCGCGGCGCTTTATTTTATATTTAATACCGACTCCACCCGCGTTGTTAAAAATGAAAAAGAAATTTAGCGATGAGGCGGCGCTCTCGCAACGCCTCCACGCACGGAGCCACTGACCAGTCTGTCCGATAAGCCAGACACCTGTGGTCTTATTTGGTCACTTCATTCAGTGCATAAAAGCTGCTCGGGATTCCTGTGACTAGGTGAACAAGGCAAAAAACGGTAAACAAGACCCTGAAAGTTCCCCCCACCCCCTTTTCAAAAGGTTGCATGAGTAATCTATTTTTTCCGTCGACATCCTGAGTTTATATATCACACGTGTCAAACGACCAGGAAGTAATATAAGGTAATGTTGCTTGTAGCCCATATCAGGGCTGCCACCGAGCAGAAGTCAACTCACAAGTCATTTTTGTTAATCATTTACACTGTCAAGGAGCGTGAAACCTCTCACAAAAGGCATTAGACGCTTGGAGACAAAGGGACATTGTACGTGGTATACAAATAGGTAATTGACCAATTAACACGGCGCGGCCGGAGTGGTCAGATGACAAACAACACCTAGGAGAGAGTTCGGACCTGCCCAGTGGCGAAAGGGGAAGGGTTGTAACCACTACGACCTCGGGGCCCCAAGTGAGTGCTAAATGCTCGGTCAGCTGAGGTTCTTGTGTAAACAGTCAGTGAAGAGCAGGGGGCCTTGGATTTGTTCAGATGGTATTGCCGTGAGTCACTGTGTTGGTTCTATTGTCAGGCTGGTTGAATGCGTGTGGAGGTTGTAGCAGCCCTCCTTAAGATAATTACTGTGTTAACTAACCACCGAAGTCGGCGGGAATGTTCGATGTCCATTGGGGCTAAGAGTGTGTTTGCTAATCAATTAGTAGGGTGTGTGTAAATGTGATTGTGGAATGTGCGAGTGAGAATTAGGTACTGTACTAGGGCTTAGAGATGGAGGATGCCGAAGGGGAACCTTGTTTCCCTCCCTATAAACTGAGGAGACTGTGAACAGGCAAAAGGC
>CM031614.1:62365733-62373233 GCA_018398815.1 Conus ventricosus
AGAGAAAGATCATGTTGATGAAAGAATGCAGAAGAGAGAAAGAAGGAACTGTGGAATGGAAGAGAGAATGAGGAAAGAAATAAAAAATGTATTTAAAAAAAAGGCTGATATTACAAATGGAACACATACACACATACACTCGCACACACACACACACATACACACACACATAATGAATAGAATGCTAGCTCCTTTATCGTTGCTCGTGAAGGGGGGGGGGGGGGGGAGGAGAGAGAGAGAGAGAGAGAGAGAGAGAGAGAGGAGGAGAGAGAGGAGAGAGAGAGATTGTGTATAGGTGTGAATATGTTGCCCCTCCCCCTCCCCCAGTTGGTACGTAAACCCATCCCCTTCTTCCCTCCACCCTCGTAGCATCAACACCTTAAAGTAACATGTACCAACCCACCACTTCAATCTCAGCCCACAATATCCTCCCACGACACACACAGCTACTACCTTATCTCCCACTATTCACCTCACACATAACTTATAGCTATCTTATTTATGCATTTATTATCATTATTAATTTTATTTTTTCTTTTCTTTTTTTTCTTTTTTTTAATGTTTCTTTTATTATTTATTTGATTATTATAAAAATGTGTTTTCTAAATATATTTCTGTATCATGCTTTCGTTACCTTAACCTTCACTATCGTTGTTAACAGTATCATTCAGTAATACTATTGCTAGTATTGATACTACCACTAGCATTGACATCACCAGTATCATTCAGTAATACTATTGCTAGTATTGATACTAACACTAGCATTGACATCACCATCGCCTTCGCCTCTGGGACTGTTGCCACGGCAACCCTGCTGTTTAAGAATCCTCCTACCCACTCTCCTTTCTCCCATACCCATACTTATTGACACCAAGATTGGTAGTAATCTTGTCCTTTTTTTCAATATTTTGACCATTATTAGTATTCCTATCAGTAATATTATTATCATCATTACGACTTTGACTCACTCACTATTTCCCTTCCAGCAGCCTCGTTCTCATTCAATGCCTTCTTCCTTGCGCTGAACCCTAAGCGATCTGAAGCGATCAAAGCTAAGTGACTTTTCGTTGTTTTATTCGTTTATGCATCACCGACGAAGACCTAAGAGGTCGAAACGCGTTGTGTTTTGTCTTGTGACTCGTTTGTCCACGTTCTCTGGGCGGTTCGCTAACATTTATTTAAGATTTGTTTAGATTTCCGCCTGCAGTCGTCTCGCTTTGCAACCAAAATATCCAGGACAAAAACGATACCGTCGTCACCGTCATCCACCCCCCTCCATGTTCAAGCACCTTCCGCAGTGGCAGAGCAGCACACACGTGAAGTCATGACACTGGTGCAGCGTCAGCAGCCTGACTCGCGTCGTCCTGCCTCTTCTTGGTCAAAGGTAACCTTCGCTATTCTTCAGCTCCTCTCGTCCCCTCCTGAGAGGTCCTGTCTCAACAAATGTGCTGAGAAAGGATGCCACACTCATCCACGTTGATCGTAGCTTCGACCCCGGCACATCCTCAGAACTTCACTACTGGATTTGACAAATCAGCCGAGGGCCTTGAGCACTGCTTACACACAACGCACGTTAAAAAGACAAAGAAAATGTGGCGACAAGGAAGTGGCCACTGGCAAGATTCTGTTGAAAATTCATCAGGTAAAATACACGCTGACAGGAAATAGCCGGGTGACGCTGACAGGAAATAGCTAGTGACGCTGTGCTGGGGGCACGCACTCTCCCGGGGATAGAATCCAAACTTTTACACCAAGAAACCCTGTTGTAAAGAGATTGTTCACATCGAGCCCCCAACACTCCAAACGATGGCAAAGGCAAAGTCTGCGAGTCTGCAGTCAGTCTTCGGCCAGACGTCTTGGATGACTTGACCCCTCCACGGCCAGCTACAGGTTGGATCCCGATCACCTGGACGTCCACGCCTGTCTACACCACGAGGTGTTCATGAAAGAGACCTGACGATGTTAATGACAAATTGGTATTTTCTTAATGGTCGATTGTAAAAGGCTGGCCGATCCAGCAGCCTCACCTTCATTGCGTTCATTGACAATGTCACTGACGGAGCTCCAGCTTGGAGCATGGCTCTAGTTCTGCGCAGAGGAAAGTCCTCAAAGGTGTGTGGGTGAATGTTGGTTATAGCAGCAACTGCCACCCCAGGGGCGGCTTTACAGGGGTTGGTGCTTTTGAGACAGACTCCTTCCATCAGCTATCGCTGAACATACCAAGTCATCTTTGTCAATCAACGAACAGAGAAATCTGTCATGGCCACAAAGCCCCTTAATACCATGCTTCAGCAACTTCACACAAGGGACCACACACACACACACACACACACACACACACACACACACGCGCGCGCGCGCGCGCGCGCGCGTAAATACATATTGCAAGTCTACCATTCATGTAGGTACGTACAAGTCACATTCTCTGATTGAGGGCTGGAGTGTCCGGGGCTAGATGTTCTCCTCGACGTCTTCACAGTGGATCTTGTAGTCTTGGGTGTCGTTGGTGGGGACGTCTTCACAGAGGATCTTGTAGTCTTGTGTGTCGTTGGTGGGGACGTCTTCATAGTGGATCTTGTAGTCTTGTGTGTCGTTGGTCTGGACCTTGTTCCAATAGAACTCGTTGTCTGTGCTGAATCAAGCAACAAGAAGGTGACTGTGAGCAGTAGACGTAAAATTATTACATCAAACGAAATAAGAAAAAAGAAAGAAAGAAAGAAAGAAACTGTTTGTATTTACTTCTGGATAATAAGAAAGGATACCTTCCCCGAAGATGGAGTATGGCTGCCTTAATGGCGGGATAAAAAAGGGTCATACACACAAAACTCCACTGCCTGGCTATACAGGGAGTGTCCGCAGGAGTATCAGCCTGCGTACGCAGAAAGAAAGAAAAGAAAGAAAAGAAAGGATACAGGAAGGCCGGGGTCACACTAGAAGTGTAAAGTGCAATTTATCTCCATGAATTGGTAAAGTTCGACGAGTTTGTGGTGCACGTGTTGTCAGGCAAAGAACTTGTTTTAAAGCCTGCACTTGCATCTACCAAAAGGAGATGCAGTCCTTCACTTTTGACCAATTTATAAAATGAACACAACTGAAAAATAGAGGAAAATAAGATTAGGTAGTAATCAATTCTTCAGGACTTCACAAATATAAGAAATAGTATTACACAAAATGCAAGAAAAATCAAAATCAGAGAAAGAGAGGGGATGAGACAGACAGACAGACAGACAGACAGACAGAGAGACGGGCAAACAAAGTTTTTGTGGGCAGCCGACTGGGAACATCAAATTTCCTTTGAAGCCAGATGCTTCCTTCTGTACCACGCAGTAACCCTAAAAGCGGGAACAGACGCGTGGTCGCATGAAAGCTCTCATCCTGAAGGAAACCACTGTTTTCTGCCGTCCTGGACACGGTTTCGGAGCTGCAGCTCCTCATCAGCAGACTCGGTGAACGGCAGAAGTCTGCTAGGGCCGCTGAGATCTAAGACCATCAAGACGCCGGTGGCTGAGAATGCTTGCTTTCAATGTGTCTTTATCTTTCCTTGATGAGTAAAATGTAACAAAACAACAGAGATGTTCGATCCGATCTGACGTCATTCTATAGTTTTGCAAGAATAAAAAGAAGAAATAATCACGTTGTGCCTAGCAGCTAATAAATACAGATTGACACTTGAAGGGCGGGGGGACACTTGAAGGCGGATCACTCTTCAAAATGCAATTATCTGAGTCAAAACGCCAGTTTCTCTAAGTTTCCTCGTCTTATAAGGCCAAGAAACGATAAAAATTTCCAGATGTAATCTAACCAACAGAAATGCAGTCCTATACCGTTGACCGTATTAAAAAATAAGCTGAATAATTGACTAACTGAGGAAAACATAGTGTACAAAGCGATCGGTCTTTCAGTCCTTTGGAAACAGTAACAAAGTCGAAGAAATCAGGTAAGAAAAAAGTGCATCGTGTTCAATTCTGAAATTACAGACTGGATGTATGACTATTGATGCTTTCCTGACGTGGTGGGCAAGTCCTATTGTCGACGTTTTCTTGATGAAAAGAAATTAATACTGCATAAAAGAAATGACGATCGCAAAGAAACATGACCCCCTGTCTTACTGGATCCATCACAGGAGCCCTGTACTGCAGAGATGTCATCAATGGCGATGTCACTGGAGAAACTGGCACCGAGAGTTCCAAGAAACACCAGCTGCCAACAAAACATTTCACAGCTCCATTAGTTGTCTCCCCTCTTGCTTCAATCCTTGATTATCAGCTCCCTATTATTTACCCAACAGTCAAGCATTTGTTTCTATCTATAGGTGGGGATTTTTCATCTACACGTCCGTGCTCTAATAAATTTAACTGATATCACACTTTGGTAAAGAAATCCTTTAAAACATTCCCTGCACCATTGTCATGTCCTCCCCCTAGAACACACACACACACACACACCGCCCCCTTTTTTTTCTTTCATTTTTTCCCGTCTATTTTTCCACCCAAACTATGCTGTTCTGTCTTGATGAGATGATGGTCAAACCCCTATGAAGGAGAAGCTGGAAAGAAAAGATCCTTCCTGTATTTCATTCATTTGTACCCCCGCATGGGTTTGTTGCAACATTTACATATATATATATATATATATATATATATATTATATATATATATATATATATATATATATATATATATGTGTGTGTGTGTGTGTGTGTGTGTGTGTGTGTTTCTTACGCTTTTTTTGTGCCATCAATGTCAGCTGAAATGCGTGAATGTGCTCAGTCATTGTAAAATTTCTTCTATTATCGTTTCTACATTGCCCGTGATTTCTGTTTGAAGCATGACTTCTGTTTGGATTCAAAATTTGCATAAAACCATCAAAGAGAGAGAGAGAGAGAGAGAGAGAGAGAGAGAGAGAGGATGTGCATACTCGCTGTCAAATATCTAAAAGCCCTGTCTCATTATTCCCAAATGTCCTGCTACGTACGTCAAAAGCAAAAATCAAACTTTAAAAAACGTCTACCACATCAAACCAAACCACTTTTTTGTTCATCAGTTAATAAAATGCGTATATGTGTGCGATTGCAGGTGTGCGTGTGTACGCGTGAGCCGTCGCCTTAACACTGCTGACTAGTTCCCTGAGGGGATGGCTTCATCACTGTCATTCAAGCCCATCTTCAACAGTTTCTGACGGAAGTAGCATCATAGTGATAAGGCCATGCTGGTCTGCCCACGTGACGACAACTCTAGTGATCTTAGCTTGATAACAATGATCTGTTCACTTTGGTTGGTCAAGCAGTATCTATAGTGATCTTAGCTTGATAACAATGATCTGTTCACTTTGGTTGGGGCAAGTAGTATCTATAGTGATGATAGCTTGATAACAATGATCTGTTCACTTTGGTTGGTTAAGTAGTATCTATAGTGATGTTAGCTTGATAACAATGATATGTTCACTTTGGTTGGTCAAGCAGTATCTATGTGATCTTAGCTTGATAACAATGATCTGTTCACTTTGGTTGGTCAAGCAGTATCTATAGTGATCTTAGCTTTATAACAATGATCTGTTCACTTTGGTTGGTCAAGCAGTATCTATAGTTATCTTAGCTTGATAACAATGATCTGTTCACTTGGTTGGTCAAACAGTATCTATAGTGATCTTAGCTTGATAACAATGATCTGTTCACTTTGGTTGGTCAAACAGTACTATAGTGATGTTAGCTTGAAAAACAATGATCTGTTCACTTTGGTTGGTCAAGCAGTATCTATAGTGATGTTAGCTTGATAACAATGATCTGTTCATTTTTGGTTGGTCAAGCAGTATCTATAGTGATCTTAGCTTGATAACAATGATCTGTTCACTTTGGTTGGTCAAGCAGTAATCTATAGTGATGTTAGCTTGATAACAATGATCTGTTCACTTTGGTTGGTCAAGCAGTATCTATAGTGATGTTAGCTTGATACCAATGATCTGTTCACTTTGGTTGGTCAAGCAGTATCTATAGTGATGTTAGCTTGATAACAATGATCGTTCACTTTGGTTGGTTAGCGTATCTGTAATGAATTTAAAGCTTGATAATAATGATCGCGCATCATCGAGTATTATCAATAAAGTTAGCCCGAATGATAGCTACCCCATCACCTTGACTGGATAAAAGTGTCATAGTGACGTTAGCTTGCTTCCAGCCTTGACCCTGGTTCCCCGACAGCTGCCATACCGTTTTCCGATGCGGTAGGTCAGAGGGCGTGACCACAAGGTCAAGGTCCCCATCGTGTTGCCGTACATGCTGTAACCAGAAGCGAAACACAGGTAGCGGGGGAGGACCCGCAGATGGGAGACACCAAAAGGCCTTTTTGTGTGACCTCCTTCCGTGGGAGTAGCCTCCATGTAGACATAATGACCTGAGGGCACACAAGGCTGTCAGTGTGGTAAAGTAGGTGAATGAGAAGGAGGCAAAGGGGCAGCAGTCAGATCATTAAAGACGGGATTTGTATTGTATTTTTTGTTTCTTTCTTTGTTGGTCGTGGGTTCTTCAACTCTTGTGCAATTCTCAAAGACCCCATCCTTAATGGTGCCTTCTGTCCCATTCACGTGAAACTGAGTATCCTTAACACATTACTGTCATTGGCACGAGGCATGTTTCCTGCTGTTTAACGAGTTGACAATTCAGATTACAATACGTTGAAAGAAGAAAAACAACCCCTCTGAATATACTTCTCATCGTTAAACCATTGACAGCTGAGACCTAGAAACAGCCAAGGGTCTATAAGCAAACAAACCACTGAGAGAAGAAAATAAGTAAACAGACAATAAGCTCCTGCATCTGGCAGCGAAACAACAACAAACATACACACACTCGTTAGCACTCACACCTAATAAACATTGTAGTCTCCAGAACAACAAGGAAAAACACGTAGCAACAAACTCGTTCATTCATAAAAGAACATGTAACCAAAAACAACATATGAATCTGCACCTGAAAAAAACTCAGGAAAAGGAAGTTGTTAGGGGAGGGGGTGTAGTTAGGGGAGCATCTGAAGATAAAAGGAAAGAAAATAGCCAGAGACAAAGGAAAAGAAGAGAGGAGATGTTTTTGTTTTATTTTTTGTCTTGTTTAGGCGGTGGAAAGGTGGGGATGCGGGAGGATGGAGAGAAGGTGGGGATAGCAAAGGAAAATGGCAAGTGCTGCACTAAAAATGCTCCGTTTGACTGAAAACCTTTTACTTATTGAATATTGCATACACCTTGGACAGTTGTTCAATGTATAGGAGCAGACGGTGCAATCTGGATTTATAAAACTCATGAACCCCGTTTGTACACGCACGCACGCACTCACACACCCACCACCACCACCACCATCATCACCACCAAACCACCATCATCATCATCACCACCACCATCATCATCATCACCACCACCACCACGCTTGATGACTAGAAGATATGATCATAACACAATGTACCGTGATCCGTGACACGGTAACAGTAGTTGTCAATGCACATTATTGGAGAT
>CM031614.1:62378233-62395733 GCA_018398815.1 Conus ventricosus
ACAGAGACGACAGACCAGTGCGTCGTACCCTCTGATTGCTAAGATGCTAGGCGTTACCAGATTTACATAGCGACTCTGAGTGAAACAAGACTTGCGGGCGACACACAGCTTTAAGAAGTTGGAGGAGGCTACACCTTTTACTGCATTGGGAATCCTGAAGAAAACCCAAGAACTTCTGGTGTCAGAATTGCAATTCGCACAAAGCTTGCCCGGAAGCTAGATAGCCTGCCACGTGGCACTAATGATCGCCGGATGATTGCAGCTTAGGCTTACAAAGGACCGCTTTGCCACCATTATCAGCGCCTACGCTCCAATAATAACAAACCCAGATGACTTCAAAGAAGCCTTCTATGAGGAGCTGAACCGTGTCAACACTGAGGTCAACCACAAGGACGAGCTCATCATCCTCGGGGATTTTAACACTCGTGTGGGAAGGGACTACTCCACTCGGCCCAACGTTCTTGGACGCCACGGCACTGGAAACTGCAACTCCAATGGTCTGCTGATGTTATCACTGTGTGCACAACACGCACTTTCCATCACCAACACCATCCTCCAGCAGGCAGACAAGTTCAAGAACACGTGGATGCACACAAACATATAGACTGGTTTTGATGAAAACGACCCAGAAATCAACAAGCACACAGACATACTCCACAAGACCAACAGAGATTACCTCAGCGACAAAACCTGCGAGAAGAAACAACAGAAGTACTAGCAAGCCAAGCAGCTCACCCAACAGAAGCTTCGGCAGATGAAGAACGATTGGTGGGATAACAAAGCAGAAAGTCTGCAAGCTGCAGCTGATATCAACGACATGAAGACATTTCATGAGGGCCTTCGCACCATCTATGGACCAAAGACTACTGGGTCAACACCCATTCGTGCTTCTGACCTGACCACTTTGCTGACAGATAAGACTGTCATTCTTGCTCGCTGGGCTGGGCACTTCAATGCTCTCTTGAATAGAGTCTCGTCAGTGTCTGAAGAAGCAATCACAGCGCTCCCACAGCTGCTAGTGAAAGAATCTCTGGCAGACCCACCCTCCAGTGCACAGACTGTTTAGAAGTAGTAAGGCTTTGATCCTGCTGTTTCATAATTTTCTGCACTTACATGTCACAGCGCTATCCAATGTACGCCGTTAAACTTGTTTTCCTGTTAAAAGTTTTTTTTTTTAATCTTCAAAGATAATTATAAGATCAGCGAAAAAGTTAGTGTTGTACCAGCAAAGACAGCAACACAATTGAGTGAAACAGTCCTAAAAACAAACTGTGCAGAAACTGTATTAATAACACGAGCAAAGTGGAGGAGAGGGAAAAAATCAACACGTATACATAATTTCATTTTATAACAAGTAAAAGCAAAAGAGTGGGAAAAGGTCGAAAAGAACTTTTGAAACCGTGGGAAAGGAAAGAACAATCAAACCATCAGGGTTGTGAGCATCAAGAGTGAACATAGCAATGCACCCATACACATATGTACGCATATGCATACATAAAAATTGATTCCAGAAATGTCCCTTCAGCCTGACAGCACATAGATTGTCTTTTTGTCAGTAACGAGGGCACGTCTTCGACCTTCTTCAAAGGATGTGAGAGCCAACATTTCGATGTGTCACAAACCATACAATGAATTCTGAAGACAAATGTTACAAGAAAAGTTTTCCTTAAGTGGCGTAAACCCACTGCATGCTATCGCCACCCAGTACACGTAGAGGCCGAGTCCTAAAATTGGACACATGCTTAAAGGTTTGTTGTTGTTGTTGTTTTAACCTGACTGGAGACAGATTCCTAATAAATATATCATCTATCATATCATCAGTTTACACTTTGAAAGCTAAAAAATCACGACCATATCTTTCATTTATTAACATCGAAATAAAATACGATCACTCCTTCTGCTTTTATGTATGTGTGTGTGTGGGAGGTGGGTAGGTGTGGGTGTGTAGACAGAGAGCGAGACAGAGAGAGAGCGAGAGAGAGAGAGAGAGAGAGAGAGAGAGAGAGAGAGAGAGAGAGAGAGAGAGAGAGAACCGAAAACAATATCCTAGTCTGGCATTTTACACTTCTGAAAAGTACAGGACGAACGTACTTGGTTACTGACATTTCCAAATCCTTGGCGCTTGTACGCTGCGAAAAAGTATCAAGATCTGCTAACAAACCCGTTCTAAGAGCAAGAACAGTGGTAACAGTTTCCATTCGCTGCCGTGAAAGAAGCCAATGTCACCACTCACCTGACAAGCACGCCCTGGGGTGCCGGTGACATTGACATTGACCTCGGCCTGTCGCCACCCTGCATTGTTATGTCCATGTGACCACAGCTTTTGGCCAAGATGGCGTCCGTTCGCGATGAACACGGCCAGAGTGTCGTCACGGTGATTGGGCACTTGATACCAGAAAGACACAGTGGCTGACCCACTGCCTTTGAACAACGCACGGCTTATCAGCTTCGCCTGGAAGTTGACGCCAGACCTTGACGATGCTGCTGCGTAGTGACCTGTTCAGACAAAGAAGGAAAAGGAAAATTTCGGTTTATTTGCATGCTGGGACTGCGGAAGGCCTGATAACAGATCTACAGGTGTGAAAATTGTAACTAGCAACAAAAAAAGCAAGTGAACTGCTACCAGTATTAAGACGTACAAACAAAACGTGTTTCAAGATCAGAATAATTACAGAATTCTCTTAAAACTGAACTAATAACCAACCAAGAGAATTCCATCTTTAAAAGAATTTTTACGAATATGGCTGTGGCCTGTTTTCCGTAAAACCGCCATACTATCCTCAAAGATTCATCACAAGCTGCAGATCATGGACCACTGAACATAACACTAACAATGTTGAACATAGGTCATGGAGAAAAACAAGACACGGGCAGGTTTTCCTTACAGCTGTCTTTCTCAAACAGACGAAGACAAAATGAATTAAAGCACGCATATCCTTTTTAAGGTTCTGGTAACATAATACAGATGCTTTAAGCGAATCTAAGAAAGAAGCTTTGATGAAATTTTTCAGAAGGATTTTACGGCGATGTTTTACTTGTTCATTTGTTTGGTTCGTGAGATTTTTTGTTTATTTGTTTGTTTGTTCATGAGAGCAGTGTCTTGCAAACTCATGGACCACCTCTTTCATCTTTTTGTATGCGTAAGTGTGCGAACGCTCAATGTCCCAATACTGCTTTCTTTCTTGGAATGTCTAATGCCCAATGCCCCTGTGGCATGCCTTTCATGACAACATTAGCGCAGCCATTGAAAAACACGTAATCCGGGTCTTGACTTATCAAGTATGTTGTAGACTGACCGAATGTTCATAATGACATTTCTGTACGCAGTAGGGAATGTTCAGCAATGCCTACCTTCTCTATGTTCATTATGGCATTTCTGTGGGCAATAAGGAATCTATAGCAGTACTTACCTCTTCAGTGTTCATCGTAGCATTTCCGTGTGCAATAAGGGATGTTTGAAGGTAACTACCTCCTCAGTGTTCATTATGGCACTTCTGTGAGCAATGCAGGATGTTTGAAGGTGCCTACCTCCTCAGTGTTCATTATGGCATTTGTGTGTGCAGTGGGGAATGTTTGGCAGTGTCTGTCTTCTTAGTCTTCACCATGGCATTTCTGTGTGCAGTGGCGAATGCACGATGAACACAGAGATGGTAGGCACTGCCAAATAATCTCCTATGGGGGAATGTTCGGCAGTGTCTGTCTTGAATGTTCGACAGTGTCTGTCTTCTCAGTATTCACCATGGCATTTCTGTGTGCGATGGGGAATATTTGGCAGTGTCTTCTCAGTCTTCACCAAGACCTTGTCCACAGAAATGCAATAATGAACACAGAGAAGGTAGGCACTGCCAAATATCCCCTATGGGGAATGTTCGGCAGTGTCTGTCTTGAATGTTCGACAGTGTCTGTCTTCTCAGTCTTCACCATGGCATTTCTGTATGCAGTTGGGGATCATGGCAGTCTACCTCCTCACTGTTTTGACTATGGCATTTATGCACACGATGGGGGATCTTTGGCAGTGCCTACCTCCTAAGTAGTCATCGTGGCATTTCCGTATGCAACATGGGATGTTTGGCAGTGTTTACCTCCTGAGTCTTTACTATGGCACTTCTGTATATAAGGGGGATGTTTTGGTGGTGATGTTTGGTAGTGCCCGTCTCCTCAGTATGTTCATCATGGCTTTTCTGTACGTAACGGGTGTTCACCATGGCGCTTGTGCAATGAGGGATGTTTTGCAGTACCTAGATGGGGGTGGGGGTGGGGGGAGAGGCAGCAGTGCTCACCTCCCGAGTGTTCATCATGGTGTGGTTATTGTAGCTTACCGCTCGTGGTGTCTATGGTGTATTCCTGTATTCTGCGCATCGCATTTCACTGTTATCTAACTCCATCGTAATGCCTTGCATTAAGTTGTATTTCAAAGCACTGGAACGCACTTGGTTTTTATAGTTTATCATATTCACTGTTTGTGTGTGGTCATGTTTTCTTTTCCGTATTGCATTATACTGGATCTAATTCCATCGTGTTCCTTGGCTTTCGGTTCTACTTAACGATCTGAAATGCACTTTGTTTTTAGCTTACCAGTCATGTGTTTTGTACTCTACCCTACATGTTCTGCATTCTGTGTAATTTCCTGGCATTGCTTTACATTCAGTTCTACTTAAAAGTACTGTAGTGAACTCTGTTTCATAGCTTACCAATTCATAGTGTTTGTGGTGTGGTCCCGTATTCCCTGTCTCAAGGTCCAGTTCCCTGTGTAAGAGGACGTTTTCTGGTTGCTCCAATAACACATCGAGTGATGTTCGAAGTCACATTGGTCTGCCACAGGGAAAACACAGAAGTCATAAGTCCTTTCTTTTTATTCGTTTATTGATGGTACTCTCCTCTCTCTCTCTCTCTCATCTCTCTTCTCTCTCTTCTCTCTCTCTCTCTCTCTCTTCTCTCTCTCTCTTTCACACACACACACACACACACACACACACACACACACACACACACGCATACGCGCGCGCACACACACACACACACACACACACACACACACACACACACACACAACACACACACACACACACAAACACACACAAACACACATACACACACAGCACACATGCATACAGGTATTTTTAAAGCACACTGGAGGTTGCAAACCACACGATAAAATCAAATGCAGACGTATCCAAACATAGAGTGCATTTTGTTTTTAATTCAGTGCTGCACTGATTTGGTTTCTTACACAAAAATAAAGCGTATGCATACAAACACATACACATGCAGGCACGCACACACACACACACACACACACACACAACACACACACACACCAAATTCGTCTCGTTTCGCTTGAGGTGAACAGATTTTAAACTGAAGAAGCCACGGACACGAGCCCGTGTGCACGCAGATTTACTCATTAAACTTGCTGGGCGTATTTAAATACCCGATGGAACAACTGTGGTATGGTGTGGTGTGGGGTGGGGTGGGGTGTGTGTGTGCGTGTGTGTGTGTGTGTGTGTGTGTGTGTGTGTGTGTGTGTGTGTGTGTGTGTGTGTGTGTGTGTGTGTTTGACGTGAATACCCTTGAAATAACTGTGTTCATTGTAGAAGACACATGGAAAGGAAAACATGACAAATTGCAGTCAAATGTATTCTTCCCCAATTTCGATCTAGCATCCAGCTTTCGTATGAGCCTGTCAAAATTTGGTTGGCTTAATTTTCCCCGTATCTGTAGATCAACAGCTCGATCATCCCCCACGGCCTGATAACTTGCCCTGCTTGACTAAGGTGTACCTGTCTTTGTGTGCGCACGCGGTCTTGACAGCCGTATGGCAAAACTTTCCTTTCGAAGTCCATCCCCCAGAATAAGAGCTTCTTTCTGTTGTGGAAGTATCGAGAGGGCGGAATGTCGAGCAGAGGGAATGTCGAGCAGAGGGAATATCGAGGCAGAGGGAATGTCGAGCATAGAGAATATAAAGCAGAGGGAATGTTGAGCAGAGGGAATGTCCAGCAGAGGGAATGTCGAGCAGAGGGAATGTCCAGCAGAGGGAATGTCCAGCAGAGGGAATGTCCAGCAGAGGGAATGTCCAGCAGAGGGAATGTCCAGCAGAGGGAATGTTGAGCAGAGAGAATGTCGAGCAGAGGGAATGTCAAGCAGAGGGAATGTCGAGCAGAGGGAATGTCCAGCAGAGGGAATGTCCAGCAGAGGGAATGTCCAGCAGAGGAAATGTTGAGCAGAGGGAATGTCGAGCAGAGGGAATGTCGAGCAGAGGGAATGTCCAGCAGAGGGAATGTCGAATAGAGGGAATGTCGAGAAGAGGGAATGTCCAGCAGAGGGAATGTCGAGCAGAGGGAATGTCCAGCAGACGGAATGTCCAGCAGAGGGAATGTCCAGCAGAGGGAATGTCCAGCAGAGGGAATGTCCAGCAGAGGGAATATCCAGCAGAGGGAATGTCGAGCAGAGAGAATGTTGAGCAGAGGGAATGTTGAGCAAGGGAATGTCCAGCAGAGGGAATGTCCAGCAGAGGGAATGTTGAGCAGAGGGAATGTCGAGCAGAGGGAATGTCCACGCAGACGGAATGTCGAGCAGAGGGAATGTCCAGCAGAGGGAATGTCGAGCAGAGGGAATGTTGAGCAGAGGTAATGTACGAGCAGAGGGAATGTTGAGCAGAGGGAATGTCCAGCAGAGGGAATGTCGAGCAGAGGGAATGTCGAGCAGAGGGTATGTTGAACAGAGGTAATGTCGAGCAGAGGGAATATTGAGCAGAGGGAATGTCGAGCAGAGGGAATGTCGAGCAGAGGGAATATCGAGCAGAGGAAATGTCCAGCAGAGGGAATGTCCAGCAGAGGGAATGTTGAGCAGAAGGAATGTTGAGCAGAGGGAATGTTATGCAGAGGGAATGTCCAGCAGAGGGAATGTCCAGCAGAGGGAATATCGAGCAGAGGGAATGTCCAGCAGAGAGAATATCGAGCAGAGGGAATGTTGAGCAGAGGGAATGTCGAGCAGAGGGAATGTCAAGCAGAGGGAATGTCGAGCAGAGGGAATATCGAGCAGAGGGAATGTCCAGCAGAGGGAATATCGAGCAGAGGGAATATCCAGCAGAGGGAATGTCCAGCAGAGGGAATATCCAGCAGAGGGAATGTCCAGCAGAGGGAATGTCCAGCAGAGGGAATGTCCAGCAGAGGGAATGTCCAGCAGAGGGAATGTTGAGCAGAGGGAATGTTGAGCAGAGGGAATATCCAGCAGAGGGAATGTCGAGCAGAGGGATTGTCCAGCAGAGGGAATGTCGAGCAGAGGGAATGTCCAGCAGAGGGAATGTCGAGCAGAGGGATTGTTGAGCAGAGGGAATGTCGAGCAGAGGGAATGTCGAGCAGAGAGAATGTCGAGCAGAGGGAATATCCAGCAGAGGGAATGTCGAGCGGAGGAATGTCAAGCAGAGGGAATGTCAAGCAGAGGGAATGTCGAGCAGAGGGAATGTTGAGCAGAGGGAATGTCGAGCAGAGGGAATGTCAAGCAGAGGGAATGTCCAGCAGAGGGAATGTCGAGCAGAGGGAATGTTGAGCAGAGGGAATGTTGAGCAGAGGGAATGTCCAGCAGAGGGAGTGTTGAGCAGAGGGAATTTCGAGCAGAGGGAATGTTGAGCGGAGGGAATGTCGAGCACAGGGAATGTCGAGCAGAGTGAATGTTGAGCAGAGGGAAATATCCAGCAGAGGGGAATTTCGAGCAGAGGGAATGTTGAGCAGAGGGAATGTCCAGCAGAGGGAATGTTGAGCGGAGGGAATGTCGAGCACAGGGAATGTCGAGCAGAGTGAATGTTGAGCAGAGGGAATATCCAGCAGAGGAATGTTGAGCAGAGGGAATGTTGAGCAGAGGGAATGTCGTGCAGACGGAATGTCCAGTAGAGGGAATGTTAAGCAGAGGGAATGTTGAGCAGAGGGAATGTTGAGCAGAGGGGAATATCGAGCAGAGAAATGCTAAGCAGAGGGAATGTTGAGCAGAGGGAATATCGAGCAGAGGGAATGTTAAGCAGAGGGAATGTTGAGCAGAGGGAATGTTGAGCAGAGGGAATGTCGAGCAGAGGGAATGTCCTGCAGAGGGAATGTCGAACAGAGGGAATGTTGAGCACTGGGAATTTCGAGCAGAGGGAATGTCGAGCAGAGAGAATGTCAAGCAGAGGGAATGTTGAGCAGAGGGAATGTCAAGCAGAGGGAATGTTGAGCAGACGGGATGTCGAGCAGAGGGAATGTCGAACAGAGGGAATGTCGAGCAGAGGGAATGTCCAGCAGAGGGAATGTAGGGAATGTTGAGCAGAGGGAATGTCGAGCAGAGGGAATGTCCAGCAGAGGGAATGTTGAGCAGGGAATGTTGAGCAGAGGGAACGTTGAGCAGAGGGAATGTCCAGCAGAGGGAAAGTCCAGCAGAGGGAATGTCCAGCAGAGGGAATGTTGAGCAAAGGGAATGTCCAGCAGGGGGAATGTCCAGCACAGGGAATGTAGGGTATGTTGGGCAGAGGGAATGTCCAGCAGAGGGGAATGTCCAGCAGGGGGAATGTCCACAGAGGGAATGTAGGGTATGTTGCGCAGAGGGAATGTCCAGCAGAGGGAATGTTGAGCAGAGGGAATGTTGAGCAGAGGGAATATCGAGTAGAGGGAATGTAGGGAATGTTGAGCAGAGGGAATGTCAAGCAGAGGGAATGTTGAGCAGAGGGAATGTCGAGCAGAGGGAATGTCCAGCAGAGGGAATGTCCAGCAAAGGGAATGTTGAGCAGAGGGAATGTCGAGCAGAGGGAATGTCGAGCAGAGGGAATGTCCAGCAGAGGGAATGTTGAGCAGAGGGAATGTCGAGCAGAGGGAATGTCCAGCACAGGGAATGTAGGGAATGTCCAGCAGAGGGAATGTCCAGCAGAGGGAATGTCGAGCAGAGGGAATGTCCAGCAGATGGAATGTCCAGCAGAGGGAATATCGAGCAGAGGGAATGTCAAGCAGAGGGAATGTCCAGCAGAGGGAATGTCCAGCATAGGGAATGTCCAGCAGAGGGAATGTAGGAATGTTGAGCAGAGGGAATGTCGAGCAGAGGGAATGTCCAGCAGAGGGAATGTCCAGCAGAGGGAATGTAGGGAATGTCGAGCAGAGGGAATGTCGAGCAGAGGGAATGTCCAGCAGGGAATGTCCAGCAGAGGGAATGTCCAGCAGAGGGAATGTCCAGCAAAGGGAATATCCAGCAGAGGGAATGTCCAGCAGAGGGAATGTCCAGCAGAGGGAATGTAGGGAATGTTGAGCAGAGGGAATGTCGAGCAGAGGTAACGTCGAGCAGAGGGAATGTCTAGCAGAGGGAATGTCCAGCAGAGGGAATGTTGAGCAGAGGGAATGTTGAGCAGAGGGAATGTCGAGCAGAGGGAATGTTGAGCAGAGGGAATGTCGAGCAGAGGGAATGTCAAGCAGAGGGAATGTTGAGCAGAGGGAATGTCAGCAGAGGGAATGTTGAGCAGAGGCAATGTCCAGCAGAGGGAATTCTGGACAGGGAAAGTATCGAACAGGGCGAGTACCGAACAGCGATAAGGTGGGGGCGTATTGAGCTGGGGGGGATACTGAGTGGGAGAACTTTTCAGCTGGGGGTTATTGAGCGGGGAAAAGAGTATCAATATGCATCTGTCAAATGGACACATGCAACTTTGACGTGATACGTTGACGAACTTTCGGGCCAGTATTTTGTCGCGTGTACCTATCCTGATTTTGAATATCAAAATGTAATTATGGTTTCCTTGCGTGTATGACACGTACATGTAATGAATGGGGAACCCGAGAGAGAGAGAGGAGAGAGAGAGAGAGAGAGAGAGAGAGAGAGAGAGGAGGGGAGAGAGGGAGAGGGAGAGGCAGACAGACAGACAGGCAGGCAGACAGACAGACAGTGACTGAGACATAGAGAGACAGAGATAGACTGAAAGAGAGAGAGACAGAGACAAAGACGACAGAGACGTGAGACAACACGGAAAGGAGGACTTTTGTTGTACCTAGTCCTTCCTCCGGCTCATGAAAAGAACAGGCTTACCCACGATTTTGTGACGTCACCCCACACGCCCTGCCTGTGATGTCATCAATGGCTATGTCACTTCTGTATCCGCTGCCCTTTATCGCTACAAACCTCAACTGTCACAGAAACACAGACCGACATGTACTGCGTCATCAGCAACGAATATCTCGTGTTTCAGTTTCAAATTCGTTCTAGCAAACCGACCACATATGGTCCCTTTTGTGGCTGTCGAAACGTAAACAGACTCAAGACTACAGACTCAAGACATCTATTCATATTAGGGCCTCTGCCCATCATGAAGGGGAATGTGAACATGTAACTGAGTCAAGATATATAACAGATTCAAATTACAAGCTAAGACGATATAAATGTGTTCATGTACCTTTCAATATGTCACAACACCTCTCATTTGAATCATTTTATGCATAAACAAAGAAAGATTACGCACATCTTCAAGTTCGGTCGATGACATTAACAAACTCAGCTGAAACAGTCTATAATATTTAGGCTTAATGAACGTTTCTCGAAAACGTTTATGAGCCGGGCAACAGAGAACAAAATGCACCTCACTTTCTTCGGGAGCGTGCCGGTGTTCCCCGGGTTCTATGTTCCCCAGTAGCGCTGTTCCCCGTGTCACTGTTCCCCGACCGAAAAAGCGTGCCGCTGTTCCCGTACCGGTGTTCCCCAGGTTCTCTGTTCCCCAGTAGCGCTGTTCCCCAAACCGATTTCAATGCACGTTAGCGCCAGTACGGGCCCTACTGTACAAGGAGAGGTTGCGCCGGGCACATCCCAAGGTAAACAAAATAATAGGGGGGAAAAATGCACATGCCCACCCCCCTCCCCTCCCCACCGAGAGAGCGAGAGAAAGAGAGAGAGCGAGGGGGGGGGCAATTTCGCTGTGAGTTGTTTGGTCAAATCAGTAAGAAAAACGGAATATTTCGATCGTGTATGATTCTAGAACGGAAAGCATGAATTTGTGACGCCAGAAAAGGGTTTTGACAGTGATGTGCTTCTTTATTACGCTTTGAACTCCTCTCCCTTTATATCACACTTTGCGTGAGCTACACCTTTTCTTTCGCAACGGGCCATTTTACTTTTAGACTGTCTACACAGACCTGATGGGTCATGCAAGTGCTGACCTGCTCGTTCCAGCGCTGTCCAGTCAGCATGAAACCCTCTTCTACGGCCCTCCCGCTCCACCCCCAATACCCCGACCCTCCCACCCCGCCCTCCCACTGCCTCGCCTATTAGCAATGAAAACAACAGTAACAACGTTTAAGTCAGCAAAACCCACCAACACCACCAACGGCAAAAACTTGGGGAACAGCGGGCCTGGGGAACACCGGGGCTGGGGAACACCGGGACCGGGGATTTGCGGGAATGGGGAACAGCGGGATCGCCACAGGGTGGGGAACAACGAAACTGGGGAACTTAGGGACTGAATTTCGATTTTTTCTTGAGGGGAACACCGGGACTGGGGAATATAGAGACTGGGGAACAAAGAACCTGGGGAACAGCGGCATGACCCCCTTTCTTCGCTGTCAGTACATAAGGGACAAATTAAATCGTTGAACATAAACGTTTTGTAACGGTTAGCGATGTAACGCCAGCTCAGAAATCCCGAGCCGAATCTAGTCGTAATATATTTTAGATGCTTATCAATATCTAAATGTATGTACACCACCGATGGTGTACCAGAGATTCATGTGTGCTTCCACTGAGGAGTGCCATGGCTGATTGTTTAGATTAACCGAGGGAGGTAGTCTGATGACCCCCGATGAGTTCGCCCAGTTGTGTGGCGATCTAAGGATACCAGAGATTCTTGTGTGCTTCCACTGAGGAGTGCCATGGTTGATGTTTAGATTAACCAAGGGAGGTAGTCTGATGACCCCCGATGAGTTCGCCCAGTGGTGTGGCGATCTAAGGAGGAATCCCTTTGTAGGCACTGACCGGCGACGGGCCGGAAATGCCAAAAGAGGGAATACTCTCGAGTAGACCGGGGAAGAGACCCGGGAAAGTTTGTGGGGGTGCCAGCCCCATTATGTAAGAGGAAGACCAGTAGTTGTGGGATGGGCTTACTATTTAGGTTGTTGGTCATCCTGGAGATTTTAAGGAAATAGTTCTGATAATTATTTTCTTATTTCAAACTGGTGAAACTTAGGATCACGCAATGTTTGAGAAGATGTTGTATGCTTAGGTTAGAGGGACATGCAGGTGATATGAAGTTTGTAGTTAATAGTTGCAGTTAAACATGTAAGACCCTTATAAATATTCATGAGGCGTAGGGATCTGACAGATGGCGTCCCTAGGTGACGCTAGGGACGCGTGGGTGCTCTGAAAGTTACGGAGTTATTCAGTCAGGCCCCAAATCTCAAACGGAGAGGACGACACCTTAGTCTGTGAAGTGTGGTGATGGTGTTCTGATGGCACCAGAAATGTAAGTTGATGCATTTTTCCATTTCGGTATTCTGACCGTGCATCTAAGTACTATGTACTTTGTGTTTTGCTATGTGCGCATTGTTATCATGAAATGAGATTTGATCGTTCCATGCTTTGTGTTCTTGACCCTTTGGGTTTTCTATAGGTTTTATTGAGCACTAAGATTTTGAAATTGTTTTAGAAGTCGAGTTCATATTTGAAGGAAAGACCTACTTAATTGCAGGATAGAAATTCAGTTAAGGATTCAGTTCTGTGACAATAAAAATATAAATAAATGAGATAAAATACAGAAGTTATTACAGAAATTATTAGTATTATGTTTATTGTAAATTGTTAAGTAATAAGTGAATAAGCAGATAGTATAGTGATGTAGTAGACAGACTATTAGTGGTGTTTGTAGAATTTTATAATTGAGCAGTTGAGAAGGAGTCGTTAAATGATGGCCGGTGAAACCATATTGTGATGTGTTATTGACTTATGGGCTATGGTAAAAGATGATTTGCATTGCTTTTGACCGGAGCGATAAGCCATGACTCTCTCTCTCTCTCTCTTCTCTCTCTCTCTCTCTCTCTCTCCTCTCTCTCTCTCTCTCTCTCTCTCTCTCTCTCTCTCTCTCTTTCTCTCTCTCTCTACTAAGTATATTTCTTTTCTGAAGAACATGTTACCATACCGGCTATAGGTATCTGTCTGCCTTATATACATGACGAAGGTTACAGGCTTGTTGCCTATATAGACTGTTTGCCTTTAATGTCGATGGAAACTGGCATATTTCTTTGTTGCTGTTCATGTTTTTCATTTCATGAGTCGAAGTGTTGTGTTGCGCTTGATTATGTTCACAGTCGATTCCTTTTGACTGGTTGTAATTTGGGGATGCAGTCTGTTATCCCATGTTGCTTAATTATAGAAGCGAAGGATGAGCAGTTATGATGGAACACATGGGATGAGGTGGAATAATTGTGTTAGGGATGTGAATCCCACATATTGGCAGTTGCTGTTCTGACTTAGGGCAGCACAGGGTTGAACCGTGTCTTGGAGGTTAGGTTCACCCTGGTTTCTGAGTGGTCGTTGTGTCACTCGATTAGTTCTTGTTTGGATAGGTTATCATTGTTGATAACCTCTGTGCAAATCCAATGCAAGAGACTAAAAGAGCTATAGTGGTTGGACCTATGATTCCGTATACCATAGTATAGCGCATTCCTGATTATGTGTCTCCTGAATGATATGCTCTGGCTTGCAGTAGAATGAGGGATACTTCATCCCTGAGACTGACCTAGCTTCGTAATTTTGCTAAATAATGTTTTTCTGTCACGTGGAAGGACTTATGAAATGATTCGGATGTATGTGAACTATGCAATGGTGTAAGATGCATTTGTGGTTTACGTTCGTTTGCATTTTCATTGACAGGCCACGGTTGCTAGAGCCCTTTTTCTTCTCGCCTTTATTTTTCCTTTTATTTTCCCTTTACTTTAACTTTTTTCCCTATTCCCTTTTTGTTGGGCATTGTCACCAGCCCCTTTTATGTGCAAAAAGCCGTAGACCAAATTAAAAGAAAGAAAATCTTCACTGGCCTGACTCATTTGTCTTTTTGGATGAACCTAGTCCAACTTTCTCCCGAACCCGATCTCCCCTTGTGCGTTTCTTTACAGTAGGAACAAGGGGAGGTTTACACTTTTGGCGCCCAATTAGGGACTAGTTGGATTAGGATAGTTTAATTAAAGGGCTCTAGCAACGTCAACCAGAAGGGCGAGCGATGTCCGAGGAAGAAGCCAGGCACCTTGCTGAGGCCGAAGACTCGGCACCAGCTGCAGTGAGAGGGGGAGGAAGACGTGGCGGCCTTACAGGACAAGCTGAGGCGACTGGAGGAGACGGCCATCCACCTTCAAACCCTCGGCGGACCAAAGGGCCATGCTTTAAGTGTGGTCTTGAGGGTCACTTTTACAGGGACTGCCAGAACCCAGCAACCCTCAACTGGTAGCCCAGAAGGACCAGGAGAGACGGCGCCGGAACAACGAATGGCGTCGGCGGAAGGGACTTCCAGAGGTCCCTTTAAACTAGGAGTAGACTCCATGAGTTTGGCTCTGGAACACGCTGACGCCCTGGAGACTTTGATGGGTTAGAGTCTTGGCTCTCAGAGAGCTGATTCGGTTAAAGCTCTTTAACAGGTCTAGGGTCTTACGTTCAATGTTGGCCCGCGATAGGAACTCCTAGGTTGGGGAAGTACAGCGTTTTTGTATACCCAGACAGTCATGGTATATGAAAAAAGGGTTTGTTTTCTTTTTATCACTTCAGTGACTATGTGCACGATGATTGGATTTCATTTTCGAGGTGCTGCATTTGTATTGTTGTGTGAAATTTTATTCCCATTTGAATTATTATTCCCATTGGCACAACCGATATTGAGTTGTCGATGTTTCCAATATTTTGTGAGGTATCTGTCTGCCTTATATACATGACGAAGGTTACAGGCTTGTTGCCTATATAGACTGTTTGCCTTTAATGTCGATGGAAACATCTAGCCTTGGAGGGGTATGTGTACACCACCTATGGTGTACCAGAGATTCATGTGTGCTTCCACTGAGGAGTGCCATGGCTGATGTTTTAGATTAACCGAGGGAGGTAGTCTGATGACCCCCGATGAGTTCGCCCAGTTGTGTGGCGATCTAAGGAGACCAGAGATTCTTGTGTGCTTCCACTGAGGAGTGCCATGGTTGATGTTTAGATTAACCAAGGGAGGTAGTCTGATGACCCCCGATGAGTTCGCCCAGTGGTGTGGCGATCTAAGGAGGAATCCCTTTGTAGGCACTGACCGGCGACGGGCCGGAAATGCCAAAGAGGGAATACTCTCGAGTAGACCGGGGAAGAGACCGGGGAAAGTTTGTGGGGGTGCCAGCCCATTATGTAAGAGGAAGACCAGTAGTTGTGGGATGGGCTTACTATTTAGGTTGTTGGTCATCCTGGAGATTTTAAGGAAATAGTTCTGATAATTATTTCTTATTTCAAACTGGTGAAACTTAGGATCACGCAATGTTTGAGAAGATGTTGTATGCTTAGGTTAGAGGGACATGTAGGTGATATGAAGTTTGTTGTTAATAGTTGCAGTTAAACATGTAAGACCTTATAAAATTTCATGAGGCGTAGGGATCTGACAGATGGCGTCCCTAGGTGACGCTAGGGGACGCGTGGGTGCTCTGAAAGTTACGGAGTTATTCAGTCAGGCCCCAAATCTCAAACGGAGAGGACGACACCTTAGTCTGTGAAGTGTGGTGATGGTGTTCTGATGGCACCAGAAATGTAAGTTGATGCATTTTTCCATTTCGGTATTCTGACCGTGCATCTAAGTACTATGTACTTTGTGTTTTGCTATGTGCGCATTGTTATCATGAAATGAGATTTGATCGTTCCATGCTTTGTGTTCTTGACCCTTTGGGTTTTCTATAGGTTTCATTGAGCACTAAGATTTTGAAATTGTTTTAGAAGTCGAGTTCATATTTGAAGGAAAGACCTACTTAATTGCAGGATAGAAATTCAGTTAAGGATTCAGTTCTGTGACAATAAAAATATAAATAAATGAGATAAAATACAGAAGTTATTACAGAAATTATTAGTATTATGTTTATTGTAAATTGTTAAGTAATAAGTGAATAAGCAGATAGTATAGTGATGTAGTAGACAGACTATTAGTGGTGTTTGTAGAATTTTATAATTGAGCAGTTGAGACAGGAGTCGTTAAATGATGGCGGTGAAACCATATTGTGATGTGTTATTGACTTATGGGCTATGGTAAAAGATGATTTGCATTGCTTTTGACCGGAGCGATAAGCCATGACTCTCTCTCTCTCTCTCTCTCTCTCTCTCTCTCTCTCTCTCTCTCTCTCTCTCTCTCTCTCCTCCTCTCTCTCTCTCTCTCTCTCTCTCTCTTTCTCTCTCTCTCTCTACTAAGTATATTTCTTTTCTGAAGAACATGTTACCATACCGGCTATAGGTATCTGTCTGCCTTATATACATGACGAAGGTTACAGGCTTGTTGCCTATATAGACTGTTTGCCTTTAATGTCGATGGAAACTGGCATATTTCTTTGTTGCTGTTTCATGTTTTTCATTTCATGAGTCGAAGTGTTGTGTTGCGCTTGATTATGTTCACAGTCAATTCCTTTTGACTGGTTGTAATTTGGGGATGCAGTCTGTTATCCATGTTGCTTAATTATAGAAGCGAAGGATGAGCAGTTATGATGGAACACATGGGATGAGGTGGAATAATTGTGTTAGGGATGTGAATCCCACATAATTGGCAGTTGCTGTTCTGACTTAGGGCAGCACAGGGTTGAACCGTGTCTTGGAGGTTAGGTTCACCCCGGTTTCAGAGTGGTCGTTGTGTCACTCGATTAGTTCTTGTTTGGATAGGTTATCATTGTTGATAACCTCTGTGCAAATCCAATGCAAGAGACTAAAAGAGCTATAGTGGTTGGACCTATGATTCCGAATACCATAGTATAGCGCATTCCTGATTATGTGTCTCCTGAATGATATGCTCTGGCTTGCAGCAGAATGAGGGATACTTCATCCCTGAGACTGACCTAGCTTCGTAATTTTGCTAAATAATGTTTTTCTGTCACGTGGAAGGACTTATGAAATGATTCGGATGTATGTGAACTATGCAATGGTGTAAGATGCATTTGTGGTTTACGTTCGTTTGCATTTTCATTGACAGGCCACGGTTGCTAGAGCCCTTTTTCTTCTCGCCTTTATTTTTCCTTTTATTTTCCCTTTACTTTAACTTTTTTCCCTATTCCCTTTTTGTTGGGCATTGTCACCAGCCCCTTTTATGTGCAAAAAGCCGTAGACCAAATTAAAGAAAGAAAATCTTCACTGGGCCTGACTCATTTGTCTTTTTGGATGAACCTAGTCCAACTTTCTCCCGAACCCGATCTCCCCTTGTGCGTTTCTTTACAGTAGGAACAAGGGGAGGTTTACATGTAAATAAGGTTTTAAACTGTCGTCACTAAAAAGTTCTACACAAGTTGAATCTATCACTAGTTTGAATATG
>CM031614.1:62400733-62415733 GCA_018398815.1 Conus ventricosus
TTTTCAATCTCGTGGGTAGCCTAGGTGGAAAGAATGTTTGTGTTAATTTTTCATGTCTACATTATAGAAAAAATGTTTATTGTGCGTGGAGGGTCAGCAAGTTGCCCCAAGATGGATCTCCCGTATGATTGTGTGTGGATTGTATTGTACTTTTTGTTTTGTGTTGTTTTTTTTTGCAGTAGTGTTTTTGAGTCGACCAGAAATCAAACAAACATGGTTTATCTTTTCCCAAACTTTTGTGTGATGACAAGGTGGTTGAATGCCAAACTGTCAATTTTGGTGGGATGACAACGTGGCTGAAAGCAAATGTGTACGTTATTAAAAAATCGGAGTGAGGTATACTGTGCATGTGACATTTTGTTAATGACTGTATATATTCTATTACTATCATGTCACATGTTTCATTTTTTTGTCAACTGTTCTACTTTCTAAGCATTTCCCAGTAACATCTACTTTAAGTCTGTTAAGCCTGCGTGCTTTCTTTTTCTGGACTCGCATGCTTGCGTTTCTTTTTCCAGTGGAATATTGTGGGGAACTCCTCTTATAGTAAACAATGGCAGAAAGCAAAAAAACCAACAAATCATTGGGATTTGAAATATCTTCATTTAACTGTAATGGTCTTAATGACTTTAAAAAAAGAAAAGACATTTTGAATTCCTTAGAAACAAAAGAATATTTATATTATGTTACAAAAAACACATCTTCCTGTTAAACAAGAAAATTTCATCAGTCCAACTGGGGGTATTCTTTATGGTTGGCAGGTAGTGAAACTAATAAAAATGGAGTGGCAATATTATTTAAGAATATTTTGAGTACAAATTTACACAATGTAGCCAGGGATCCTGAGGGTCATTTCTTCTTTGGACCTAGAATTTCTTAAAAAAAACGGTTTACTCTTGCCAATATATATGGCCCATGCTCTGGGGATAACCCTGATTTCTTTGAATCCTTAACTGCTAAACTTGAACAGTTTGGAAATGAAAGTATGATTCTGGGTGGTGACTGGAATGTAGTGCTAGATTGTAAGTTAGATTCCAGAAACTATACTAGTACATCAAACCGGCCCTAGTTTCTCGAAAAGGGCAATACTGAACATGATGACGAAATTCGATTGATAGACATTTTCAGAACATTATACCCATCTTTAAGAAAATATACCTGGCGTAAATTTTAAATTTAGCATTAAACAAGGTGGGGGTTGGACTTCTTTTTGATATCAAATAACTTACTTCCAGATATCAGTGGCTCTAACATAGGTTCTAGTTACAGGTCTGATCATGCCTTAATCAACTTGATTCTGAAGGAAGGTGAGAAGCAAAGAGATAGACAGTTTTGGAAAATTAAAAACTCACTACTGAAAGATAAGAAATTGTATGTGAGGTTAAAATTTGTTATACTAAAATTAAAAAAAGAATACGCCTCTACCAGTCTATAATTTGAAAATATTAATGAGGTACCAAACGATATGGTTCAGTTCTCTATTTCAGATCAGTTATTTTTTGAAATGCTGCTTCTGAAAATAGAGAAAAACAATATCTTACTCATGCTTCAAAAAGAAAATGGAAACAGAACTTGAAAAGGAACTGGAACAAAAATTTTAAAAGTCTAAGTGTAAATGTTAATGAAGATAACCTGGAGGAACTAGAGCATCCAAAGTGCAGCTCAAGAAATACGCGAAAAGAAAATAGAAGGCATGTGATAGTTGATCAAGGATAAAATGGCTTCAGGAGGGTGAGAAGCCTAGTCATACTTTTGTGGCATGGAAAACCCAGAAACTTTATTGACGCTCAATGAGTTATCTGGAGAATAATGATGGTAAAAATAAATCGGATCAAAAATGCAGTTCTTAAAGAAGTTGAAAGTTTCTATCGGCTAGTTGTATTCCGAACATTAGTGAAAAATGTTGATCTTGGACCAATTGGGAAGACAAACAAATTAACTCAAGAAAAAGCATCCCGTTAGAGGGCCCGCTAACTTACTGTGAAGTGGGAGTAACACTGAAGAAATGAAAAAATAAAAACAAAAACCCTGGATCTGATGGTTTACAGTAGAGTTTTATAAATTTTTCTTCACTGATATTGGCTCATTTCTTGTCAGGTCTCTAAACGATGGATTTGATAAGCAATGTATGTCAAACCACACAGAGACAGGGCATTATTATTTGCATACCCAAAAAATGATAAGCCAAAACAATACTTAAAGAACTGGAGACCCATTTCTCTCTTGAATCAGGTACAAATTGGGGTCTGCCTCAATAGCCAATCGCATAAAAAGCATTTTTCCTAAAATTATTCACGAAGATCAGAAGGGCTTTTGGCAGGGCGCTACATAGGTGAAAAAATAAGGAAAATCTATGACCCACTTCAGCATTCCCGGGGGGGAGCGTATTCCTGGTTTACTTCTCAGCATTGATTTTTTAGAAAGCGTTCGATTCTATCGCTTGGTCCTTTTTGAAAAAGGCATTTAAAATTCTTTTAAATTTGGCCCTGACATTATTAAATGGACTTCTACTTTTTTATAAAAACATAACAACCTGTGGGTCCGTTAATGGAACAATACTCCAGTTGGTTCCCTATCAGAGTGGAGGCGACAGGGGGATCCATGCTCACCGTATTTTAAATTAATGGTGCAGAGGTCTTGTCTGTCTTAATTAGACCGCATGAATGATATAAAAGGAATTCAGGGGAGGGAGCAGGGGGTCCCTCCTGTCGCAATTCGCTGATGATACTAAATCTGTCTGGATGGCACAGAAAAGTCATTTAAAGCAGCTATTAATGTTGGGTTGAAAAGCTTTGCACACATATCGGGTCCCAAAATCATAATAAAAAAAACTAAAGTAGTTTGGTTTGGAAGTAGAAAAATTCTACACACAGGTATTGCGTGATGAGAAACTTTTGCTGGAACCCAGGGATTTTAAGATTTGGGCATTCAATTTTGCCTAGACTTCAATAGGATGATTGAAATAAATTTTCCCTGGGAAGTTACTTAACATTAAAAGACTATTAGGGAGGTGGGGGCCAAAAGGGGATCTCTCTCCTCTGGGTAAGATAACAAATTATTAAAAACTCTTGTTGTATCAAACTAACATACTTATTATTAAACTTGCCTGATCCATCACAATTTTGTCAACGAACTACAAGTGTTTGTTTCTTTTTTATGGAGTGATAAGCCTGCAAAAATTTAAAAAGAAGCAATTTTGTGTAAAACCCATATACTGGAAGGCGGGTTACAAATGATTGATTTGCATGCTTATATTGCTTCATTTTAAATTGTCATGGTTAAAAAGACTTAAATTTTGGGGGGAAGCTTGCAAAGGTTTATTATATGCATTATTTCCCAACTTTTTGAACTGCCAAAACTAGGCGAGGAATATGTGCATGTTTGTTTGAGGTCATGTAATAACTATTTTGGACGATGTACTAACATTTCAGCGCTGTATGCAAAATGCCTCCCCTGAGCCCTGCAGAGTTCCGGCTGAAAGTATTCACTACAACAAACAATAATAAGGGCAGACATGTTGTTTTTATCAAGGGATGGGTTGATGAGAACATCTTGTTTATTCACAGCTATTCAGTGTTGCTGAGAACAGATTCTATACCTTCGTGAATTTCAAGATCTTCATCCAAACTTACAACCAATTTTTTTTGTATACTGGGTAAATTTTTAATGCTATAACTGGCATCAACGGAAATGTAATATTCAGTTGGTAGATGATAATGGGTCATAGAAACAAAAATTTGGAAAGCTGTAAAAGGGAAAGGGAAACAAGAGCATACAGGGAATACTTTTGAAATTGATGTGTTGTCTGCAGCGGGGCCTAAAATGGAACCTTAGTTTTGAAAATTTGAAACTGGTTCAAGATTTTTTAAACATTGTAAACTTTTCACGACACAAAACTGAAATGGTTTCAGCTGCGTATATTACATCGTCTTTTGCCAACAAGAAAATACTTTATGACTGCAAGCTTGGTGAAGACCCAATTTGTAATTTTTGCCAGGAAGATATTTTAAACATCCAACACTGTTATGGAAATGTACAAGTGTACAGAAATTCTGGCTTTATATAATGCATGTTCTGACCACAAAAATGTGAACACTGTGAAAATTTGGCTCTGTCAGAGGAACTGATCTTGTTTGGATACAAAGATGGTGTTTATAACAGATTTTGGGCTTAATTACATCTTATTAACTGCAAAATTCTATATATTTAAATCTTACATGGCAAAGGATGTACCCAGTGTGCAAGGTTTTCTTTGTGTTATGAAAAGCCCGATATTCTGACCTTAAATTTATGCATTCATTACAGGGTAATATTCTCAATTCTGTGAACAATGGTGGGGATACCATGGTTTATTTTGAAATATCTTCATGGCACATGTTTTTTCCTCTCGTTTGCACGGGGGTAGGAACCCCAACCTGGGGAGGTTTGTGGGTTTTGACCTTCTTTTTTTTTTTTTTTTAACTTCTTTATCTTTTTATATTTTAATTTATCTCTATTGCAGTTTACTTGTTCATTATTGTTTTGTTTGTTTGGTATATTTGAGTGTGTACGAAAGGGGTGCTGTTTTGAGTTTGAATGTTTGGAATTATTGAATGGTTTTCTCCTCTACGGTGTTTTATATATGTATGTATGTATATGTATGTTGTATATATGTAAGTATGTGTATGTATTTGTATGTATGTATTATATATATAATTTGTTATAATATATATATATATATATTATATATATATATATATGTGTGTATATGTATATATATATATCTTATTGGTATGTGTATGTATGTGTGTGTAAAGTGTATGTATATATATATATATTATATATATATATATATATTATTATATAATATATATTAAAATATATATATGTATATAATTTATATATGTATTTATGTTGTGCATAAAAAAACCTTCATAACTGTTGAAGGACCCATTATTGGTCCCTATTTATGTGTAAGTTGGAAGGAAATAAAAATGATAAGAAAAAAAACAAAACAAAAAACTAAAAAAGAACAAAACAAAAAAAAGCAAAACAAAACAAAACAAACAACAAACAAACAAACAAGCAAACAAAAATCCAAACCAACCAAACTAAATCAAAACCTATCTGCACTTTGTTCGTGGTAACCTGTTTGTATTTGGGTCATAGCTTTGTACATGTGTGTGTGTGTGTGTGCGTGTGTGTGTGTGTGTGTGTGTGTGTGTGTTTTGTATGCGTGGGGTGCGTGCGTGCGTGCGTGCGTATGTGTGTGTGTGTGTGTGTGTGTGTGTGTATGTGTGTGTGTGTGTGTGTGTGTGTGTGTTTTGTGTGTTGTGTGGGGTGTGTGTGTGTGTGCGTGCGTGCGTGCGTGCGTGCGTGGGGCGGGGCTTGCGCTTGCGTGCGCTCTCTTGTATGTCACATAGAATTCGGTTTTCCTTTGAAGATGAAAATGAGGGCTTTGATGTATCCAGTTAAGATGTAAACTTTTTTGAATGCATTTAAAGGTCTGAAGACTTAAACTAATGTTTGTATGGTATCTGTGAACATTACATTCCTTAAATTATGTAGAACACTTCATGCCATAGTACTAACTCTTTGTAAAAAATATGAATTATGTTGTCTAGTTTTGCTTTAATCGATCCTTCGCACGCCATTGTAAATAATACAGCAAGATACCATGTTGAAATGTGATGTGATGTGATGTGATGTGATGTGTGATGTGATGTGATGTGTGTGTGAGTGTGTGTGTGTGTGTGTGTGTGTGTGTGGTGTGTGTGTGTGTGTGTGCGTGAGTGTGAGAGAGAGAGAGAGAGAGAGAGAGAGAGAGAGGAGAGAGAGAGAGAGAAAGAGAGAGAGAGAGGAGAGAGAGAGAGAGAGAGAGAGAGAGAGAGAGAGAGAGAGAATAAAAATGATATTGTGATGGACGTTGATTACTATAAGTCCGTTGATGTTCTGAGCATTGTAAATAATGCAGTTGTAACTGTGATTGATGTTATGAATCCTTGCTGTGTGATTGAAGAATGTTCGATTTAATATTTATTTGATTCAATAAATTTTTGAAGAAAGCAAAAAAAAAAAAAAAAAAGAAAATGTTCCAGCAGTCAAGGGATTGATCACTTGACACATAGGACCTACATCCTCGGTTTGTTTTGTTATGGGCCAATAATAGGCCGCACATACATTTCACATCAGCGGAATTGCTGCCAAAGTGACTGTTGGCTCTGACCTGATGAAAGGCACACACAGATTCTCAGGATGTTCCACTACAATCATTAGCTGCTGGCCTCTGAAGCTCTTCTCACTGCGGGCCAGTCTCTCGCTTAAGTGCGAGAAAAAGATCTTGTTCTGGCACTCGCCGTTTCCCTAGTGGTCACACCAGGCAGGTTCGCAGAAAAGCAGTATGCAGATTGACTGGCTCAAGCCAGCTTGTGTAATGCGTTCCCCACGTCGGCGGCTCATTCCACGTTATGTATTCAATGCCTGTTGAGGCATTTAGACTATGTGGCTCAGGGACGAATATGAAATTATAAGTAGAGCTATGTTTGACTCAAAATCTGAAAGCAAAAATAAATGCGTGATCTTGGTGAACAACAAAATCAAAAGAAAATCATGCATAGAGCAGATGGAGCGGCAAGCCGAGGACCACATGACCTTCACCTTTGCTCTTTTAATTACTGATCATTATTGCAGTGGCTGGTGCCTTGCCTGAAAATTTTGAGAAGTTCTTGCTCTTCCTTCTGGGTTTCGCCCCTTATGATTTGAAAAAACAAAAAAGGAAAAAAAAAAATTTGAAAACAAGCACTTAAAGCAAGAGATTCTGTTTAGGCAAATTTTCAAGTAAAATGACTATTTTAAAATTTTCCCCCCCATTCCATCTGGCCTTGCCTATCAGGGTTCCTTCCCTTTATTTGGGGTAGTCTTATGCTGGGGGAAAATGTAGTGTGGTACAAATGCGAGGCGCATGGCCACAAAACGGATACCCTCAAGTTTTAAGCAAAGGGGTACAAAAACTTTTACATGTATTATACTGCCATTTTCTTTTTTTTTTCTTTTTTCCCCCAAAACCATTCCAATGGGTACAAATTCATTCTCCATGGCTGTTTTTGGGGGGAAAAGCCGAAATGTAATTGTCCTAAGCAGGAAGCGAGTAAGACAAGCTGTTCACAAATACTGATTTGTTCTTTTGTTGTGCCGGGAAATTCCCAGCTGCGCTTTGTTTTATAGGCCTTGTATTTCCCTTTCTTTTTTTTTTTAGGGGGTTGAACCTTACTTTTACGAATTTCCTTCCCAACTTTCTCTTTTGCTTTTTAAAATTTTGTATGTTTAAAAAATTGGCTCAAAAACTAAAATCCAAACAGAAAAACCAACTACATTTATAAAAAAAAAAAAAAAATAAAAAAAAAACGGTCGTCTGCTAAAACCAAAAAGGGGTTTTTCCCCCTTCCCCGGCACGCAATCTGTCGAAGCTCCCTTGGGTTCCCAAAAGGGGGTCGTTTTGCCATCCTTTTGGGCTATTGGGAAATGGTCGCGCGTTTCTTGAATTGTCTGCTCAGCTGCGTCCGAGGGCGTTTTTTGGGCTTTGGTTTTACATCTTCTAAGAAAGAGGGAGTGCAGCGCCCCAAAAGAACCCAAGAAAAAGAAATTGAGATCGACGCAAAATACGGGAGCCCCAAAACGATCTCGTCGATTCTTGACGAAGGAAAGGACGAATTTACTTTTTTTTAACTTTACTTCAAAAGGGAACCGCCCCACTGAAAAATGGACTTTTATTTTTCAACTGCTGGTGTTTTCCCCTTTTTCCAAAAATATGGTTCACTCAAAAACGTGGGTACCAGCGCGCATTTTAAAAAAATAGAAAAAAAAATAAAATAAAACGGGGCGACTCAACTTTTGGGCCCCCGGGAGCAAACTTGGAAAACAAGGGGTCCACTGATTTCTTTAAAATTTCGGGGGAGAAAAAATAGAAAAACGTCAATATGCAGTTTAAAAACTGTCGAATAAACCCTTTTTTTTTGAAGGGAATTGCCCTGGCAATCTTGATGGCCCCCGGGCGGATTCCCACCTACAGAAGGGGGATAAAAAGAATGTAAGGGGCGTCTTATTTGAGCGGTTGGAACTTACCGCCACTCCGGGTGCTTTTTTATTCATACTATTTTTCCATTGGAAAAAATTATTTTACTTGCCTTTGAAAAAGGTGTTAAGTTTAATAAAACCCTTTTTCCTCCTTCTAGGGTTTCCATTCAATTTTCCCTCATTTCTTCCTAGTATTCCCCTTTTCCTGTGGGGTTTCCCCTGTTAGAAACCGTGCCTCTTTTCGAATCTTTTCAAGGTTAAACAATGCCTTTTAATGGTAAGGTTTCCCAAATAAAACCTTTTCCAGTACGGCTAAAACCAGTTTTTGTAGCAGTCGTTTTAAAAACCCTTTTGGGGGCATTGATACCTGTATAAGAAAGCTAAGTGTTTTGCTTTCTTACATACTAAATTTGTAATGTTCTTTCCTTTTGAGACACTATCTAAAATCACGCCTAAATATTTTCAGCATTTTTTTTTTAAGAAAATATTAGGTTTTAAAAATCTGAAAATTGGGGGCGTTGTTACATTACCAACACTTGGCATTTTTGGGGGAGAAATTCCTTTTCCAATTTCTTTCCCACTCTTGAAAGCTTTTAAAATCTTGTAGAACCTTACATTTTTCTTCGATTGTTCTATTACTAAACTGTCACGCAAAAACCCTTATAGTATTCCGGGGAAAATTTCACTTATGTCTTTTATATAAATTAAAAAACAAGGGCCCCAAAAGCCCTTTGGGAAAACCTAAAAACTGGTTTAAAAGGGATACGACCCTTCCACAACAACTTTCTTTTTTCCCCCAAACAGGAAACGGGCCCTTTTAGCAAAGAACCGCCAACCCAATGTTTCTAATTTAAGCAGCACCCTCAGGTCAACCAAATAAAAGGCTTTAGAAAAATCTAATAAAATTTGATCTTTTGCTGTTTTTGTTAAGACAGTTACAAAAAATTTTGGATTGTTAAAAATTGGGGTCCACAACTCCTTCGCGCAAAAACCCCATCGGGGCGTTTTAAGAACATTTTTTCAAGATGGTCCTTTAAGCTACAATAATTATGTTTCAAAATTTTACGTTGGGATGTAAGAGTACAGGCTAAGTTCCTCTTTGTTTTGTCACCCTTTTTGAAAAGGGAACAATCTCGCATCCCCCTCACAGGTATTACCCCGGGCCCGTGAAGCTTGGTAAAGAATTGGTATACTCACCAATTATTCACAAAATTTTTAAGAGCTTCCAGAACGCCATCGGGACCATAGCTTTTTTTCATTGATATTGGTCAGAACTAAATACCCTGCTTTGTTTCTTGATTTACATTTCGGGTTATCATCACCCTTTTATCCCCTTTAAATTTAAAGGGTTTTGGGATTTGGAAAAAACGAACAAAACTGCTTTTTTAAATAATTTCGCTTTCCCTTCGGCCCGATTAGGTTATTCGGGTTGTTTCTCGGGTCTGGAACCCCAATGTTGTCCTTCTCTTACTCCTTATTGCCCCAAAATTTTTGTTTTGATCACCTTTCCCAAAAATCATCGATTAAAAAATTTGGGATGAAAAGTCCTTCTCTTGACACCTTCTCTTAATCGTTTATACCTAACCGTTTTTTTTTCGATTAGGATGTTTTTTCCCTTTTCTTAAAAGAAGTTTTTTTCCCTTTCAAAAACTTTTAGTTTTTGTAGAATCCATGGCTTGGTTTTTGCTTAAGTATTTTAGTAGGTATTTTGTCATCCAAATAATTCCAAAGTTTTTTTTATCCCTTCCAAAAACACCGACTTACTTTAACACAAAGGGGACCTAAAAAAAAAGACGATGAAACTGGGATCCCTGCCAATTTTGGTAAAAACTCTTTGGTTCCGGTCTGATGGTACGTTTAAGGTTTTTCTTCGAAAGGGTTTAAATTGTCCTTTAAAGAACTAGTCAGATCACCCAGGCCTCAATTAATTCCGATTTGCCTAAAGCGCCGGACAAATTGGGAAAAAAAAAATCCGGGGTCCTTACCACGAGTTGGTGATTCAACGATGACAATCCAAGGGCTTTGGTGGGGATCAAAAAACGAGTATTAAATTTTTACTGATTGTTTCCAAATAGGCATCTTCACCCAAACATATCTTAAATTTAAAATCCCACCAAACCAAAAATTGCCTTTCCTTTTTCCAAAACAAGTTAGAAATGTCTCGCAGATAACGAAATACTTTTATCGATCTGGGGGCTGAAAACGATCCAAAAAGACGTTCTCTTTTCTTAAAATTAATCCTACAAAAAAAATTTCACATTTTTTCCCTTTATAAAAAAACTCACTGGGTAAGTTTTTTCCCCCGGCAACAGCTCCCCACCCTTTTTTAAGTCTGTCCTTTTTATAAATACAAAAACCTCCTTAAAGTTTACTGCGGATGTTCCCCTTTCTAGCCAAATTTTTGTTCCCAAATTTCAACAACTTTTTTTTTTGGTGACTAAATTAAGTTCTTTTTCCTTTTTTTTATAAAGATTGAAAATTTTTTACATGCATGGTGTGGTTTTTGCGAGGGGCAGGAAGTTGTTTTGTCCGGGGAAGTTAAAAACCCGTTTCAACTTTCCGTGGGTTTAATGAATTTTAAAAAAAATTGGGGGAACCCGCAACAGACACACACCCAACCCGAACATTTCCCCGGAGGGCGCATTTGACGTCAGCACGGGCCCGCCCGGGCCCGGCTCGGCCGGGTTTCCCACCCGGGACGCTGCGAGGGGCCCCCACCTCCCCCACCTGAAAGGGGGCAATTTTCCCCGCAGCTCCTACATGCGTACCAGAAGGTCCGCATCAAAACGAAAACCCCCTTTAAAGGGCGGGGATAAACAAACTGCCCTTTACCCGAGCTCTGCTTGACCCTTTGGGGGGACAGGTACTGGCCCAAAAAGTATTTTACGCTTTATTTGTGGGGAAAGGGGTGGTTTTTATGGTGGTGTGTTGCGTGGGGGGGGGTGTGGTGGTGTGTGTTTTGGTTTTGGGGTTTTGTGTGTGGTTGCGCGGTTTCAGGAAAAAAAGAGGCAGGGAAAGAGAGAGAGACAGGTACCTGGCACGCCTATTTGTTTTACTTTTAACTATGGGCCCTTTTCATTAAAAATTTCCCTTTGTCGGCGTTAAAGCAGCTGCATAAGTTGATCTTGAGCCCTTTTACTTTAAAAGGTTTTTCAAACATCAAAGAAGTGAGTGAACAAATAGTCCCATACAGACGACGATTTGAAAGGGGAAAATCCATGTGCAGTTTACATGAGTCTCTCGCACCATTTCATAAAATACACTACCCGAAAGGTACAAATAAACCGTAGAAACGATCAAACATCTTTCGTAAAGGAAAATGACGACCGCAACAACAGCTTCTTAGCCCCGCGGTGAGCTGATGGATTGCAAAAAGATTCCTGGTTAAATTGGGGAAAGTATTACTAAGCAACCCAATTTCCCGTAATTGGGGAAAACCCCCCGCCCTAATAATTGGTTTAAAAAAACAGACTTTGGCACTTGGTAAGAGGGAAAAAAAATTTTTGAACAAAACTACACTGCACTTTTCATAGCAAGTGGGGAGAACAAATCATCCAAAAAAATAAGAGACTGTAATTTTTTTTTTTAATTTCTGAATCGGACTTGCAGGAGCGACAGGTTTTTACTGGGTTTTTGGGGCTTTTAAGTTTGATTCCACCTCCTTTTAACTGACCCAGCGCCACACCCCCGGGAAACGCCGCTACATCAATGTCAAAAGGGATACACACATTTTAAAACGTCTCAAACGACCAAAAAAAACACTTCAGTGATTACCTGAAAAAATACCTACGTAAAAAAAAGTGAAGGCTCTTTAAAGCTTTGTTTCAACCCCCTTTCGATTTCCCTTCACTAAAGGGAACTGGAAAAAAAAAAACTGACTGCAACCTTCAGAATGGACAGGGAAAACATTTTTGGGGCCCCCAAACCTTGGGAGCAACCGAACACTGGGGAAAAATGTGAAATTCCTTCAGTTTCCGCCCTAGCTAAGGGGGAAAAAGAACGCGAAATTTAAAATTGCTGACGACATCTGGGAAAACAATTATGTGGGAAAAATTTTTTGGTCGTTACATGCTTCGGAACTGTACCAACCACCATGTTTTTCGCGGGTTTTTGGTTATTCCCCTTTCTGTCAACCAACCCCTTTTAATGATGTTTTAGTTACTTCATTCGTGTACAAAACACTCGGGGCAAAAGATATTTAAAAAATAATGATTATTAGATAATGAAATAACAAAAACGGCTTTTTTTTGGCCATACCGAACCATTTTTTACCCGACGAATATTTTCAACGCCTTTTTCACGTTCTATGCCTCTTTTATTTCTCTTTGCCCCCGTTTAAAGCAAAAAACGGGGTAGGAGGAAGACCTTGTAAAGACAAAAAAGGTTATCCCCGCAAAAAACGATAAAGAAAAGCATGCATTTCCACCTCTAATGTCACCTACAACAAAAAAAAAAACACGACAACAACACAAAAAAGAGAAAGAAAAAAAAATATAAAAAAAAAGAAAAAAAAATCAGCTGTTTAAGGGAGTTTTTCTATCCATTGAACGCTTCACCCCCTACCATCCCCGCCGCCTTTCCTATATATTTTTTTCCATCTCTCTGTGTGTGTGTGTGTGTGTGTGTGTGTGTGTGTACTTACTGGCCCTCCCATAGCCAGCGGATATAGGGACATAGACATGAACATAAACATTACTGCTGTCGAACATGTTCTGTATTATTTTAATACAAATTCCTGGAGTTGTTTCCCTTGTCTAATTTCAGCACGAATTCTACGTGCTGGAATATGACGAATTTACAGCGTTTACCATGTCGCAGCTGAGAGTGAGTTTCAAGCGAGAGAGAGGTCTGCACTTCACAAAAAACAAAAAACAAAAAAACAAAAAAAGAGAGAAAAAGAATCAAACAAAGAAGCAAAAATCCACGAGCTGGGAATCACTATTTCACTGACTGTTTCAGAGATATTTCAAAAGTATGCTTGCAGCGGCGTGGAGAAGGCTGTCAAGAACAAGTGGTCAGCGTTTTGCCCTTTCAGTTAGTGACCATGTATACATTTCCGCGGTTTCAGCATTCTTAACAACAAACTGAGCTTGCTCTACTCAACGTTAGCCGTTTGGTGACCAAGGGACACAACTTTCCGACGGCATGTGTGGCTAGAAAGATTATAGTGGCTTGCTTGCGTATCATTTTTTGTACGCTTGTGATCTTGCATTGTCCTCCCCTTTACAGTCAACCAACAGAAGATTACTCCCATCACACCTCCAACCGAACAAACTGCCTATCAGTGTTAAAGATTTTGTTTTTTTGTTTGTTTGTTTCAACTTTTCTTTGTCTTAGATGTGAAGATCTGTGCATGGAAGTATGTTGCTTTTGTACTGCCATTTGTTCCATTCGGGGGAAACTCTAACGACCACTACTTCATACTAAGAAGTGAAACATTAAGCGATAAATAGTCAGAACAGTGCAACATTCCTGAACAAACATAACACAAAGGGGAACGAGGGAGAAAAGAGTGACGGGCATGCAGTAATATTCAGCCCTTTTTTTTTACTCAACTAATGGTGAAACTGATGATGTTGAGGCAGGGTTTTGATATAAAACAAATTACGTTGCTGAAAGTTGTATTCCGTTATTTCATTCTAACCAGTCCACACCATCATGCTGCTTTCAGAAGATGACAAGAATTGCCATGGTTGTCAATTAAGCGTTTTGCTGTTCGCCATACAAAAAAAGTCCAATTAAGAACTTTGGAGTGTTCTGAGGTTTTGCGTTCATGTCCAAGCACACAAGATGACAACTCCCATCCCACCCCACCCCACAAATCAAGTGTGGTGAAAACACGATGGACGAACATCTTCTGTCCCTTGTGACAGTTTCATGAGAGAGAGGAACCTGGAAGCTGACACGGACAGAGGGAGACAGACAGTCACATACGGACACGTGTTTTCTTCAATGCAAGTAATGACCCCTCACGTAAGGCGATAACCAATACCAGTGGCATTATAAATGAGGTTGATACTGACTGAAATAAGGGAAACAAACAGCTATACTAACAAACATAACAAATCAACTGCAAGTTACATCCCTTACCTTTAAAGCTCTTCACAAAACTATTGCCATCTGTTTGTTAATGTAGTCCTTCGTATATGACATCATCACTGAGACTCTGAACAGGGGAAAAAGAGATCCTTCGGTGGTATTGATCGATTTCTGAGATCTGTTAACCGCGAACAAGAAAACACAAACACGAACAACGGTTTGTAAAGCAGTTTTAGACAGAGGGGGAAAATTATGCTGTCAACGCTGTTGACAATTACATTTTAGATACCCGGCTTTCTCATGGATAAAAGACAAGTGTGTACTGCGATTACTACATAGACACAGCGAAAGAAACCATAGAGAGAAGACGAGTGGGGAATGAAGGCGAGAAGTGGGAGGAAGAGGGGAGTTGCGGTGATAAGCTCATTAAATTTCCAACTCTTCGCGTACGCCTGGAGTCTGCGACAAACATGTTTGTCTTGTCTTCTTAATTCCAGACTTTATCCTCTGGCATCGTCCGAGCACACTCACCAGATCCAGACGTGTGATCGGACTCGGTCCAGTACCAGAGGATGGGGTCTTCCCACTGCGACGATCCCAATTAAAATCATCGTCAGTGGCCTGGGTGTACCCACACATGCCGGAGTCGAAGTCACAGTCTATCGGAGAGTTTGCTGTAACAGAAAGACACTGAAGTAATTGCTATGGAATCGTCTAAGAGATGATTATTTCTGCAGTACCCAATTTTGACTAGTAATCTTTTTTTTTCCATGTGAACAGTAGAATTTGATGCACTTCCCAAAAGTCGTGTGTGTGTGTGTGTGTGTGTGTGTGTGTGTGTGTGTGTGGTGTGTGTGTGTGTGTGTGTGGTGTTGTTGTTGTTCTTCTTCTTCTTCTTTTGTTTTATAT
>CM031614.1:62420733-62450649 GCA_018398815.1 Conus ventricosus
GAGTGAAGCGGCCTGCACACACAGTGTGGAAGAAACAGGCGGTCCTGGGGCCTGTCGCGGTCAAATTGGTTGCTACAGTACCTGCTGGAGGTCACAACACAGCCGAGATGTTGTCTGGAAGTGGTCTCGTCATGTCTGAATGATCAGAGATCGGTCCTGTGTCGGGGTGGTGTCCTGCTGTCCTGCCTCCGCCAGGACTTCTGACTGGATTCCAGATGTCTGGTACCTGCTGATGATGCTTTGAGACGCGCCAAGGGCAGTTGCCACGTGAGTTTAAGTGATCTCCCTTCCAGCATGCCGACGCGAAACGCGAGTTCTTGTGTCAGAGTCCGTTTTGCCTCACTTGGGTCATCTTTCATCACAGCAACACACCGAACAACGCAAGGAAGACAAAAGATGGATGTAAGTAACCGGTCACTGTTTCTTACATAACCCTGAGAAGAAAAAAAAATGTCACATCGGATTACGTCCTTGGCTGAAGCCATACTCATTGCCAACGTGAGGATTTGGATAGATTTGTCGAGTACACTAATCGGACCCGAATCGCCGTTTCTATGATACCAGACTGTGCGCGCCATTTGTATGCCACAGTGACTATCCTTAGCAAATGTTGAGCGGTATATATACAGGTAAGGAATAAGGGAGATGAGCAGATGTCGACGTAATCTATGGCGTGGAAATACGAGTGAGACACACATCAGAAACATACAAGATTATTCGGGAAAATAGTAATAAATAATGGTAGTGATGTCCGGCGCACATTGTGCCTCCCTCCCCCCCACCCCCCACCCCCACCCGCTCCATCCCCTTACCCCTCTCCTCCTCCGTCCGCTCGACAAATGTTGGAGCAATTCAGACTTCTTTAGTAAGAACAAGAGAATGAGAGAGGAGGGGGGAGAGATAGAGAGAGAAGAAGGAGGAGAAGAGGAGGAAGAGGAGGAGGAGCAGGAGGAGGAGAGGAGGAGAAAGAAAGATAGAAAGAAAAAAAAGAAAGAAAGAACGACTGAAATGAAGAAACAACGGAAGAAGGAAAGAAAGAAAAAGAAAATCGGAATGTAACTCCCTCCCCCTCCCCCCCCCCCCCCCCCCACGCCTCCCCTCATCCTCTCCACTCCTCCTCCTTCCGTTCCGGACGAAATAATCTGCCCCTAAAAGACTGAAAGCCAGAAATGATATGTATAAAAGCAAACATTATCTTTTTTTCTGCTGTGTCAAACCGCCAGGTTCTTTTAATTTGCTATGCTCTTCAGAGCCTAGAAACCTGGTGACATGAAAACGCACATGTTACATGACGTTCTTCCATTAACAAAACAAAACAAAACAAAAGCAGAACTATCCAAGAAATGAACGAATCTTCCATCAGTACCACTGATCATGAACAATACCTTTCACAAACGATCCGAAAAGGCACAACACTAGAAGACATAGTGTCCACAAAAACGATAGCATTTTTTTCTTCTTGTTCTTGTTCTGCTGCTGCTGCTGCTGCTGCCAACAAATTTCTCCTTCTTCTCTGTCTCTCTCTCTCTCTGTGCTCTCCCCACCCCGGGTTGTGTGTTCGATCCTCAGAGAGGGACACAGTTAATTGCCACTGGTGGTGGTCAGTCGCCTTCGTACAGCTACCGCCCTTTGTTCGCCTGGCATTACAGTGTTGGGTGCAACGTGGTCAGTTTGATAACGGGCGAATCGGTTTTTCCTTCACCGTGAATTGACTCAAGGAGGGAGTGTTTGGTTCAAATGTTTGTGCGTATTTAACTGACTGTCTCAAAGCATCCACCGCCATTAAAGCAGAGGGGCCAAGACGGTTGAGAACAGAACTACGCTCTGTGCGTGTATTGAAATTTCCAAAATCAAACGTGCAAAATGACGTCTAAATGTCAGTCAAAAGACTGGTCTAAACTGGGGTCTATCACGAACTATGTTCAAATCGTATGAAATGAAATAATTTCATAATGATCTGCCGTGGAAACAGTAAACACGTAGCCTAAATGAATAGAACTGGCATCAGGTAAGCTTACATGTGGGAACCATATCTCAATGGGAACTGCGACCAAACGTTTGTCTTTGATCATTATACATACCAACACTCCATGAAACGTGCACAGTACGTCGCCTAAAGTGTTGCGCGCCATGCATTGTGGTCTACGGGGACCCATGCTGTTTGTGTTGGACAACACCCTTATATGTCGTGGGTCTCCGGGAACTCACATTTTCGCTGAAGTGAGTGTGTGTATGTGTGTGTGTGTGTGTGTGTGTGGTGTGTGTGTGTGTGTGTGTGTGTACTTGTTGTTGTTGTTGTTTACTCTAGTTATGTACTCGTTTGTTTTGTTCACTTCTTTGTCAGCTGTTAGAGCGCCGGACTCGTTATCCAGGTGATCCTGGGGTTGCGGGTTCGAATCTCTGCTGGGCTGTTTCAGTCCAGATGGGGGTTTCCATCGGAGTCAACACTGATTCTGACTCCGTTCTCCGAAATGTTCTTTGACTGAGAGTCTAAACCGAAGTTCCGTGTGTGAACGCCCGGATAATATCTTGCACGCTCATGAAATCCCTTTACCATCTTTCGGAAGAGAAGGCGAATTCGACCATTGGTTTGGGTGACATGTTACACATAGCATGCACCATACATGAAAAATCGGAAGAACGAAGGAGGAAAACTGAATTATAATGACTAAATGACCGGGTAAACGACTCAATGCAGCGTCAGCAGGTAGCTCTTCGGTCGGCTCTACCCAGGTAGGCAGCCCTTTGTGTAAAGGAGAGCGTGGATTGTATGGCGCTTAGGGTTTAGCCTCTATGCGGGGAAAGGTGTTATTTGAGTAGGCCCGAGTATTAACTAATCAATCAATCAATCAATAAATGAGACTGATTCACTAATTGATTGATGATTGGTTGATTGAGGATTGAGTGATCAATTGATTGGTTGGCTGATTGTTTGATCGATTGTTTGATTGATTGATTGATTGATTGGTTGGTTGGTTATCTGATTAGAGTGGAGGTGACTGAAGGAATGACTCAGTTGTCAAGTGAAAACCATGCTCGACAATGGGTCATGTAATGCCCACAATGTACAACGAAGGTTATATGCTGCATGATTTACCCACTTTCGGAGCATTCCGTAAGAAATGTATGGAAAGATACCACCAATTATACTCCTTTTGATGGCTCAATCCGTACAATTTTTTTTTTTTTTAAATATCTATGTGCAGGGCAGATTGGGGTATGGGATATACGAGTTACTTTCCCTCAAACCATGTTTCATACTACCACAACGAGGAAAAAAAAAAGAAAGAAAAAGAAAGAAAAGACAATATAACAAATACAATTTTTCCACTTTCGCAAAAATATTTTGAAATAGTATTGGTGAAATAACACCCCCCCCCCCCCCCCCCCCGCCACCCCACTCTCGCTCTCTCTTTTCTACACTGTCTAACCCTTCCTCCCTCCATCTCACCCACTGACTTTTTTCTTTCTTTTTTTTTCGGGGGGGGGGGGGGGGGAGGAAGGGGGAAGAATCAGTGCTGTAGCCTGTATCCTAAAACACACACACACACACACTCTCTCTCTCTCTCATTCTCACTCATAGAGTATGGTATGTGGTGAAATGATGGAGTGATGGTGGTAGTGATGTGTGCGGGGGTGGGGCGAGCGTGAATGCTACTGGGAATATTATAGAGACAGAGGTGGAAGGTAGTACTATTTCATTACGAGTCTGAAATAAATAAACGCGCGCATATGTGTAAACATACTTGGCAAGTGTGTGACACAAGACACAAACATTGTCTTCTTGCATTCGGACTGAATGATGGTGCGTTCGTTTGTCTGTGTTAGTACTAGAGATCATAATACGGTGTTCCATAATCAGTGTAAAGGATTGGTTACGATGTATTATTGTGTAGCCTGTATGAGGAATTATAAACTGTTTCAAGCCTATATGTATTCCAAGTTTCTACATTCCCGCTACAAGGTGCATTGTTACCCAACCAAGCTTCGCCCCCCCCCCCCCCCCCCAACCCCCTCCCCGAACCCCATCGCAGAGGGAGAGAGAGAGAGAGAGAGAGAGAGAGAGAAGGGGTGTCCACTTTTGCCAAACAGACTTCTGCTGGGCGAGTGCTGTACTGTCGCCGAGAATTTAAATTAGTCCGGGGTCAATCCAATAGGGGCGGCTTTTTGTCCACCCTCACGGCTGAACATAATCATGCACAAGAGAGAGTGTATATCGTCAACGCCTGTCATATCACCAAGGTCTCGATAGGGCTGACTGAGAGTATATATTATCATCAACACCTGTCATATCACTAAGGCCTCGATAAGGCCGACTGTTTCCCTTCTGAGGTACAGCCCGCCGGCCTTGACTGTGACGTACGTGTCCAATTTTATTCCATTCGCATTTGAACAGGTGGAAGGACTTTCGTTTTATGACGATTAGTTTACAGTTTGGTGGTATATGATTGCAGGAGATCACAGTGTGTGCGTGTGTGTGTGTGTGGTGTGTTGTGTGGTGTGTGTGTGTGGGTGTGTTTTTCACGCGCGCGCGTGTATGTGTAAAAGAGAAAGACGAGACGAGGGGAGAGAGAGAGAGGTAGCGAGCTTTGGTGACAAATGAATACCCCCCCCCCCCCCCCCCCCCCCCATCAAAAAACTACCCTTCGGAGTCGACTCGGCACAATTCCCTGTTCCACACACACAAGTCCCTGTCTCACACACAAGTCCCTGTTTCACACACACACAAACTTTGTTACAAGGACACGTGACTTTGTCGCACACACACCACACACACACGTGCGCACTTTTGCATGTACCTGTACACACATGTGCACACACGTACATACTCGTACGGGTGCATTCAAACACACACACACAAACTCTTCTCTCTTTTCACACAAACACACACTATGCCCCATCACAGACTAAAACAATTTTTAGTGAATAGAAGAACGAACAAGCACACGTACGTCCGCGCGCACGCACACACACACACACACACACAGTATATACAAGGCGTAGGCACATCGCACACACATACACGCTGTGTAGGCAAGGTGTACTGCCGACAGAAAAACACAAAAAGCAAAACAAAACAAAACAAGAACAAGAAAAAGAAGGAAGAGAAACACCAGCGTAATATTAGTTCAAACATTTTGACTGAAACAGTACCCTATCAGCATGATAACTTGCAAAATTCGATTATCGGCTCGTGAAGGTTACACTTTTTGGGCAGTATCTGGCTGATGGCCTGTTATCTCCTTGTCACCCTCTCCATTTTCATGTACAGCGACGGAAAGACATGACCTAATAGATGTTAGCTGTACGACCTCTCTCAGTCAACAACTGCTGATGTTTGTAGCTCAGCCGACGGCACAGGGCAAGTATTCGTTTGTTGACAGTTAGTCTGAAACTGCGGTTTGGGTTTTGTTTTTGTTTTCTTAAAACAAAATTTGAGAACGAGCATCCGTGTAGCAAAATTGACAAAAACATCGTTGCCGTCGTGGTCAGTTTGTTCCGTGAGTGAGAGAGAGAGAGAGAGAGAGAGAGAGAGAGAGAGAGAGAGAGAGAGAAGAGACAGACAGACAGAGAGACAGACAGAAGAGAGAGAGTGAGTCATACACACACAGACTGTGACACTTTGTTTCAAATGCGAGTATGGAACGTACTTTTTCTCGCTTAATTCGTGTCATCTTTCAGCATTTTTGTCAAAAGTCGGATAGTAGTTTAGAACGTCAATATGCCTCGGGATCCCAGTAAAAACCGTATTGTAGTCAACTTTTCTTGTCTCTATTTTTCTGTGGCACTTCATGCCCTGCTCTCATGGTGACCTCAGTTTCGATGTCCTCTCCACGTCTGTGGCCTTGGTTTGGCTCCATCGGGGTCACCGGTATCGGCGAGTCCATGGGGCTGTCGTTGGACGGACGTGGTGGCGCCCTCCGGAGGGAGTGCTCACTCACGCCGGCTCCGCGACTAAGCAATTATTGTCATCAGTAGGGGCTTAGTAGGTGGTGTCCTGTGTATGCTGGATCACAACAGGCACCACTGAACACCACCGAAGTGACTCAGCAGCAGTGTAGTGTCTCCTCCGGCGGGTTGTCTCTTGACGACTCGTCACTGACTGCTCCTTGTGGATTGCCAATGCCGGTTCTGAGGCGGGACTGACTGGGCTGTGGCTGTGGGCGGGGTGTCGGAATGAGCGGCGTGGGTGCAATGCCACTGAGGTGGTACAGAAGACGGGACAGCCCCCCCCCCCCCCCCCCCCCCCAAAAACGAATGTTGATCCGACAGCCCAGCCTTTCTTCAGTGCCAGAACCAAGGCGGCGAGTTCCGTGGTGTGGAAAGCACTGCCGTGGGCTATACAGCTGCTGTTGTGCTTAGTATTAATGATAAATAAATAAATAATGAAGTGAGCTACCGCATGAATTAATTTGTGGAGGGACAAGTGTATGTGGATGAAACTCCCATCAACCAGTAAGGCCTATATATCTTTTTCTTTCGTATTCATTTCTTCTAATATTCATCTGTAACCCCTTCGCACTATCTCCTCATAGTCAGCAGTTGGGGTAAAGCGTATATGGACGAGTCCACATGCAGTGATGCCTCCTTGACAAGGGCCTACCTATATTACGACCAACCGTCAGAAAAAAAATTGTCCATGTTTTCCATGTTAATACACCTACACATTTTTTCTCTCTTTTAAATGTATCAATGAAACATAAACACCTCAATCCCTTTAACCTATTTTCCAATTTCATGACCTGTTCTGATGACGCATGTGACGAAACATTTGCTATCTTTGTAATGTTGATAAATGAGTGGCGAGTATGTGTGTAGGGAGTGAATGGGCGAGTACTAAGGTGTGTGTGTGTGTGTGTGTGTGTGTGTGTGTGTGTGTGCGTGTGTGTGTGCGTGCGTGCGTGCGTGCATGCATGCCTGCGTGTGTGCGTGCGTGCATGCACGTGTGTGTGTGTGTGCACGTGTGTGTGTGTGTGTGACAGAGAGAGAGAGAAAGAGAGAGAGAGGAGTGACTTATCAATGGTAAGACGGTCAATCACACTTTTCACATAATGCCCTCATCACAAAATAAAACCATAAAGACCTGGTTAAAAAAAACACACACACACGCACATGCACACACACACACACACACACGCGTGCGCACACACACACACGCACATACACACACACACACACAAAATCGTTGGTTTCATGTGTACCCATCAGCATGTTCAAAATAGCTTTGGAAAGCTTTTTTCAGATCCATACATACACCAAAAAAACACATATCACAAGAATTCAGTCTTCAGCACAATTTCAACATGGTGACATCAATCATAATTTCCACACCAAAAAAAATGACATCAGTGACAAAAAATTTGTATACATTGTCATCATAAGTGATATGAATAATTAATCCACATTAAAAAAAAAATTATCCAACAAAGAGCTAATTATTCTCCACATCACATGGATACATAGGGATGAACCGATGCAAATTCATCTGGATTTACAAGCAGTTTATGATGGTTTGTGCGTCCTACTGAATAGGAGTGTTTGAACAATTTATAAGTCAGGCGCACCAACTGTGAAGACACCTGCAAGTCACTGTGGAGACACGTACAAGTCACAGTGAAGACACCTATGAGTCACAGTGAAGACACCTACACGTCACTGTGGAGATACCGACAAGTCACAGTGAAGACACCTAGACGTCACTGGGGAGACATCGACAAGTCACAGTGAAGACACCTACATGTCACTGTGAAGACATCGACAAGTCACAGTGAAGACACCTACATGTCACTGTGAAGACACTGACAAGTCACAGTGAAGACACCTACATGTCACTGTGAAGACACTGACAAGTCACAGTGAAGACACCTACACGTCATTGTGAAGACACTGACAAGTCACAGTGAAGACACCTACACGTCACCCTGAAGTCACTGACAAGTCGCAGTGAAGACAGCTACATGTCACTGTGAAGACACTGACAAGTCGCAGTGAAGACAGCTACATGTCACTGTGAAGACACCGACAAGTTGCAGTGAAGACAGCTACATGTCACTGTGAAGACACCGACATGTCACTGTGAAGACACCGACAAGTCACAGTGAAGACACCTACATGTCACTGTGAAGACACTGACAAGTCACAGTGAAGACACCGACAAGTCACTGTGAAGACACCGACAAGTCGCAGTGAAGACACCTACATGTCACTGTGAAGACACTAACAAGTCACAGTGAAGACACCTACATGTCACTGTGAAGACACTGACAAGTCACAGTGAAGACACCTACATGTCACTGTGAAGACACTGACAAGTCACAGTAAAGACAGCTACATGTCACTGTGAAGACACCGACAAGTCACAGTGAAGACACCTACATGTCACTGTGAAGACACAGACAAGTCACAGTGAAGACACCTACATGTCACAGTGAAGACACTGACAAGTCACAGTGAAGAGACTGACAAGTCACCCTGAAGACACTGACAAGTCGCAGTGAAGACAGCTACAAAGTCATAAACGGCTATCATATACATATATATATAAAAAAAAGATGTATTTGATTTTGCAGAAAAAAAGACAGGCCAGAATCCATATAGACAGGGAGGGAAAAAACACATTGGACAATTGCAACGAAGGAAGTAAATCGAAGGGGAAAAAAAAGGTCAGAGTCAAAGAATGGAAAAAAAAAACATTAAAAAATCTCAATGTCAAACAGAATGTAGTGTCCATTCGGCACAGTGTACCTGCCAACAACAAAAAAGCTGAAAGTCATAAACTGCTATCACATAAAACCAAACATTTATATGATTTTGCAGAAAAAAGACAGAACGTTTCATATAGGCAGAAAATAAATACACTGGACAATGGTAAAGAAGGAAGTAAATTAAAGAGAAAAAAAACCGGGTCAGAGTCAAAGAATGTAACAGTAAAAAGGAAGTTACTAACACAGAAGTTCTGGAAGGCAGCAGACCTCTTTGTACTGAAAGAGCCCCCACCCTCACCTCCACATCCCCTCTGGAATGCAGAATAGCATAACAGCAAATGGTCTAGCCAGACTAGTATGAGGAAAAAATGGGGTCGTCTGAAGAAAGGAGTGACCTGTGTTTCACTCGCTTGATACCACCTTCTGTTTTCCTTATTCTGTGATATTTCAAACTCCTTTAACAGTCTACACAGTTCTAAAATAATTTCCTGTCTCCTTTGTCCCACCTATAAAATGTGACTGACCTTTCAAGTCTGACATCTGAAAAAGGCATTGTTTCCGACTGGTGGCACTCTCGACAAGCTGTCAACAAACTTCACTGCCTTGGAAGCAACATCACCAGGAATCTTGATGACAACATGCTGTCCCTATCCTGCATCAAGTTGATGCATCAAGAACTCACTCAAAATTCACCTCTTCCAAACGATTTTCTTTTTTCTTTTTTTATTCAAAGCAGGTCACACGGAAATCATCTAATGCTGTTTGTCACGAACTGTCAAGTATTTTAGGGCGTGCGCCTATGCTCTGCGTGTTTACACATGTTTGTGTGTGTGTGTGTGTGTGTGTGTGTGTGTGTGTGGGGCGCGCGCGCGTGTGCGCGCGTACCTCGCGCACACGCTTTACGCGCGTTATTCTCTGTCGGCTAAAAGTGGCATCGGTGTACAGACATCCCGTGCAGCCCATGCTGATCACTTGGCTCACTTTGATAGCAACTAAGTTCGAGTTCCGTTAGCTTTGACTAGGAACATTCGTTTTTTCTTTTTTTCAAGAGTCTTAGAGCGAGATCTTCGGTTGTGACTGCGTCGGTGAGGTTTGGGTCCTCCGAGCCATCGAAGTGACGCTGTCTTGTGTCCTCGTGAGGTGTCTGGTTTTCCAGAGCCTGTATAGTCTCTAGAGCTCACTCACGGGTTTTGGTGAGTTACCTATCTGTTGTGTGCGTGTATCATTTCATTTGTTTGCTATTGTTTTATAGATATATAGTTATATTCTTGCTTTCCCATTTCTAAAAAATACTTCACTTTCAGTTACAATTGATTCAGACAGAGGGGAGAAAGGAAACCCTAGTCAGCCTCGCCTCTTATTCTTTTCGTTGTTGGTGTGTGACCTTCGGTATTGAATAACTGGGGTTTATTTCATGTGTAAAAAGAAAACTTATCACAGAAAGGTGAAGATTTCGTTTTGTACACCTCCGACTCGAATTATTGTATCGTTATACTCTTTTACGGTAAACACATTGTTTGATGTTGTGTAATGTACCATGATACTATTGTTTGGAGGAAAACCGTTTATTTTGGCTTCTACGATTCTCTTTTTTTTTGTGGCTCGTGTATATAAAAGGAAATCTTTTGAAACCACTCTGGATTTAATCCAGAAGTAGGAGAAAACATTGTAGAAGCCTCATATTGAAGGGGACATTATGTAATCATTTTATTATAGTCAAGTAAGCGTTAACTTGCCCCACACTTTCTTGAATTTTCCTTAACGTTTAATTTCTATAAGAGGGAAGGAAGATGCTAACCAAAGTCATAACTTTTACATGGAAAAACAGACCTGGGGAAAGACTTCTTTATTTTTAGTCATCTAAAATATTCCATTTCCCCTCCCTTAACGGTAATTTCGCTTTTTCTCCAGGCCTTTCCCTCTGTTCTTGCGTGTGAACTGTCCATCCCCAGTCCTCCACTTCCCCTTCATCATCACCAGCCATTCCTTCAGCAAGTTGTCCCCCTGGAGATTGTGCCCTAGGACCTTCATACCCTCTTCGACGCCCAAGTTCAGGAATTCTTCTCTGCGCTCGCAGGGCTACATTGCCTGCGTGCTACCATCCTCCCCCAGTGCCCGCCGTTAACCTTTTCCCGGGCGCGGGTGCCCGGACTCTGGTTATCTTTTCGTTTGCTTTTGTTGTTGTTGTTGTTTTTTCACAACCTGTCCTATAACTAGAATTATTTCTTTCTGGCACTCATCATAATCATCCTCATCCCCATCCTCCTCATCATATGCGTTTTGATGTATGTTTTTTTTGGTGTGATTTATTGTGGATTTGTGTACTATGAAATGTCATTAAATGTTGGAAATTGAACTGTGTTAGTGGGTTAGTGTTAGAGTAAGAGTGGGAAAGGGTGTGGGTCTTGGTTTCGTGGGCACTAGGCCTGCGTTACACTGTTTATATGGAAAATCTCTTTTTGGCAAACAGTATGTAGAAATTCTGAAAATAAGAATGATCTGCCTACCAGCATGATATTTTCCTCCTTTTCTAACGCTAGAATAAAAACTGGAGCATGCTCAGGTGGAATCTATGCTTTTGTTGGTACCGTCAACAAAATTATTACTTCTCCTTTCATAGGGAGTAAATCTTGTGCACTGAATCATATAAGCATTGTACATGCACATCACATACGATCTGAAACTATTACAGGGTTAGGTAGAGTGGGCGAAGAACACACACAGACAACCTCAGCAGAAGCAGCACTTGCAAATCAGACCATTGAGAGAAAAAAAACAAAATGAAACAAACAAACAAAAACATCAAGAAAAATAAAACATTTGCGGCTGTGACAGAGTATCTACATGACCGACATCTTTAATGCATATAGAATTAGGCTGTGTTGAGAGAATTACCAGACAGTCTCCTCAATTTTTCAGTCCCAGAGAAAAAAAAAAGAAGACATTTCAATGCCACGCACAAATTACAACCAAAAAAAAAACATTAAAAAATCTCAATGTCAAACAGAATGTAGTGTCCATTCGGCACAGTGTACCTGCCAACCACAAAAAAGCTGAAAGTCATAAACTGCTACCACATAAAAACAAAAATTTATATGATTTTGCAGAAAAAAGACATGAGAAAGTTCCATAAAGGCAGACAAAAACACATTGGACAATGGTAAAGAAGGAAGTAAATTAAAGAAAAAGAAGGGGCAGAGTCGAAGAATGTGACGATAAAAAGGAAGTTACTATCACAGAAGTTCTGGAAGGCAGCAGAACTCTGTACCTAAAGAACCCCCATCCTCACCCCCACTGGAATGCCGAGCAGCGTAACAGCAAATGATCTGGCCAGACTAGTATGAGGAAAAAATGGGGTTGTCTGAATAAAGGAGTGACCTGTATTTCACTCGCTTAATACCATCTTCTGTTTTCCTTATTCTGTGATATTTCAAACTTATTTACCAGACACAACCTTATTTACTAGACACAAAAGCTTCTACAGCATGATCCATCTCAAACTCACTCTTGCCTGCTACACGACACAAAAATTCCTGTCATCAGTGTGGGGGAAAAGAAAGTGGTGTCCTGTTCACGCTGGTTCAGACCACCACTGAAAACCAGCAAACTGACTCAGCAGTAGTGCCAGGTCTCCTCTGGTGTGTTGTCCTATGGTAACCTGAAATGGATACCCTGTGTGGCGCAAGGACCATGACGGAACGTTTCTGGGTGTGGCTGTGAATGGGGGAGTGACACCGGAGTGATGTCACGAAGAGGGGCACAGAAAATAAGACAAAAACAAAACAAAACGAAGAAAAATCTCATAAGCTTTACAAATCTGATTGCAGATGACCCTGCCATTGAAACTCAGCTATTTTTAGCAGTAGCTGACAACAGGAAACCAACGGAAATGATTTATCCACTCTGTAGTCAAAACCGACAGTGCACACATGCTTTTTCGATGACAGTGGCCATTGAACAAGAACAGGCGAAGTGCATCTGAAAGATGGAGGAGCTGGGCAGGGAACAGCTGTGGGTCTGGTCCAGTGAACAAGGATCAGCCTCCACTTTCACCCTTACCGAAGGCCGTCCAGTGCGAACAGAAATGGCGCTGTCCGTTTCAGCGCCTGTATCCCCAGAGTAGATCACCTGGCTGCTGTTGCAGGGTTAGGTAGGGTTGGGCCCAGCACATGCACAGATATCCTCAGCAGAAGCAGCACTTGCAATCAGACAGATTCCGGCCGGGAGCTCCTGACCCCCGTCGGGCTCCTTTCACACACCCATGGACACGCACACAGACAACTTCTTGGCGTTCTTCTCAGCGCCAGAGGCCAACCCTCTGCCTGATGAGGATCCCCACCCATCCACATCCACATGTAGCCCTAGGTCCCCAGGACAGTGGGCACGGCAAATGTCATCACCCCTCACTCCTCTGCCAGGGGCCAACCCTCTGCCTGATGAGGATCCCCACCCATCCACATCCACATGTAGCCCTAGGTCCCCAGGACAGCGGGCACTGTGGGTGTCTTCACCCCTCAACCCCTCTGTTGCCTCACATGACATCCAGTGTTGTGAGAGAGTCTTTTTAGCTCAGCTTAGGAGGTGGGAAATGGGAGGGAGGTGGGGGTTAGGGGATGGGAATGGGAGGGGCAAAGTAGAGGTAGAAAGAAGGGAGGGAGGGAGGTGGGAGGGCGGTGGTAGCGGCAGGGGAGGGTGAGGCAGATGAAGGACAGGATAGGGAAGGGAGAGGATGGTAGATGCAGATCAGGATGGGGAAGGGATAGGCAATCCTCCTGCAGAAGACAAAGCCAAAGAAGAGGAGCAACCCTTGCTCTTCACATGTCCGCCGCCGCCCTTCCCTCCCCATCCCTCAGAGATGGGATTCTCATAATGTGAAAAAGGAGGAAAAAAAGTGGCGGGGTCCGGGGGCCGCTGAAGGCCCCCGGTGGGGTCCAGGGGCAAGGCCCCTGGTGGGGGTCAGGGGCGAAGCCCCCTGAAGCTGAAGATTTTTTAGAATTTAACCTGCAAAAATCAGCATCTGAGACACCAAAGTATTCAAAAGTATTAATAACCTTGATCCTACAAAAAAAAGACTTTCTCACCTTCGCCATTGATGTCTGTCAGGAAATCATGAAGACCATTGACACAGGATTGGTGATTTTCCAGTTGCTAATAGTCACACAATTTTCCAGCAGTTGCAAGTCAGTTTCTCATTACTGTCCTTCACATCACCACATTTCAGCGAGCAGTTTAGTTTCTAATAGTAATAGCCATCCTTCAAAATACTTATTAAAAAAGTTTACCTGAACACCAATCAAATAATTTCTTACAGTTGTCCTTCAAAATACCACGGAGGATTCTGATTCCTTTATAGAATAATATAAGTGAGAGAGTTGACTAAGGATCATATTCAAAGTGTGCAAATTGTGAAGGTTTAACTCATTGTATGCCCACAAGCAGGTTTTTTTTTCTTTTCAACTTGATCCATCTCTATTACAATTTGAAAAAAAACACACTTTCACACTTCTGATACTCCTCAACATTAATGATGTCACTTGCTAAATCTAGTCACCAGAGTATAAGTATGCATGCATATCTGCCGGTCTGCTCGTTTGTATGAATGTGTGTAACTGATTTTTTTCCCCCCATGATATCTATACCAGAAAAGAAAAGATTTTTGTGACGCGGTGGTATAGGTAAAAAACATTATTCTTATTATTATTACTACTACTACTACTATTACTTTTTCTGTACTATCGTCTGTTTACTTATGTTTTGTTTTCTTGTCTGTAGAATGTCAATAACACCCTTGCAATTTTTTTGTTTTGATCTCTCTCTCACTAAAATAGTTTGTTGTATGCTATTTATTACGTAAAATATTGACTACACAATTGTGTATACTGTGACATTGATGTAACCTGTTTTTTCAAAGAGAACCTTCATTGCAAAATAATCAGCTTGATGATTGTGGGCATTACATCAAGAAGTAAAAAAAAAAAGGGGGGGGGGGGTTCTACAGATTCATCATATCTATCTGGAGATAACCTGCAATATTATTAATATCATTACTTCAACAAAACAAATAGCATTACTCTTCACAGAGAGAGAGAAGAGAGAGAGAGAGAGAGAGAGACGGGGTGGGAGTGGGGGTGGTGGGTAGACTCGCCGATGCTCCAAACGATCCAAGAGTCTCGTTTGTAAGACGATCTTTCACTCTTGCTAGGTGCTTTTCAGCAAGAACGTGGTTGATCAATGCTGACTTGCCCCGTGAGCCATACTTGATCGCGTCATTACACCATGTGCAGACTGCTTGTCCTGGATCTAATAGGTGATTTTCCTCATGCAGTCTTTCAGTCTGAGAATCACACTGTGGCTGACGGCGCCTTTGGAACTGGTCAGCATCACTTTTTCGCTCACTTCCCCCTCCAACCACTTCCAAGTCCATTTGTTTTTAACTGAAGCATCGACTTGCTTCGCAAGAACTTTCTCGCTTTCTGCTATCTGACGAAACATTCTGGTTTTCGCCACTCTCGTCAAACCGAAAGAAAATGGCGTCAGGAAAAAAATTCGCAAACAGTTTGCCGCGTTCTCAAACATCAACTTCCGCTTTGATGGTTTCGGTTAACCGCAGAATGAAAACAAAGACAGCAGTCTCGACCGGCCCAAGCAGAAACCGGAAACATCCATTTGCGAACGGATCAATTGAGAACACAATATCGATCGACCTCTCGCCGTACATTAGCTTCATCACAAACCTACCTCTACCCCCCCCCCCCCCAATTTTCTCAACGGATTTACACTGATCTCAAAAACGACCCCTGGGGCCATCAAAAAGACGGAAATCCGCCAATCGGCGGAAAAATCCCATCTCTGATCCCTGAACTGTTATCAGTCAATCGATTTCTGGATGGAGTCTCTCCATCATCTACCACTACCAGGTAGTTGCCCAGCTGAAACTCACTTTTGTTTTCCTCGACAGGTCAATGTACAACACGCTGGTGGGCGGGAGGGCATGCACAACCCCCCCCACACACACACAATTATGCACGCACGCACATACACACACATGCACGCACACACACACACACACACACACACACACACACACACACAAAGAGGCTAAAAACTGAAGACTACAGCCAAGCGATATCACAGTAACTGTATTGCACCTTCCATGCCACTTGCACACACCCAAACAAAAAACAACACCCCCCCTCCCCCACCAAAACCCTCTTCAATCATGTCATCTGCTGACTAGGGCAAACGAGTGTCCTGCTCCACATCCAATGGACAGCGTCCGTTTTGCCGGGAGCGCCACCTCCACTGGCCGGGTCACGTTAATGTCATCCCCTGTGCCACACATGCCGTGCTCGTTCCATCCCCAACACATCAGCTTGCCTTCATCTGCAGAGCACACAAGCCATGTTGTTTACACACACACACACACGCTGAATATGTACATACCGTTTCTATAATGCAGGGATTTTTTTTGGTGACAGCATGACATTAAAACTGCCGCATGCACTGGCCTGCAATTAAGCTCATGTCATACACAGAGTGTCCAACTTTGATCAGGCTCAAGCTCTTCTTGGTGAACATTCTCCTCAGTGTTGACAAATCTGCCTACAACAATTTGAGCTGACCTACAGGGCTACCGCAGACATCACTGGCTGTTAAGGCAGCGCCTGGCCGGAAGCTAACCAGCCGCTGAAGCTGAATAACAATTAACACTCTCCTGCCATACAGGTCAGTCAGCACCATTTCCCCTCCCCTCCAGGCTTTCCCTCTTCTGCTGCCTTGCTCCTGTGATACAGTTCTTCCACAGCTGAATGTTTGGGGAATGATCATGCCCATCTCCTCCCTCCCTCACCACCCCCTCCCTTCCCCTCCAGTCATAGTCTTGGTGAAAGAAGGCAATACCACTGCTACTCTGAAGAGAGATGGTCGGAGACAGGAGGGAAGGATTGTGTGTGTGTGTGGGGGGGGGGGGGGGGGGGGGGGGATCAGTGAGGTTATGGACCAAGCAACGTCAGGTTAAAAATAGGCAATACTGAATTACTGGTCAGTTGTTTGTTAAAGTAAAAGTAGTCAAAAAGAAGTTTATTCCAATAATTCAAGGAGGAAGTGGAAGGGGGAAGCAATGAGAGGGGGTATGGACTGGGCAAATCCAGTTATGATGTTGATCTATGATATGAGCACCTGTCAGTACTTTATCTCCTTACTCGTATGCAGCGCAAGTCGCTTCATTACACACACACACACATGTACACACACACACACTACACTCAGCTTGAGAGTGTTGCCTCTGCCTCAGTATATACATATATCTTGACACAAGCAATACTCCTCCCACGCTCTCATGCTGACTGGTGTCAGGGGTGTACTGTTTAGTGCATTTTTTTGTCTACGTCTGTGTTTGCGACATCTAAAGCAGACAGATCTGTCAAAACTTTCCTTGTCTGTTTTCTATTGTATGTGGAATCTGCATTACTTAACATCATGGCAACAAAGTTCACTACCCAGAATTTGAGCTGCTCTTCGTGGAGAATGCCTTGCATATCATGGCATTAACACTAACGCATACCCTGTCCACATAGCACCTCCCAATCCCATCCCACCTCCCTCTATTTTTCCTCCCTTTTTTGAATGTCCAAGCGTAAGTTTGATTATCTCCTGAAGCGTATTCTTCTAGTTCTACAGAACTTAGTGAGCCACAATCAACTGGGGCTTGTGTGAATGTGTGCGTGTGTGTGTGTGCTCCAAGCATAAGCAACTCACAAAACCTGATTTTATTGTCTCATCTAAAAGGCTTACACTAGGGGCTGGTGTAAGGGAGCAGATCCCATGTGTGAGTCCAACAGTAAACTTGGGATCACCTCATTGCCTATATAACTGTACAGTCCATGAGGCCATGTTGTAAAGTCATGATGTTTATAGCTCAGCAAACCAGGACAGCCACATCGAACTTCAGGCAAATCAAAACAAAAACTTTAAAGAAATTAAAATGCCCACAGAAAATATCAAATCAAAAATAAGTCCTGACAATAGAAGATAAATCTAAAACAAAATCTGTCACAAACCAGCCGCCATGACAAAGTGGTTAGCGTTGTGGATTCCCAGCTGGGAGGTTGTAGGTTTGATTACCATCAGAGCCATCTGGGATTTTCCTGCCCCGACCAGCTCCTACCCGGAGTTAAGTTTGCTACAGGCTCAGCTGGGAAGACTGGGACCGCACAGTCCAGTTTCATCCACAAAATGTATGTGTCTCCGACAGTGTTGCTCAAATTTCCTGACCAACACTGCAGGTGTCTGTATCTCTCGGGCCTGATTGATGCCTGGGTATATTATGAAAGTAAGCATAGAATACAGCACTGTCATTCAGTCTTAGAATGGAATGGAAATCCAAAGCATCATCTTCATCCTAATTCTCACTGATCAGCATTAAAAAAAGAAAAAAAGAAAAACAAAAAAGTATCCAATTCTGCAGTCATTCATGCCCTGCTCTCATGGTGACCTGAGTATCAATGACCTCTCCACGTCTGTGGCCTTGGTTTGATTCCCATCAGGGTCACCACAATCCGCAAGTTCATGGGGAGAAGGAGAAAGCCAGCTTGGCTGTTGGTCTAGTTGACACGTGTACACACAGCATGCACTGGAAGAATGAAAATATGAATGAAAAAGTGATTGACTGAAAGACTGAATGATGCAGGAAATGACTGAATGTAGCGCCAGTAGGCACCTCTTCAGTCGGCTCGGCCCAGGTAGGCATCCCGTTGTGTAAAGGAGAGTGTTGACTGTAAAGCACTCAGAGCTTAGTCTCAAACCAAGGATAGACACTATATAAGTACTCTTAGTAATGATAATAACAATAACCATAATGCAGCTAATGTCCACTCTAGACAGAGTGCATAGTCTTACCACCTAGTTTTCAAATCACAGCAGAAAAGCTGGCATATTACAGACTGCAGCCAGAGAAAAGCTGGCATATTACTGACTGCAGCCAGAGAAAAGCTGGCATGTTACAGACTGCAGCCAGAGAAAAGCTGGCATATTACATATTACAGACTGCAGCCAGAGAAAAGCTGGCATATTACAGACTGCAGCCAGAGAAAAACTGGCATATTACAGACTGCAGTCAGAGAAAAGCTGGCATATTACAGACCGCAGCAAAAGAAAAGGGCGCAATGACTCAATACCCAGACAAGGAAAGTGGGCCGCAAAGACAGAAAACCAGTGGACAAAAGTACACACACACACTCTGGAGACCGACAGAAAAGAGGAAACTTTCAAAGGCTCCCCCCCCCCCCCCCCCCCCCCCCCCCCCCCGAAAGAAGGGGAGACAATTCATCCTCAAAGATGCCCTAGCATCCCTCACAGAGGTCTCCACCCCAATCAAAGATGAGGGCAACCCACAACGCCATCAATACACACACCCCTAAAAAACACATTCTCCAAGGATGATGATCACAGGAATGTGCGAGTGACAAGTGATAAAAAAAATCTTCTTGTATCTACATTTCAGGGATTGCTTCAGGACTCGAATGAGATGCAGGGGCCACACCCTCCCGGGCAGGTGGAGGAGGGAGATTTGCCCTCCCGTTCTGAAGAAAAATTAAATTGATCTTTACAGTGCCTCTCACAGAGGGAAACTAAAAATCACTGAAATGCTGAAGGGAGTCTTGTAAGCGTAGCGTACTCCTCGTCCCCTTGGGAAAACGCTGAAACTTGCCCCCAAGACGTTACAACCTGTCATAAATCCGAGCATCCAGTGGCGTGTCATTCATGGTGCGATCTGTCATAGATCCAAACATCCAGTGCTGTAGCATCCCCCTTCTGGTCCACCCACAATCACGACCATTTGTACCTACAGCTTTTGACAACTGCTTTCACTTTACAGTATCTTGCTGACGCACAATATCGAAGCCTGACATTTTGCCATCAACTGAGGAGACCAAGCACCGACAGCCCGCTCAAGCCAAGTGGGTTACACACTATTTCATGATGTCAGTGTTGTCTGCTACATACTGAAAGCGTGATCTGCATTTTGCTGATTACACTGCCACTCTTCACTGTCTTCTCCTATGATTCTTCTTCTTTCTCTGAAAATATTTGATACTGGGGGGGGGATTCGTATTTCTATGGTTCGCTGGTATATCTGCTAATCCCAAGAGAAATGGGAACCTTGCAAACTGCTCTGAATCAACACTTTTCTTGACTGTAAGCAGCTCTGACCCAGACACTTTCTGAAGCAGGAATGAATCCCATAGGTTTCACCCTACTTATCCTGTGAAATGTTGCTTTTGAAAAAAACACACAAAACAAACACAAAACAACAGGCTTAGTTGCTGCATCTATTTTTGCACAGTCCCCAATCTTCGTTTTTTTCCCGTATAGTCCCGTATAGCAGCTTTCACTCTGTATGCACAACTGTATCACTGCACCGTGAGCAAATATACTCTGCTAATGACAACTTTTTAGGTAAGTCATCTATCCATCATCATCCAATAGATCCACTGAAAACATTGTCAAGTTAGGCCTGGTCAAACTTGTAGTATCAGTCTTTCGTATTTCTTCTACTTCAACATTGTTCGTATGCTTCAGGATGGTTTCTGTTTCCAGCAGACAACAAAATAGAGTGCATTGATTAAAGTTGGCCCATCAAAACAAAGCATACAAACATAAACCCAAGGAAATGCGCTGTATGCGAACTGCTACCCCTTCATCTTATTCCATGGTCCACACAATGTTAATGCTGAGCTGAAGAGGCTTGGTTTTGTTTGTTTGTTCACAAGTATAATAGAAAAATTGCATGTAGATGTTTCTATGTCCTTTCAAAAGCCTGTGATCACCACCAGTCACATCACCCAAGATGGATTTCCACAAAATGACCTGCAATTTCTGAAATATCATAGTCAGAAAAGCAGCCTCTGCTCTAGAAAACCATACCTGTTACTGCAAGGCAATGCTCCGAACCACACACCACAAGCCGCACCCCTTGAAGGTTGGCAACCTGGTGGGGAGTGTGATCACATGACCTGTCACATGACCTTCCCAGCTGTCCGTAGTTAGCTCGACCCCAGCTGTACACCTGGCCGTTCTCTGCGGTACAGAATGCAACACATAATTACTAAGGAACACAGAAATGAAAAAAAAATGACACTATATATCGGCCAGCCGATTGCCAAGGCCACATCAGGGCTCCAGGCAAGTTCAGAAACGACTAATGCATGAATTAAAAATGCCAAGAGGAAAACCACAACTCGAAGTCATGAAACAAAAAGACTCAAAACCAGCATGCATCACCCTTTACATTCCAGTCAGATTAAATGAAAAATACTGATCTCCCATTAAAACAATCCTTTTTTTTTTTAATCAGAAGTAACACGAGGTGAAACATCTTGGAAAGATGTTTCTTCTTGGAATCTGCCCAAGACTCAGTCAGATGCTCAATACCAGCTGATCTGTGACACAGTACGCACCATGGGGCCCCTTAACCCTTTGATGGTAGAATGTGTAAGATAGGCATGACTGGTACACCAGTAATCTGCTCCCTTTCTCTCTCAGTCCCTCAGCTCTGTGAAGAGTTCAGACATCTTCAAATGGTCCAAAGCGCTTTTTGGGACAGTTTGGAACCCTTCAGAGTTTAATCTAGGATTTTTTGAAAAAGGAGGGCAGTGGGGCCCGGGGGCAACGCCCCGGCGGTGGTCAGGGGGCAAAAGCCCCCTGAAGCTGAAGCTTTTTTATGAAATAAAAAGCCTAAAACTGCAAATAAACCCCTATTTCAGTGCTGTTAAGAAGGGCAAATAAGCCACATTTTCATGTTTTCAGTAATGAAAATAATACTTCAAAGAATAATATACTTTTATATGTGCATACTGACTCATTCACTCAAAACAATGAGGCAGTCTTCATCACAACACTGATTCAGTCAGTCAATCTTTCCACATGGAACACAAAATGCAGCGCCTTTTTCGTCTAATTTGCGAAACACATCACCAACTCAAACATCGTCCGCTTCCTGGTCTAGCCAGTCCCACTCCAATCGTTTCTCATCCCCCTTTTTTTTTCCCATGAAATCGCGACGCGCTTGACAAACTTCGCCAATTTAACGATGTCCGACGTTCGACACGCGCAAAAAGACCGGATGTTGATTAACGGCGGAAGTGACCGGTTGACTCTTTTGAGAATAACAGAGTTGCAAATTGTCCAAATGGGAATAGCATCGAACGAAAGTTTATTTCAGGATTTTTTTTTTTTTTTTTTGGGGGAGGGGGGGGGGGGCACTTTTTTTGGGGGGGCGGCGCAGATGAAAAAAATGGGCGGAAAATCCGCCTTAGGTGGACGAATTTCATGCCTGCTCATTGTAAGAGATAAGATAATGTTGCTTATACCCAGCCGACCGCAATGCCTGCTCATTGGCAGTGTTGGCTGAAAAGTCACTTCTGACTATACTAAAAAGTCTCCTCGACTGCAATCTATCGCATCACTCGGTACGACTCGTTTTAAACAGCGTCCTACGCCATCGCTTGTTGTCAAGCCTACTCCCCTCACCATTTCTTCCTCCACTCAGTCATTTCCGGTAATAACTTCCGGCTCGCTATCGTCGTATCGAAGCAACACATCTATCAAACTCATCTCTCTATTATTTTTAAACGTCTGAACAACTAATTGTCTAACAAATAACTTATTGTCTTACAAATGACTAACTGTCTAACAATGACTAATTGTCTAACAAATGACTTATTTTCCAACAAATCGTCTCGCTTTAGTGATGTAAATGAATTCAGCAGTCCAGAGAAATCTTTCCTTCTTGAAGAGTTTTCAGCAGTACTGTTGATGAAGCTCCTCTCTTGGTGAGACAGTCTGCCAATTGTCTATGAGTGCCAGACCACTTCACTTCTTTCACAATGCCTTTCTCCATCAATCTTTTATCCCACTGATCTCCAGCCTCAGACGTTTTTCTATGACATGTTTTGTTGACTGCAGAGCATCATGTAAAGCTTGCAGTTGGTCATGCAGACTAGAGGTAGACCATCCGTGGTTGCTTTTCTGTTGTGATCTCCATGAACAATGTTGCAATGAATATTGCTTCATCAATTCCTTCGCCATCGCCAGTGTCTCTCCAGCCCAACGTGCTTCTGACTACTCGGGCGAATTTTCTTTGAACTCCAGCAAATTGGAATAATGTCTCCTTCCTCGTTTGCTAAGAAGATAATGAATCCACCTTGAGTTCCTCCGTCATTGAGATTTCCAAGTGAAGCATCAGTGTATACCATCAGTTTCAATGGTCCTGATCTCAAATGTTTGAAACTTCAACTCTACATGTTCTGACTTGATTCTTTTGATGACTTTATTTGCTTCTGTCAGATGTTCTACTTTTCCATCTTTGATATTTGAAGCAAGCTGACAAGCATCGAATGACACATCAGGACGACTTACTTTGTCGAGCTGTCCATAGAATCTGTCCAACTTTGATCTGTAAGCCTGTTTCTCATGTGCTGTCATTTCATCCTGTTTCTGTTGAGTTCTTTTCTTTTTGATGGGGATCGGCTCCAAGATATCTGCATACTTGGTTTGCTGTAGGGGAGACTTTGTTTCCATCAGATGACAGTTCCAAGCCAATGTACTGGAAAGCTTTGTTTGTTCCTTTCCAACCTTAAAACGTTTTTCTGATTTCATCAACAACAGTCTTTTCAAAGTGTTTTGTTCCGCCCCAGATGAAGTCGTCTACATGGCATGCTAAGACCCCTGTAACTTCATTTCCTTTCATCCAGAAGAAGACTGCTGGGTCAACTTTTGAAATTCTTCCTCCGAGTTTCAGCAGTACATCTTTCACTCTTTTGTACCATTGCAAAGAAGCATCATTCAGTCCGTATACGCATTTTTGCAGATGCCACAACTTTCCTCTGCTATTCGCTTCATTTGGTGGTCTCACAAAAATGTCTCTGTCTATTTCTTTTCCTTGGAGAAAGGCTGTTTTGATGTCCATAGAGCATGGAGTCCACTTTCTTTGTGCAAAGACGAGAGAATCACTTTCAATGATTCACTTGTGCAAGTAGGCGAATCCTTCTGCATGTCTTCCCATTTCCAATTTCTTCAAACCCTCTTGCTACAAGTTAGCCTTTGTTTTTACTCCATCCTTTGTTTCTTTGAGTGTACAGATCCATCTGGTGGAAACACATCTTTCTCCATTGTCCTCTATTTCAGTGTACACGTGATTCTTTTTCCAACTTTCAAGTTCTTCTTTCTTTGCATTTTCAAAGAAACTTCATCCATGATCATAACAGTTTCATCTGAATTTGTAGTTGGTGTAGGTTCTGTATTTGACAGTACAAGTCCACTCACTTTTGTCAAATCCACAGACATTCTTTCACCCTCTATATTCTTCTGGTTCCAAACATTGAATATTGTACCATTCTTATTTTCCCTGTTGCTTTTCCAGCTTTGCTCAACACCTTTGCTGATATTTTTGTTCCAGTGTCCACATGATCATATGCAATGATCTGCCCCTGGTTCAATTCTTGCTGGATCAATTCTAGTAGCCATCCTCTGTGTCATGTGGATGATGTTCTTCATCTTCTTCCAAGATTTCTGATTCAGTGTCTAGATCTGACGTTGATTCAGGCATATTTTCTTCACTGTGCGAGATTTCTTCATTTTTTTGTTCCTGTATCACTTCGATGTTGCTGACAATCATGTGCAGCCTCACTCGCCAGTTTTAGGGTCTTTTCCTTGCCATCTTCTCCTGCTCTAGATCACCTTTGACCTTTTGTAGTCTGCTCTGGTGAACACGAATCAAAGTTCCACCATGACGCACAAAGATCACGCTCCCATCTTGTCCAATGATGGTTCCTAGTCCTTTCCATTCATGACCATCAGGTCGCTTGTAGTACACTCTGTCTCCCATCTGGTACTGACCTGACCATGGTCGGAACCTGTTTCCTCAAGGCTCTTCTGATTTTCTCTGAGCTTTCTGCTTCTGTGAAAGCTTTCCTTGTAGCATGCAAACTTGCGATATGCTCTCCCACTGTCCTACTTCTGGTGATTCCCTCCAAAGCAGGTAGTTCATCTGTGAGTGTGGATGGAAAATTTTGGGTTCTTCCCAAAGACCAGCTGATATGGGCTGAAACCATGTGTGTTCACCATGGAGTTTTCGCTGCCAAAGCCCAACACAAAGCAGTCTCAAAATCCATGTCTTCCTTGTCTGCCCTGACTTTCTGCATGATGTTTGTCAAGCGTCTGATTGTGTCTCTCACACAAACCATTGCTCCATGGACTGTATGCAGCAGTAGTTTTGACTTCGATGTTTAAGTTTTCACACATGTCCCCGAATTCCTCATTGTTGAACTCTGAACCATTGTCACTGAGTACAACTTTTGGTGGGCCATGTATTGCAATCCAGTGCTTCATGAAACTGTCAACAATGACAGAAGCCCCGTTTGCTCCTGATGATTACTGCAGCACTGAATCTTGTGTATTCATCAATCATGTGGAAGTACCAGACATTTCTATCCAATTCATGCAGATCCACAGCCACTGTGTGATTATAGTCTTCTGCTAGGGGCATCCCTACCACTGGCTTCGGTGGGGTCTTCTTGTGACGTGCACACACATCACATTTTTCAACAATTTTTGTCATATCTCTGTACACTTCTGGATCCTTAATCCCAGCATTTTTGCATCAGTTTCTTCAGGTTTGCAGTAAGGGGAAAGTCCAAAATTGCTTGTGAAGCTTCAAAATAGTCTGCTTCTTTTCACTTTCATGCAGTTTTCCTTCCAGTAACAGGATTTCACTCTCCTCAACCGTTTTTTGTTTCCTGTTTGCCACAAATGTCGATGCAGTAATGCCCTGTTGATGTGTAGTTCAACTCCACTGGTTGATGAAACAAAAGTTGCCTTATCATTGCCCCAGTCCAACACAGCCTCTGCTCTTTGAGTGAATCCTTGCTCAACAGAATGTGGTAAGTCAATGTCCACAACTTCAGTTTCAATGGTGCACTTGGTATCACCAATTTGTGCTGGTATTGTTGCCTTCATGTAGGACTTGACTTTTGCACCATCACCAAATCTGAAAGTCTTAGCACTTGCACCAGTCTTGATTTGCTTCTTTTTCTTCTGCTCCAGCTGATCAACATATTCTTCGTACCATCTTTTTCCACACACAGTCTTGGTACATGCTGTATCAATGATCGCACATCCAAAGGACTCTATTAAGAGTATCTCATTTTCAGGTTTGTGTTCTTTTGTAAACAAAGCCAAGTGACATTCTTCTTCATTTTCTTCTGCATCTGTCATTTTGATTTCTTCTTGTTTTTGATGCTTGTGGGGGCAATCCTTAGCCCAGTGAAACACACTCTCACAAATAGCACATCTGGTTCTTTTGCCATTCCCGTCTAATGGATTTGTTCTTTTTGTTCTGCTGTTTTGTTGTGAACCTGTTTGCTGATATTTCCCGAAGGTTTCTTTCTGAACTGCTGATATTTATAACTCTTTACCAGAAATGCTTCTTCCTTTCCTCTTTGATCTTGATTTCGTTCACTGTGCTTACTGTCGAACTGTCCCCAAATATTCTCTTCAAAGCAGATTTCATTGAAGAAAATTTTCTGTCAGACGCTGCTGTCAGAAAATAATTGTCTTTCTTTTACTGACAAACCTGCATTGTCCAGCAGTTTAAATGCAAGCACTGAATCTGGATATTCCATTTTGTATTTTTCTGCAAATATTGTATCTTCTTTCATACTCAATGATGAAAGCGCACATTGACATGTCTTGTCCTTTCCTCAGTCTTTCAAAGTCTGAATATGCTGTGTAAGCCAAGTTAACCTCATCTTGTAGAAAAAGATATCAAGTGCAGTCAATAAATTATCCATCCCATCTCCTGTGTTCAGCCATGCAACATCGATTTCTAGTGCTTTTGCTCGTTGCTTGGCCCCTTAATGACAATGTAACGGCTAGTGCTCGTTTCTCTGGCTTGACGTCCGTTTCCATACTTCCAGTTCGTTTTTCCAGGTTTCATAATTGTATCTGGCCCTAGGCTCGGCGGTGTTTTATAGCTCTGCGCCATGATTTATACAACTGGTGGACTACTATATGTCCTGCACTTTTGTTTCGTTGAAGTCGGACCGTCAAACTTCGTTGTTGGCTAGTCTGTATTCAAACTGTACTTTCGTCAAAAACGTCAGTTGTAGATCTGTAGATTAGTCTACCGATGTAGATTATCTGTAGATCACGCTCTGCTACCATGAAAAGTTTACTTCTGACTATACTAAAAAGTCTCCTCGACTGCAATCTATTGCATCACTCGGTACGACTCGTTAAACAGCGTCCTACGCCATCACTCGTTGTCAAGCCTACTCCCCTCACCGTTTCTTCCTCCACTCAGTCATTTCCGGTAAAACTTCTGGCTCGCTATCGTCATATCGAAGCAACACATTGGCCATATGAAAATGCCCAGATTAAAAATTGCAAATCATGCATGTCCCGAAGCTAAAAGACCAATCAAAAAAAGTTGATCACCAAACAAGTGATATTCAGGTCACATCAAATGAAAAATCTTTTGTCTCACATCATAAAAAAACGGAGATACAGAATGTCTTCCAAACAAAATCATGTACTAAAACTTCAGCATAGGGGTAAAAACATGCACCCTTTTTTTTTTCCATTTCCAAGGTAATGAACACATACTCCGATATAGAAATTATGTTCATGAAGCATGAAAACAAAAATTTTATTTGCCCACTGTTTGTTGATCATCTCACCATTATACGCATAATCAACAAAAAGGATCACAAATCAGATTTGCATTTATCACACTGTGATTCTTCACCTGCTTAACCTGACAAGGGACCCTATTCTTTGTATACTTGAAGCTATTCTTCTTTGGTTTTGCTCCTGCCTACACCACCATGCTTCATGGTGCTTCCATACTCCTTACATTTTTCTCAGAAAGTAGGAGGAGTGCCTTTGGAGGCATGGGGTATGATACCTCACTGATTTCCCCTAAAAAGTTAAAAATCACATCAGGTGGAACATACCTGAACAAAGTCCTCAAGGAATCCACAGTAAAATGCTTCCAATATACCACACCCAAGATGCATGCTTTTGTAAAAACAACAACTGACCAATCAATTTTGTAAGATCTGTCATGCACACATACATACATACACAAAGAAAGAAACAAACATCAAAGAGAAGGTTGGCCAACTAACACCTGAAGTGCACACAGCAAGGCTCTGTACTCACCTGTCAGCACCAAATTGTGCGTCCATCCAGACACAACCTGCTTTATTCTGTGACCTCCAAAAAATGAGGAGGGCAACGAAGATGGCTGGGTCACCATGGAGGTCTCCTGTGGATCTCGTGCCAGCTGCCCAAACTTGTTACAGCCCCACAGGAGGAGCTCCTGACTCTCTGCCCAAAGAAGACACAGCGGGGGTCTTGAAACCCAGCATGTGTACAGCTACATCATGTGAATACAGCCACATCGTCCAATCACAATAAAATGCTTAATCACTAGGTAAGGTTAGGTTATGTTGCTTGTAGTCCAGCTGACTGCAAAGGGCCATATCAGGGCTGTCACTGTGTTGAAGTCAACTCAAGTCATTATTCAATATAAGTAAAAACAAACAAACAAACAAATCCATCCTCATTCACACAACCCCATAAAACACACCTTCTAAAAACACACCGAAAAATTTTGTTAACAATTTTTCTCTTTGTAAAATCTTAGATTAGATGAAAAATGCTAATCTTTCAGAAATTCAAAGATCTCTAAACAAGGTTTTCATGGAGTCTGCTGTGAACTGTTTATGTCTCACATCAAGCAAGTCCCAACATTCTAAAACAGTATGTTTTGCTGTGAGTGGTACATGACATGGAATGCATCACTGAGCTTCTTCATCTTTTCAAAGAAAGATAAGAATGGGTGTAAAAGGTGTGGCCTGTATGCAACTGGAGCCAAAGCTCCGAGGTATGTTCACTTTACAATCTTGTTTAAGAAAGGTGTTGTAACGCTATATGAAAGTGACATGGAGATTCTTCCCCATTTCAAAGACAACTGGTTCTACACAAAGATGTAACGCACAATTACAGCATTGGAACCTCACAATTTTGTTTTGTTTTTGTTGACAGAATTATATGACAATTTAACAGATTCAGTCAGAGCATTTTCTTTTTTTTGTGCATGTGTGTGTGTGTGTGTGTTTTCCTTTTCTACAATGAAAACACTGCCATGTTTTACTCGGTTTTCGATGGTTTCGAAGACACTTTCTGAACCTACTGTTTTGGACTGCAGCTCTTTTGATGTCGTTATGAACACCGACACCCACATGAATAAATATTTAAGGAAAAGTTAACAGCAACTATTTAAAGAATAAAGAAAAACAATGTCACAAATAATGCATAACACAATTAAGTTCGCAGGTATAGGAGGAGGACAGATCACGGAAAACAAAGAAAAATTATCAACTGAAAACACACAAAAGATATCTTTAAAGGAATCTGAAATTACTCCGCCGGTTAACACTGACAAACAAATCACAAGACAAAACAGCCGAATTTAGGAAGATAAGTGACTGCTCGTTCTTCATCTTCGTTGTCCTAAGTGTTGTTTATCTTGCCTGAAGAAGACTCTGAAGTCGAAACGCATTGTGTTTTGTAATCTGTCCGTGTTAACTGGCGGAGTTATTTCCCATTCCTTTTAAAATGTGTTTCAATGTCCCCCTGCAGTCCCCTCACTTTAAAACTAACACAAACCTGTGACACTCCATCCTCCTTCAGACAGATCATACTGAATCTACAAACAGGTAAAAAAAAAAATTTTTTAACCCAGATCTATTTCTTTTTCCTGACCTGTCAACACTCCTGAATGGTAGGCGCCAGCCACCAGGTGCACAATTCTACCCTCAGCTGGCACGCTTACTGCACAGAACAGTGAACAAAACAAGAATGTCATGCTCACTTTCAACCAAGCCTTTTCCCTGAGAATCAAGTTTAGTGAAATGTCCAAATGTCTGAATGAAATCAAGAAAACAACGCTGCAACCATTAGAAATTTCCTGAAAAGCAAACATCACCTTTTCCACTGTTTTCGTTTGTAAGCTTAACTGCATTTCTGTTTTTCTGTTTGCATACATGTATGTCGTCAGGGTTTTGTTTTTGTAAGCATGTATCTCTCTCTCACACACACACACACCACACACACACACACACAGAGCGGAGAGACAGAGAGAGAA
>CM031614.1:62451649-62468153 GCA_018398815.1 Conus ventricosus
ACTCCCCTCACCCGGTTTCCCTTTTCCCCACCCTCAGCCCCCTTAAATTTTCCGGAAAACTTCTGGCTGCTATCGTCATATCAAAGAAAAACACATTGGAAAAGAAAATCCCAGATTAAAATTGCAAATCATGGCATGTCCCGAAGCTAAAAGACCAATAAAAAACAAAGTTGATCCCCAAAAAAGTGATATTCAGGTCCATAAATGAAAAATCTTTTGTTCACTCAAAAAAAAAAAAAGGAGATAAAATGTTTCCCAAAAAAATCATGTCTAAAAACTTCCAGGGGGGTAAAAACATGCCCCCTTTTTTTTTCCTTTTCCAAGGTATGAACACATACCCCCGATTAAAAATTATGTTCATGAAGCAGAAAAAAAAATTTTTTTTGCCCACGTTTGTTGATCATCTCACCCATTATAGCATAATCAAAAAAAAGGACACAAATCGATTTGCTTTTATCACACGGATTCTTCACCTGCTTAACCTGAAAAGGGGAAACCCTATCTTTGTATCTTAAAAAAATTCTTTTTTGGGTTTTTTGTCCTGCCTACCCCCATGCTTCATGGTGCTTCCTACCCCTTTACTTTTTTTCCAAAAGAGGAGGATCCTTTGGGGCAGGGGGGTTGATACCTCACTGATTCCCCTAAAAGGTTAAAAACCATCAGGTGGAAAACCTAAAAAGCCCCAAAGGAATCCCAGTAAAATGCTTCCAATATACCACACCCAAAGCTGCTTTTGTAAAAACAACAATGACCAATCAATTTTGTAAGTCGTCTGCACACATACATACATACACAAAGAAAGAAACAAACAAAAGAGAAAGTTGGCCAACTAACACCTGAAGTGCACACAGAAAAGCTCTGTATCACCTGTCAGCACCAAATTTGTGCGTCCTCCAACCAACCTCTTTTTTTTGTCCCTCCAAAAAATGGGGAGGGCAACGAAAGGCTGGGTCACCATGGAGGTTCCTGTGGACCGTGCCAGCTGCCCAAACTTGTTACAGCCCCACAGGAGGAGCTCCTCCTCTCTCCCCAAAAAAGACACGCGGGGGTTTGAAACCCCAGCATGTGTACAGCAATCATGTAATACAGCCACTTCGTAAAATCACAAAAAATGCTTAATCATGGGAAGGTTGGGGTTAAAGTGTTTTTCCCGTGACTGCAAAGGGCCAAATCAGCTGTCCGTGTTGAAGTCAACTAAAGTCTTTATTCAATATAAGAAAAAACCAAACAAACAAACAAATCCTCCCCTCATTCACACAACCCCAAAAAAACACCCCTTTCAAAAACACCCCAAAAAAATTTTGTTAACAATTTTTCCTTTGTAAAATCTTAGTTTAGATGAAAAATGCAAATCTTTCAGAAATTTAAAGTTTAAAAAGGTTTTCATGGAGTCTGCGTAAAATGTTTTGTCTCACACAAGCAAGCCCCCAACATTTAAAAACAGTAGTTTTGCTGTGAGGGGTACATGAAGGAACACAGGGACTTTTTTTCATTTTTTAAAAGAAAGATAAGAAGGGTGTAAAAGGGGGGCCTGTATGCAACTGGACCCAAAGTCCGGGGTATTTTTCACTTTACAATCTTTTAAGAAAGGTGTTGAAAACGCTATATAAAAGTGACTGGAGATTCTTCCCCATTTAAAAGACAACGGGTTCTAACAAAAAAAGTAACGCACAATTACAGATTGGAACCTCAAAATTTTTGGTTTTGTTTTTGTTGACAGTTTATATGAAAAATTTTAACGTTTCATCAGGGGCATTTTTTTTTTTTTTGTGCATGTTGTGTGTGTTGTTTTTTCCCTTTTTCTACAATGAAAACCGCCATTTTTTTCTGGGTTTTCGAGGGTTTCGAAGACACTTTCTAAACCTACGTTTTGGCTGCAGCTTTTTGATGTCGTTATAACCCCGACCCCCACATGAATAAATTTTAAGGAAAAAATTAACAGAAAACTTTTTAAAAGAAAAAAAGAAAACAATGTCACAAATAAACATAACACAATTAAGTTCGCAGGTTGGAGGGGGACAGATCACGGAAAAAAAAAGAAAAATTTTCAACTGAAAACACAAAAAATATTTTTTTAAAGGAATCTGAAATTACTCCGCCGGTTAACACTGAAAACAAAACCAAAAAAACAGCCGAAATTTTGGAAGATAAGTGAGCTCGTTTTTCATCTTCGTTGTCCTAAGGTTGTTTAACTTGCCCGAAAAAGACTCTGAAGTCCAAAAGCATTGTTTTTTTAATCTGTCCGTGTTAACGGCGAGTTTTTTTCCCATTCCCTTTTAAAATGTGTTTCAATGTCCCCTGCAGTCCCCTCACTTTAAAACAACACAAACCTTGACACCCCTCCTCCTTCAGACAGAACATACTGAATCTACAAAAAGGTAAAAAAAAAAAATTTTTTAACCCCAAACTATTTCTTTTTCCTACCGTCAACCTCCTAATGGGAGGCCCAGCCCCAGGTGCACAATTTTACCCTAGCTGGCACGCTTATGCACAGAAAGGTGAAAAAAACAAGAATGTCATTTACTTTCAAACCAAACCCTTTTCCCGAGAATCAAGTTTTGAAATTCCAAAATTCTGAATGAAATCAAAAAAAACAACGCTGCAACCATTAGAAATTTCCTGAAAAGCAAACATCACCTTTTTCCACTGTTTTCGTTTGTAAGCTTAATGCATTTCTGTTTTTCTGTTTGCATACAGTATGTCGTCAGGTTTTGTTTTTTTAAGCATGTATCTCTTTTTCTCACACACACACACAAAAAAACACACACACAACAGAGCGAGAGAGACAGAAGAGAAACGAGACAGAGACAAAAACAGATCAAATGGAAAAATTTATGATTTTTTCAACAATATGAGTAAGATAATAAAACTACTTTCCCCTCAATGATCACTGCCTTGTTGGGACTTTTCCATAGCCACACCATATTTTGACGGATGGACACTAAAACATGGGGGGGAAAGGGGAAGGAATTGTTTGGGGGGGAGGTTTTTTACAATGTGAACTCTGTTTCCCTGATCATTCAAGGGCAACAAGAAAAATTCCCCGAAAAACAAAAAAAGGGTAGGCCACAATATCTTGAAACCAGTCCCCAAATAAAAGAAACATTCAGACATCAAGGCACATAATCCCGGGTTACCCTTGGAGCAAAAACAAGTCCAGTCCCCTTTTATTATCAGCAAAAATGACAAACGGTTACGTAACATCTACCCTTTTCCTAAAAAAGAACTCAAATTTGCAGGCTGCACATCAGGACCTTCAACAAAGGAATTCCCCAAACAAACACAAATTTAATCCTGTAGATAATTAAGTCTCAGAACTGTATTACTTTCGGAGAGGGACCATAAAAATTGAAATATTTAGGGAGAAGATTCCCCCCCCCCCCTCCCCCTCCTCAAAAAGTTTTACACATACGGTAAAATATATTACTCTGGTATGACTTACTTTTCCGTGCTAGAGGCACAGCCTTAAGAACCTTCCCATCATCGTCAGTGACATGACCAACCTGACCTTTCTTGTTCTGTCCCCAGGAATACACTGTGCCATCCACTGAAACAACATCCTACAATCGTGCATCATCACTCATTCAATCCACACAGTGAATTTAAACAAAACAAAGTAAACACCCCATTCAACATTCTCAAAATATCGCCTCCCTCCCCTTGAACACTTTTTTTCCCTTTTTCTGGCAATTTTTCAAGTGGCCTATACTAATTTACACTATCCCTGCATTGCATGAGCCCCCCCCCCCCCCCCCCCCCCCCCCCTCCCCCCCGTACAGAGCTGTTCACACTGAAACCCTTGCCTACGTAGTGATTTGGGCATTTTTTAAATATATATTACTTGTTATGTTTGGTCCTTGTTAACATCATGTTTGGTATGTCTGAAAGAAGAAATCAAGGACTTTTAGATTAATGTACTTACAAAACTAAGAGATTCTGCACTAAGACGATGCATGGATAAATGAAGTAACCAAAACACACAGAAATAAAAACAAGTGCAGAGTTTGATGATCAATGTTTAGTATTGTCATCGTCGTCAACCTTGTCCTTGCTTTCAAAAAGATCGTAAATGCCCATGGGCTAAACATTACTTAGGCCAGGGAAATTTTGCGAGTTAAGTGCCTGAGTGTGTGTTGCTGAATCCAGTTGATTTGTCATTGTAATCAGTAAATCTTCAAAGCAGGATGTTCCTCATCTGTCCTTCATTTCACTTGTCGATCGGATCACCTTCGTTATCAGAACCGCCTCCTTGAACACATATTCAATAACTTGTTCTAAAGAAATGATTTACGGCACCGAGCTGCCACTTTGACCTAGCAGATGAAGGCCGGGTGCCCGAACACGGTCAGTTCAGGGTCGGAAAAACCAGCTGGGGTTTTTGTTTCCAGCGCAGATAGCGAACGTGAACTTTGACTTGAGCTGAAGAACTCGGGCTGTCCGGCTAACAGGAACCTCTATCAGATTCTGGCGGGAGTTATTTTTATCAGCCATTTAGAAGTTTGAATAAGAATTTTTCGAAATAAGAACGCCGGCGGAATGTGCGTGCGTAGACAATGGGTTATCACGAACAGCACCATGTGCATCAAAAGCAGCAGAGTAAGAGCAACGCACTCAGCGTGAGTTGCACAACAGCTAAGTTAAACTTCTCAAGAAAGAATACATTCCTTTAAAGACTTCTGCCTGCACAATTTTTGCACTATTGTCTCGATTAGAATCAACTCACAATAAAGATCGCTTCCCTTTGAAGATTTTTTTTAGCCGGAACATTGTCTTTTACCGGTTTAGATTTCTCTACTATGTCACTGTCGCTAAGTCCGCGACGCCCTTTTTTGTTTTATACCCTACCACCTACCCCACCCATATTACACACTAGAGCAGACAAACACAGCACACTAAACAGCTTATACAATCACGCGCCCTCTTTATTTAACACACCCAAACATACCATGGCGCCACCTCACGTCACCTCTACAACCACACACCGGTATCCACTTTCTTCACGACCCACCCTCCCCTAATACGGACCTGCGACCAAACCTATGCTACAGCACCAGTTGCGGTATATCACTGCGACATAGGGACGCAGAGATAGCCCGCACACGTGGTGGCTAACTACTAAGGACCAAAATAACTCCAAAGGGACTCTAATCTTAACTACTACCTCAACCTTCCCCAGGACCCACCTGATCTTTTAGACCGGGACCACTTATCGCACTGGTCACTGCGTCCTAGGGGGAGGCAAAGAACAAGTACCCTACACTGAGTGGCCCACTACGTCCAAAAAGGAAGGCAGTAGATAAACACCCCTACTACTGCTAACGCTACACCCTTCGACAACAACCCAGGGACACCTATCCCGGCCCGGAAAGCTCCGTCCTTGGCACTGTCCGGGGGGACCCTCAAGACCGAACTCCTCACGGATGACTCCGCTCCTCAGAGTGTCGGGGACCCTCGAGGCTGACCTCCTCCACGGGATGACTCCGCTCCTCAGCGCTGTCCGTGGCCTCACAGGCTGACCTCCACGGATGACTCCTATCAGAGCTGTCCGTGGCCTCACGCAGGCTGACACCCCGAAGTCCTATACACCCCGGCGCCGACCGTGATCCTCTCGGTCTGACCCTCCCCCTGCGCTGGGCACGGAACCGGCGCACCACACCAGACGCCCTTCGACGTGTCGGGGCTCGACGGAAACCTCTCTCCTGAAGGCCACGGACACTGAGGTGAGGGAGGGCTGTGCAGAGCCCTCTCACAGGACGCCGAAAACAGGGTAGCGCAACAGGTGGTGGTGGAACTCAGGCGAACCCCGGCAGCAGAGGGCTAGAGCAGACCCAGACGGCAGCGGCCCTTCCCGGTAAAGCAAGGCAAGGGAAAAGGAAATGCCGTCTACTGCCAGCACGCGGCAGCAGACTGCGATGGTTGGCCCACCCTCAGGACGGACAGGCTACCTGCTGACAACTGAAGGCCCACTACTGTATGTTGCTACTACCGAGTCATACGGCATATAGGTAATGGTAAAGCTGTATCCTCCATTCCTGCTACTCCACTCGGGCATGAGAGTGACCTTGAATTTCAAAGGTACCCCCCAACCCGATATAGCTTTGGGGTAATCAGATATTTCCTGGCAACCCTTACAATAGCAGTAAAACAATATTTTCTCTGAGCAATCTCCGACTTTAATTTGAATTATGACTCGCACACAATTCTCTGTAGAAATAATCCCAATCCAAGCAATCCAACACGGACTCATGGCCCCTAAGAAATACTAAATAAAAACTAGCCATTTCACAAGGAAATGTTTCCACATAGTAATCAGTATTAATAACTCTCGAAACAACAAATCAAAAAAACTTATTCAATTTCTAACGGTTCACAGTTCTAGCATCTGTCATACAGAGAATCGGCTCACAGCCACAATCTTCTATTTCTCATCCCTCTTTGACGGTCAATTATAATCCCATATCCAAACACATGATTTTGTTCGCCAAAAATTTACCATCAGCACCCACTTCAAGTCATCTCTTGTCAGATCCAGTGGTTAATCCTGGTAATGCCAACACAACCATACTTCTTACATATTCACTGCTGCCTATCTCCATTTTTATCTACACTGTAGAGCTACCTGCATTAACCTTCCCTTACCTTTTTCCGACTAATAAATTCCTATGGGACTGTTCTCCTACAAACCAATATCTTTCTCAACCTATTCTGTCACATACAATTACATCCCTGCATGTTGGTACGACTGTCATTTATTTTTTAAAAAAAAAAACAAAAACCAGTCAAAACCATATGAATCACTGTCCGGTGCTCAATACGTACGTAACAGATACAGTCGCACGCGCACGACACCGGTCGAGAATCATGATCATAACGAAAGTGGAAAAAGGACCACCAACATAAATTGAATAGTCACACCTTACTCCCATTTTAAACATCGACTTACCTATTATCCTTGCCCCTATGCACATTTAACGTTTCCATTACTGTGGCAGGTCAACTCCGAAATCATTAATAAATTTCAACGAACCACTACTATTTTCATGAAATCGAGCACAACCTTTACGATTTACGCGGACATATATGCACTGACTACACTATGATTAACAAAATGCAAACTCATATTACCTTCTTACTAAACTCGCTGAAAAAAACATGAACTAATTCCACAGAACCAATATCTCATCACCGTCCATTTCACGGTTTTATATGAACCTACATTGTCTAGCCAAACTGTCACATGGACATCGAACTCAGGAAACCACTATGTTCACTACTATTACCCCAGAATATACAGAAAAGAGGTAACCACAAACGGTGACACAGTTTCATCACAGAGACCCGAAGACGGACTTCTACTAGACAACAAGTATACGCACAACATAATACAAACTAAACATAACATGAGAAAAATTCCGTACAACGGCCATAATACAAGACAAAGACGAACAAACACCACCATGAACATAACAAATCTCAACCAGGGACGACAGACGTTCAACCACACCAGTTCTGCAATGGCTGCTGAAGTGGCTGCCAAACAGAGACGGACACAGAACCGGCACAGCAAGGGCACACCAGACCCGACGAAGCGACCTGGCCTAAACTATGACCACGAAGTATCAGCTCGACTAACGGCGTGCCGCCGCAACTACAAGGCCGAGTCACTCGACGAAACCCGGGGACGAAAAAAAAAAAAAAGTGAAGCTTCCCCAACGCCATTCGACCTGGTCGGAATTCAGCGAACTCTACTCACAACACAAACAGCGATAGGTCAGGGCAAGTTACCCTTCGCAGAGTGACAGTCCCGACCAAGGACTAGTTGTGCTCGGCAAACAACACGACAATTTACCACAACAACTCAAGACTTGACAACACAACAAAGTCCGAATCCTGCCCGCCTTCTTATGTAGAACAAACAGTACAGAGGGTAACAATCGGAACGAAACCAACCTCCCGCTTCATCCTTCAACAAGTGAAGATTGAATTCAAGAATATTGTCTATCTTATTTCCTCCAGCCTACCAAGACTAAACCTTCCACCTACAAAAAACCAATCTTACAACACGCACTCTGCAACAAATTTATACACATATGCCACACGATCCGCGCAATGCTCTCTTTCTGAATAATTACTCAAACACATGGGACGGCTAATATACTACGCGATCGGTGCACACCCCCTGCTAAGTTTTAACTAAGGTTACGCCCCCCCACTCTTCTCACTCGATCGGGTTTACTCACACTACTATATCAATCACACTCCACCAACTCACTCAGCCCTGCTGTTACTTTTGAAGCACCCATCATATTCAAAACATCTCTTTTAAATACATCATTAACCGAGAATCATAAATCATGGTTAATTGCCTCACACGGACTTAAGCAGGCACTTACAGGAAGCCGTTACATTTCCGGTCTATATATAAACTTCATAACTGAGGGTTGCTCAGACCAATGCACACGACGCTATGCAACACATGTACAATCACCACACCCCCAGAAACACTTTGCTAGTCATTTCTTCCAAAGACCCTGGAACACCATGCATATCTTCGACAATGTCGACTTCTCCTGACAAGGTAAATGGAAACTTCGGTTCTCTACTCACTCTCTTCTTCTCTCTCTCTCTCTCTCTCTCTCACTCTCTACGGCAAGCGACTCACGAGTCTGCGCCTCATTGTCTTTCCAGACACTGCTGCACGGTAAACTGGAATGGCTGGCGCTGCAGATCCACTTGTGATCCCTCACTAGTACTCTGGACCAAGACTCCTTCTGGTTTCGTCCTCAAATGAAAAGGTGCTTGTAACTGCAACCTGCTGTTGCCAAGTTCTTAGTAACTACAAGGCTCAGCTACTTGTTCAAGTTACCGAGTCCTTCTGCACTGTGCGGAAAATCTTGCCTTTCTGGTTGAACCAGCGATCCCTCCAGTATCTGCATGGGCCTGCGCATTGTGGCTTCTTACAGGGAAAAACTATGAGACTCTTCCTTAACCGTACGCTGACACTGGAAACATGTGGCAAGTACCGACGAGTCAGCATGCAGGCCTGGGCCAATAAAAATGGCGACAACTCGCTCCTTGGTTCGGGGGTACCTAAGTGTCCATAAATGGGTTATGTCGTGGGTAGTTCATCACCGTGGTCGTAGTTCAGCTGGGACACAGATTTGACTTGCTACGTCTTGGTACCTCGAACCGCCTGACCAGTACAGAGATTCCGAGCGGTACTCGACTCGGAAACTTGGTTGTGGAAGTGCGTCCCTGATTCACACGCACTCCGGAGCCTTCATCAAGGTTTCATCTTGTCCTGCATTGAAATAACTGCTGGGTAGAGGTGTTCAGAATGCACTCCTCGAAGGGCAGCGGTATGGTTCTAGCTGCGCCCTGGCTCTTGGCACGTGTTGCCACTGCCCTACTCCGCGGGTTGCGTTCAGGGCAAAAACGTATACACGGAATCTCCTACTTCTCTATGGAGTTCGTATCAGGCTCTGAACAAGGGATATCATGACTAAACCTCCAACTTCCCTCGATGAATGGCGATTCAACTTTATTACCGCACAGGTACACAGAACTCATTGGATTAGCCAAACACTACTGGAACTGTCTTAATGTGTACGAGTCTGCTGGCACAACAATGGGCCACTACGGTGTATGGACAGTGTTCGTTAGTCATGGCCGGAGACAGTGAATTCCACAACCACGCAGGCTCGTATGATGCTCAGCGGAATGGTAGACACAACGTAGGGGACTACTCGAGTTGGGCTGGTCACAACAATGAACGCTCCAATAGGAAGGTAGGGCATTTCTAGCGACGTTGCCTGGCTTTTTCAGTTAAACATAGGTGATTAGGCCCTTTGATCTCATGTTCGGTTGTGTAGTGACATCCTTTGTTGGGATCTTGCAGATGGCTCTTATAGTTTCATGCCAATTACCAGGTTGGGTGGTTAACCGTTCGGTCTTGCTTGCATTCCTCCAACTTTTGGCCCTCTGTTACAACAGTAGCTTTGTTGCATTTGAATAGCAGTTTTCGGGCATTTTTCTCGGACTCGATGTGAAATAGGGACAGCAGCTGGTAAAAACGGTTTTGGAAAAGGCAGATCCTTAACGTCCCTGCACCTTTCATCTTGCACGCTGCCGCACACAAGGGAAAACTACCGCTCATTCTTCCAGCTACTTTGGCGAAAGTATCAGCAGGCGTCCTTTTGTGCTTCTAAATTTTTCCGGGTAGGCCTCAGATCTAGCCTAAAGTGGCTGAACGGGGCTCTTTATTGATTATAGTCGCTAACTACTACACTTAAAGCATCAGGCTGCTCTAGCCTTTCCTCTAGCAGAGACATCAGAAAACGGGGGTGGGTCCTGAGGTTTGCGCCACTTTGCACATCTGGGCCTAAGCTCAAATTTGGCCGATGAAAGTGTCACTCATCGTTCTCTCCTAACGGCTCAAGGTGGGACACGTTCGTTTCCTTCACTCAAATCAAGATTTTTTATGCGTGCTTCTTCCGAGGGCTGTTTCTTGTATGTTAGTCTCGTCTCTTGCTCTAAAAGCTTATTTTTCGTTCTCTTGGAGATCTACAATCGGTGCTTTAACTCAGTCTCTCTGCTAGCGCTTTCTCCTCTTCAATCTTCTCTGCATATCAGCTTTTCTTTCAATTTCTCTGTCATCTCTATACTCCCTCTGCTAGCCAGCTTTCTCTTTTCATCCTTCATTTTGCTCTTAAACTCCTTGACTAGAGCTTTCTCTTTTATCGCATTCTTCTGCCTCTCTAATCCTCTGCTAGCAGCTTTCTCTTTTCAACTTATTTTGCACACCTTCTCCTCAATCGGAGCTCAACTAGTTCTCTCGCAGTCTTTCATCTCATTACGACGAGTCTTGACGAATTGGCGAGTCTCCCAGCGTAAACCATCGCCGTGCCAACTTGCAAAACTTCGATAAGCATCTGTTCTTGATCACCAGCATTGGTCATACTTAGGTATGGTATCTGCCGTAGGGGCCCTGGGCTCCATGACACTATCGGGGTCGTAATGCGGATGGGCTGGGTGTGTTTAAGACATAGGGTACATCCACAAAGAGCTAGGCAACAAAGTATGCGAACTGGAGCGCAAATGGGGTTACTGACTACTTACTGCCCCTGAAGCAACCAGCACAGTACAAATATTCTCTGTACGCAAACAGCACAATACCCACACTTGTGTACTCATACCCACTTGAGCTCCAACCCATGCATCTTATCAAAGCACTGTCTGGCACTGATGAATCACGTGAACCGTGTGGCAAACGTCACTGTGCATGGCACCAGGTTACCCTCGGTCACGGCCACTGTCTCTGGTAGGCCACACCCACACGATACAGGGCACTTGACCCCCCCGTCCATATTTGCACTTCCAACCCACTTGGGTCACCAACCTGCGCACTGTGCTTTCCGCACAGGTCACTGGGCTTACTTGCCCTTAATCCACAGATATCCGAGACACAGTGTCAGTCACGGGTGCGTACACATACTACTCATGGGGCTTATACCACATAATGGACCAACAGACGCTGGTACCCTTCGGCACTCACTACAAGCACTGCGTAGTCGCTAACACTTCCAACAAACACTCAATATTTTATTTGATACTCATACTCATCATCGGTAGCGCCAACCATTCACCAAACAAGTGCCCAGCCCAATTCCATGGAAGCTGCTGAAGTGGACAGGGACACTACGTACACACAGGGTATGGCACGTCTCCACAACCACCCACTCATCGTACGCTAAACGGAACAACACCCCCTACTCCCTTCTAGTATATCGTCCTATGACACCTAAGTAATTGTACCCCACATCTCAAAATGTCACGGTCGCTAAGCGGACGCCTACTAACCTACCCACACTATTACACCATAGAGCAGACAACACGACCCTAAACAGCTTACAATCCGCGCCTTTTATTTAACACCCAAAATACCATGCGCACACTCAGTCTCTCAACCACACACCGGTATCCCCCTTTCTTCACTGACACCTACTACTACGACTGGACCCTAACTAGCTACAGCACAGGTTGCGGTTATCCTGGACCTAGGGAGCAGAGATAGCGCACACGTGGGGGCCTAAATACTAAAAGCGACCAAATACCAAGGGACTCTAATATTAATACTACCCCCCCACCCTTAGGACCCACTTCTCTTTTGACCGGGACCACTATCGCAAGGTCACTGCGTCCTATGGGAAGGGCAAGAAAGTACCCTACACTGTGCTGGCCACTCGTCAAAAAGGAGGCAGTAGGCTCCCCCCTACTAACTGCAAGTAACCTTCTAACAACACCATGGGACAACCTATCACGGCGGAAAGCTCAGTCTTGGACTGTCGGGGGACTCAAGACTGACTACTCCACGGATTGGACTCCGCTCTCAGCGTGTCGGGGGAACCTGGCAGGCAGACTCCTCCAGGATGACTCCGCTCCTCAGCGCTGTTCCGTGGCTCCACAGGCTGACTCCTCACGGATGACTCGCTCCGCAGAGGATGTCGTGGCCTCCAGCAGGCTGACACACCGAAAGACTCTACACACTGGCGCCGACGTGACTCCTCCGGTTGACTTCCTCCAGCGCTGGGCACGAACCGGCGCACCCAACACCATAGCCTACGGCGAATGTCCGGGGCTCGAAGGACACCTCTCTTGAAGGCCCGCGGACACTGAGGGTGAGGAAGGTATGGTGCAGCTCATCACAGGACGCGAACGGGGTAGAGCAAAGGTGGTGGGGGAACTCCCAGGAAGAACCTGGCAGCAGGAGGAGAGTGCACCCAGACGGCAGCCGGCCCTTCCCGGTAAGCAACAGGCACGGGAAACTTGCGTCATGCCGGCGCGGAGCGACGGGAGGTTGGCCCCACTCAGGCCGGAAGGTCTGCTTACAAAATGTAGCATATGTTGTGGTTGTACTACCAGTTTCATCAAGGTCATCGGCTACATGGTAAAGCTGTTCTCCTCCATTCCTGCTATCCCACTGGGCATGAGAGTGACCATTGACTTTTCAAGTACCACCAACCGTTATCGTTTGGGGGTCTTCCGATCCAATCTGCAACCTTACAATAGCCAGGTAAAAAAACAATATTTCTCTGAGACAATCTCCGCTATTTACATAAGAAATTATGACTCGACACAATTATCAGAGAAATCATCCAATAAGAATCCAACAGGACTCCTGGGGCCCTTAGAAAATTTAAATAAATAGCAATTTCACACAGAAAGTTACCAATAGTAATCAGTATTATACACATTACTCAGAACAACAAAACAAAAATTCTCACATTTCTATACGGATCAAAGTTCTAGCATATATAAAGCGATGGCTCACAGCCACATCCTTCATTATCATCCTCTTTGACACGGTAAGTATATATCACATAATCAAAATGATTTGTTCTCCAAAATTTCATCCAGCACCCATATTTTATCTTTGACCGATAACCGTGGTTAATCTTTTATGCCAACACAACTACTTAATACACTATTAATGCTGCACATCCTCCAATTTTTATCTATCATGTGAGCTCGCCATAAATTTCCTTACCTTTTTCCCGACTCTAAAATTCATAATGGGCTGTCTCCAACAACCTCAAATATCTTTTTTCCACCTATTATGTCACACACATTACATCCTGATGTGGTACGACTGTCATTTTATTTATTTTACCAAAAAACAAAAACACTTAAAAACCTATGAACTCACTGATCGGTGCTAAATAGTAGTCACAGATACATTTCTGGCCCGCGCAGACACCCGAGTCGAGAATATGATCATAAACGCAAGTGAAAGACAAACATAAAATTGATTGTTCACAACGTTACTCCATCTAAACCATAATACAATTAGCTTGGCCTACCTGCACAGTTAACCGTTTCCATTACTGTGCAGGGGAAATCGAAGCATTAAGAATTTCAACGAACCCCTACTATTTACACTTGAAATCGAGCACAACCCTTTACGATTACGCGGACCATTAACTGCCCTGATCCTATGATCCTCAACAAAATGCAACTCATATTACCTTCTTATAAATCGTGAAATAACATGAAACTAATCACAACTATATTACATCACGTCATCAACGGTTATTAAATTGAACTACATTGTTAGCCAAACTGTCACATGAAATCGAAACTCAGGACACTATGTACACTACTTACAGAATATACAGGAAATAGTAAACAAAACGTTGGACAGTTTCAATTTCAGAACCAAGAGACATATATAGCAACCGTATAGCCCACTCACATAATACATTACAATAAATGGAGACAATTACAGTACAACTCGCATATAAAGCCAACAGGACGAAACAACACACAGAACCTAACAAATACAACAGGAATGACAGACGTTCAACACAACAGTTTGCAATGGCTGAAGGGGTGCACAGCGAGGGCCCGAAGGCAAGGCATGGGACACAGCCGGACGTAGGACCTTGGCTAACTATGACTCGAAGTACTAGTCGACTAACGGCGCTGCCGCCGCAACTACACGGGACGTTCCCTCCGACGACACAGGGACGAAAGTGAAGTCAACGCTTCCGACCATGAGTCGGATCAGCGATATATCACAAACACAAAACAGCGATGGTCAGAGCAAAAACGTATCCTCCTCCAGAGCTGACACGAGACAAGGACTAGTTGTGCTCGTGAACAACACAACAATTTACACCACAAAAACTCAAGATTGACAACACAACAACAGCCGATATCCTGCCACGCTTTCTAGTGTAGAACAAAGTTAACAAGAGGGTAACAAATCGGGAACGAAAACAACCTCCCGCTCATCCCTTAAACAAGTGATATTGATTCTAAGAAAATTGTTATAATTTAATTCCCCAGCCCCCTACAAGCCTAACCTTCCACTTAAACACAAAAACCCCCATATTCCACCACGCCTCTCGCACACACACATTATAACATATGCACAGCATACGCGCAATGCTTCTATTTTGACCTACCATTACTCAACACATGGAGGCTAATTTACTACGCGATCTGTGACAACCCCCTGCCTATGTTTTATACTAAGGTTAAAACCAAAAATTCTACTCGATCGGGTTTATCAACTACTATAACAATCCAATCCACACAATCACTAGCCTGCTGTTACTTTGATGCCCCCCATCATCATTCCAACAACATCACTTTTAAATACATCATTAACCGCAGAATACATTATTCAACCTGGTCTAACTCTGCCTCACACGACCTTAACGCAGGCACTTACAGGCAGCCGTTACATTCCGGTCTATATATAAACTTCATAACTGAGGGTGCTCTGACCATGCACGACCGCTATGCAACACATGCTACAATACCACACCCCAGCAACACTTTGCTACGTCATTCTCTTCCAATGACCCTGACACATGCATATCTTCGACATGTCGACTTCTCATGACACAGGTAAATGGAACTTACAGGTTCTCTCTCACTCTCTCTCTCTCTCTCTCTCTCTCTCACTCTCTACGGCAAGCGACTCAAGAAGTTGCCGCCACATGTCCTTTCCAGGACACTGCCTGCACCGTAAACTGGAATGGCTGCAGCTGCAGTGCCCACCTTGTGATCCTCCCACAGTACTCTGGACCCACAAGCTACCTTCCTGGGTTTCGTCCTCAATGAAAATGTCGCTTGTAACTGCAACCTGTCGTTGCCAAGTTCTTTGTCAACTCAACGTTCAGCTACCTTGTTCAAGTTAACGACGTCCTCTGCGCTGTGCGGAACTCTTGCCTTTCTGGTTGCAACCAGAGATCCTCAGTATCTGCATGGGCCTGCGCATCAGTGGCTTCCTTACAAGGGAAACTCTTGAGACTCTTCCCTTAACCGTACGCTGACACTGGAAACATGACTGGCAGTACCGACGAATGTCAGCATGCATGCCTGGCCAATAAAAATGGCGACCAACTCGCTCCTTGGTTCGGGTGGTACCTAAGTGTCCAGACATGGGTATGTCGTGGGCTAGCTTCATCACCGTGGTCCGTAGTTCAGCTGGGACACAGATTTGACTTGCTACGTCCTTGGGACCCTCGAACCGCCTGACCAGTACACCAGATTTCCGAGCGTACTCGACTCGTCAAACTTGGTGTGGAAGTGCGTCCTGCTTTCACACGCACTCGAGCCTTCCTCAAGGTTTCATCCTGGTCCTGCATCTGAATTAACTGCTGGGTAGAGGGTTCAGAATGCACCCTCGACGGGCAGCGGTACTGGTTCTTGCTGCTCCCTGGCTCTCTGCGCACGTGTCTGCACTGCCCTACTAACGCCGGGTCTGCGTATACAGGCACACGTATCCAACCGGAATCTCCTACTCTTTGCGAGTTTCCGATCAGGACTTCCTGCACAGGGCTATTCATGACTAAAAACCTCCAACTTCCCTTCGATGAATGGCGACTTCAACTTTATTACCGCCACAGGTAACACAGACCTACATCTGGATTCAGCCAACACTACTGGAACTGTCTCTCCTGTGTACGCGTCTGCTGGCACCAACCACTGGGCA
>CM031614.1:62468253-62505753 GCA_018398815.1 Conus ventricosus
AAGATTTTTATCACTGTCACTCGCACATTCCTGTGATCATCATCCTTGGAGAATGTTTTTTAGGGTGTGTGTATTGATGGCGTTGTGGGTTGCCCTCATCTTTGATTGGGGTGGAGACCTCTGTGAGGGATGCTAGGCATCTTTGAGGATGAATTGTCTCCCCTTCTTTCGGGGGGGGGGGGGGGGGGGGGGGGGGGGAGCCTTTGAAAGTTTCCTCTTTTCTGTCGGTCTCCAGAGTGTGTGTGTGTACTTTTGTCCATGGTTTTCTGTCTTTGCGGCCCACTTTCCTTGTCTGGGTATTGAGTCATTGCGCCCTTTTCTTTTGCTGCGGTCTGTAATATGCCAGCTTTTCTCTGACTGCAGTCTGTAATATGCCAGTTTTTCTCTGGCTGCAGTCTGTAATATGCCAGCTTTTCTCTGGCTGCAGTCTGTAATATGTAATATGCCAGCTTTTCTCTGGCTGCAGTCTGTAACATGCCAGCTTTTCTCTGGCTGCAGTCAGTAATATGCCAGCTTTTCTCTGGCTGCAGTCTGTAATATGCCAGCTTTTCTGCTGTGATTTGAAAACTAGGTGGTAAGACTATGCACTCTGTCTAGAGTGGACATTAGCTGCATTATGGTTATTGTTATTATCATTACTAAGAGTACTTATTAGTGTCTATCCTTGGTTTGAGACTAAGCTCTGAGTGCTTTACAGTCAACACTCTCCTTTACACAACGGGATGCCTACCTGGGCCGAGCCGACTGAAGAGGTGCCTACTGGCGCTACATTCAGTCATTTCCTGCATCATTCAGTCTTTCAGTCAATCACTTTTTCATTCATATTTTCATTCTTCCAGTGCATGCTGTGTGTACACGTGTCAACTAGACCAACAGCCAAGCTGGCTTTCTCCTTCTCCCCATGAACTTGCGGATTGTGGTGACCCTGATGGGAATCAAACCAAGGCCACAGACGTGGAGAGGTCATTGATACTCAGGTCACCATGAGAGCAGGGCATGAATGACTGCAGAATTGGATACTTTTTTGTTTTTCTTTTTTTCTTTTTTAATGCTGATCAGTGAGAATTAGGATGAAGATGATGCTTTGGATTTCCATTCCATTCTAAGACTGAATGACAGGCTGTATTCTATGCTTACTTTCATAATTACCCAGGCATCAATCAGGCCGAGAGATACAGACACCTGCAGTGTTGGTCAGGAAATTTGAGCAACACTGTCGGAGACACATACATTTTGTGGATGAAACTGGACTGTGCGGTCCCAGTCTTCCCAGCTGAGCCTGTAGCAAACTTAACTCCGGGTAGGGAGCTGGTCGGGGCAGGAAAATCCCAGATGGCTCTGATGGTAATCAAACCTACAACCTCCCAGCTGGGAATCCACAACGCTAACCACTTTGTCATGGCGGCTGGTTTGTGACAGATTTGTTTTAGATTTATCTTCTATTGTCAGGACTTATTTTTGATTTGATATTTTCTGTGGGCATTTTAATTTCTTTAAAGTTTTTGTTTTGATTTGCCTGAAGTTCGATGTGGCTGTCCTGGTTTGCTGAGCTATAAACATCATGACTTTACAACATGGCCTCATGGACTGTACAGTTATATAGGCAATGAGGTGATCCCAAGTTTACTGTTGGACTCACACATGGGATCTGCTCCCTTACACCAGCCCCTAGTGTAAGCCTTTTAGATGAGACAATAAAATCAGGTTTTGTGAGTTGCTTATGCTTGGAGCACACACACACACGCACACATTCACACAAGCCCCAGTTGATTGTGGCTCACTAAGTTCTGTAGAACTAGAAGAATACGCTTCAGGAGATAATCAAACTTACGCTTGGACATTCAAAAAAGGGAGGAAAAATAGAGGGAGGTGGGATGGATTGGGAGGTGCTATGTGGACAGGGTATGCGTTAGTGTTAATGCCATGATATGCAAGGCATTCTCCACGAAGAGCAGCTCAAATTCTGGGTAGTGAACTTTGTTGCCATGATGTTAAGTAATGCAGATTCCACATACAATAGAAAACAGACAAGGAAAGTTTTGACAGATCTGTCTGCTTTAGATGTCGCAAACACAGACGTAAAACAAAAAAATGCACTAAACAGTACACCCCTGACACCAGTCAGCATGAGAGCGTGGGAGGAGTATTGCTTGTGTCAAGATATATGTATATACTGAGGCAGAGGCAACACTCTCAAGCTGAGTGTAGTGTGTGTGTGTGTACATGTGTGTGTGTGTGTAATGAAGCGACTTGCGCTGCATACGAGTAAGGAGATAAAGTACTGACAGGTGCTCATATCATAGATCAACATCATAACTGGATTTGCCCAGTCCATACCCCCTCTCATTGCTTCCCCCTTCCACTTCCTCCTTGAATTATTGGAATAAACTTCTTTTTGACTACTTTTACTTTAACAAACAACTGACCAGTAAATTCAGTATTGCCTATTTTAACCTGACGTTGCTTGGTCCATAACCTCACTGATCCCCCCCCCCCCCCCCCCCACACACACACACATCCTTCCCTCCTGTCTCCGACCATCTCTCTTCAGAGTAGCAGTGGTATTGCCTTCTTTCACCAAGACTATGACTGGAGGGAAGGAGGGGGTGGTGAGGGAGGGAGGAGATGGGCATGATCATTCCCCAAACATTCAGCTGTGGAAGAACTGTATCACAGGAGCAAGGCAGCAGAAGAGGGAAAGCCTGGAGGGGAGGGGAAATGGTGCTGACTGACCTGTATGGCAGAGAGTGTTAATTGTTATTCAGCTTCAGCGGCTGGTTAGCTTCCGGCCAGCGCTGCCTTAACAGCCAGTGATGTCTGCGGTAGCCCTGTAGGTCAGCTCAAATTGTTGTAGGCAGATTTGTCAACACTGAGGAGAATGTTCACCAAGAAGAGCTTGAGCCTGATCAAAGTTGGACACTCTGTGTATGACATGAGCTTAATTGCAGGCCAGTGCATGCGGCAGTTTTAATGTCATGCTGTCACCAAAAAAAATCCCTGCATTATAGAACGGTATGTACATATTCAGCGTGTGTGTGTGTGTGTAAACAACATGCTTGTGCTCTGCAGATGAAGGCAAGCTGATGTGTTGGGGATGGAACGAGCACGGCAATGTGTGGCAACAGGGGATGACATTAACGTGACCCGGCCAGTGGAGGTGGCGCTCCCGCAAAACGGACGCTGTCCATTGGATGTGGAGCAGGACACTCGTTTGCCCTAGTCAGCAGATGACATGATTGAAGAGGGTTTTGGTGGGGGAGGGGGGTGTTGTTTTTTGTTTGGGTGTGTGCAAGTGGCATGGAAGGTGCAATCAGTTACTGTGATATCGCTTGGCTGTAGTCTTCAGTTTTTAGCCTCTTTGTGTGTGTGTGTGTGTGTGTGTGTGTGTGTGTGTGTGCGTGCATGTGTGTGTAGTGCGTGCTTGCATAATTGTGTGTGTGGGGGGGGGGTTTGGGCTTCCCCCTCCCCCCAAGGTGTTGTACATTGACCTGTCGAGGAAAAAAAATGAGTTTCGGGGGGGGGGGGGGGAAACTCCGGTAGTGGTAGGGATGGAGAGACTCCACCCAGAAATCGTTGTGAAAACAGTTCGGGGATCAAGATGGGATTTTTTCCGCATTGGCGTTTTCCCGTTTTTTTGATGGCCCCAGGGGTCGTTTTTGAGATCGGGTAAATGTTGAAAAATTTGGGGGGGGGGGGGGGGTAAGGTGGGTTTGTGATGAACTAATGTAGGCAAAGGGGTCGATCGTTTTATTGTTTTTCTAAATTGATCCTTCGCAAAGGTGTTTCCTTTTTCTGTTTGGGCCGGTCGAGACGCGTCTTTGTTTTCATTCGGGGGTTAAAAACCGAAACCATCAAAGCGGAAGGATTTTTGAAAACGCGGCAATGTTGCAAAATTTTTTCCCTGACCCTTTTCTTTCTTTTTAAACGAGAGTGGCAAAACCAGAATGTTTCGTCAGATAGCAAAAGGAGAAAGTTTTTGCAAGCAAGTCTGCTTCAGTTAAAAACAAATGGATTTGAAGTGGTTGGGGGGGGAATGAGCGAAAAAGTGATGCTGACCTTTCCAAAGGCGCCGTCAGCCACGTGTGATTTCTCAGACTGAAAGATGCAGAGGAAAATCCCCTTTAATCCAGGACAAGCATCTGCCAGGGTGTAATGACCGATCAAGTATGGCTCACGGGGAAAGCCCACATTGTAAACCCACGTTTTGCGAAAAGCACCACAAGGGGAAAGATCGCTTACAAACGAGATCTTGGTCGTTTGGAGCATCGGCGAGTCTACCCACCACCCCCCTCCCACCCCTCCTCCCCCTTCTCTCTCTCCTCTCCTCTCGTGAAGGTAATGCTATTTTTTTTGTTGAAGAAATGTATTAATAATATTGCGGGTTTATCCCCAGATGATATGAGAATTGTAGAACCCCCCCCCCCCCCCTTTTTTTTTTTTTACTTCTTGATGAAATCCCACAATCACAAGGATTTTTTTTGCATGAAGGTTCTCTTTGAAAAAAACGGTTTACATCAATGTCACAGTATACACAATTGGTAGTCAATTTTTACGTAAAAAAAATTAGCAACAACAAACTATTTTATGAGAAGGATAAAAACAAAAAAATGCAAGGGTGTTTTGACATTTACAACAAGAAACAAAACAAAAGTAAACAGACTAGTACAGAAAAAGTAATAGTAGTAATAGTATAATAAAAGAAAAAATGTTTTTTATAACCACCGCGTCACAAAAAACTTTTCTTTTCTGGTATAGATCATGGGGGGGAAAAAAACAGTTACACAATCATACAAACGAGCAAACGGCGATATCATCATACTTAACTCGGTGACTAGATTTTTGCAAATGACACATTAAAGTTGAGGGGTACGAAGTGTGAAAGTGTTTTTTTTTCAATTGTAAAGAGATGGGTCAAATTGAAAAGAAAAAAAAACCGCTTGTGGGCAAAAAATGAGTTTAAACCTTTACAATTTGCACACTTTGAATATGATCCTTTGTCAACTCTCTCATTATTTATTCTATAAAGGAATCAGAAACCCCCGTGGATTTTGAAGGAAAACGAAAAATTATTGATTGGGGTTCAGGAAAAATTTTTTAAAAAAGTTTTTGAAGGTGGTATTACATTTAAAAATAAATGCCGCTGAAAAGTGGGGAGTGAAGGGCAGTAATGAGAAATGCTTGAACTGCTGGAAAATTTTTGGGACATTAGCAACTGGAAAATCCCAATCCTGTGTCAATGGTCTTCATGATTTCCTGACAGACTCAATGGCGAAGGTGAGAAATCTTTTTTTGTAGGGTCAAGGTTTTAAACTTTTGAATACTTTGGGTCTCAGAGCTGATTTTTGCAGGTTTAAATCTAAAAAATTTCACTTCAAAAGGGGGCTTCGCCCCCCGACCCCCACCAGGCCTTGCCCCTGGACCCCCCCGGGGGCCTTTTAGCGGCCCCCGGACCCCCGCCACTTTTTTTTTTTTTCCTTTTTTTTCCCTTATGAGAAAACCCTTTTGAGGGATGGGAGGGAAGGGCGGCGGGGGACTGTGAAGAGCAAAGGGGTTTCTCCTCTTTTTGGCTTTGTCTTCTGCAGGAGGATTGCCTATCCTTCCCCACCGATCTGCATCTCCATCCCTCTCCCTTCCCATCCGTCCTCCTGCCTCACCCCCCCTGCCCCTTACCACCGCCCTCCCCCCTCCCCTCCCTCCCTCTTTCTCCCCCATTTGCCCCCCCCATTCCATCCCCCAAAACCCCCTCCCCCCCCATTTCCCACCTCCAACTGACAAAAAGACCTCCACAAAAACTGGATGTCATGGAAGGCAAAAGAGGGTTGAGGGGGGGGAAAAACCCCCATGCCCCCTGTCCTGGGACCTAGGGGTAATGTGGATGTGGGTGGGGGGGATCCCCATCAGGCAGAGGGTTTTGGCCCCTGGCAGAGGGGTGAGGGGGATGACATTTTCCGGCCCCTGTCCTGGGGGGCCTGGGGACAGGGATGTGATGGGTGGGGGTCCTACGGCAGAGGGTTGGCCTCTGGCGCTGAGAAGAACGCCAAGAAGTTGTCTGTGTGCGTGTCCTGGGTGTGTGAAAGGAGCCCGAGGGGGTCAGGAGCTCCGGCCGGAATCTGTCTGATTGCAAGTGCTGCTTCTGCTGAGGATATCTGTGCATGTGCTGGGCCCAACCCTACCTAACCCTGCAACAGCAGCCAGGTGATCTACTCTGGGGATACAGGCGCTGAAACGGACAGCGCCATTTCTGTTCGCACTGGACGGCCTTCGGTAAGGGTGAAAGTGGAGGCTGATCCTTGTTCACTGGACCAGACCCACAGCTGTTCCCTGCCCAGCTCCTCCATCTTTCAGATGCACTTCGCCTGTTCTTGTTCAATTGGCCACTGTCATCGAAAAAGCATGTGTGCACTGTCGGTTTTGACTACAGAGTGGATAAATCATTTCCGTTGGTTTCCTGTTGTCAGCTACTGCTAAAAATAGACTGAGTTTCAATGGCAGGGTCATCTGCAATCAGATTTGTAAAGCTTATGAGATTTTCTTCGTTTTGTTTTGTTTTTGTCTTATTTTCTGTGCCCTCTTCGTGACATCCACTCCGGTGTCACTCCCCCATTCACAGCCACACCAGAAACGTTCCGTCATGGTCCTTGCGCCACACAGGGTATCCATTTCAGGTTACCATAGGACAAACACACCAGAGGAGACCTGGCACTACTGCTGAGTCAGTTTGCTGGTTTTCAGTGGTGGTCTGAACCAGCGTGAACAGGACACCACTTTCTTTTCCCCCACACTGATGACAGGAATTTTTGTGTCGTGTGAGCAGGCAAGAGTGAGTTTGAGATGGATCATGCTGTAGAAGCTTTTGTGTTAGTAAATAAGGTTGTGTCTGGTAAATAAGTTTGAAATATCACAGAATAAGGAAAACAGAAGATGGTATTAAGCGAGTGAAATACAGGTCACTCCTTTATTCAGACAACCCCATTTTTTCCTCATACTAGTCTGGCCAGATCATTTGCTGTTACGCTGCTCGGCATTCCAGTGGGGTGAGGATGGGGGTTCTTTAGGTACAGAGTTCTGCTGCCTTCCAGAACTTCTGTGATAGTAACTTCCTTTTTATCGTCACATTCTTCGACTCTGCCCCTTCTTTTTCTTTAATTTACTTCCTTCTTTACCATTGTCCAATGTGTTTTTGTCTGCCTTTATGGAACTTTCTCATGTCTTTTTCTGCAAAATCATATAAATTTTTGTTTTTATGTGGTAGCAGTTTATGACTTTCAGCTTTTTTGTGGTTGGCAGGTACACTGTGCCGAATGGACACTACATTCTGTTTGACATTGAGATTTTTAATGTTTTTTTTTTGGTTGTAATTTGTGCGTGGCATTGAAATGTCTCTTTTTTTTTTTCTCTGGGACTGAAAAATTGAGGAGACTGTCTGGTAATTCTCTCAACACAGCCTAATTCTATATGCATTAAAGATGTCGGTCATGTAGATACTCTGTCACAGCCGCAAATGTTTTATTTTTCTTGATGTTTTTGTTTGTTTGTTTCATTTTGTTTTTTTCTCTCAATGGTCTGATTTGCAAGTGCTGCTTCTGCTGAGGTGTCTGTGTGTGTGTCTTCGCCCACTCTACCTAACCTGTAATAGTTTCAGATCGTATGTGATGTGCATGTACAATGCTTATATGATTCAGTGCACAAGATTTACTCCCTATGAAAGGAGAAGTAATAATTTTGTTGACGGTACCAACAAAAGCATAGATTCCACCTGAGCATGCTCCAGTTTTTATTCTAGCGTTAGAAAAGGAGGAAAATATCATGCTGGTAGGCAGATCATCTTATTTTCAGAATTTCTACATACTGTTTGCCAAAAAGAGATTTTTCCATATAAACAGTGTAACGCAGGCCTAGTGCCCACGAACCAAGACCCACACCCTTTCCCACTCTTACTCTAACACTAACCCACTAACACAGTTCAATTTCCAACATTTAATGACATTTCATAGTACACAAATCCACAAAAAAAAATCACACCAAAAAAAACATACATCAAAACGCATATGATGAGGAGGATGGGGATGGGATGATTATGATGAGTGCCAGAAAGAAATAATTCTAGTTATAGGACAGGTTGTGAAAAAAACAACAACAACAACAAAAGCAAACGAAAAGATAACCAGAGTCCGGCACCCGCGCCCGGGAAAAGGTTAACGGCGGGCACTGGGGGAGGATGGTAGCACGCAGGCAATGTAGCCCTGCGAGCGCAGAGAAGAATTCCTGAACTTGGGCGTCGAAGAGGGTATGAAGGTCCTAGGGCACAATCTCCAGGGGGACAACTTGCTGAAGGAATGGTGGTGATGATGAAGGGGAAGTGGAGGACTGGGATGGACAGTTCACACGCAAGAACAGAGGGAAAGGCCTGGAAAAAAGCGAAATTACCGTAAGGGGAGGGGAAATGGAATATTTTAGATGACTAAAAATAAAGAAGTCTTTCCCAGGTCTGTTTTTCCATGTAAAAGTTATGACTTTGGTTAGCATCTTCCTTCCCTCTTATAGAAATTAAACGTTAAGGAAAATTCAAGAAAGTGTGGGGCAAGTTAACGCTTACTTGACTATAATAAAATGATTACATAATGTCCCTTCAATATGAGGCTTCTACAATGTTTTCTCCTATTCTGGATTAATCCAGAGTGGTTCAAAAGATTTCCTTTTATATACACGAGCCACAAAAAAAAAGAGAATCGTAGAAGCCAAAATAAACGCGTTTTCCTCCAAACAATAGTATCATGGTACATTACACAACATCAAACAATGTGTTTACCGTAAAAGAGTATAACGATACAATAATTCGAGTCGGAGGTGTACAAAACGAAATCTTCACCTTTCTGTGATAAGTTTTCTTTTTACACATGAAATAAACCCCAGTTATTCAATACCGAAGGTCACACACCAACAACGAAAAGAATAAGAGGGAGGCTGACTAGGATTTCTTTCTCCCCCTCTGTCTGAATCCAATTGTAACTGAAAGGGGAAGTATTTTTTAGAAATGGGAAAGCAAGAATATAACTATTATATCTATAAAACAATAGCAAACAAATGAAAATGATACACGCACACAACAGATAGGTAACTCACCAAAACCGTGAGTGAGCTCTAGAGACTATTCAGGCTCTGGAAAACCAGACACCTCACCGAGGACACAAGACAGCGTCACTTCGATGGCTCGGAGGACCCAAACCTCACCGACGCAGTCACAACCGAAGATCTCGCTCTAAGACTCTTGAAAAAAAGAAAAACGAATGTTCCTAGTCAAAGCTAACGGAACTCGAACTTAGTTGCTATCAAAGTGAGCAAGTGATCAGCATGGGCTGCACGGGTATGTCTGTACACCGATGCCACTTTTAGCCGACAGAGAATAACGCGCGGGAAAGCGTGTGCGCGAGGTACGCGCGCACACGCCGCGGCGCGCACACACACACACACACACACACACACACACACAAACATGTGTAAACACGCAGAGCATAGGCGCACGCCCTAAAATACTTGACAGTTCGTGACAAACAGCATTAGATGATTTCCGTGTGACCTGCTTTGAATAAAAAAAGAAAAAAGAAAATCGTTTGGAAGAGGTGAATTTTGAGTGAGTTCTTGATGCATCAACTTTTATGCAGGATAGGGACAGCTGTTGTCATCAAGATTCCTGGTGATGTTGCTTCCAAGGCAGTGAAGTTGTTGACAGCTTGTCGAAGAGTGCCACCAGTCGGAAACAATGCCTTTTTCAGATGTCAGACTTGAAAGGTCAGTCACATTTTATAGGTGGGACAAAGGAGACAGGAAATTATTTTAGAACTGTGTAGACTGTTAAAGGAGTTTGAAATATCACAGAATAAGGAAACAGAAGGTGGTATCAAGCGAGTGAAAACAAGGTCACTCTTTCTTCAGACGACCCCATTTTTTCCTCTACTAGTCTGGCTAGACCATTTGCTGTTATGCTATTCTGCATTCCAGAGGGATGTGGAGGTGAGGGTGTGGGGCTCTTTCAGTACAAAGAGGTCTGCTGCCTTCCAGAACTTCTGTGTTAGTAACTTCCTTTTTACTGTTACATTCTTTGACTCTGACCCGGTTTTTTTTCTCTTTAATTTACTTCCTTCTTTACCATTGTCCAGTGTATTTATTTTCTGCCTATATGAAACGTTCTGTCTTTTTTCTGCAAAATCATATAAATGTTTGGTTTATGTGATAGCAGTTTATGACTTTCAGCTTTTTTGTTGTTGGCAGGTACACTGTGCCGAATGGACACTACATTCTGTTGACATTGAGATTTTTTAATTTTTTTTTTTTTCATTCTTTGACTTAAATTTTTTTTTCCCCTTCGTTTATTCCCTTGTTGAATTGTCAAGTGTTTTTTCCTCCCTGTCTTAGGTTTTGGGCCCTGTCTTTTTTTCTGCAAAATCAAATAACTTTTTTTTTTTTTTATGTATATGATAGCCGTTTTGCTTTGTAGTGTCTTCATGCGACTTGTCGGTTTCAGGGGACTTGTCAGTCTCTTCCTGGACTTGTCAGTGTCTTCACTGTGAATGTAGGTGTCTTCCGTGACTTGTCTGTGTTTTCACGTGCATGTGGGTGTCTTCACTGTGACTTGGCGGTGTCTTCACGTGAATGTAGCTGTTTTTACGTGCTTGTCGTGTCTTCACAGTGACATGTAGGTGTTTTTCACTGTGATTGTAGTGTTTCACAGTGACTGAGGTGTCTTCACTGTGCTTGTTAGGTCCCAGGGACTGTAGGTGTTTCACGCGACTTGGGGTTTTGTCTTCCAGTGACTTGTGGGTGTCTTTGTGACTTGTCGGTCTTCACATGACTGTAGGTGTCTTCCTGTGACTGTCGGTGTCTTCCAGTGACAGTCGGTGTCTTACGGCATGTAGCTGTTTCACTGCAATTGTGGGTTTTGTTTCCAGGTCATGTAGTGTTTCACTGGATTGTCGTGTTTCCAGTGTTGTAGCTGTCTTCACTGGATTTGTCGTGACTTCAGGGTGGGTAGGTGTCTTCACTGTGATTTGTCGTGTCTTCACAATGAGTGTAGGTGTTTCACTGTGACTTGTCAGTGTCTTCCAGGACATGTAGGTGTTTCCTGTGACTTGTCAGTTTTCACGGGCTGTGGGTCTTCCTGTGACTTGTCGTGTCTTCACGGAATGTAGGTGTTTCACTGTGACTTGTCGAGTCTCCCGTACGTTAGGTGTCTTCACGTGCTTGTGGGTTCTCCACAGTGCGTGTAGGTGTCTTCACTGTGATCATAGGTGTCTTCACTGTGATGTAGTGTCTCCACGGCTTGAGGTTTTTCACGTTGGTGCGCCTGATTTAAAAAAATTTGTTAAACACCCTATTCGTGGACGCAAAAACCCAATAATGTTTGTAAACCAGTAAATTTGCATCGGGTTCATCCCTATTTTTCCATGTGTGGGAGTTTAATTAGCTTTTTGTTGGAAAATTTTTTTTTTTTTAATGTGGATTAATTTTTATTCATTATGATGAAAATGTATCAAATTTTTGTACTGTGCATTTTTTTGGTGGGGAAAATTATGTTGATGTCCCCTGTTAAAATTGTGTGAAAGACTGTTCTTGTGATATGTGTTTTTTTGGTGTATGTATGGACTGAAAAAAGCTTTCAAAGCTTTTTTGAATGCTATGGGTCACATAAAACCCAACGATTTTGTGGGGTGTGTGTATGGCGTGTGTGTGTGGGCAGGTGTGTGGTGTGTGTGGGCATGTGGTGTGTGTGTGTTTTTTTTTAACCCAGGTTTTTTGGTTTTATTTTGTGATGAGGGTTTATGTAAAAAAGTGTGATTGCCGTTTCTTACCATTGAATCACCCCTCCTCTCTCTTTCTCTCTCCCCTTGTCACACAAACACAACGTGCACAACACCACACGTGCTGCACCAGCACCACGCAGGCATGCTGCACGCACGCACGCACGCACACCACACGCAACACACAACACACCACCACACACCAAAACCTTAGAAATCGCCATTCACTCCCAAACCCATACCGCATCTTTTATAACATTACAAAGTAGCAAATGTTTCGTCACTGCGTCATCAGAACGGTATAAAATTGGGAAAAATGGTTAAAAGGGATTGGGTGTTTTTTTTCATTGTTCATTTAAAAAAGGGGAAAAATGTGTGGTGTATTAAATGGAAAACAGGAAAATTTTTTTTCTGACGGGGGTGTAATATAGGTGGGCCCTTGTCAAGGGGGCATATGATGTGGATCGCCCATATCGCTTTCCCCCAACTGCTGACTATGAGGGATAGTGCAAAGGGGGTTACAGATGAATTTAGAAAAAAGAATACAAAAGAAAAAGTATTTTGGCCTTACTGGTTGTGGGAGTTTCACCCACATACACTTGTCCCCCAAAAATTTAAATTCATGCGGTAGTCACTTATTATTTTTTTTTTCTTTAAATACAAGCACAAAGCAGCGTATAGCCCCGGCAGTGTTTTCCACACCCGGAAACTCGCCCCCTTGGGTTTTGGGACTAAAGAAAGGTGGGTGTGGTCAACATTTCGTTTTTGGGGGGGGGGGGGGGGGGGGGGGGGCTGTCCGTTTCGTCCACCCAGTGGCATTGCACCCACGCCTCATTCCGACACCCCCCCCACAGCCCGCCCAGTCGTCCCGCCTCAGAACCGGCTTGGGCAACCACGGGGCAGTCAGGACAGTCGTCAAGAGACAACCGCGGAGGAGACACTACCTGCTGCTGAGTCATTCGGGGGTGTTCAGGGGTGCTGTTGTGATCCAGCAACCGGACCCCATAAAACCCCCCTACGATGCATAATTGTTAGTCGCGGAGCCGGCGTGAGTGGCCTCCCCCCCGGAGGGGCGCACCCGTCGTCCAACGACAGCCCATGGACTCCCCGTACGGTGACCCCGAGGGACCCAAAAACCAAAGGCCAGCGTGGGAGGACATCGAAATGAGGTCCCCATGAGAGCAGGCTGAAGTGCAAAAAATAGGGGAAAAGAAAAGTTGACTCAATAGGGTTTTTTACTGGATCCGAGGTTTGGTTCAAAACTACTTCCCGATTTTTGACAAAATGCTGAAAGTGCCCAAATTAAGCGGAAAAGTCTTTTCTACTCGCATTTGAAACAAGTGTACAGTTGTGTGTGTTTTGACTCCCTTCTCTCTTTGTCTGTCTCTGTCGCTGTCTTTTCTCCCTCTCTTTTCCTCTCTCCTCTCTCTCTCTTCTTTTCTCTCTCACTCCGGAAAAAAACTGCACGACGGCAAGGGTTTTTTTGTCAATTTTGTACACGGTGTGTTTCAATTTTTTTTTAAGAAAACAAAAAAAAAACCCCCAAAAAGCGTTTAGCTAACTGTCAACAAACGAATATTCCCCTGTGCCGTCGGTGAGTTCAAAATCGCGTTGTTTGAGAGGGTGTCGTAACATTATTAGGTCATGTTTTTCCCCGCGTGTTGAAAATGGGAGGGTGACAAGGGATAACGGCCATCAGCCAGATCCCCCAAAAAATTTAAATTACGAGCCTTTTAATCGATTTTGCAAGGGTTTATGCGGGGGGTACGTTTATAAAAAATGTTTAAATAATTTTACGTGGTGTTTTCTTCCTTTTTTTTTGTTTGTTTTGTTTTGTTTTGCTTTTTGTGTTTTTCGTCGGCAGTACCCCTTGCCTACACAGCTTTTGTTTTTGTGTGCGATGTGCCACCCCTTTGTATTACTGGGTGGTGTGTGTGTGTGTGCGTGCGCGCGGACGTACTTTTGTGTTGTTCGTTTTTTTCCCAAAAATTTGTTTTTAGTTGGGGATGGGGAAAATAGTGTGTGTTTTGGGGGGTGAAAAAAAGAGAAGAGTTTGTGGTGTGTTTTAAAATGCACCGAAAGAGTTTTGTACGTGTGTGAAAATGTGGGGCGGTAATGAAAAGTGCGCCGTGTGGTGGGGTGTGCGAAAAAAGTCATTTGCCCTTGAAACCCAAAGTTTTTTGGGTGTGGTTTTAAACCCGGGGCTTGTGTGTGGACAGGGATTGTGGGTGGACAGGGATTGTGGGGGCGAGAAGGGGGGGGGGGGGGGGGGGGGGGGGGGGGGGGGGGGGGGGTATTCATTTGTCCCCCCAAAGCCGCTTTCTCTCTCTCCCCTCGTCTCGTCTTTTCTTTTACATACCGCGCGGCGCGTGAAAAACCCCACACACCACACCACCACACCAACCACACCACACACCCCCACACGGGATTCCTGCTAATACCCAAACTGTAAACTAATCGTCATAAAACGAAAGCCCTTCCACTGTTAAATGCAAATGGAATAAAAAATTGGACCGTAGTCCAGTCAGGCCGGCGGGCTGTCCTCAAAAGGGGAAAACAGTCGGCCTTATCGGGCCTTAGTGATAGAAAGGGTTGATGATAATATTATCCAGTGCCCTACGGTTGGGTTGACGGGCGTTGCGTTACACTCTTCTTGTGCATGTTTGTTAGCCGTGGGGGTGGAAAAAAAAGCCCCCCCCCCTATTGGATTGACCCCCCGGCTAATTTAAATTCTCGGGACAGTAAGCCTCGCCCAGCAGAAAGTCTGTTTGGAAAAAAGGGGGAAACCCCTTCTCCTCTTTTCTCCTCTTTTTTTTCCCCTCTGCGAGGGGTTCGGGGAGGGGGTTGGGGGGGGGGGGGGGGGGGGGGGGGGGCGAAGTTGGTTGGGTAACAATGCCCTTGTAGCGGGAATGTAAAAACTTGGAAACATATAGGCTTAAAACTTTTTAAAATTTTCCTCATACGGACACTTTAATACTTTGAAAACAATCCTTTAACTGTTATAAAAACACCGTATTTAGGTTTTAGTACAAACCGAAAAAAAACGCCCCATCATTCATCCTTTTGAAAGAAGACAATGTTTGTGTCTTGTGTCCCCAACTTGCAAGTTGTTTAACATATGCGGCGTTTATTTTTTTCAGCTCGTAATGTGTACTACTTCCACCTCTGTCTTATAATTTCCCCAGTAGCTTTTTCCGCTCGCCCCCCCCCCGCCACATCATCCCCCATCACTCCTCTTTTACCAATACCATATTTGGTGAGAATGAGAGAGAGAGAGGTGTGTGTGTGTTTGTTTTGGTTTCGGCTCAGCATGATTTTTCCCCCCCTTCCCCCCCCCCCCCCCCCCCCCCCCAAAAAAAAAAGAAAGAAAAAAGTCAGTGGGTGGATGGGGGGAGGAAGGGTTAGACGTGTGAAAAAGGGGAGCGAGGGGGGGGTGGGGGGGGGGGGGGGGGGGGGGGGGTTTTATTTCCAATACTATTTAAAAATATTTTTGCGAAAGGGAAAAAATTGTATTTTGTTATATTGTTTTTTCTTTTTTTTTCTTTTTTTTTTTTTTCCTCGTTGGGTAGTATAAAAATGGTTTGAGGGAAGTAACCGTTATCCCATCCCCCAATTCTGCCCCTGCAATAGATATTTAAAAAAAAAAATTGTCGGATTGAGCCATCAAAAAGGAGTATAATTGGGGGTATTTTTTCCATACATTTCTTACGGAATGCTCCGAAAGGGGGGTTCATGCAGCTTTTAAAAACCTTCGTTGTACTTTGTGGGCATTACATGACCCATTGTCGGCATGGTTTTCATTTGACAATGGCCCCATTCCTTCAGTCACCTCCACTCTTAATTCAGATAACCAACCCTCAATCTCAATCAAAAACATCATCAAAAATCCCACCAATAATTTGTTTTACCCCTCTCAATCCCCCCAAACATAACAAATTTTACCGATTTTTGTTATTTTATTGTTTACCGGGTATCAAAAACACCTTTCCCGCTGAGGTAAAACCCCTAAGGGGATAATCCCCCGCTTCCTTTTTCAAAAGGGCTGCTTGGTGGCCCACCAAGGCTATCGCCTCTTGAGTGGTTAAAGGTCTTTTAGCATTTTACTTTTCCTTTTCTCCTTCGCTTCGTTTTCATGATGGTGATGCTATTGAAAATTACCCCCCAATGGCTTGTTCCCCAAAGGGGAAGGGATTTCATAGGGAAGGGGGGTTAACACCCGGACCCTTCGGTTGATTCGCAAAAAACTTTCGGGAGGGAGCAGAACAGGGACCCGATGGACCCCCCATCTGGCGAAAACCCAGCAGGCCGCCCCGCAACCCCCGGATCCCCCTGGATAAATCCGGGTTAACGGGAAAAAGAAGTGGAACCAAAACAAAGAGTCAAAAATGGTAAACAACAAAAAACCCAGTACACACACACACACCCCCACACACACACACCCCAAAACCACCCAAAAATACACCACTCACTTGCGAAAATGTGGTTCCCGGAGACCACGACATTAAGGGTGTTGTCCACCCAAAACAGCTGGGTCCCGAGCCCCAAAGCTGGCGCGCAACATTTTAGGCGACGTACTGTGAGTTTCATGGAGTGTTGGTTTGTAAAATGATCAAAGAAAAACTTTTGGGTGCAGTTTTCCCATTGGATATGGTTCCAATGTAGCTTAGATGCCGTTCTATTATTTTGGCTACGTGTTTACTTTTTTCCCGGCGTCATTTGAAATTATTTATTTCATACGATTTGAACAAAATTGTGATAGGACCCAGTTTAGCCCGTCTTTTGATGACTTTAGACGTCTTTTGCACGTTTGATTTTTGGGAAAAATTTAATACCGCACAGGCGTAGTTCGTTTCACGTCTTGGCCCCCCTTTCTTTAATGGCGGGGGGATGCTTTTAGACGTAGTTAAAAAGCACAAACATTTGAAAAAAAATCCCTCCCTTTAGTCAAATTTTCCCGGGGGGAAAAAAAATTCGCCTTTTTTAAAACTGACCCCGTTGCACCCCAACACGGTTGCAGGCGAAAAAGGGCGGTAGCTGTACGAAGGGATACACCCCAGTGGCCCTTTAAATGTGTCCCCCTTGGGATCGAACACACAACCCGGGGTGGGGGGAGCACAGAGAAGGAGAGAACGAGAAAAAGGGAAAATTTGTTGCAGCGCAGCGCAGCGCGAACAAGAACAAGAAGAAAAAAAAAGTATGTTTTTTTTGGCCTTGTCTCGTGTTGTGCCTTTTCGGATCGTTTGTGAAGGTATTTTCATGATCAGTGGTATGATGGAAAAATTCGTTATTTCTTGGATAGTTTTGCTTTTTTTTTGTTTTGTTTTGGGGAAGGAAGAAGCTGGGAACTGTGCGTTTTTCATGTCACGGTTTCTAGGCTCTGAAGAGCATGCAAATTAAAAGAACTGGCGGTTTAAAGCAGAAAAAAAAAAATAATGTTTGCTTTTAAAAAATCATTTTGGTTTCGTTTTTAGGGGCAGATTTTTTTCGTCCCCGGAAAGGAAGGGGAGGTGTGGGAGGATGAGGGGGGGCGGGGGGGGGGGGGGGGGGAGGGGGAGGGGTTACTTCGTTTTTTTTTCTTTCTTTCCTTTTCCGTTGTTTCTTTTTTAGTCGTTTTTTCTTTCTTTTTTTTTTTCTATTTTCTTTTCCTCCTCCTCCTCCCCCCCCTGCCCCCCTCCTTTTTTCCTCCTTTCCCCTTTCCCTTTTCTCTCCTTCTTTTCCCCCCCCCTCTCTCTTCTTTTTCTTACTAAAAAAAGTCTGAATTTTCTCCCAAAATTTGTCGAGGGCGGGGGGAGGGGTAAGGGGATTTGGGGGGTGGGGGTGGGGGGGTGGGGGAGGGAGGCACAATGTGCGCCCCGGAATCACTACCTTTATTATATTTTCCCCAATAAATTTTTTTGTTTTTGATTGTGTGTCTCCCTCGTTTTCCCCAAATTACGTCGACATCTGCTCTCTCCCCCTTTTCCTTTCCTGTTATACCGTCAAATTTGCTGGTAGTCCCGTGGCTACAAATGGCGCGACATCTGGTATCTAGAAACGGCGATTCGGGTCCGATTGTGTAATCGACAAATTATAATCCCGTTGGAAAAGAGTAGGCTTCAGCCAAGGACGAAAACCGATGTGACATTTTTTTTTTTCTCAGGGTTATGTAAGAACGTGACCGGTTATTACTCACTTTTGTCTTCCTTTCGTGTTTGGTGTGTTGCTGTGATGAAAGTGACCCAAGTGGGCAAAACGGTTGACACAAAAACTGCGTTTCGGTCGGATGGGAAGGGGATCACTTAAACCGTGGCAATGCCTTGGGCGTCTCAAAAATCACAGCAGGTACCGAATTGGAATCCCGTCAGAAGTCCCGGCGGAGGCGACGCGGGCACCACCCGACAAGGCCGTTCTGTATTAGACATGCGAGACCATTCCGACAACTCTCGGCTGTGTTGTGACCCTGAGGTCTGTGCAACCCAATTTTTACCGGACGGGCCCCAGGACCGTGTTTCTTCCCCATGTGGTGCAGGCCGCTTTACTCGGTGGGGTCGTCCGCTGCTGACCGGCCTTTCCAGGGTGTGACTGTGCCCGGGAATCCCCCAGACCCGGGATTTACAAGTTTTGTCATGTGAACCTGAAACTGACGCTTGATACAGTCGTCCCTTTTGATGAAAAAGGCTATTTTGGTGGTGTCCTGGTTTGTTTTGTGCTCAAGCGGGTACGTTGAATGTTTTTGCAATAGTTGGGTTTATCTGAAAGGTTCATTTAAATTGGTTAGATTTTTTTATGGCCCGAATAAAAGTTTTTACTTTCGTCAGTTTTGTGTTTTCTATCTTAGCAAGTTTTGAGCGGGTTGTATTTGCAATCTTTGCCCTGCGTGTTGCCGATTACCATTGTATCAATAAAAGGACTTTACTCTGGGAAAGGGCTGTAAGTAAGGGGAAATATTTGACACTGGGTTTCGGTTTTGTGTAAAACGATTGCACCGTTTCGTTGATGGTCGTGCCCTTAGAATGCTGTTAGGGGCTCTTCTTTCTGTCTGTCGTCTTTGTTGTCTGGCTGTCTTTCTTCTTACACCACACCCACCACCCCAACCCCCACCCACACCCACACGCACGCCGCACGCACACACACACACACCACACACGCAAAACGCACACACGAGGGGGGAAAGGGTAAAACAAAAGGGAACTTTCAAGGGCAGTCGTGCTGGGCAGAGCCGCGCGCGGTGAATAAAAAAAAGGGATTTATCCCAAATGACAGGGGCCATGGGAACAAAGTCTGCCCCGCTTTTTTTGTTTTTTTTGTCTTCTTCTTTTTTTTTTTTATAAGAAACGAGAAAAATGCTCAGATGCAAAAGTTCATGAAAAAAAAACCCCCAAAAAAAAAAACCCGGAAAATATTTATCATAGCAAACAACTTAAACATTTTTCTTTTTTGTTTTTAGTTGTGTTGAGTCGTCGGTGTAAATAATTTACTTGACTGTAGCCCTGAAAATTTGGATTTTAAAATTACGAATTGTTAGTAATGCTGAAGAGCATACCCCCAAAGCCCCTTTTTAAAGACTAAAAAAAAAAAGTAAAAAAAAAAAAAAATCGGGAAAACCCTTTCCGTTTTTCAAAGAGCCTAAGTGCCCGTTATTTATCTTTCAAAGGCAATATGAATTTAAAGACATTTACAACGTTACGACAAAAATGTTGAAATGAAACCCAAACAGTCTTTTTTTATTAATACTTGGAAAATGGCTTTTCAACTTTTGCTCCCGCGGCCCCGCTAACAAAGGCATACACCCTCTCTCTTCTCTCTCTCTTCTCTCTCTCTCTCTCTCCATTTTTGTGTTGTTTTCCTGAATACGGTTTTTCAAATTAAAATTTTTTAAAGTCTGGTATTTTTTTTTAAAATTTTATTCTTTAATGGAATTTTTAATGATTATTATAATAAAAACCCTCAAGGTTATCAAAAACCGAGAACAGCAAAATGATTAAAAGGGACGAGACATGTTCATGAGGTGGCTGGTTTTGGATTTTCAAGAAAAGGCCCCTTTGGTATGTTCCCCCAAAAAAAAAAAAAAAAGAAACCCCAAACTGGCTTTTTCAAAGTAGAACATCAAAAAAATTTAAGATTTTAAAAATTACTCAAAAAATTCGATTTTTCAAAAGACAAAAAAAAAAACCCCAAAAACCCCCGTTTGGGCCCCCTTTAAAAAATTTTTTTTTTTGAGAAAAAGGGTTTTCAATTGAAAAAAATTCATTTGAATGTGAAAAAACAAAAACAGAAAAACAAATGTACAAAAAAACGATCGTGAAAAAAAAAAAATCAAGGGAAAAAAAAAAAAGGTTCGTCACGTAAAGCCCCCCATTTTCCCGGAGGTTCGCCCCTTGGTACTTTGGCGCGCTTTTCATCCCCCCTTCCAAAATTGGGTTTTTCTTTTACACAAACTTTTTTTTTTGGGTTACGTACAGAGTGAACAACAGAAGAAAAAAAAACGTATGTTTGAAATATTGACGAACTGTGTTTTTAAAAAAAATTGTCGGGGTTTCTGTGTACAACGGCCAATGAAAAAAAAAAAAAAGTCCCAAATTTTGAGCTCTTTTTTTCCCCTTGAAAATTTGTTTTTGCCGTATTGTTTTTGCGATTTCACGGAAAAAAAAGGGTTTGCAGTCTAGGAGAGGTCGCCCGTGACCTGCAGGAAGCGGGGATCTAAAGTAAGATAGAAAGTTTCCATTTAAGGTTTTTAGTATTTAACAAAAAAATTTCCCCGCGCGCGCGTGTGTAAAAAATTTCAGCATTTTGCCCCTGAATAGGGCACTGACGATTTCAGTCGTCGATTTAAAAAGGGTATAGATTGGTCAAAAAACCTGAACAGTGATGGTTACTTTTTTTGTTTAACACACACACACACACCCCCGAGCACCGACAAGAAAACCGACGTAAACAAACGTGCGCTTCCTCTTTTCTTCTTTTCTCTCTCTCCTCTCTCTCCACACACACAACACACAAACCACACACCACACACCACACACCACACCACAACACAAACACACAACCACGCCGCCGCGCGCACAAACACGCCAGCGTGTGGCATATACACACACAAACACAAAAGAAAGACATGCAGTATAGACAAACGTGCGGGGCGCGCGCGCGCGCGCGCACCCCCACAACACCACCACCCACCACCCACACACCACACACACACAAGCGCTCTTGTCGCAAAGGCATGTCCCCCTAATCCCCCCCAAAAGCAGGGAAAAAAGCTGCCGCTCTCTCTTTTCTCTATGTCTGTCTCCGCCCCCCCCCCCCCCCTCGTCTCTCTCTCTTCCCCCCTCTCTCATGTTATAAGCGCAAGCGCACGCCGCATAAAAGCACGCACGTGTACGCACGCACCACACACCCCACACAAAAACACACCACACCCCACACCACCAACACACCGTCGCACGCACAATGCACATCTAAAAAAAGGGGTAAAAAAAAAGAAAAGGGGTGGGGGGGAGTGGGGGTGGGGGCTATTTCAGATATTTTTCATTCGGTTTTTGTTTTTGGGAAAATATCGGCCGGGAGCGGTGTATCCATTAATTTCGACGGTCAATATAAATGGTTTTAACAAAACGTGTCTTAGAATCTCAGACGTAGGTCAAATTACAGATTACAGCACGAAGAAAAAAAAACAACAAAACTTCAAAGGAAATTTTGTACTTTAAAAAAATAAAAGTTAAAGCCCCAGCCGCCCTGGCGAAGGGTTAGCGTCGGGACTCCGGTGGGAGGTGTGGGTTCGAATCCATCAAGTCTGTGGGTTTTTTTTCCCCCACGGGTCCTACCCCGAGTTGAGTTTGCTGGGGATCAGTTGGGGGTGGGCCACACGTCGAGTTTCATCCCTTTAATGGTGGTTTTGAGATGTTGTTCAAATTTCCCGACCCAAAACTGCAGGTGCATGTACTTCGGGCTGGTTGACGCCCGGGGTTATTTGAAAGGAAGGTTTGGTACGCCTTCTTGTTTTCAGACCCCTGGAAATTCCCTTGCATCATCTTAATCATCCTCATCCCCACTATCAGCATTAAAAAAAAAAAGTCTCAAATTTTGTGGCCCTTTAGCCCTGCTCTCATGGTGCCTCAGTTTCGATGTCCTCTCCAGTCTGTGGCCCTTTGGGTTTTGGGTTTCCCTCGGGGCACCCGGGATCGGTCCATGGGGGGTGTCGTTGGCGGGACGTGGTGGCGCCCTCCCGGGGGAGAGCTCATACGCGGCTCCCGGCTAAGCAAATTTTTGTGTCAATAGGGGGCTTGTAGGTGGTGTCTGGTATTTTTATCGAACAGGCGCCATTTAACACCACAATGGATCGGCAGCAGTGCGTTTTCTCCCGGGGGGGTTGCCCCTTTGGTTGACATTGACTGCTCCCCTGGGGGATTGCCCCGGGGCCCGGGGGTGTGGCGGGGCCGCGGGGTGTGGCTGGGATGGGTGTCGGAATGAGCGGGGTGGGCAAAAGCCTCTGAGGTGGCGAGAGGTTTGGGGCAGAAAAAAAAAAAAAAAAAAAAAAAGTTAAGCTGAGGACTGAATTATGAAGCTGAATCAAAAAGAATAACAAACAAGGAAAATTCTGGGTGCATTTTAAAAAACCACCCCTTGACAGTGGTGTTAAACCCCAAAGGCAGTTTTTGCCTTTTTTTCCCTTTTTTTTCTTTTTTTTGGGTGAAAAAACATTAAGGTCCCCCCCCCCCCCCCTCCCCCTTTTCCCTCTCTTTCTGTCTTTCTTTTTTTTTCCTTACCGTTTCTTCTTCTTCTGCTTCATTTTCGTTTCTTTTCTTTTCTTTCTTTTTTTTTCTTTCTTTTTTTTTTTAAAATGAGCCGTTGCGATTAAAGCGGCGCAGATGTGGCTGCAATCACGTAGGCTGTCATGGGCACGTATGCGTTGTTTATGTTACTGACATCATCCCAGTCGCAGTTTGACACGGGGTTGCTTAAACGGTTCTGTTTCGTTAGAAGAGTAGACCTGCTGCTTCTGTTGGTTTGTGATAGTATTATTTGTGATAGCAATTGACGGCCATTCTTGTCGGCTGGGGTTTGGGCAGCTTAACCTTTGATTTGCGGTTGGTGGTGAATAGCTGGAATCTGAATAGCCTGGGATATTCATCAGGTGCAGTGTATCATCTGCTGGCAGATTTGTTTATTTCAGTTATTGCTCATCTTCAGAGCGAGAAGATCATTCATTATTATCAAGAGAAACAAACTGAACAAGTAAAAAACAACAACAAACTAAATCAAAATACAAAAACAAACAAGCATATAAAACAAAAGAAGAAGAAGAAGAACAACACAACACCACACACACACACACACCACACACACACACAACACACACACACACACACACACACACACACGACTTTTGGGAAGTGCATCAAATTCTACTGTTCACATGGAAAAAAAAGATTACTAGTCAAAATTGGGTACTGCAGAAATAATCATCTCTTAGACGATTCCATAGCAATTACTTCAGTGTCTTTCTGTTACAGCAAACTCTCCGATAGACTGTGACTTCGACTCCGGCATGTGTGGGTACACCCAGGCCACTGACGATGATTTTAATTGGGATCGTCGCAGTGGGAAGACCCCATCCTTGGTACTGGACCCGAGTCCGATCACACGTCTGGATCTGGTGAGTGTGCTCGGACGATGCCAGAGGAAAAAAGTCTGGAATTAAGAAGACAAGACAAACATGTTTGTCGCAGACTCAGGCGTACGCGAAGAGTTGGAAATTTAATGAGCTTATCACCGCAATCCCCTCTTCCTCCCACTTCTCGCCTTCATTCCCCACTCGTCTTTCTCTCTATGGTTTCTTTCGCTGTGTCTATGTAGTAATCGCAGTACACACTTGTCTTTTATCCATGAGAAAGCCGGGTATCTAAAATGTAATTGTCAACAGCGTTGACAGCATAATTTTCCCCCTTTTGTCTAAACTGCTTTACAAACCGTTGTTCGTGTTTGTGTTTTCTTGTTCGCCGGTTAACAGATCTCAGAAATCGATCAATACCACCGAAGGATCTCTTTTCCCCTGTTCAGAGTCTCAGTGATGATGTCATATACGAAGGACTACATTAACAAACAGATGGCAATAGTTTTGTGAAGAGTTTTTAAAGGTAAGGGATGTAACTTGCAGTTGATTTGTTATGTTTGTTAGTATAGCTGTTTGTTTCCCTTATTTCAGTCAGTATCAACCTCATTTATAATGCCACTGGTATTGGTTATCCGCCCTTACGTGAGGGGTCATTACTTGCATTGAAGAAACACGTGTCCGTATGTGACTGTCTGTCTCCCTCTGTCCGTGTCAGCTTCCAGGTTCCTCTCTCTCATGAAACTGTCACAAGGGACAGAAGATGTTCGTCCATCGTGTTTTCACCACACTTGATTTGTGGGGTGGGGTGGGATGGGAGTTGTCATCTTGTGTGCTTGGACATGAACGCAAAACCTCAGAACACTCCAAAGTTCTTAATTGGACTTTTTTTGTATGGCGAACAGCAAAACGCTTAATTGACAACCATGGCAATTCTTGTCATCTTCTGAAAGCAGCATGATGGTGTGGACTGGTTAGAATGAAATAACGGAATACAACTTTCAGCAACGTAATTTGTTTTATATCAAAACCCTGCCTCAACATCATCAGTTTCACCATTAGTTGAGTAAAAAAAAAGGGCTGAATATTACTGCATGCCCGTCACTCTTTTCTCCTCGTTCCCCTTTGTGTTATGTTTGTTCAGGAATGTTGCACTGTTCTGACTATTTATCGCTTAATGTTTCACTTCTTAGTATGAAGTAGTGGTCGTTAGAGTTTCCACCGAATGGAACAAATGGCAGTACAAAAGCAACATACTTCCATGCACAGATCTTCCACATCTAAGACAAAGAAAAGTTGAAAAAACAAACAAACAAACAAAATCTTTAACACTGATAGGCAGTTTGTTCGGTTGGAGGTGTGATGGGAGTAATCTTCTGTTGGTTGACTGTAAAGGGGGAGGACAATGCAAGATCACAAGCGTACAAAAAATGATACGCAAGCAAGCCACTATAATCTTTCTAGCCACACATGCCGTCGGAAAGTTGTGTCCTTGGTCACCAAACGGCTAACGTTGAGTAGAGCAAGCTCAGTTTGTTGTTAAGAATGCTGAAACCGCGGAAATGTATACATGGTCACTAACTGAAAGGGCAAAAACGCTGACCACTTGTTCTTGACAGCCCTTCTCCACGCCGCTGCAAGCATACTTTTGAAATATCTCTGAAACAGTCAGTGAATAGTGATTCCCAGCTCGTGGATTTTTGCTTCTTTGTTTGATTCTTTTTCTCTCTCTTTTTTGTTTTTTTGTTTTTGTTTTTTGTGAAGTGCAGACCTCTCTCTCGCTTGAAACTCACTCTCAGCTGCCGACATGGTAAACGCTGTAAATTCGTCATATTCCAGCACGTAGAATTCGTGCTGAAATTAGACAAGGGAAACAACTCCAGGAATTTGTATTAAAATAATACAGAACATGTTCGACAGCAGTAATGTTTATGTTCATGTCTATGTCCTATATCCGCTGGCTATGGGAGGGCCAGTAAGTACACACCACACACACACAACACACACACACACAGAGAGATGGAAAAAAAATATATAGGAAAGGCGGCGGGGATGGTAGGGGGTGAAGCGTTCAATGGATAGAAAGACTGCCTTCAACAGCTGATTTTTTTCTTCTTTTTCTTTCATTTTTTTTTCTTTCTCTTTTTTGTTGTTGTTGTCGTGTTTGTTAGTCTTGCTTGTAGGTGACATTAGAGGTGGAAATGCACTGCTTTTACTTTATCGTTTGTTGCGCGGACTAACCTTTTTTGTCTGTACATAGGTCTTCCTCCTTATCCACGTCTTTTGTTTTGAATGGGGGCAAAGCAAAAAAGATAAAAGGGCAAGAAGTGATAAGGCGTTGCAAAATTCTGTGGGTCAAAATGGTTCCCGGTCACGGGCCAAAAAACCGCATTGTTATTTCATTTATAATAATCTTTTTTTAATATCATTGCACCCGATGGTTTTGACACGTAATAAAAGTAACAAAACATCCTTGCAAGGGGCTTGGTTGACAGTAAAGGGAAAAACTCAATACCGCAGAACAACATAGGGGGGTAGGGGACGTTCGGTCGAAGACATGTAACAGACCAAAAGAATTTTTCCCCAATATTTTTCTCCCAGATGCAGCTGCATGCCGGGAGTTTAAGTTTTCGCGTTTTTTTTTTCCCCCTTCTCCATGGGGGGGAAACACTAAAGGACAGTTCCCCCGGTTCCCATTTGTGGGGTTGCGTGCCAAAGGTTTTGGGCCTCACAAATGTTTTCCCCTGCCCTTTCTGAAAAGGTTGACAGTCGTCGTTTTTTTTTTTCCATTCCCCTTTAGTGAACGGAATCGAATGGGGTTTGCAAAACAAGCTTTAAAAGGGCCCTTCATGTTTTTGACGTGTGTAATTTTCAGGAAAAATCATGAAGTTTTTCCCTTGGTCTGTTCGAGACAGTCTTAAAATCGGTGTATCCCTTTTGCATCGATGTAGCGGCGTTTCCCCGTGGTGTGGCAGCGAGGTCAGATTCAAGCGGGGGGGAACCCCAAACTTCAATGCCCCCGACACCCAGTAAAACTGTCGTGGGGGCAAGTCCGTTTCAGAAATTAAAAAAAAAAAATTACCATGTCTCTTATTTGTTTGGATATTTTTTCTCTACCATTGCCACTGATAGTGCAGTGTAGTTTTTGTTCAAAAATTTTTTTTTTTCCCTCTTCCCAAAGTGCCGGTCTGTTTTTTTAAACAAAATTATTCACGGGCAAGGGTTTTCCCAATTTTCGGGAGAATACTTGGTTCTTATTTAGATTACTTCCCCACGTTGGTAACCAGGAATCTGTTGCAATCCGATCAGCTCATCCGGGGGCTAAAAGAAAGGGCGTTGTTGCGGGTCTGTCTTTTTCCCCTTTACTAAACGACTGAAAATGATCGTTTCTAGTGTTTTTTGTACACTTTCAGGTAGTTTGTTTTTTATGACAAGGATGCGAGAGATAGTAAATGCACATGGATCACCTTTCAAGTCGTCGTCGTCATGGGATATTATGTTCACTCATTCATTGATGATTGATAACAAATCCTTTTAGGGCTGCTCAGCATCTAACTTAATGCAGCGCTTTAAACTGCCGACTTAAGGCAACATTTAATGAGAAGGCCTAGTTGAAGCTAAAAAAATGGCGTCCGGTCATCTGTTCTCTCTCTGTCTTTGTCTTTTTCTCTTCAGCAACCGCACACACACACACACACAAAAACACACACACACACACACACCACACCCCACGCCCAGAACACAACAAACCATACCACACTCACACATTCACAACATAATCAAGCGTAAATTTACTTTTCGGGCCAGTACCTGTCCACGAAGATAAAGCGAGCATCGGGATTTAGGCAGTTTTGATACCCCCGACCTTGAAGGGGTTTTTCGTCTTTGACCGCGGACCTTCTGGACAGCATTACGGATGCATGGGAACTTGTCCCTTCAGGGGGGGCCGGCGGTGGGGGACCCTCGCAGTGGGCCACGGTGTGGACCCGGCCGACGACCGGGGACCGGGCTGGCCCGTGTGACGTCAAAGTCCCGACCCCGGGAATGTTCAGGTTGGGTGTGTTCTTTTGCGGGGTTCCCATTTTTTAAAATTATTACCCGGGAAAGTTAGAAACGGTTTTTTTAATTTCCCGGGGCACAAAATCAACTTTCCCTGCCCCCTCGACCACAAAACCCACACAAGTAAAGTCAAAAATTTTTTTCAATTTTTTTCAAAAAAAAAGGAAAAAACTAATTTATTCCCGAAAAAAAACTTTGATGTTGTAATTGGGAAACAGAAATTGGCTAGAAACTGGAACATCCAGAGTGAACTCTAAGGGGAGGATTTTGATTTTATAAAAAGGACAGATTTGGAAAAAAGAGGTGGGGGAGTCTTGATTGCCATTAGGAAGAAAGCAGTGAGTTTTTATATCAAGGAAAAAATATTTAAAAAGTTATTTTGGGGTTTAAATTTTAAAAGAAAAAGGATGTCTTGTTGATCAGTTTAAAACCTTCCGATAGTGAAAATGTATTTTGTCTACTGCAGGCATTTCTAACATTGTTTTGGCCAATGGAACAATTTAGGGATTGGGAGATTTTTAAAATTTACCAGATTTTTTTTTGGGGTGAAGATGCCATTTTTGGAAATAAAAATCAGTAAAAAATTTAAACCATTTTTTGTGCCACCAAAGCCTTGGATTATACAATCAGTTGAACCCCAACCGTGGAAAGGCATTCCTGGTTTTATTTTTTCCTTTGTGGGCGTTTGGAATCGGGAAAATTAATTGCGGGCCCGGGGTGATATGCTAGTTTTTAGAGACAACTTTAACCCTTTCGAAGAAAACCTCAAACGTACCATCAGCCTTGGAACCAAGCGATTTACCAAAATTGCGCGGGGATCTATGATTTCAGTGTCTTTTTTTGAGGCCCCCAGTGTTAAAGTATTGGGTGCCCTTTTGGGAAGTGTATAAAAAATAAATTGGAACTTTTGGTGAAAACCCCTACAAAAAAAACTTAAAGCAAGAACCACCAGCCCGGATTACTACAAAAACTAAAGTTTGTTGGAGAAACTCGTTTCTTTAAGAAAATTTAAACTACATCCTAATTTTAAAAGATTACTGGTTTTTGGGATAAACAGATTAAGAGAAGGGTCGAGAAATGTAACTTGCTCATCCAAATTTGTTAAATTTGTGATTCGGAAGGTGATCATCAAAACAAAAAATTATGGTCTTAATAAGGGGTAAAAGACAGGAAACATTGGGATTCCCGACCTTGGAAAAAAACCAGAATAAAACCAATACAGGACCGAAGGGAAAACGAACTTTTTAAACAACAGTTTTGTTCAGTTTTTCAAACCCAAAAACCCTTTTAAATTTCGTTTTGACTAAAGGATGATGTAAAAATCCCCGAAATGCTTAAAAACAAAGTAAACAAAGCAGGAGTATTTATTTGACCAAATAATGAAAACAAACAATGGTCCCGTGGGGTTTGGAACCTTAAAATTAGTGCCAATGAATTGATGAGGTTTTCCAATTACTTTACAAACTTCATGGGGCCAGGGGTAATACGATGAGGGCGAGAGCGAGCATTGTTCCCTTATTCAAAAGGGTGACAAAACAAAAGCAGAGAACTATAGACCGTATCTCTTTTCCTACAGCAAAAAACTTAACACATAATATATAGTAGCATAATGGGGGCCATTTTTCAAATGATTCTTAAATAAGCCCAGCATGGTTTTTAGACAGCGAAGAGTTGTTAAACCCCAATTATAACAAATCTCAAAGATTTTAGTAACTGTTTAACAACGACGCAAATAATGCAATTTTATTAAATTTTCTAAAACCTTGATAAGGGTTTACCATGGGGCCCGCTCTTAAATTAGAACACATTGGGATTGGCGGGTTTTTTTCTAAAATGGGCCAGACATTTCCCCTTGGAGAAAAAGTTGTTGTGGGGGGTGTCATCCCCTTGTAAACCAGTCTTGTCAGGTTACCCCGGGAAACTTTCTGGGGGGCCCTTTTTTTCTTAATTATTTAAATTTTACAAATAGAAATCTCTCTCCTGGGAAACTTAAGGCTTTTTTTGCAGATGCAGTTTGTATAAGAACAATCAGAACAAGAAGAAACGCATTCTCAAGAAGATCTAAACGCTTTACAAGATGGGAAAAAACTTGGAAAAAAGGAATTTCACCCCCCAAAAAAAGCCAAGTGTTGCTATATTAACAAACGCTCACCAATTGTCAATTTTTCTATCCATAAAAATTTTTAAAGAAACTAAAGCTGCAAAATATTTAGGGGATTTTAAAATAGTGTCTCAAATGGAAGAACTTACAATTTTTAGATGTAAAAAGCAAAAAAAATCTTGCTTTTTTATAAGGAATATCAATGACTGCCCCCAAAAAAGGGAAAAGGACGACTGCTTCAAAACACTGGGTTTGACCTTTCTGGATATGGTTGCTCATTTGGGATCCTTCCATTTAAAAACATTGATAACTGAAAAAGATTCAGAAAAGAGCAGCACGGTTTGTAACAGGGAACCAACAGAGAAAAAAGGGAAACTAGGAAGAACATGAGGGGAAAATTGAATGGAAACCCTTAGAAGAGGAAGAGCTTTTATTAAATTAAAAACCCTTTTTTTAAAGGCAAGCTAAAGTATTTAAATTTTTAATGGAACAACAGTATGAATAAAAATAGACCCGGGTGGGGTAATGTTAACCTACCCGATCAATATTGACACCACTTACTTTCTTTTTATCCCAGTTCTGTACGGCTGTGGAACCCCCACTGCCGGGTGCCACAAGATTGCCCCGGTGCAATCTATTCAAAAAAGTTGATTCGCAGTTTTTTAGATCGCATATTGCGTTTTTTTTATTTTTCTTTCCCCGATAAAATTTTTTGAATTTTCGATGCGACCCCTTTTTGCAAGTTTGCCCAGGGGCCCAAACAGTTGAGGCCCCTGTTTTTGTTATTTTATTTTACTTTTTAACTGGGGCGCGGTGACCTATCGTTTTAGGTGAACCCGTATTTTAGGAAGAAGGGGACAAGACCCGCAGTTTGAAAAATAATAGTCCTTTTTTTGGGGGTTTTCGGTTCCCCTTCTGAAGTAAATGTTACAAAAATGGAAATTGTTCTCCTCGCAGGGAAACGACGAACGTTTGGGCTCCTGTATTCTGCGTCGACTCAATCTTCTTTGCTTGGTTCTTTTGTGGGGCCGCATTCCCATTTTTTTTAGAAGATTAAAAAACCAAGCCAAACAACGCCATCGTGACGCCGCTGGCAGACAATTCTAAAGAAACGCGCGACCATTTTTCCCAAAAACCCCTAGGAGCGCAAATGACCCCACTGAGTAACAATGGCAGCTTTCGACAGATTGCGTGCCGGTAGGAAGGGAAAAATACTCTTTTTGGGTTTTAGAACGATTTTTTTTTTATTTTTTTTTTTTTTTTTTAACAGTGTTTCGTTTATCTGTCTGTGATTATAGTTAGACCAAATTTTAATATAAAAAATTTTTTAAACGCAATGTGAAAAGTTGGAAGGAAAATTTTTGTACACAGTAAGTTTAACCCTAAAAAAGAAAAAAGGAAATAAATGGCCAAAATCAAACCCTTTTGGGTTAAAAAAAAGAAAAAATCAGTTTTTAAACCCTTTGTTTTTATCCAAAATTTAGAATTTCATTTCCTCAAAAACCCGAAACCCAAAAAAGGGAAAAAGACCAACTAATGGGGGGCAAAATGAAAAAAAAAAGAAAAATAAGAAAACAGAAGTTTTTTTCCCCTTTGGCTTAAAATTTGGGGCCCCCTTTTGTGTATCCCCCTTTGTTTTTGAACCCAAAAACCTCATTTCCCATCGATACAACACCCAACTAAAGGGGAACCAATAGACTAGACGGGAAGGGGGGGAATTTCAAAAAATTTTTAATTTTCGAAAGCCTAAAAGAACTTTTTGCTTTAATTTTGCAATTTGTTTTTTTTTTCTTTTTGTTTTTTTACCAAAAGGGAAACCCTCGAAGGAAACAAGAACCATCTCAATTTTTAGGAAGGCCCCCCATGAAATTAAGACGTATTAAAAAGGGGGAAAGGAATCGTGGTTCCTTCCGTCCACGCCTAGCAGATTTTCTTTTTTTTTTGGAAAGTCCGTTTTATTTTTGCCCCTTTTAAAAAAAAAACATAGTCTATTTAATTTCAATTCCCCTAAACCCCAAAAATTCTTGCCTCAAAATTTGAAAAAAAAATTTAATGACCCCCAGGGGAAGATTCAAACTCGACCATAAAACGCAATTTTTTGCGAACCTCCGGGTCCCATAGGGAAAGGGCATCCAAAAACAATTTTTTCTCCTTCCCTCCCCATGGAAACTTCAACCACGCTAATTTTTTTTCTCCTAAATCTTTTCCCCTTTCATCTCCCCCAAACAGTCCCCTTTCCAAAATTCCCTATTTTTTTTCCCCTTTTTTCCCATCCAAAAAAACCCTTTTTCCCCTTTTCTGTTCTCCCTTCTCTGAAAATTTTTCTTTTTTTTTTTTTTTTTTTTTCTTTCTTCTTTATTAATCTTATTAAATCGTTCCCCCTTCCCCCTTTCCCCCCCTTCTTAAATAAAATTCCTCATTTTTACTTCCTCACCTTTTTAACCCCTCCTCAAAATACATTTTTTTCTCCTCCCCCTCTTTTTCTCTCTCTCCCTCTCTCTCTCTCTCCTCTCTCTCTCTCTTTTTTCCCCTCTCTCTCTCTCTCTTCTCTTCTCTCTCTCTCTCTCTCTTCACACTCACGCACACACCACCACACACACACACACACACACACAAACCACACAACACTCCACACACATCACAATCACATCACATCACATACATCACATCACATTTCACATGTATCTTGCGATTATTTAAAATGGCGTGCGAAGGATCGATTAAAGCAAAACAGACAACATAATTCATATTTTTTTACAAAGATTATACTTGGCATGAAGTGTATCTACATAATTTAGGAATGAAGTTCACAGATACCAAACAAACTTTAGTTTAAGTCTTCGGGCCCTTTAAAAAATGCATTCAAAAAATTACATGCATAACTGGATACATAAGCCCTCATTTTCACCCAAAAGGAAAACCGAATTCTATGTGACAAAAAAGGGGGCCCACGCAAGGCAAAGCGCCGACGCACGCACGCACGCACGCACGCACACAACACAAAACACACCACCACCCCAAAAACACACACAACACACACACACACCCATACAACACACACACACACACACACAACAAAAATTCCAGCACGCCGCACGCACGCAAGCATACCACACACACACACACACACACACACACCCACCGCAACACAACACACAAATTCGAAAGCAGACCCAAAAAAAAAAAGGGGTTTCCACGTAAAAAAGTGCAGATAGGTTGATTTGTTGGTTTTGGTTTGGATTTTTGTTTGCTTTTTTGTTTGTTTTTTTGTTTTTTTTGTTTTTTTTGCTTTTTTTTTTTGTTTTGTTTAGTTTTTTTTTTGTTTTTTTTCTTATCTTTTTTTTATTTCCTTCCAACTTACACATAAAATGCCCAATAATCGGCCATCAAACAGTTAGAAGGTTTTTTTTAAGCACAAACAAAATAAAAAATTTAAATTATTACTTTTTAAAATATATTATAATATATATAAAAAATATAAAAATATATATATAATAATACATCAAAACACACACATACATCAATACCAAATATAATATTATAAATTTACACACATATATAATAATATATATTATATATATATAAATACAAATATATAATATATCCATCCAAATACATACACATACATACATATTACATACATACATATACATAAATACATATATAAACACCGAGAGGAGAAAACCATTCAATAATTCCAAACATTCAAACCCCCAAAAACAGCACACTTTCTAACACCAAATAACCAAAAAAACAAAACAAATATTGAACAAGAAAACTGCAATAGAGATAAATTAATATATAAAAAATAAAAGAAAAAAAAAAAAAAAAAAAAAAGGTCACAAACAAAACCCCCCATTTGGGTTCCCTACCCCCCGTGAAACGAAGAAAAACTTTTCCCAGAAGAATTTTCAAAAAAAAACCATGGTACCCCCACCAAATTGTTCACAGAATTGGAATAGTCCCCTTAATGAAGGGCAAAAATTTTTAAGGTCAGAATAGCTTTTTCATCCCAACAAAGAAAACCTTGCACACTGGGAAATCCTTTGCCTTTAAGATTTAAATATATAAAATTTTTGCAGTTAATAAGTGAAATTTAAACCCAAAATCTTTTTAAAAAACCCCACTTTGTATAAAACAAGTTCGTTCCCTTGACAGAGCCAAATTTTTCCAGTTTTCACATTTTGGGCAGAACATGCATTATATCAACCAGAATTTCTGTACCTTGTACTTTTCCATAACAGGGTTGGAGGTTTAAATTTCTTCCTGGCAAAAAATTAAAAATTGGGTCTTCACCAAGCTTGCAGCATATAAGTATTTCTTTTTGGGCAAAAGACGATGAAAAATAGCAGCTGAAACCATTTCGTTTTGGTCGTGAAAATTTTACATGTTTAAAAATTTGAACCATTAAAATTTTTAAAAACTAAGGTCCATTTTAGGACCGCTGCAGCCCAACAAAATCAGTTTTTCAAAAAGTATCCCGTATGCTTTGCCCCTTCCTTTACAGCTTTCCAAATTTTTTTTTCTATACCCGAAACTTCAACCCAACGAATATACATTTCCTTGTGCCAGTTATACATTAATAATACCATTCAAAAAAAAAATTGGTTCTGTTAAGTTGGTGAAGACTTGAAATTCACGAAAGGTAAAGAATCTTTTTAAAAACCCCTGAATCTGGTGAAAAAAAAGTGTTCTCAAAACCCACCCCTTAAAAAAAACCATGTCTGCCCAAAATTTGTTTTTTGTTGTAGGAATCATCGCCGGAACCCTGCAGGGCTGGGGGGAGGCATTTTGATACAAGCGTTTAAATGCTTTAGAAATTTTCCCCAAAATAGGTTATTACATGACCTCAAACAAACATGCCATATTCCCGCCTAGTTTTGGGGGGTTCAAAAATTTGGGAAAAATAATCAAAAAAAACCTTTTAAAGCTTTCCCCTCAAAATTAAGTTTTTTTTTAAACCTGACTTTTTCAATGAAGAAATATAACCCGCAAATCAATCATTTGTAACCCGCCTTCAGTTTTGGGTTTACACACAATGCTTTTTACTTTGCGGCTTTTTCTCCATAAAAAAGAATAAAAAACAGCTTGTAGTTCTTACAAAATTTAGGATGGATCGGCAATTTAAATAATAAGTATGTTATTTTGATCAACAAGAGTTTTTATAACTGTTATCTTACCCAGGGGAGGAATCCCTTTTGCTCCACCTCCCTAATAGTTTTTTTAAAAATTTTAAGAAACATCCAGGAAATTTTTTAAAAACCCATTAAACAGGCAAAATTGAATGCCCAAAATTTTAAAAACCCCGGGTTCCACAAAATTCTCATCCGTTTAAACCCTTGTGGTAGAATTTTTTTTACTTCCAAACCAATACTTTATTTTTTCTTTATTGATTTTTAGACCCGAAAAGTGTCAAAGCTTTTCAACCCACTTTAATAGCGTTTTTAAAAAATGACTTTTCTGTGCCATCCAACAGATATTATATCACACGAATTGGCGGCCCCCCGCCCCCTCACCGAATTCCTTTTAATCATGCTGTCTAATAAAACAGAAAAGACCTCTCCCACCAAAAGTAAAAAAACGGTGAGCATGGATCCCCCTGCCACTCCAGTCTGATAGGAAAACGGAGAAATGGTCCTTTAAGGGGACCCAGGGTTTGTTTTTAAAAAAAAGTAAAGCCCAAATTAAAAATTTCTGGGCCAAAGTTGAAGAAGAAAAACCCTTTTTTAAAAAAAGGACCAAAAGCGATAAATGAACGCTTTCCAAAATAAATGTGAAAGAAAACCCAGGAATAGTCCTCCCCGGAATGTAAAGTAGGTCAAAAAAATTTTCCTTATTTTTTCACCATTACCCCCTTTCCAAAACCCCTTTCTGATTTTTCGTGAAAATTTGGTAAATGCTTTTTTTTTTCGTTTGGGCTATTGGGCAGGCTTTTTTTGTACCTGTTTTCAAGAGGAAATAGGTCCCGTTCTTTAAAGTATTGTTTTGGCTTATCATCTTTTTTAGCAAAATTTAAAAATGCCCGCCTGTGTGGATACAACATTTCTTATCAAATCCCTCGTTTAGAACCGAAAAGAAATGAGCCAATATAATGAAAAAATTTATAAAAAATCACTGTGAAACCTCAGACCCGGGCTTTTGTTATTTTTCAGTTCTTCAGGTTACTCCCACTTCACAGTAAGTTAGCGGGCCCTCTAACGGATGCTTTCCCTTTTTGGTTAATTTGTTTGTCTTCCTAATATGTGCCAAGACAAAAATTTTTTTACTAAGTTCTGAATACAACGCCGTAGAAATTTCAAAATTCTTTAAGAAGCATTTTTTTCCCATATTATTTCACCATCATTTTTCTCCCAAAAATCATTGACGACAATAAAGTTTTCTGTTTTCCAAAACCCCAAAATACGACTGGCTTTTCACCCCCCTGAAGCCCTTTTATCCTTGATCTAAATACATGCCTCTTTTTTTTTTCTTTTCCCCCGGGATTTCTTTTTAGCGCCTTTGGATTTCCTAGTTCCTCCCGGGATCTTCAAAAAATTTAAATTAATTTTAATTTTTGCTTCCCGTTCCTTTTTAATTTTGTTTCCATTTTCTTTTGAAGATGAGTAGATATTGTTTTTCTCTTTTTCAGAAGCAGCAATTCAAAAAAACTGATCTGAAAAAGAGAACTAAACCCAACGTTTGGGCCTCATTAAATTTTCAAGGGTTTTAGCTGGTAGACGTATTCTTTTTTTAATTTTTGATAACATTTTTAAAACCCCACATACAAATTTCTTATCTTTCGTTGATTTTTTTAAAATTTCCAAAAATGTCTATTCTTTCTTTCACCTTTCCCTTTAAAAAAGTTTTATTAAGGGATGATCAACCGTAACTAGAACCTATGTTAAGGCCACTGAAAACTGGAAGTAAGTTTTTTTATATCAAAAAAAAGTCCAACCTACCTTTTTAATGCTATTAATTTCGCCCCGGAATTTTCTTTAAAAATGGGTATAAAGTTCGAAAATGTCTACAAACGAATTTTGTCACATTTTCATTTTTGCTTTACGGTCTAAAGGCCTGTTTTAGACTAGTATAGTTCTGGAACAACTCAAACTAGCATACATTCCCGTCACCACCCAGAAATCAACTTTCATTTCCAAACGTTCAAGTTTAGCAGTTTAAAGGGTTTTAAAAAAAACGGGTTTTCCCCAGAGCATGGGCAAATATTGGGAAATAAACCGTTTTTTAAAAAATTCTAGGGCCAAAAAAAAAAGCCCCCCGGGTCCCCCTCTTGTGTACTTTTTATCAAAATTATTTCTTTAAAAAATATGCCACCCTCCATTTTTATTATTTTCACAAACCCGCCAACCTAAAGAAACCCCCCCTTGGATCTGATGAAATTTTCTTTTTTAACAGGAAGATGTGTTTTTTTTTGTAAAAAAATTATACTATCTTTGATTTCTAAGGGTTTAAAAATGTCTTTTTTTTTTTAAAGCATTAAAAACCATTTCAGTTAAATGAAGTATTTTAAATCCCAAATTTATTTTGGTTTTTTTTTGTATCGCCATTGTTTTTATAAAAGGGAGCCCCACAATATTCCACTGGAAAAAAAAACGAAGCATGCGAGTCCAGAAAAAAGAAACAACCCGGCTTTAAACAGATTAAAAAGATGTACTGGAAAAGCTTAAAAGTAAAAGTTGCATAAAAAAAGAAACAGTGACATGATAGTAAAAAGAAAAATATACAGCAACACAAAATTCAAATGCCAGAGTACCTCACTCCCATTTTTTAATAAGCTACACAGTTTGCTTTCAGGCCCCGTTTCATCCCACAAAATGACAGTTGCATTTAACCACCTTGCACAACAAAAAGTGGCAAAAAGTAAGCCCTGTTTTAAATTTCTGGGACCAAAAACACTTTCTGCAAAAAAAAACAACACAAAACAAAAAGTACAATAAAAACCACCACAAAACAAAAGGGGA
>CM031614.1:62510753-62538416 GCA_018398815.1 Conus ventricosus
TTGTGTAGAACTTTTTAGTGACGACAGTTTAAAACCTTATTTACATGTAAACCTCCCCTTGTTCCTACTGTAAAGAAACGCACAAGGGGAGATCGGGGGTTTGGGAGAAAGTTGGACTAGGTTCATCCAAAAAGACAAATGAGTCAGGCCCAGTGAAGATTTTCTTTCTTTTAATTTGGTCTACGGCTTTTTGCACATAAAAGGGGCTGGTGACAATGCCCAACAAAAAGGGAATAGGGAAAAAAGTTAAAGTAAAGGGAAAATAAAAGGAAAAAATAAAGGCGAGAAGAAAAAGGGCTCTAGCAACCGTGGCCTGTCAATGAAAATGCAAACGAACGTAAACCACAAATGCATCTTACACCATTGCATAGTTCACATACATCCGAATCATTTCATAAGTCCTTCCACGTGACAGAAAAAACATTATTTAGCAAAATTACGAAGCTATGGTCAGTCTCAGGGATGAAGTATCCCTCATTCTGCTGCAAGCCAGAGCATATCATTCAGGAGACACATAATCAGGAATGCGCTATACTATGGGTATTGCTAGCCACTCTTTTGCCTCTTCTCTGTCTCTGTCGGGCTGCGCCCGGCTGTCTCTCTCTTTTCCTCTGAAAAAAATACAAATTAACAACTATTTGTTCTTGTTTTTTTTTAAAACCCAAACACGACCATAAACGGAAGGGATGTCCTAGGGAAAATTTTTTAATAATGAACAACAAACCTTTGGGAAGGACCACGGGTTGTGCCCTTTGTTCAAAATTGGATTTTTTTTTTTTTTTTTTTTTCATAACAAATAAATCATCAAAAAATTTTTGGGGACACCGGGAAAACCAACCCCGTTCAGCTAAAAGCTTGAATCTTTCACACAAAAAATTTTGAAACATTAAAGGCCAATACATCTAATAAAATTTTAAAAAGGGGAAGAAAAAAAACATTATAAAATATTTTACCGATCCCTTTGCTCCAAGCCCTTTTTTTTTCAATTTAAAAAGGGAAAACCCAATTTTTCCCAGATCATCAACTTAACCCCTTTCCCCTCCTTGCACAAGTCCCTAGCACCTAAACAGGGCACCCCCCAAACCGCTACAGCGGCCCCCTGTCCACAGACAGACACCAACAGCCCACACAAAACAACAGACAGACAGACAACACACCCCAACACACACACACACTCACAAAACAAAACAAAACACACACCCACCCCAAAAACCACCCTTCCACGCCCCCGCCCCCGCGGCCCCCACACACAGCACACACACTTTCACGTGCCCGGGATGCGCGGGCCCTCGCACATAAAACACAAACACCCACACAAAACCACAACACACACACACAAAACCACACTTACACACTACTTGCAGCACATTCACACGCATAAAAAACACACATACTCGCATGAAATGCGAAATAGACACAAAAACACACACAACACACACACACCCCACACACACACACACACACACACACACACACAAAACCACAATATATAAAAAAATAAATGAATGAAAAATAAAGAAATATTAAAAACAGTAACAGCCATGCCTTAAAAAAATTTTTTCATTTTTTGCAAAAAAAAAAATAAAAATAAAAAAACCACACACACAAACAACAGAATATAAAGGCTAAAGGGGTTTAATTTGGGCCCAAAGAACAGAAAAAACCCCTTTGTAACAACCATAACATAGTAACTTCGCGCCGCGCGCGGCGCATCACACACACAGCCCGGCACGCACGCCCCGCACGAAAGCACGCCGCCCCATACACACCCCAAAAACTCCCACACACTAAACACACACACCAATTTTCGCAAACATTTATTCAACCAAAAACACGCACACAAAACCACATAAAAGCACATCCCCACATACAAAAAGGTGTATAAAAACACACACATACTCCCCCCCCCCCCTTTCCCCCCGGGTTTCCTCCATTTTCCCCGCCGCACCACACACACCACACACACAAAACACGCCCCAAACCCACGAAACGCACGCACGCACGCACGCACGCACGCACGCACGCAAAACAACACACCCCCCAAACACACACACACACACACAACACACAAAACACCAAAACCAATTTTATTGCTTGTTAAGAAGGGATAAAGACAGGGAAAAAACCCTCTTTGTCTGACCAGTGGGACCTTTTACACCCTGAACCGCCCGGCCAGAGGGCAGCAAAATCAAAAATTAGGGGCCAGGACCCATGAGGACCCCTTTGGGCATTTTTTTCGGGGCCCTTTTTGGCACAGGGCTCTCATACAATTCACCCCATCCCTCGCGGGCCTTTAACGCAAACTCCCCCCCCCCCCCCCCCCCCCACACACACACCCCCACAGTCTTTTTTAAACAAAAATTTTTTTTTTTTCCACATTGGGGAAACCGCCCCAAAGACAAGAACCAAACGAAAAAAACAGATTCAATAAAAAAATCGGGAAAACTGGGGCAAGGATTTTTGGGGGATTTTACATGGGGAAGGCAGCTTTTGAAAACAGTAAAAACCGGACGAAGTTTCCTAGGAAAGCTGCGGGGTTTTAACAAAAGTTAGTTGTTGTAAATTACTGTGCCCAGATATTTTTTATTTTGAAAAACACCCTTTCCACAGTGCATGTACAATAAAGCAAAACCCAAAAGTTCGATGGGGTTTTCGGGGTTTTTAATTTTTTGCATTCCCCTGCACCAGGTTGAGGCAAGGAAATGTTTTGAAAACCCTGCCCTTTTTCTTTTTTCAATAACAACTGGGGGTTGAATTTTTTAAATAAAGGAAGAAAAGGGGGGGGGTTTTTTCACTTAAACCCTTCAAATTTAAATTTAATCCGGGGGCTGACGATGTCGTTTGAGGGGCAGAAACAGTTACAGGTCGCAAACACAACTAACGGGCCCTAAAAACAGGCCGTTTGCATCTTTTCCAAACTTAAAGGTTAAAATGTTAAAAACAAAAACAAATTTAATTTGGGAAAGGGGTGGATATTTGAGTGGGGAGAGAAAAAGGTTGCATAAGGGAGGGAAAGAATGCCGTGGTTAAAGGCGTAAAAATTCTTAGGAATTTTTTTCCCCCAAAGGCCTTGAGCTTCACTGCTACATGAAAAGACCTGAAAGCAGAGCAAAAATTTGCTTTTTTTTATTTTCAAAAAAGGGTTATCCCATTTTTAAATAACAACTCGGATTTTTTTATGAAAGGGGTTTTGTTTTCTCATTACATTCATTGTGGCAGTGCCTGAAGGGCTCTAAAATTAGGGGGCCCCAGAAAAACGTTGCCTTTTTGTAAATCGGGCCATTTATTTGCTTAAAAAGATTTTTTTTATGTTAACAGCGAACACCCAAAACCTTTATTAATGTGAAACAAATGGGCTATCCAGTAAATATAAATTCCTTTTAAGTGTACCCCCTACGGGTTTTTAAGGAATTACCAAGGGAGAATCACGGGAAATTCCACGCAAACTTATGATTTTAACTTCCCTTTTGTGCAAAAGGTAAAAAAAAATTGGGGAAACCCGGGGGCGCTTTTTGTTGTTTAAATGGGGTTTGGGGGTTTTGGGTTTTGGGGGCAATCAAGGCGGGAAAATTTTTCAGGGCTTAAAACTTGTTTAAAAGCAAAGGCTTTTTGGGACTGGAGGTGGAAAATTTGGTCCGACAAAATCAACTAGGAAAAAATTAAAACTTGTGTAAATTTTTAGTGACGCCCTTAAAAACCTTTTTTACATGAAAACCCCCCCCTTTTTTCCTTTACGGAAAGAAACGCACAAGGGGAAGGGGGTTTGGGGGGAAAAAATTGGACAAGGAAACCAAAAAACAAATGAGTCAGGCCCAGTGAAGTTTTCTTTCTTTAAATTTTGGGCAACGGTTTTGGGGGGCACAAAAAGGGGCTGGGACAATGCCCAAAAAAAAGGGGAAAAAGGGAAAAAATTTAAAGAAAAGGGAAAAAAAAGGGAAAAAAAAAGGGCCCAGAAAAAAAAGGGGCCCCCTAGAAAAACCGTGGCCTTTCAATAAAAGGGGCAAACAAAACGTAAACCAAAAAAGCATCTTAAACCATTGCATGTTCCCCTTTCATCCGTTTTAAATTTCAAAGTCCCCCCCTTTGACAAAAAAAACATTTTTTAAAAAATTTACGAAGCCAGGTCAGTCTCGGGGATGAAGAAACCCCATTCGCTGCAACCAAGCATACATTCAGGAACACAAAATCAGGAAGCCCCAAAAACAAGGTTTTTTTGGGAAATCATAGGCCCCCCCCCCTTTAAAAGCTCTTTAGTCCTTGCATTGTTTTGCCCCGAGGTTATCAAAAAAATGATAACCTATCCAAACAAAAACAAATTCGGTACACAACAAACCACTCGGAAACCGGGGTTTAAACCCTTTAACCCCCAAAGGACAGGGTTAAAACCCGGGCGCCCAAAGGGCAGAAACACAACTGCCAATTATGGGGGTTTCACATCCCAACAAAAATTTTTCCACCCTTCCCATTTTTCCATCATAACTGCCCCCAACCCTTCGCTTCAAATTTAAACAACAGGGGATAACAAAAACTGCACCCCCAAAATTTAAACAACCCAGCCAAAAAGGAAATTTGGGCCCTGTGAACATAATCAACCCGCAACACAACACTTGACTAAAGGAAATTTTGAAAAACATAAAACAGCAAAAAGAAATATCCCAGTTTCCATCGACTTAAAGGCAAACGGGCCATAAAAGGCAACAAGCCTGAAAACCCCCGTCATGTATAAAAGGCAGCCAATACCTAAACCCGGTAGGGTTTTAAAAAATTTCTTCAAAAAGAAATAACTTAGTAAAAAGGAGAGAGAAAGGGAGAGAAAAGAGAGAGGAAGAGGGGGAAGAGAGAGAGAGAAGAGAGAGAAAGAGAGAGAGAAGAAAAGGGGAAGGAGAGAGATCATCTTTATCGCTCCGGGTAAAAAGAAATTGCAAATCATTTTTACCAAAACCCATAAGCAATAACACATCCACAATATGGTTTCCCCGGGCCTTCTTTTAACGACTCCTGTCTCAACGGGCTCAATTATAAAATTCTACAAACACCCACAATAGTCTGTCTACTACATCACAATACAATCTGCTATTCACTTATTACAAAACAATTTACAAAAACCATAAAACTAAAATTTTCTGTAAAACTTCTGTTTTTTAATCTCTTTTAAATTTTTTTTTTTTTATTGTCACAGAACGGAACCTTAAACCGGGCATTCTATCCGGCAATTAAGTGGGCCCTTTCCTTAAAATGAACTCGATTTCAAAAAAATTTAAAAATTTTAGTCCACTGAAACCAAAGAAAACCCAAAGGGTCAAGAACACAAAGCAGGGAACGATAAAAACCCATTTCATGATAACAATGCGCACATAGCAAAACACAAAGTACATAGTACTTAAAACAGGGTCAGTTTTCCCGAAATGGAAAAATGCTCAACTTACATTTCGGTCCATCAAAACACCATAAACCACACTTCACAGACTAAGGTTTTCCCTCTCCCTTTGAGTTTTGGGGGCCTTTACTGAAAACCTCCTACTTTCAAGCACCCCCCGCGTCCCCAGCGCACCTAGGGACCCATCTGCAGATCCCAACCCCAGAATATTTTTAAGGTCTTACATTTTAAAAAACGCAACTATTAAAAATTAAAATTTCTTTCACCTACAGGGCCCCTCAACCAAGCATCCCAACTTTTTCTCAAACATTGCTTTGATCCAAAATTTTAAACCCCCTTTGAAAAAAGAAAAAAATTTTCAGAACTTTTTCCCAAAAAAAAAATCTCCAGATGACCCCCCAACCTAAATGGGAAACCCATCCCACAACTACGGGCCTTCCTCTTACAAAAGGGGGCTGGCCCCCCCCCACAAATTTTCCCCTTTCCTTTTCCCCGGGTCTACTCGAGAGTATTCCCTCTTTGGCTTTTCCCGGCCCGTCCCCGGGCCCGGTGCCTACAAAGGGTTTCCTCCTTAAACGCCACACCCACTGGCGAACTAAACGGGGTCATCAGACTACCCCCCTTTTTAAATCAAACATAAAACCAATGGAAACTCCTCAGGGGAAAAGCACACAAAATCCTGGTCTCCTTAAAATCGCCCAAAAACGGGCGAACCATGGGGGGTCATCAGACAACCCCCCCGGGGGAACTAAACACAGCCAGGGCCTCCCAGGAACACAAAAGAATCCTGGACACCATATTTGGGGGACACAAACCCCTCCAAGCTAGATGTTCCCATCACTTTAAAAGGAAAAACAGCCCTTTTAAGGAAACCCAACCGTAACCTTCTCATTAAAAAAGGCGACAAAACCCACAAAAAAAGGGGAAACTCGACAACTTCAAATGGGTTTGGGGCCAAGGGGAAAAAAATTCAAAGGGGAAAAAAAAAAAAAAAAAAAAATTTTTTCACAAAAAACAAAAAAAATGCACCCCCGGGAAAAAGAAACCAAACATCGGGGCACATAGTCACTGAAATAAAAAGAAAACAAAAAACCCTTTTTCAAAACCCAAAGACTGTCGGGGTAAACAAAAACGCTTTTACTTCCCCAACCTAGGGGGTTTTCCTATCGGGGGGGCCCAACTTTAACCCGTAAAACCCCAAGGACCTGTTAAAAAAAAGTTAAAAACCCGAACCCTCTCGAACCAAGACTCAAACCCCAAAAAAAAAGTCCCCCAGGGGGGTAAACGGTTCCAGACCCAAAACTAAAGGATCTACTCCAGTTTAAAGGGACCTCGGAATTTCCCTTTCCCCGACGCCTTTTCTTTTTCCGGCGCCGTCCCCTCCTGGTCCTTCGGGCTACCATTTTGGGGGTTGGGGGTTTGGCGGGCCCTGAAAAAGTGACCCTAAAGACCACACTTAAAAAGCACCCCTTTTGGTCCCCCCAGGGTTTGAAGGGGGAGGGCCGTCTCCCCATCGCCTAAACCCGGGCCTGAAAAGCCCCCAGGGCTTCCTCCCCCCTCACGCAGCGGGTGCCGGGGGTTCGGCCCAGCAAGGGGGGGGGGCCTTTTTTCCCGACATCGCTCGCCCTTCGGGTTTACGTTGCTAAACCCCTTTTAAATTTTAAAACTATCCTAATCCAACTACCCCAAATTTGGGCCCAAAAGTGAAAACCTCCCCTTTTTCCAAACGGGAAAAGAAACCAAAAAGGGAATCGGGTTGGGGAGAAAGGGGACAAATTTTTCATAAAAAAAGCAAATGAGCCCCCCCCAGTAAAAATTTTCTTTCTTTAAAAGGGGTCTAGGGTTTTTTTGGGCACAAAAAAGGGGCGGTGCAATCCCCCCAACAAAAAGGGAATGGGGAAAAAATTTAAAGTAAAGGAAAAAAAAAGGGAAAAAATAAAGGCGAGAAGAAAAAGGCTCAAAACCGGGGCCTGTAAATAAAAATTTGCAAAAAAAAGGGTAAAAACCCCAAAAAATGCATCTTACACCAAAGCATAGTTCACATAAAACCGAACATTTCATAAGCCCTCCACGTAAAAAGTAAAACAATAAAAAAAAAAATTACAAGCTATTTCGGGCCTCGGGGAAAGTATCCCCCCCTTTTCCCCCAAAAGCCAACAATCATTAAAAGGAGACCATAATCAGGAATCGCTAATTTTGGTATAGGGAAATTTCAAAAGGCCCAAACCACATACCTTTTAGTCCTTGCTTTGGGTTTTTGCACAGGGGTTTAAAAACAATGAAAACCTATCCAAAACAAGAACTAATCGAGTGACACAACCCCACTCAGAAACCGGGGGAAAACCTAACCTCCAAGCCCGGGGCCCAACCCGTCGGGCCCTAAGTCAAAACAGCAACTCCCAAATTATGTGGGTTTCACACCCCAACCCAAAAATTTTTCCCACCTCATCCCATTTTTTTTTTCCATCAAACGGCCCCCCGGGGTTTCTAAAATTAAAGCAAATGGGAAAAACGAAACCCCAAATACAACCACAAAAGGAATCGACTGTAAACATAATCAAGCGCAACCCCAAAAACTTCGACTAAATAAATGAAAAACAAAAACAGCAAAAAGAAATAGGCCATTTTCCCACGACATTAAAAAGGCAAACATAAAATATGGGCCAACAAGCCGTAACCTCGTCAGGTATAAAAGGCAGACAAAATCCCTTTACCTTATTTTAAAAAGTTCTTCAGAAAAGAAATAAAACTTAGTAGAGAGAGAAAAGAAAGAGAGAGAGAGAAAAAGAGAAGAGAGAGAGAGAGTAGGGAGAGGGGAGAGAGAGAGAGAGAGAGAGAAGAGAGAGAAAGGCTTTGGCAAACGCCCCGGTCAAAAAAAGGCAAACATTTTTTAAACCATAGCCCAAAAACAATAACACATCACAATAGGGGTTTCACCCCGGGCCACTTTTAAAACGACCCTTCCCTAAACCTAAAATTATAAAACTACAAACACCACTAATAGCCCCGGTCTACTACATCACTATACTATCTGCTTATTCACTTATTACTTAACAATTTAAAAAAAACATAAAAACAAAAAATTTTTTTCTGAAAATAATTTCTGAAATTTAACCCATTTTTTATATTTTTATTTTTCACAGAACAAATTTCCTTTAACTGAAATTTCTACCCTTTGAAATTTAAAGTAGGTTTTTTCCTTCAAATATAAAACCGACTTCAAAAACAATTTCAAAATTTTAAGTGCTCAAAAAACCCTTTTAAAAAAACCCCCCAAAGGGCAAGAACAAAAACCCTGGAACAACAAATCTAAATTTCATGTTAACAGGGCGCACTTACCCAAAACCCAAATTCCCTATTTACTTAATCACGGCCCAAAAAAACCGAAAGGAAAAACCCAAAACTTACATTTCTGGGCCATCAAACCCCTCACCACCTCACAAACTGGGGTCACCCCCTCCGTTGAGTTTGGGGGCCTGACTGAAAACTCCCGTAACTTCCGAGCACCCACGCCCCCGGGGGCACCTGGGGAAGGGCCTCGCAGATCCCTACCCCATAAAATAAAAAATAAGGGTCTTACATTTAACTGCAACAAATAACTAAAAACTTCAAAACACCTAAAGGCCCCCAAACCCAAAGCTTTACACATCTTCTAAAACATTGCGTGACCCAAAATTTAAACCAGTTGAAATAAGAAAATAATTATCAAAACTATTTCCCTTTAAAAAACCCCCGGAAACCAACAACCTAAAATTTAAGCCCACCCCAAACAACGGTCACCTCTTCAAAGGGGGCGGGGCACCCCCACAACTTTCCCGGGCCCTCTCCCCCCCTCCCCCCGGAGAAACCCCTTTTGGGCCCTTTCCCCCCCCCCGTCCCGGGTCAGTGCCAAACAAAGGGATTTTCCCCCTTTAAAGAAAAAAAACGCCACACCACGGGCGAACCATCGGGGGGTAAACCAAAAACTCCCCCTCCCTTGGTTAATCAAAAACATAAACCAGGGCACCCCCAAAGGGGAAGCACCCCCAAGATCTCGGGTTTACCCCTTAAAAACCCGCCACAAAAATTTTGGGGCAAACCCAAAAATCGGGGGTAAACAGACAAAACCTTCCCCCCCCGGGTTAATAAAAACTTTCAGCCCAGGCACTCCTAAAAGTGGAAGCCCCAAAAATGAACTCTGGTCCCAACCATCGGGGGGGTGAACAACATTTAAAGATATTGATAAAGCAAAAAAATATATTCCAAAAAAATTTTTCGGCTGGGGAAATTTCGGAGCTGGCTTTAACATCGCAAACCGTTACAAAACGTTAGGGTTAAAACGATTTAATTTGTCCCTTATGAAAACGGCCCAAGCGAAAAAAGGGGGGCCCAGGCCGCTTTTTCCCCAGGTTCTTTGTTCCCCGGGTCACTATATCCCCACCCGGGGGGCCCCTCAAGAAAAAATGAAATTCACCCCCAAAATTTCCCCGGGTTTCTTTGGCCCCCACCCGGGGGGCGATCCCGCGTTCCCCATTCCCGCAAATCCCCGGGTCCCGGTGTTCCCCCCCCCCGGTTTTTCCCCCCAGGCCCGCTGTTCCCCAATTTTTTGCCGTTGGTGGGGGTTGGTGGGTTTTCTGACAAAACGTTTTTAAATTTTTTTTTCTTGTTTAATACCCGGCAGTGGGGGGGCGGGGGGGGAGGGCGGGTATTGGGGGGGAGCGGGAGGCCGTAGAAAAAGGGGTTTAAATTGCTAAACTGGACAGCGCTGGAACGAGCGGGTCAGCACTTGCAGCCCCAAACAGGCGGTGTGGGACTCTAAAAGTAAAATGGCCCGTTGCGAAAGAAAAGGGGGTGCCACGCAAAGTGTGATAAAAGGGGAGAGGGGTTCAAAGCGAAAAGAACACATCACGTAAACCCCCCTTTTCGGGCCCGTCACAAATTCAGGTTTTCCTTCTAAACCCAACACATCGAAATATTCCTTTTTTCTTACGGGTTTGGGACCAAACAACTCAACAAAATTTGCCCCCCCCCCCCTCTCTCCCCTTTCTCCGCTCCCCCCGGGGGGGGGGAGGGGGGGGGGCATGTGCTTTTTTTCCCCCCTATTATTTTTTTTTCCCTTGGGAGGGGGCCCGGGGCCCAACCCTTTTTCCAAAAAACAGAAAGGGCCCGAAACGGGCGCTAACGGCATTGAAATCTTTTGGGAAAAACGCAAACTGGGGAACAAGAACCGGGGGAACCCGGTAGGGGAACAGGGGCACGTTTTTGCGGGGGGGGAACAGTGAAAAGGGAACAGGCTACGGGGGAACTAGAACCCGGGGAACACCGGCCGCTCCCGAAAAAGTGAGGTGCATTATGTTTCCGTTGCCCCTCAAAACTTTTTCCCCGGGGAAACTTTTCTTTAAGCCCTAAATATTAAAAACGTTTCAGCTGATTTTTTAAAATGCCCATCGCCCAAACTTGAAGATGTGGGGAATTTTGGGGGGGGGAATGCATAAAATGATTCAAATGAAAGGTGTTGTGACATTTTGGAAAGGTACATGAAACAATTTATTCTTTTAGCTGGAATTTAAATCTGTTAAATATCTTACCTTTCCCTTTTCCCCTTTTTCCCCCATAAAGGGCAGAGGCCTAAATAAATTTAAAGCCTTTTTTCGTATCTTGAGTCTAAAAAAACTTTTTCGAAAACCCAAAAAAGGACCATATGGGGGGCGGTTCTGCAAAAAACAAATTTTGGAAACGAAACACGAGATATTCGTTGCTGATGACGCGTCCCTGTCGGTCTTTGTTTCTGTGACAGTAGGTTTGTACGAAAAGGGCACGGATCCCGAAGTGACATAGCCATTGATAACATAACAGGCAGGCTGTGGGGGGAGGGTCACAAATCGTGGGAACCCTGTTCTTTTCATGACCGGGGGAAGGGACTGGGTACAACAAAAGTCCCCCTTTCCGTGTTTTTTCACTCTCTGCCCTTTTTGTCTCTGTCTCCCCTCTTTTTCCCATCTATCCGGCTCTCTTTTTTCTCATCACGGGCTTCTGTCTCCCTTTCCTGTCTGTCTGTCTGCCTCTCCCCCCTCCCCCCTTTTCCCTCCCCCTCTCTCTCCCTCCTCCTCTCCTCTCCCCCTTCCTCGCCTCTCCCCTCTCCCCTTTCCCCCCATTCATTACTTAAACCTGTCATACACGAAAGGGAAACCAAAAATTACTTTTTTGAACAAAACGGGATATTCCCGCGACAAAATACGGGCCCGAAATTTTGGGCAACGTATCACGTCAAATTTTAAATTGTCCATTTGACGGGAATGCAATTGATACTTTTTTCCCCCGCCAAAAACCCCCAGCTGAAATTTCTCCCCACTCATTATCCCCCCCACTCAATACGCCCCCCCCCGTATGCTTTCGGTACTCGCCCTTTTCGAAACTTTCCCTGCCCCAAATTTCCCGCTCGGGACATTGCCTCTCCCAAACTTTTCCCTCTGGGGGTTTTTCCCTCGGCTCAACATTCCCTTTTGTTTGACATTCCCTCTCCAAACACCCCTTTCTGCTAAAAACATTCCCTCTCGCGACATTCCCTCTCTCAACTTCCCCTCGCTAAAACATTCCCTCTGCGGACATTCCCTCTGCAGACTTTCCCTCTGTTTCACGTTACCCCGGCTCAAATTTCCCTTTTCTCAACTTTCCCCCTACTTTCCCTTTTCGGAAAACCCTTTTGTTTGGACTTTCCCCTCGCGGGATTTTCCCCTTTTTGCGGGACACCCCTCTGCGGGACTTTCCCCACCCCTTGCGGGAAACTTTCCCTCTGCGGAAAATTCCCCGCTCGACTTCCCTCTGCTCGACTTCCCTACTTTCCCCTCTGCGGACTTTTTCCCGCGGGACATTCCCCTGCTCAACATTCCCCTCTCAACATTCCCTAAATTCCCTCTGCTGGCCCTTCCCTAGCGGGAAACATTCCCCCCGCGGGACATTCCCTCGCTTGACATTCCCTCTGCCCCCGATATTCCCGGCTCCATTCCACGCTGGACATTCCCCCTTGCCCCGACTTTCCCCCTCGCGGGACTTTCCCCCTCGGACATTCCCCCCTTTCCCTGTCTAAACATTCCCTCTGCTCGCCCTTCCCCTGCTAAACCCATTCCCTCGGCGGACTTTTCCCTCTGCCGACATTCCCTCTGCCCGACTTTCCCCCGGCTCAACTTTCCCTTTGCCTGGACTTTCCCTCTGCGGGCCCTTTCCCTCTCCCCCGAACTTTTCCCTTTCCCCAAAACTTTTCCCTCCTTACATTCCCTCTGCTCAACTTTCCCTAAAACCCTCTACTCGAAAATCCCCCTGCCAACATTCCCTCTCTAAAACTTTCCCCCCCGGGAAACATTCCCTCTGCGCAACATACCCTACTTTCCCCCCTGTGGACATTCCCCCGGGGGGGACACCCCCGGGCTGGAACATTCCCTCGGGCCCTAACATACCCTACTTCCCTGGCGGGGAAAATCCCCCTTTCGGACTTTTCCCTTTCTCAACACCCCTCTGCTGGACATCCCTCGGGCTGGTTTTTCCCTCTGCTGGACATTCCCTCGGCCCCCAAACTTTCCCCTCTGCCAACACCCCTGCTAAACATTCCCTCTGCTGGACTTTCCCTCGCTCCCCTTTCCCCTGCTCAACTTTCCCCCAAACACCCCGGCTGGACTTTCCCCTCTCCCGCCCCCAAAATTCCCTCTTTTTCGACTTTCCCTCCCCTCGACCCCCCTTCTGCTCAACTTTTCCCCTGCTTGACATTCCCCCCTCCCAAACCCTTCCCCTGTTTGACTTTTCCCCCCCCCCTCTGCTCGACATTCCCTCTGCTCGAAACCCCAGTGCCAACCCCCCCCCTCGTTCAAACATTCCCTCGCAGGAAAATTCCCCTGCCACAATTCCCCTGCCAACTTCCCTCGGGGCCTAAACCCATTCCCCTGCTTAACACCCCTCGGCTCGATTTTCCCTCTCCCAAACCCCCCTCGCTTAAAATTTTCCTCTGCTCGAAAATTCCCCCTCTCCCAAACACCCCCTCTGCCAACACCCTCGGCTTAACATTCCCCAAAGGGCCCATTCCGTCTGCACACAACCCCTCGGGCCCCAACATTCCCCGGCTCAACATTCCCTCTGCGGGATATTCCCCCCTGCCCCAACATTCACTCTGCTCGACTTTCCCGTGCTCGAAAATTCCCCCCCGCTCAACTTTTCCCTTTTGCGGACTTTCCCCTCCCAAACATTCCCCTGCTCAAAATTTCCCCTCTGCGGGATTTTCCCTCTGCTCAACATTCACTCGCTCGACTTTCCCGGGCCCCAAACATTCCCTCCCCAAACTTTCCCCTGCTCAAAATTCCCTCTGCTCAACACCCCCTCGGGGGGGACTTCCCCGCCAACATTCCCCTGCTCAACTTTCCCTTTGCCGAAAATTCCCTCGGCTGGACTTTTCCCCTCGGCTTGACACCCTCCTCGTTTTTCCCCGGGGGGGCCTCAAAAATCCCCGCCAAAACCCCCCTGCTTGACATTCCCCGGCTTGACTTTCCCCTCCGCCGACTTTCCCCGGGGGGGAAAAATTCCCTCGGCTCCCCTTTTCTCTCGGCTCACTTTCCCACTGCTCGACTTTCCCTCTGCCAACAATCCCCGGCTCGACACCCCCTCTGGGGATTTTTCCCCCCTCTGCTCGACTTTCCCCCTGGCCCAACCCTCTCCCTCGACTTTCCCTCTCGGAAAATTTCCCTCTGCTCAACATTCCCCGCTCAACTTTCCCTCTGCTGACACCCTCTGCGGGCCATTCCCCCTGCGGAAAACCCCTCTGCGGGACTTCCCCTCCCGGGAACCCCTTGCGGAACATTCCCCGCGGGATTTTCCCCTCTGCCGAATTCCTCGCGGGATTTTTCCCCCGCTCGAAAATCCCTCGCCACACCCCGGTTTGGAATCCCTCTGTTTCGCTTTCCCCCTCTGCCAACTTTCCCCTCTCTCGTTTTCCTCTGCTGGCCCTTTCCCCGGCTCGTTTTTCCCCTCTGGACATTCCCTCGGGGGGGAAACTTTCCCCTCTGCAAAACATTCCCTCCCCAAACCCTTTCCTTTCGGTTTAAACCCTTCCCCTCTGTGGACATTCCCCGCTAAACCTTTCCTCCTCGATTTTCCCTGCTCACATCCCCGCTCGACTTCCCCCGCCAATTTTCCCTGCCCCTCGACATTTACCCCCGTTCAACATCCCCTCTCCGACACCCTCTCCGCAAACTTTCCCCTCTGCTGACTTTCCCTCGCTAAACATTCCCTCCTCGAAAATTACCTCTCCCAAAACCCCCTCTGCCGCATTCCCCGGGGGGGGAAAATTCCCCCCTCCGACACCCCCGGGCGGCTGGACACCCCCCCCCGGTCGCCCGTTCCCTCTGTTTCAACTTTCCTCGCTGACATTCCCCTGCTGGACTTTTCCCTCTGCTCAACATTCCCCTGCTCAACTTTCCTCGCCGACACCCTCTGCTGGATTTTCCCCCTCTGCTGGACATTCCCCTGCGGGACTTTCCCTCTTCGGGACACCCTTTTGCGGCATTCCTTTCTGCTGGAAAACCCTCTGTTTCGACTTTCCCTCGCTGGCCCATCCCCTTTTCCCTCGACATTCCCCAAATTTCACTTTTCCCTCTGCGGACATTCCCTCTGCCGCATTCCTCGGCCGAAAACCCCTCTGCTCAACTTCCTCTGCGGCATTCCCCCCTCCCCGGGGAATTCCCTCGCGACATTCCCTCCCGGGACTTTCCCCCCCTGCTTGACTTTTCCCCTCTGCTCAAACATTCTCTCTGCTCAACTTTCCCCACTCCGGGAACATTCCCCGGCTGGACATTCCCTCGGCTAAACTTTCCCCCTTTGGCTGGACATTCCCTCTCCCCGGGGGGGAAACTTTCCCCTCTCGACTTTCCCCTGCGGAAAAAATTTCCCTCTGCTCAACATTCCCCTGCTTTATATTCTCTTTTCCACAATTCCCTCTGCTCGATTTTCCCCTCGGCTCGAAAATTCCCCTTTCGCTCGACATCCCCCCCCTCTCGAACTTCCACAACAAAAAAAGGGGTTTTTATTCGGGGGAGGGACTTCAAAGGAAAATTTTTGCCAACGGCTGTCAAAACCGCGTGCGCACACAAACAGGTAAAAACCCTTAGTAAACAGGGCATTATCGGCCGTGGGGAGGATCGACTTTTGATTTTTCAATAGGGGAAAATTAACCCAACCCAATTTTTTTGGGACGGGCCTTTCGAAACGGATCTAGATCAAAAGGGGGGGGAAGAAAACATTTGACGGCAATTTTGTCAGTTTTCCTTCCCCTGGGTTCTACAATAACACGGGGTTTTTTTAAAGGGTTTTCCCACGCCCAAACAAACCCCCACACAAAAACACACACACACACCACACACACACACACACACACACACACCCACCAACGAAACACACACACCCCACCCCCACCCCACACCACACCATACCACATTTGTTCCATCGGGTTTTTAAAACGCCCAGAAAGGGAATGAAAAAATCTCGTGCACAGGGGGCTCTTTCCTTTTGGCTTCCCTTCATTTTAAAAAATGTTCCCCAAGCGAAACAGGGGGGTGTGTGTGGGTATTTGGGGTTGGGTGTGGGGGTTTGTGGGGGCCCTTGCATGTTAGGGTGTTTGTAATGCATACCCCTTTAAAAATTTGGGGGGTAAAAAACCAAACAGGCAGCACTAAATTAAAAAAAAAAACCTCTATTTTTGGGTTTATTTCTGCATTTGATTTTAGGGGGGTTTTGAAACCCTCCATGTTTTTAAAAACCTTTGGGAAAAGGGTTTGGGGGGGAAAGGGGTGGTGTGTTTGTGGGGGTTTTGTTTTGTGGTTTTGTGTGTGGTGGGGTTTTGTGGGTGTGTGTGTCGCGCGCGTATCGTGTGTGTTTGGGGTTTGTGGGGGGGTGTGTTGGGTTGAAAGAAAGAGAGAAGAGAAGAAAGAGAGAGAGAGGAAGATAGAGAGAAAGAGGGGAAGTCCCCCTTCAAAAACAATAAAAAAAAGGGACTTATTTTTCTGGGGGCCCCGGGGCCGCCCCAAAGTGACTTCGAACACACCAAAGTGTTTTTGGAGAAACCCCAAAAACCCCCCTTACACGGGGAACGGAAACCTTGAGACGGGGAAAAGGGGACCACACCAAAAACCTTAAAATTGAATAAAAACAGATTCACTACAGTATTTTTAAAGGAAACGGAAGGGAAAAAAAGCCGGGAAATTACACAAATGCAAAACATGTAGGTGGGAAAAACAAACCCCATGGGGGGTAACTAAAAAAAAAGGGGCATTTAAAATCTTTAAAGAAACCGAAAGCCAAGGAACACATAAAATTAGATCCAGTATAATGCAATACGGAAAAAAAAACATGCCCAACACACAAACAGTAAATATATAAACAAAAAACCCCATGTTCCAGGGGCTTTAAAAAACCAAAAAAAACAAGGCAAAAACATAGTTAAAATAACATGAAATGCGATGCCAAATACGGAAACCCCAAGACACCACGAGCGGTAACTACAAAAACCACCCCAAAGAAAAACCCCCGGGGAAAAGCACTGCTGCCCTCCCCCCACCCCCCCCCCCACTGGGCTGAAAAAAATCCCCTTTTGCACAAGCCCAGGGTGAACCCCCTTTTTACTTTCAGAAAAGCCAGGGAGAACATACTGGGGAAAAGGGGCACCCCAAACACACCCCCCAAAACCCCCCTTAAAAGAAGGCCAAGTAAAGACTCAGGAGGTAAACACTGCCAAACATCCCAGGGTTCCCTAGGGAAAATCCCCCCATAACAAACTTAGGGGGAAAGGCACTGCCCAAAAAACCCCCCTCCCTGTGCATAATTTCCATAGTCAAAACAGTAGGGGGTAGACTTCCATGATCCCCAACCAAAACAGAAATGCCATGGTGAAGACGAGAAAACCCGACACTGTTTGAAAATTCCAAAACAGACACGCCGAACATTCCCCCAAAGGGGGTATTTGGGATGCCCACCTTCTCGGTTTTCATTTTTGCATTTCTGTGGGCAAGGGCTTGGGAAACTGAGAAAACACTGCCAAAAATTTCCCCCTCGCACACAAAAAGGGCCCGGGGGAAAAAACGGGGAAAACAGACACTGCGAACATTCAAAAAACAAAACGCCCCAACATTCCCCCATAGGAATTATTTGGCCTGGGCCCACCACTCTTGTTCATCGGCATTCGCCACGGGACACAGAAATGCCCTGGTGAAGAAATAAAAGACAGACCTGCCAAACCCTTCCCCCCGCACACCAAAATCCATAAAAAACCCTGGGGGAGGCACCCAAACATCCGCCTTTCTCACAAAAATGGGCCCAAAAAACCCTGAGGAGGGGGGGTTTCCTTTAAACACCCCCTTAAACACACGGAAAACAGTGAACACTGAAAGAGGAAAATACTGCTAAAGATTCCTTAGGGGGCCCCAGAAATTTCCAAAATGAACTAGAGAAGGGAGGCATTGCTGAACAATTTCCCTACTGCTACAGAAATGTCAAAAATTGAACAATTTGGGCACTAAAACATTTCTTGATAAGTCAAAAACCCGGGTAAAGGTTTTTCAAAGGCGGGGCCTAAAGGTTTTTAAAGAAACCCGGGCCCCAGGGGGTTTGGGGAGTAAACATTCCAAAAAAAAGCATTTTGGGACAATTTAGCGTTCGCACACCCAAAACAAAAAGATGAAAGAGGTGGGCCATGGGTTTTCAAGACACGCCCCTTAAAAAAACAAAAAAATAAACAAAAAACCCCGAACCCCAAAAAAAAAACAAGGAAAACACGCCGAAAAAAACCTTCGAAAAATTTCATCAAACCTTTCTTAATTTCCTAAAAACATCTGTATTATGAAAACCCGAACCTTAAAAAAAGGGTATGCGGAATTTATTTTGTCTTCGTCCGTTTGAAAAGACACTGTAAGGAAAACCTGCCCGGGGCCCCCTTTTTTTCCTTTTCCCGACCAAGTTCAACATTGTTTTGGGGGTTAAAGTTCAGGGGGCCCTGACCCCAGCTTGTGATGAATTTTTTTGAGGGTAGTAAAGGGGGTGGTTAAAGAAAACAGGGCCAAAAGCCCTTTTCGAAAAATTTTTAAAAAAAAAGGTTTCCTTGGGGGGGTATTATTCATTTAAGAGAATTCGAATTAATTTTTGATCTTTAAACACGTTTTTTTTTTTTGTACGTCTAAAACGGGGAGCAGTTCACTGCTTTTTGGGGCAAATTACCTTTTCCCCACCTGTAGATCCTTTTATCAGGCCCTTTTCCCCAGCCCCCCCATGCAAAAAAAACCAAATTTTCCTTTTCCTTCTTGGGCTGGGAAAAGGGCCTACGCAGCACACGTCAAGGGCGGGGTCAACTTTTCCCGCCCAAAACTGAAAAAGCCGGCTTGTTCAAAGGGAGTGGGTCAGCCACTGGGGCCGGTACCCAAATGCCCAACCCCCGGACACAAATCTTGGGCCCGGGGCCTCGCGAAAAGGAAAGCCACCCGGGGCCCCAAAAACTGTGGCACTGGACATAAAAAGGCCCGGGGGGCACAGGGGCCCAGGGCAAAGGGGCAAAGGCACCGGGACCCCAGGGCGTGCTTTCAGGTGGTGGGGAAAAGGCTTCCTTTTCCACGAATGGGAAAATGTTACCACTTCTTTTTCCTTAAACGGGTTTTTTTCAGATTTTTGAACTTTTTCGCAGCGGAAAAAGCGCCAAAAGGGTTTGGGAAAAAACCGAAAACCCAAGGGACGTTCGTCCGGGACTTTTTGAATTTTAAAAAACCAGACAAGGAAAATTTTTTTCGGTTCCTCTCCTCCTCTCCTCGCTCTCCCCCTCCTCTCCTCTCCCTCTCTCCTCCTCTCCCTTTTGTCTCGCTCTCTGTCACCAAACCCCACCCCAACCCCCCCCCCACAACACAAAACCCTACATAAAAAACAGAAGGAGGGAACGTATTATTTCGAAATTTTTTAAAGGAAAAAATTATGGCGGGATTTTTAGCTTTCAAAGGGGTTAAAAAGATGTATGAAAAGATATATTTAAAAAGGGAACGGTTCCATCAAAGGGTTTAAAAAAAACAACCCAAAACAAACCTTTTTTGCAGGGGCCAATTTTTGGCCCCGGGCCCCACGGGGGAAAAATGGGGGATGCAGCAAGGTTTTAAACCCCCCTTAAAGGAAAAAATTTTTTTGAAAAATTTTTTCTCAGAATTCATTTTATGGGTTTTTGGGCACATCGAAAAAGTTGGCTCCACTCCTTTTAAAGGGGCAAAACGTGCCCTCGTTACGGGCAAAAAGACAATCAAAAAGCTGTCAGGGTGAAGGGAACCCTTCTGGGAACAATTTTTTTGATGCATATGCTACAAAGTGTATGGGTGCATTTCTATGGGTTTACCTTTAAGCCACAACCCGAGTTTGATTTTTCTTTTCCCTTTTCCCCCTTTCAAAAGTTTTTTTTCGACCTTTTCCCACTCTTTTGGGTTTTACTTGGTTTTAAAAAAAAAAATTTTGTATACGGTTATTTTTTCCCCCTCCTTTCCCCCTTGGGTCGTGTTTTTAATACATATCTTTTCACAGGTTTTTTTTAGGCTGTTTCCCCTCAATTGGGGGTGCTGGCTTTTCCCGGTACAAAACTAACTTTTTTTCGGGGCCCAAAATTATCTTTGGGGGTTTAAAAAAAAAAAAAAAGGGAAAAAAAGTTAACGGGGGACATTGGGTGCGCGGGACATGGAATGCAAAAATTTTGAAACCCGCAGGGTCCAAAAACCCTTACTAAAACCCAACATCTGGCAAATGGAGGGGGGGTCTGCCCGAGAACTTTTACTACAGCGTGGGGGCCTGGAATTTCTTTTTCAACAAATGGGGAGACTCTATTTAAGGAGCATTGGGAAACCCCCCCAAAAGACAAAATGACGGCTTATCTGGCAGCAAAATGGCAGGTCCAAAACACGGGTGGGGTTGGGCCCAGTAGTCCTTTGGCCAAATGGTCAAGGGCCCCCAGGGAAAAACCAGGCGTTTAAATCAGCGCAGCTTGGGAGCTTTTTGCCTTTTTTTATCCCACCAATCGGTTTTTTCCCTCTGCCGGAAACTTTCCCGGGGTTTTCGGGTTGGGTTGCTAGTAAATTCTGGTTTCTTCCGCAGGTTTGGGCGCGAGAGTAACTCGTTGGGCCTTGTGGAGGAAAGTCGTGTGCCCTTTTGGATTTCTGGGCGTTTCCTCAAAAACCCTCTATATTTTTTTGGGATCCCGTTTCTTGAACTGTCTGCCTCTGGAAGGGGGGTGTTGGTGAAGGAAAGTGCGGTGTGCCACATGAAAAATTTACGACCAGGGGGGTTGGGGATTTTTCCCGGGCCCGGGGGGCCAAAAACCCTTGGGCCGAGGGGAGTATCCCTTCCCCCCAAAAGGTTAAAACCCCGAGGATAGGGGCCGGCCTTGGGGTTGAACCCCAGTGTTGACCCCGGTCAGCCCCATAGAAGGGTTCTTTGAAACATCTGGGGGTTGTTATTTTGGGCGTAGGCGCGAAATTGGGCCAAAACGGTCCTTTGGGGGGCCTAACGCAACAAAACCGGCCCATCATTAAATGCCACGGGCAGGGTATCTAGCCCGGGGAAGCTTTGTGCGAATTTCAATTCTGACAAACCCAAAAATCTTGGGGTTTCCCCCAGGAACCCAAAAAAGTAAAAGGGGGAGCCCCCCAACTCTTAAAGCTGGTTTTTGCCCCCAAAACTTTTCACCCAGAGTGCAAATTTTAAAACGGTAACGCCCAGACAGCAATCAAGGACGACGCACTGGCGGGGGGGCCGTCCCCGGGAAGTTCGGGCAACCAAGCCCCAAATGCAAGGCACGCGGTTTTCCCCCTTTTTGGGGGGGCTTTCGCCGCTGTTGGGGTGGGCCCGGGCAGGGGGCGGTCCCCCTTTTCAGGGGAAATGAAGGGCAGGGGTTTTTTTTAGGGGTCCTTTTATCCCCCCCCTCATGTGGGGGGGAACAGTGCGCCCTGACGACGGCCCCGCCTGACGCTGTAGGAGAAACAGCACCGCAACTGCCGGTGTGCATGAACCCATCAAACCTACACCGCCAAAGGGCCGAGTTATTTTGGAAGGGCCCCAGCAACAACCCCTTTCCGCCCCGTCACAAAATTTTCTAAACGCCGCAGGGGGTTGAAGAAGCCGGTAAGGGGGCCCTTTTTGGGTTTTCGGCGTTAAATGGGTTGCCGGGCCAGCACACGGGCTTTTCAGGGGAGGGAGAGGGTTTTTGCTGTCTCCTCCACCCCTTTGCCTTCAGGGCTCATTTCCCCCAGGAAAGGGAAACTGCAAAGGGGGAGGACCGCCCCAAAGGCCCCGCTTTGTCGTTTTTAAGTATCCGCTTCGGGGGGGAGGCCGACCAAAGGGGGAAGACCCCTCTGCCCGCTTTGGGCCCCAAAACAAGAACGCCAGGGCAAGGTTCCCCCAAAGCCGGTAGGCCGGGACCCCTTGCAGTTTAGGGGCCAAACCCCTCCAAGTCCCCGATTTGGGGCCCCCGGGGCCCCAAAGGGGGCCCCCCGTGGGCATGCGTTTCCAAAGTGGAGGCACTATATAGGGGTTTTTAGTGGAGAGGCATTTTACGGGGAGGAGGGGCTTAAAGACACGGGGCCCCTTTTTGCAGGGCGGTTTCAAAACGGGGCCCAGGGAGCGGAAGGCGAAAGGGAGAGAGGGCAAACACACAGACGCCCGCACTTCGCCCGCACACAGGGGCCGCATTCCAAAACGCGCACCTATCAGTAACAAATGAAGGCGATTCACAATCAAACGCGTTTTTGTTACAGGGTGTTTTTTTCGACCAGGGGAAAACTCACGGCGGGGTGACAAACGTTGTTTGACGAAAATTTTCGTCACCGAAGACCAGTCCCCGACACAGTGACGGGCCCAACCACGGGAGCTACCACGGGAAACCTCTACAGGGATGCGTGCACGCTGCTGGTGGGGGGCCCTCGGCACTTCCCAGGGCTTTTTTCCCACTTTTCGGGCCCCCAAACCCCCAACCCCCCACTTTTTTTTCTCCGGGGGGGTTTTTACCTGACCACCTCGCCTACAAAAACGTAGGGTTTTTCAACAAGGGGCAATGTTAAATTTAATTTTGTTTTTGTCGTTTGATTCAGGGGGTCAGGGATATTGGTTTTACGGGGGACCGGGTGTATAAAAGATACCGGGAGGGTTCCCCACCATTACAATTTTTACACGACCCTCCCGTTTTGAGATCGCCCAATGATATTTCGGGAAAGGGGCCCCTTTTTTGACCCACCAAGTATGAATTTATCTGTGCCCTTTTCCCCCGTCCCCTCCTCTCTAACCCCCCCCCGCAACCCCCTCGGGTCCCCCCTCTCTCCCCGGGGCCCTCTCTCTCTCTTCGCGCTCTCTCTCTCTCCTCCCCTCCCTCTCTCTCTCCCCCCTTATAAATGGGTGGGGTTTTTGTGTGGTGTGGGGTGGGTTTTGTTTGGTGGGGGCGCGGGCCCGCGCGCGCGTTTCTGCGGCGTGCGGGTTTTTGGAGGAAAAGGGGATGTGCATTGGGAAAAGGGCCCGCCCATGGGCAAAAGCAAAAAAAACCCCGGAACGAAGTGGGGGGGGGGGGGGGGAGGGGGTTCTGTAGCACCACCTGAACCTCCACAACGACAAAACGAAAATGGGGGCCCAAAAACGGCAATCTTTTATAATTTGCAACGGCGGGGGGGTTTAACGCAAGTCCCTCTGAAAATTCAAAAACCAAACTCCCAAAAAACAGAGCCAGGGGGGCACAGGCATCTGGAGCCCGCCTCGGGGCCTCCTAAAAAGGGGATTGGGGGGGCTTTTTGGGGGCCGGGTGTAGAAACCCAAGCAATAAATAGCAAAAATTTTACCTTTTCATTGGGGAAAACTTTTGGGCAAGAGTGGGTTTGGGAAAAACTTTTTTTAAAACCCCCCATCTGCCAGTTCCGGGGATTTTTTTAAAAAAAAAGGGAGGGCCACCTTTTTAAAACGATCTCAAAATCTTTCAAGTGATTGCAAAGACATACTACATACAGAAAGGACAGGCAACAAAGCACACACAAAAAAAAAAAACACACACACCCACAACACACACGCAAAGCACGCCGCACGCAAAGCAAAGCACCACGCACGCACCACCCCGCGCGCGCCGCCCCCACATACACACACACACACACACACACACACACACACGCCCACGGGGGCGGGGCGCGCGCGCGGCAAGCGAATACCCAAGGAGGGGAAAACAGAAACCGCACTATATTCCCCAATTAAGTCTTTAAAAAGGGAAAACCCAAATTTAAACGGGCCCCAAACAGCTAGTCATCGTGTTAGGGAAAAAAATTTTTGTTCGGGGAAAATCATTCCCCAAACGCCCCCAAATAAAACGTTCACAAAAAAATTGGGAAAAACCCGGGGAGAATAAAGGGAACAAATTTTAGCTTTTTTTTTTGTTGCCTTTTTAAAAAACCAACCAGCAGCACAAAAATATGTGGGGGAAAACAATTTACGCCGGTCCCCGGTTTTTCAAAAAAGCCCCGTCCCTGGGGGGGTCCACAGTGGAAATGTGACTTTGGGGGCCGGGGACTGGGGGGGATTTCCCGGGGACCCGCGACGACATGGACTGGGCCGCGGGGCCCGGCCAAAACCTTCCGGAAAACCCGGGCCGCCTAAGACCACAAACCCACGCACCCAAGGGTGGGGAGAGGCGGTTTTTCCCTATGGGGCTGGAGGGGCCGCGGTGATAAAAACCCCCGATCATGACGGGGGGGGGTTCGAGAAAGGGGGTTCCCTTTCGCATGGTACAATGAAAAAGTCCCCCAAGGGGCAAAAAGAACATACTCCCCTGCCGTCATGTCAGCGGGTGTGCCAAGTCTTTAGTTTTAACCCCGGCCCTTTATCCTTATTTTGATGGTTTCGGGCCGGGAAAAAGGGGTTTATGGAACAAAAGGGGCCAAATTTTACGCTGAAAAGGGGGTGTGTGTGGGGTGGGGTGGTGGTGGGGTGGGGTGTGTTGTGTTTGTGGTTTTGTGTGGGGAGGGTTTTTGGTGGTGGGGTGTGTGTGGGGTGGTGGGTTTGGGGTGTTTTGAGAGTGTGGGGTCTGGTTCTGTGTGTATAAGGTGTTTGGGGTTGTTGTGGGTGTGTGGGGTGGGTGTTTTGTGGGGTGGGGGGGGTGGTGGGGGTGTGTGTTTTGCGTCTTCTTTTCGGGGGCCCCCCCATTATTGGACCCACCCCCCTCAATCCCCCCCCCCCTCCCCCCCCTTCAAAACAGACAAAGCCAGCCGCCCCCCCCAACAATGTACCGGCAAAAAACAGGGGGTATTGAGGTTAAACCGTTTTTGAGGCCCAAACCACCGGAAAGGGGATCGATTTAAGGGCCTTAAAGAAACCCCACGGGGCGATCGGGATTTTTAAGCCCCTTAAGAAGCAACCCCGGGGAGCGATCGTGGAACCGTTAAGAGGGAAAAAACAGGAGCGATCGATGTGAACCGGAGAAGAAACCACGGGAACGATCGGGTTAAGCCGGTATGAGGCAACCACAGGGGAGCGATCGTTTTTTAAGCCGTTTTGGGGGCAATTTCCCCAGGGAGCGATCGAAGTTAAGCCGGGTTTTGAGGGAACCCACCGGGGAGCGACGATGTAACCGGTTTTTAGGCAATCCACAGATAAAAAGCTGCCCGGGGGCCCATTTACTTTGGTTTTGGGCCTGGTAAAACCTGCCTATGCAACGTAACACTGGTACCACCTAAAATTTTTGCCCCTGGCCCAAAGCAATGATGCAAACGCGAAAGGGAAGGAAGTGAGCTTTTTTTTCAGAGGCGCCCCCCACGCCGGCCGAGGGCCCCTCCCCAAGGGGTTGGGGCCCCCCGGGGGGCTTTTAGGGAAAGGAAAAAAGAGAAATTACATGGGGAGGGAAAACGAAATGAGGGAACCAGGGAAAAAAGGGGTCGAAGGGGCCCCACGATCGGAAAACAAAGTTTTTTTCTGACGACGAGGGGGATGAAGATTTCCATTTTGGGCTGAGACGGGAAAGGCCCCGGGGTTTTACTCGACGCTTAATTCAAATATACCCAGCGCAACCAGGCCCCAGGGGAATTTTAGCAACACTTAAGACGCATCTTTTTGGGGGATGAAACTGAACTTTGGGGGTTCCCCGCATCCCCGGGGAACCTGTAGCAAACTCAAACTCGGATAGGAGCCAGCGGGGGAAAGAACCCACAAATAAATGGAAAATTTCGCTGACCCCTTCGCCACGGCGGCTGCTGTTGAAAAAAAAAATTTTCAAATGAAATAGATTAGAAAAAAAAAAACGTAGGGGTATGGGTGGTTTCCTTGGGGGAACGGTTTTTCAATACCGGAAACCCCATCATTAAACGATTGCTGCTCCCCGGATGTTACGATTTTACCGGTCTTTGGGGCAAATTTTTTTCGTTTTTCATTTGTCGTCAAAAAGTTATGGAAAATTACGGTAAAAAATAGGAACTAAATTTGGGGTGAAAGATTGGGGAAAACGGGAAAAAAATGTTTTTGGGGGGGTTTTTTTTTTGGGGGGTTTTTTTTTTTTGGTTTTTTTGGGTTGGAAGTGTGAAAAGGGGGGGGAAACCCGGATGGGTTTCCAGGTTGGGGTTTCGGAACCAATTTAAAAGGGTTTTGGGAAAAAAAGGGAACGGTGGTCATTTAAAGACCCTTTTTTTTTGGGGAATCCGTGTGGGGAATCCAACAAAGGGTTTTTTTCCAAAATTGGGTTTACCCGGGGGGTCCGGTCCTTTAAAAAGGTTTGATCAAACTTCGCATCAAACGTGGTTTTGGTTAAAAGGGATTTTGGGGTTGGGGGAAGATGGGGGAAAGGGGGGGTTTGGTGGTTGTATGGGGGGGTGGTGGGGTGGGGTGGGGGGTGATGGTGGGTGGGTGGGGAAAAGGGGGGGGGGGTTAGGGGGGAAAGGGTTTTTTATAAATCCAGATTGCCACCGTCTGCCCCTATACAAAGAACAACTTCCAGGTGTATGCAATATTCAAAAGTAAAAAGGTTCTTTTAACCCAACATTTTTTGTGCACACTTCCCCTTTTTCCCTTTTTAACCCCACCCCTCCCCTCCTCCCGCACCCCACCTTTTTCCCCCCAAAAAAAACAAAAAAAAAACAAAACATCTCCCCCTCTTCCCCCGGGGGGAGTTTTCTTTTCCCTTTTTTCTTCAGAGCTCCCCCCAACTACCCCCCCTTTCCCCCCAAAAACTTCCTTTTTCCCGAGTTTTTTTCCCGTGCAGATTCAAATGTTTTTTTTGGGTTTCAGGGGGTTTTAGGAAGGGGAAAGATTTGGGGTTTCACGTTTTTTCCTTGTTTTTCCCGGAGACCCACAAAGTTATTTGGGTGAGTTCAACGAGTTGTGTTAAAGTTTGGGTTTTTGTTTTTCGCTGCCAGATGCAGGAGCTATGGGGGGTTTTTCTTTTTTTCTTCTCTAAATTTTTGTTTCTTAAACCCTTGGCGTTTTAGGGCTCAGCTGGCAAGGTTTAACGAGGGGAAAAAAATTCGAGGGGGTTTTTTTTCTTCTTTCAACGTATTGAAACTGAATTTTCAACTCTTAAACAGCAGGAAACATGCCCGTGCCAATGACAGTAAATTTTTTAAGGGAAATCAGTTTCATGAAAGGGACAGAAGCACCATTAAGGTCCGGGGCTTTGAGATTGCCCCAAGAGTTGAAAAACCCACACCCAAAAAAAAGAAACACAAAATAAAAATCAAATTTCCCTCTTTTAAAAAAACAAGGAAATGCGGGTCCCCCTTTTGGGCCCCCCCAAAATTTCCCCAAATACCAAAACCGACAGCCTTGGGGTTTCCCCCCAGGGCATTAGGGCCACATTGGGGGCTTTCTCCCCGAAGGGGGTCCAAAACAAAAAGGCCTTCTTGGTTCTCCCACCTGCGCTGGTCCCCCCCCGCTAAACCCGTTTCGCTTCTGGGGGAGCATGTACGGCAACAGAAGGGGGCCTTAAACCTTTTCTGGTCACCCCTCGGGCCACCCCAAACGGAAGCTGGTAAAGGCAAACTGCGGGGGGCCAAGGGGGCAAGGCTGGAAAACAACTAACGTCACTATTGACCTTTTCCCTCCAATCAAGGGGGAATTTGGGAAACTTCAACGGGCTAAATTTATTGATAAACTCGATGATGCGCGAACAAAAATTACAACTAACTTCATTTTCAGATACTGCTTTTTCCAACCAAAAAGGGAAAAGATTTATTGGTTACAAACTTTAAAATCACAAAAAATACTGCTTGAAACCCAACCCAAAATGAACAATCTTTGGGATCAAGCTAACA
>CM031614.1:62538516-62566016 GCA_018398815.1 Conus ventricosus
CATACAGATTACCGTTGTATGATTTTATAAGATCCTGAGACACATGCTTGCACACAGCAGTTGCATGTACACACACGTACGCACACAAACACATTCACATGTATGATTGCACGCACACTCGCGCACGCATGCAAACAACACACAAATTTATACACACACATACTTGCGTGCGCGCGCACGCACGCACACACGCACGCACGCACGCACACATTTACATAAACATACGCACACACACACACACACACACACACACACACACACACACACACACACACACGTTTTCAGTGAGAAAACCAACGTTTCATCTAAAGATTTTCAGCAGCCTAGCAAGCTTGCGATGGATGATTTTTTCCTCATCCGTGGTGAATAGTTGATAGCAAAAGAAGAGAGTGAAAACAGCTAGACAGAGTGAACTGAAATAGTTGGTAGGGCAAAATGGCACCTTGGGATCTTTTGCTTCAGTAGTGTCAGCTCGCCCTAGAAGGGCAAATGAAAAAGGACGAATCAGAATCTTGTGACTGGTTAACTAGCTATTCACTTGTTGGTTCTGCCATACCAACGGTGTATAAAAAAAAAAGCCAAGAAAAAGCATCTCTTAGGATTCGAACCAGGAACCCTCGGCATACCATTCGCGAAATCGAACTACTGGACCACAGTGCATTCAGCAACTGTGTGACTTCTTCCAGTACAATACAGTATTGCAGCAGTCGTGGCGGTCGCGAGATACGGTGTTGCTTCGTTCGCTCACATGTGAAAATGCGGAAGCGTTCCAAATAATTTGGAACCGCACGTTGCTGAATTCAGGTTTGTAGAAACTAAAGAATATTAACCGAACTTCCCAGCTCTGAACGATCGGCCCTTAAACGTGCATACACCTAGTCACACACACACACACACACACACACACACACACACACACACACACCACACACACACACACACAAAATACGCCCACGCACTTGCACGCACGCTTGGACGCATGCACGCACACGCACAAACACAAAAAAAACAGACACACACAGACACACACATACATACACACGCACACACACACACACACACACACACACACACACACACACACACACACACACACACACACACAAAATACGCCCACGCACTTGCACGCACGCTTGGACGCATGCACGCACACGCACAAACACAAAAAAAAAACAGACACACACAGACACACACATACATACACACGCACACACACACACACACACACACACACACACACACACACACACACACACACACACACACACACACTTCTCTATTCATGTGATGACTACAGATTCTTGGTAGGTAAAACAAAACGATTCCCCCAAAAAATACAAAATATACGATGCTTAGAAAGGAAAAAAACCTGAAGAAGAACAAGAAGGACAAGAAAAACAAGAAATTGCTGTAACTAATCGAAGCTTATTTTCTCTCAGCTTGCGTTTACCTCCTCAACAAACCTTTTTCTTAATTGAATCGTACTGTCATCTGATGTTCTCGAGCACCCTTCGAATTACCTTTCTCTTCATCAAATGGTATTGGTAGTTGGTCTTCGTGGGCACCCTTGATATTACGTCTGTTTCTTACCTGAACCCTATTGGCAGCTGGTGTCCTGGGGAACTCTTCGTCTTGCCTTAACTGAGTCGGCGTTCTCAGTGGAAATCTGTAAGCACCTTGAGTGTTATCCTTTCTCTTCATTTAAACGGTGTCGGCGGTTCCAAGAAACCTTTGATGTCAAGTATTGTTTCATTGAATTGTGCTGGCAGCTGATCTTTGTGGGCACCTTTGGAATTACCTTCTGTTTCCTTCATTAGATTGTGTTTGCAGGTGGTATAACTGGGCACCCTTGCCTCACCTGTTTTCTTCTTCATTGAATTGTGTCAGCAGTTAATGCTCCTGGAAACTCTCCGTGTCAAGCCCCCCCCCCACCCCCCCCACTGAATTGTATTGTCAGATGGTATTCCTGGACAGTCTTGTATTTAACATCAATCTCCATTGAATCGTGTTGCCAGGTATTACCTTTTTTCACTGAATTGTGTTAACAATTGGCATACCTACGTATGTGGCACTGATATTTTTCCTCATTGAATTGTGTTGACGGCGGATATATTTGGACCCCGTTGGAGTTAACATTTTTCTTCATTGAATTGTGTTAACAGCTGATGTACCTATGCACCTTCGGTATTAACATTTTCCTTCATTGAATTGTGTTAACAGCTGATGTACCTATGCACTTTGTATTAACATTTTCCTTCATTCTGTTAACAGCTGATGTACCTATGCACTTTGGTATTAACATTTCCTTCACTGAACTGTGTTGACAGCTGGTATATCTGGGCACTCTTGGTATTAACATTGTCCTTCACTGAACTGTGTTGACAGCTGGTACACCTGGGCACTCTTGGTATTAACATTGTCCTTCAGTGAATTGTGTTGACAGCTGGTGCACCTGGGCACTCTTGGTATTAACATTGTCCTTCACTGAACTGTGTTGACAGCTGGTACACCTGGACACTCTTGGTATTAACATTGTCCTTCACTGAACTGTGTTGACAGCTGGCACACCTGGGCACTCTTGGTATTAACATTGTCCTTCACTGAATTGTGTTGACAGCTGGTACACGTGGGCACTCTTGGTATTAACATTGTCCTTCACTGAATTGTGTTGACAGCTGGTACACCTGGGCACTCTTGGTATTAACATTGTCCTTCACTGAACTGTGTTGACAGCTGGTACACCTGGGCACTCTTGGTATTAACATTGTCCTTCACTGAATTGTGTTGACAGCTGGTACACGTGGGCACTCTTGGTATTAACATTTTCCTTCACTGAACTGTGTCGACAGCTGGTGTTCCTGGGCACTTTTGGTATTAACCTTGTCCTTCACTGAATTGTGTTGACAGCTGGTCTTTCTGGGCACTCTTGGTATTAACATTGTCCTTCACTGAATTGTGTTGACAGCTGGTCTTCCTGGGCACTTTTGGTATTAACATTTTCCTTCACTGAACTGTATTGACAGCTGGTCTTCCTGGGTACTTTTGGCATTAACATTGTCCTTCACTGAACTGTGTTGACAGCTGGTATACCTGGGGACTCTTGGTATTAACATTGTCCTTCACTGAATTGTGTTGACAGCTGGTATACCTGGGGACTCTTGGTATTAACATTGTCCTTCACTGAACTGTGTTGACAGCTGGTGTTCCTGGGCACTCTGGGTCCAAGCTACAACAGTGACATGGCCATCGATGACATCTCTGTGACAGCTGGGTCGTGTGATGGCAAAGGTAGGTGGCGTAAGGAACAGGACGTCTCTGAGACATGCAAGGGCAGGCAGTGCACTAAACCATCAGCAAAGCCACTAGACAGCCAGGAAATCACCCACCAACCCTTCAACGCGGTGACAGCCCTGATATGGCCCTTTGCGGTCGGCTGGGCTATAAGCAACGTCGTCCATTACCCGCCAGCCCTAACAGCCAGCCACCCAGTATCAATCCACGCTTCCACTATAGTGTAAAGTAGTCTCTCTCCCACCCTGCCTACTTCCCATTCAGTAAATTATTTGTAATTTATTCTCTCTCTCTCTCTCTCTCTCTCTCTCCTCTCTCTCTCTCTCTCTCTCTCTCTCTCTCTCTCCATTCTTTTCTGTTACCCTCGGGAATAAAGATTCTCTCTCTCATAATTTCTCTCTCTCTCTCTCTCTCTCTCTCTCTCTCTCTCTCTCTCTCTCTCTCTCTCTCTCTCACTCTCTCTCTGTCTCTCTCTGTCTCTCTCTCTCTCTCTCTCTCTCTCTCTCTCTCTCTCTCTCTCTCTCTCTCTCTCTCTCTCTCTGCGATGGCTGTTTTCGTCAACAAATAAAGATACTCTGAAAAGGCTTGCATCTTTCTGTATTGACGTACCCCCAAAGTAGACGCATGTTTGTCTAGTTGTGTCTGTTTACATTTTGGTTTCTTTGGTTTGTTGTAATGCAGCGATCTGTTCTATTCTCACCCTTTAAGCGGTGAGGAAAAATTGTTTGGCAAGAATGCTGTTCAAACCCCTCTATGGCCTATTTAGATAAAATGATCATTTCTATAATGTCTGTCTTTCTATCTGTCTGTCTTTCTATCTGTCTGTCTGACTGTCTGTCTCGCTTTCTCAGTGTCAAGTCTGCCGATAGGAATGGAGATTTGTGTGTGATATGATTATTTCTGTTTTATTTTTAAAGTTATCATCTATTTCAGTGCCGCCAACATACTGGCCAACCACACAGGCTCCTACGACAACAACCAGCGCGCCCCCGACCACCACGTCGACCACCCCAACCACCACCACGACCACCTCAACCACCACGTCGACCACCCCAACCACCACCACGACCACCCCAGCCACTACGTCGACCACCTCAACCACCACCACGACCACCCCGACCACTACGTCGACCACCCCAACCACCACCACGACCACCCCAACCACTACGTCGACCACCCCAACCACCACCACGACCACCCCATCCACCACCACGACCACCCCAACCACCACGTCGACCACCCCAACCACCACCACGACCACCCCAACCACCACGTCGACGCCAGGTATGAATAATGTAACGCATAACATCGTGACACCGTAAAACTTCTGTGGTGTACTTGTTCAGCACAGAGCGACCCCAGTGCCCGTTCTTGCTGGACAGTGGAGCCTGTTGTGAGGGCATGGCCTGTCAGCCAGACCCGACCCTGTGGAAGGACAGCATGGCACCAGCTATGGCAGCGCAGCACTGTCATTTCAGGCTGGAAGAATGGGACTGACGGATATGATACCGCTGTGATCCATGGTGTTACAGGGACAAACAGTCTTTTACACGTGATGGCACAGACAAATAAGCATCCTATACACAGAATGACAAAGACAGAGATTTTCCAGCCTTTATGGGGCTGTGTCTTGTTTGAAGTTTTGGAAAGCTGTTGAATATATGTTTAAGAAAGAAGTTAGAAACCCTTTAAATGTTAGGACTACATATGTTATATTAATTAACAGCGCGGTCTGTTATTCTTCTACGTGTTGCTGAAGCATACGACAGTCTCTGATAATGATTTACTAAGTTATTAAGGTCGGTGGCATTGTCTCTGATTTTCAACTTTTTTTTAAGATACCGCATAACGTCCCCGTTCACATGTTATTCAAGTATATGACAGAATTGGAGAGATGGGCAGAGAGAGAGAGAGACAGAGACCGAGACAGAGAGAGAGACAGACAGAGACACGCACACACACACACACACACACACACACACACACACATACACACACACACACACACACACACACACACACACACACACACACACACACACACACAGACTGAGGCATATATTATCAAGTCATCCTTAGATAAAAGAGAAAGAAATAATACCCTTAAAAACACGTAGATGATGCTTCAACTGAGTGAAAATTAAATATGACATCTAATTTTGTTAGAGCGGAATTACATACTGCAAGAAGATATTGAAACGATGCATTGCAAGAGAATCGTATCCAGTTGAGAATAATTTCACGCCTTCATATAAGGGATCTAAAACTTCTTAACTTTCAAATAAAATATAAAAAGTAAAACAAACAAAAACAAACCCATCGGTTTGTGGGATAAAACAATTCTTTGCGTTGAAGAGGATGCAGTCGTATCTAAATCAAGAGAGGAAATCACGTACGCAAAAGGAGAATGCAACCGTTGCTCAACATGGGAATGAAAATGTCTGTACAACAGCACAGAGATACTGAGGGGAGAGTAACAACATTTTTACCTTTTGCCAGTACGAGGTCTATTGTGCCCGTTGAAGGCTTTTACCATTTCCTGTTGGTCCGACTGGCTGTCTGCCTACTAACACGGGTTGGCTGTTCGTCCATTGCACATCGTACCTCGGTGTTAGATTGTTAAGTTTGAATCACATACACGGTGGTTCACCAGCAGGCAGATGGTACGTTCAGGCTGTAGGCAAACAGCGGGCAAGAAGAAGCTGGCATATGTGATAACCTGAGAGGGCACGCCAGTCAACTGAATTGTTTCTCGCCAGGAAGCGGTCAGTTACCAGCGTGCGTGAACACGACTGCGACAGAGGCGAACAGAAGGAAAGCAAGCGAGCTACCTCTCTTTGCCCTGGCCTTCCTACATTCTTGAACTTTGAGAATGTGATCGGCTGTTAACGGAGTAAAACTATTCTTTGAGAAGGAAAGAATGGAGTCATTTTCAGAGAACAACAACAAAAAGATACATTGCAAATTAAAGTCATGTTTGTGAAATCAAAAGCGCTTTATGAAAAAATGAAATATGAGACCACCTCTAAAATTGATATGTTCCTTGCAAAAATAAAATGAATTCACATCATGCAGACAGACTATTTAGATGTTCCTTGCAATTCAACGAAATCAAGTGTTGCAAAATGAGTTGCAAGCAGAGACTGTAAGTACACGTTTAACAAAAGGAAAAGCTAATCTCTTGAGAACTGGTAGGCCTCATCCTTTGAAAAGAGAAAAGGAAATTTTCCCTTGCAAAGAAATGTGGAATGATCACTTTTGGAGAGACAGGGAAAACAGGGAATACGGATAACGCAGGTCTTGCCCTCTTGGTTCATCCCATAACAGTACAACAAGAGAAAGAGAAGGTGTTTAGGAAACTGAAATCACATTACGATGCAGACCTGGGCAAGAGAATAGTCTTGTTAAGTTGGCACGTCTACTTTTTGTTGTAAGCGTCATTGGGTGAAATGGAACAAGTCTTTCAATTTGGCTTATTTTGTCCTGAGTGAAAACCCTACACGATGGTTAGCAAAAAATTGTTTACCCGTACAGATCTGGGTATCCTAGCAATGTGGCCCGGTTTCACCAGCCAACAGTTTTCGCAAAATGCAGATCAAGGCAGATTAGACAGTGAATGTCCTTTCCTTAGAGCCTTTCTGCCATCTCCATAGCTAAGGCTGTCTAGTCGGATCAAGATCTGGACAGTAAAATAACACAGAATTTGCAAAGGCGAGTTTCATTTCCTTAGTTCACGCCAACAGCCAGAAAAGAGGAAGTCATACGCTAGAAGACCAAAACCGCGTAAGCACAAAGACCGCCACCAGATGTTTTACTTTATATGTGGATAGTAAAAGAGACAAAACGATGCCCACTGCAGTAAATTGTAAGCACAGTTGAAAAGCAAACCAAAACAAAGCAAAGAGACTATTTATACCTGAAACACCTGTGGCGTGGATGAGTCGGTGGCAGGACAAGCTGAACGAATGCAGGCAGGAGCAGACACCACTAAAGCATTACCATGAGACGTCACCATTGTGGGGTAAACATATCCCGAGTGGAAAGCACGAGTTTAGAAGTGAAGGTCACCTACTATCGTCGGAGGACATGCCGTTGGTGAAAAAGCGTGTTCAGAGGTAAAGGTCACTAGTGTTAGGTAGCATGCCTTCAGTGAAAAGCGCGCGCACAGAAGTAAAGGTCTCCCGTCGTTAAAAAAACACACCTTGGGTGAAAATGTTTATAAAGAAGTAAAGGTCACCATTATTGCTGGGTAAGATAACCTCGCAGAAAGAGTGTGCTCGCACATAAAGGTCAGCATTAAACGAGTTATGTGTTAGCGTCTGCCTGATATACCTATATCAAAGAAAGCAGGCCCTTTCCTCAACGTCCCGTGTTTCATTGTGGTCCGCTCTCCTATGACTGTGCTTGCAGGCCGCTATGACTGTGACTTTGAGGCCAACAAGCTGTGCTCCTGTGGAACGTGCAAGGGGAGATCAACTGGACTGGTCTCTTCACCATGGTCGCCTCTCCTCCTCCCATTACCGTGCGCCTTCGGCTGACCACACCTTGAAAACGGCTGCAGGTGAGCACTGCTTTGTGTATGACGCACGTGTTGATGGGGGACGAAGAGGGAGGGGCGGGGCGTGGCTGCCTGTGTCTGTCTGAGCAGAGAGTGGAAACGTCGTGGACGCTGTTGCACATACATGCCAGCGTGGCTTAAGTCTGTTGATTCATTGTGTGTAACATACAATGTGTCACTGTTTTCTGTCATGAGTAGTACCTGCTTTAGGTCAACGCATCTACCTTGATGCTAGAGTTACTTCATTGTCAGGGACTGGGGAGACAGCTATGTTATCGTGTCCTGTTTTCCCAGGTTTTGTTGTGATGATTCATACCTGTTGTTTTGGTCACTTCATCTCCCTTGACACTAGAGTTGCTTCATTATCAGAGAACAGGGAATCGGCCATGTTGGTGAGCCCAGGGTCCGTTGTGACGAGCCATACCTGTTGTTTCAGGTCACTACATCTCCCTTGACGCTAGAGTTGCTTCATTATCAGGGATAAGGCAGTCAGCCATGTTGGTGAGCCCTGTCTTTCCAGGGTATGTTGTAATGAGTCCTACCCGCTGTTTCAGGTCACTGTACCTTGACACTAGAGTTGCTTCATTATCAGAGACCAAGGAATCGGCCATGTTGGTGAGCCCAGGGTCTGTTGTGACGAGCCCTACCTGTTGTTTCAGGTCACTACATCTACCTTGACACCAGTGTTGCGTCACAGTCAGGGGCCGACCAGTCCGCCATGTTGGTGAGCCCTGTCTTCCCGGGGTCTTTTCACCTGGGGGGAATGGGATGTCTGAGATTCTGGTTCTTTTTGCGCGGCCCCTCCACTCACCCGCACGGCACCCCCACCCTGACCGTCAGTCTTGTGGACCAGGCGACATCTGGAGGGGAACCACAGTGGTCTCTGAGCGGAGACCATGGAAACCAGTGGAATCCAGCGGCTGTGTCTTTGTTCAATCCGAAACCCTTTCTGGTAAGTTGTATGCCTGTGTGTTTTCGAACATCGTGCGTGTATGCATATATGCGTACACAAGGAAAAGGCGTTGCATCAGGCTAGTCAAATTTCAAGAGCATCGCGTTTTAATTTTCAATGTGCAGACCCGCTGTCATTTTGCTGGGCATTTTTATATGGAAACTGTTCATGCATGTATTCCTTAAAATGAAGAACTATCTTTTGGAGTAAGATTTAATTTTCCAAATATATTTACTGTCTGCAAATGTCAATACAGTCAGCCACATTAAATGCAACAGTTGATACTGAACCGTAGGGAAATACCTTTCCTCTCAGCATATACAAAATGTTTCCGTAACTTCTGAAGGCAGAAAGCTGTCCACAGACTGGAACAACCAGAGTAAACCACATCCTTCTCACGGCATTCAACGGGCGATAATTTCTCTGTGTCAGTTTCAAATTTCAGAATCAGCTCAAGAAGAGGTTTGACACAGAAATCTATGTCGCAGATGTATTCGGACTAGTTGTCTCTGACAGGCAGACAGCCAAAATACGATGAACTGCCCCATCTTCTTCGGTTAGTAGTGAAGCAGACCTTAGACGGGGATTTAAAACATTTGAGTGAAATTCACTGGGAACTATCAAATGACACTAAAAGACAACGCTCGGCGTGTTGTACAAGCACCCGGAAAATACCCAATTCAAATTAAACCTGGAATTAAGGCAGAAGTACAAAATAAAGAGATGATGGAGTTTGTCACGGCAACTGCACAGGGTACAGACTGGTAAATTCTCTGGACTTTAGCAGTATGTCTTGTTAAAAACAAAAAACAAAACAAAAAAAAAAACCACGAAGAAGAGAATACGCTTTGGCCCACAGACTTGAATAAAAGTATCAAGAGAACGCGCCAGAAGCTGCCTGCGGTACAGAAGATAACAAACTCGATGATTGAAACGATTGTTCAGCAAACTGGACGCCAAACACTGATATGGCTTGACGAAGAATCCAGCAAACTGACTGCATTCAACAGACCATAGGGTCGATCCCGCTTCAGGAGAGTTCCTTTCAAGCTCAGTGTCTCTCAAGCTGTATTCCAACAGAACATAGATCAACATTACCAGTTGTCGAGGTGAATTGGTTGGCGTCACAGACTCCCGGCTGGAAGGTCGTGGGTTCGATTTCCATCAAAGCAATGTATTTTTCTCGCTCTTACCAGCTTCTACCCACAGTTAAGTTAGCTGTGGGTTCAACTAGGATGAGTGGGACCACACGGTCGAGTCTCATCCACGCAATGGACGGGTCTCTGAGACTGTCGCTTAAACTTCCAAATCAACACTACAGGTATCTGTATCTCTCGGGCCTGGTTGACTGGGACCACACGGTCGGGTCTCATCCACGCAAGGGACGGGTCTCTGAGACTGTTGCTTAAACTTCCAAATCAACACTACAGCTATCTGTATCTCTCGGGCCTGGTTGACGCTGGGATGTATTATGAAAGTAAGCACAGAGTATAACCCTGTCATGCAGTCTCAGACCTGAATCGAAATACGTGACATTTTCTTTATCATCATCATCTCCATCGACAATCAAAAAAAATCTTAGATTCTGTGACCTGCTGTCATGGTGAGCAACGTTTGGGTTACCTCTCCACATCTATGTCTTCGGTTTAGTTCTGTTGAGGTCACCGATATTGGCAAACTCATAGAGACCGTCGTCGGACGGACATGCTGGAGCCCTCTAGAGTAAGAGCTCAGTAATGCTGGCTCCACGCCTAGGCAGTTATGATTGTCAGTAGAGGACATAGTAGGTGGTATCTTGCATATGTTGGATCAGAACAGTCACAGCCGAACACTACTGAAGTGACTCGGCAGCAGTGCAGTGTCTCCTCTGGTGGGTTGCCTTAAGACGACCCGACATGGACTCCCCTTGTGGATTGCTGATGCTGGTGCAGTGGCGAGATGGGCCAGCTGTGGACAGGGCACCGGAAGGAATGGTACGTGCTAAGTTCCGAGACGTCCGTGGCAAAATCCTTGAATGATCAAATATGATTTGTAATGGATATGACTAACCTCATTATCGCAGACTGTTTTAAAGATGACGTTTGTTCGGAAAGTTGTGGCAGACAAACACCACGGTTGTCATCAGACCTGGAACGTGTATTTGAAGAACACGGCGCCTCTTGGCCATACATTTAATACATTTCCACCACGGAACAAAAGCTACCTTCTTTCATTTGTTATGAAAAGGAAACAAAGAAAAGAAAAGGTAACACACAAAAGACAAGAAATTGAAAAGAAAAAGGAATAAAAAAAAAAACAAAGAAAATGTCGTTGGTTAAGGGTGACAGGAAAGCAGGACGCTTAAAAACATGTTCCATTTTCAGACAGACTCAGTCCTCGGCGGAAAATTGCGAAATAGATGCGTCATCAACGGCAACAGATGCAAAGGAATCGTTGACAGCTACCGTGCTTCTCACAGGATATTCTGCTTTTCTGTTGCACAGATTGTGATCCAGGGGCAGACGTCCAGAGCAGATTCCAGCACTGTAGCCGTTGACGACATCACCTACACCAAGGGTGCCTGCGCTTTAACACCAAAAGGATCAGGAGCATCAGGTCCTCACGTTGTATTTCATCTTCACCAATCTTCAGCTTCAACCAGTGGTCGTCCAAAAACAACAAGTCAGTATGAAAACAAATTGCCTGGATATTTGGTTAGACAAATGAAAACGATCTGTTTTTATTCATTCACGGTTATCTCAGCTAGTAGAGAATAACGACTACTAATACACTTACACGTCGCCACGGCGTCTAGCATAAAATAATATATTTACATACAGCCCATCATAAATTGGCGTTGTTCTGGTCGTTTCAGTGTTATGTGTGAGACACGGTCCATCTCCGCCCTTTTAAATGTTTTATTCAATTGATTATTTGATTGATCAGTTCGTTCATTAATACATTCATTCATTCACTTTTATTTGTACATTTTAGTCTGATAATTACCTGCGGAATTCGGATCACTGTGATAAAACTTCATTGTTCTCAAATGTCTTTTACATGTTTTTGATAAAAGGATTTAAGCTTTTGTAGTTATGGGAACACTATTTATCAAAATATTAGAAATTTACAAATGCACAAACTTTTGTTTGTACACTGCAGTGCGAAAATAATGCATTATACAACAGTTGTTAAATCGGGTAAATGACAAGGATATATCGTTTTCTACATAAATTCTTCCCCGCAAGTGACTGGATACTGGATTCTCACACGTTTCCGTCATGATAAGGGCAGAAAGCTGACCATTCCGATCAGTCGGCTGAACAAGGTCACCGCAAAAGTGATGCATGCTTATATGTGTATAGTTCACAGGAGCCCGTGCCCCGCATCAGTTGCGAAAAGCTGAAGCCAGTTTTAAGATGAAGCACCTGGTCATGTGTTTCGCAGTCGCCCCAACAGGAGACTGGCTGGAAAGGTTTTTTGGGTCTCGTCTTTCTTGTCCGCCAAGAACGTTTCCCGCGCCACTCACCCTGGCTGCCCCTTATGCAGCCACACCCAGACTGCCTTGTCGCCCCGGCATAGGCAGTCCACAAGACGAAATCAGTATCAAGTCGTTATGAGGCGACCCACAAGAGCAGACACTGCACGGCTTGCCTTGTTACCTCAGTCGTGTTCAGTAAGCGCCTGTTCTGATCCAACATACACAGGACGTCACCGACCGAGCCCCCAAATGACGTCAGTTGCTGCTTAGTCGTAAAGACAGCATCCCCTTTCGAAAGACGCCACCACGTCTGTTCAACGAAATCTCCGTGAACTTAGCGAAACCAGAGACTTCGTCATGAACTCATCAAGGGCATGAGAGGAAACCGAAAAAAGAGGTCACCACAAGAGCAGGCATGAAGGACAACAGACTTTTGTTGAATGAGGATCAATGAGAATGAGGATGATGAAGGTGAGTTCAAGTCTGGTCAGAGACCATATGACGGGGTGGTACTCTACGCTTTCCTTCATAATGCATCTCAGCGTCAACCAGGCCCCAAAGGTAAGTAAGACACACGTGGTGTTGGTCAGGAAAGCTGAAATCTTAATCTTATTGTTGCACATGCATGTTTGTTCGTTGCAACACACACTTACTGTGTGTTGATGTGTTTAACCGTTGTCAGGTCCGATAAATGGACACGTTGTACCGAAAATTGTGTCTTTTTTTTCTAAGACTTGGAGAGTTACTTCTAGTAAAGTTTACAACGTAAATTGTTTCTCTCCTTGTTTACAGCAGTTGCCCCTGTTACGGCAGCCCCCACAAAAGCAGTGAACCCACAGCTGTTCTCTTTCTGTGACATGGATTCCAACTGTGGCTACAGCAATAGTGGATGGTCTGTGCATAAAGGGTCGACCTCTACCGGCCACACTGGACCCACTCAAGATCACACCCCGGGTAGTCATGGTCAAGGTATAGATGGGCTTGCGGAATTAAATGATTTTGTTCTAAAGTCTTAAGAAGATGACAAAAACAGCCATTTAACACCCCTAAACAGCAGTGTCTATGTGTGTACACACACACACACACACACACACACACACACACACACACACACACACACACACACACACACACACACATTTACACACACACACACACACACACACACACACACACACACACACACACACACGCATATATATATATATATATATATATATATATATATATATATATATAGATATATAGATATATATATATATATATTCAATTATAAACAAAGCTTGCTCATATGTCTTAGATTGAAGAAATAGGGGGAGATAAGCATATATATATATGCAGTCACATTATGAACAATGCAGGGTCCCACGTGACGAGACATTTCAATCAGGCAGGCCACTCGGTGTCCCACATGCGATGCCAGATCATTGAAATTGTCCAAGGAAAGAGCCATGACGCCAGAAAACGCAGGGAAGATTTTTGGACTGAGAAACTAGATACCATCCATCCCCACGGCCTGAACTCAGAATTGAACTTCTAACCCAGGTCGTGCCGGGCTGGGTAGCAGAGTAAGACCTTAATAAAACCGTTCAGCAGTAGTACCCGTGTGTACCCCGGGACCCCTTGGTGGGGGTGGGGTGGTGTGTGTTGTGGGTGGGGGGGGCGTGGGGGGGCGGGGGGGGGGGGGGGGGCGGGGGGGGGGAGGTACGGAGAGAGGGGGGATGGAACTGGTGACAGGGGTTCCAGTGGTGTGACTCTGGGTCTCGTGGCAGGAGACTAGTAGCATTAGATTTTGATTGTTTTGCGGATGGGGAGATATAGACGGATAGAGATAGAGGAGAGAGTAGTACAGTTCATCCCCCCCCCCCCCCCCAGAGGAGAGAGAGAGAGTGAGAAGAAGGTACGGAGAGAGGGGGGACGGAACTGGTGGCAGGGGTTCCGGTGGTGTGTCTCTGGGTCTCGTGGCAGGGGACTAGTAGCGTTTGGTTTAGGTTGATGTGTGGATGTGATATAGACGGACAGAGAAGGGGGGGGGGGATGACTGCTCCCCTTCGCCCCCCCCCCCCCGGGACCCCCGGCCCCCTCCCCCCCCCCCCCGGGAGAGGGGGGGGGGGAGTGCAGTTCGTCCCGCCCCTCTCTCTCCCTCGAAAGGACTACCCCCTACCCCCCCCCCCCCCCCCAAGAGAGAGAGAGAGAGAGAGAGAGGGGAGTACAGTTCATTTACCCCCTCTTTCTCGCCCCCCCCCCCCCCCGCCCCGCCCCGTTTTTTTTTTTTTTTTTTTTTGGTAGTCTTTTTCCCCTTTCCCTCCCCCCCCCCACCCGCCTCCCTGCCTCGCCCCCCCCCCCACCCCGGGCCGCCCCAGCCTTGCTCCCGATTTTCAGGTCTTTCGTGCAGTTATCCGTTCTCGGTCAAATGTGATTTTTTCTCATAGTGTGCAGTTTTGAGCCGTGGTTGAATTGTGGTCATGGAAAAACTTGTGATTTTAAACAATTGCTCTCAGATGGAATAAAATTCCCCTTGAGGAAGGCCCTGGTGGTCGAAATATTGGGAGGACAAATTTACAAACTTGTTGGGTTTTTTCCATTCACATAGCTATATATATATATATATATATATACATACTACTTTATATATATATATATTATCTGTATATATATATATATATATATATATATATATATATATATATATATATCCATATCTGGGAGATGTCAAAAGAGTGACATAAAACACGCACACACACACATGTATATATACATATATATATATATATATATATATATATATATATATATATATATATATATATTATATATATAAATACATTATATATATAGTGGGAGATGACAAAAGAGTGACATAAAACATGTGTGAAGCAACGATATGTATTGGAAAGATGAATAAACAGAGCCACGAGACATAACCGAATCAGCAATTTAGTTGGGGAAGATGACGAAACACAGACGCCACGAAACGTCTCTGAATCAGCAAGATAGTTGAGGTAGATGACGAAACGGGCCCAAATAATTGTTCAGCAGCAGCGTGCTCAGGGTGGACAAGAAACCAGTCATTAAACAGCTCTGAAGCAGTGATGTATCCAGGGAGTATGAAAAGCCAAAGTCATTAAACAGCTCTGAAGCAGCAGTTCGCCTTGGGAAGATGACAGAGCTGCGCCATTAAACATCATTGAAGCAGTAATATGTTTGGGGAAGATAACAAAGCAAGAGACCCAAAACAACTCTGAAGCAGCAATATGTTAGGTAAAATGACAAGGTAGCACAAAAAAAACCCTTTCTTAATCAGCAACATGTCAGGGGGAAAAATGACGAGGTAGTGCCAAAAAATACCTCTGAAGCAGCAATACGTGAGGGGCAAATAACAAGATAATGTCCTAAAACATCTCCAAAGCAGTAATATGTCTTGGAAAAAATGACAAGATAGTGCCATATAACATCTCTGAAGCAGCGATATGTCAGTAAAAATGACAAGATAGTGCCATAACACATCTCTGAAGCAGCGATATGTCAGTAAAAATGACAAGATAGTGCCATAACACATCTCTGAAGCAGCGATATGTCAGTAAAAATGACAAGATAGTGCCATAAAACATCTCTGAAGCAGCGATATGTCAGTAAAAATGACAAGATAGTGCCATAAAACATCTCTGTAGCAGCGATATGTCGGTAAAAAATGACAAGACAGTGCCATAAAACATCTCTGAAGCAGCGATATGTCAGTAAAAATGACAAGACAAGTGCCATAAAACATCTCTGAGGCAGCGATATGTCAGTAAAAATGACAAGACAAGTGCCATAACACATCTCTGAAGCAGCAATATGTCAGTAAAAATGATAACACATCTCTGAAGCAGCGATATGTCAGTAAAAATGACAAGATAGTGCCATAACACATCTCTGAAGCAGCGATATGTCAGTAAAAATGACAAGATAGTGCCATAAAACATCTCTGAAGCAGCGATATGTCAGTAAAAATGACAAGACAAGTGCCATAAAACATCTCTGAAGCAGCGATGTGTCAGTAAAAATGACAAGACAGTGCCATAAAACATCTCTGAAGCAGCGATATGTCAGTAAAAATGACAAGACAGTGCCATAAAACATCTCTGAAGCAGCGATATGTCGGTAAAAATGACAAGACAGTACCATAAAACATCTCTGAAGCAGCGATATGTCGGTAAAAATGACAAGACAGTGCCACGAAACGCTTCTTCTGAGGCAGCAGAACATCAGGGAAAATGACAAGATATGCCATAAAATGCCTCTGAAGCAGCAATATGTCGGTACAAATGACGAGATAATACCATGAAACATCTCCAAAGTAGCAATATATCTAGGGATAATGACATGAAAGTGTACTAAAACACTTTGAATCAGCAGTGTGTCAGTACAAATAAGACAGTGTCATGAAAGATTTCCGAAGTAGCAACATGTCCGGGGAGAATTACAACGTAGCGCAATAAAAGCAGTAGGTCAGTTCAAATGACAAGATAGTGTCATGAAAGATTTCCGAAGTAGCAACATGTCCGGGGAGAATTACAACGTAGCGCAATAAAAGCAGTAGGTCAGTTCAAATGACACGACAGTGCAATGAAACACCTCAGTAGCAGTAACAGGTGCTTCAAAGCAGCAACAGATGTGGGAGTATGACAAGGTAGTGCCATAAACACCTCTGAAATCGCAATGTGTTTGAGGAAAGGACAAAAGTGTGCTCTAGACAATTTTGAAGAAGTAATGTATCTAGAAAAGTTGACAGATAAGTGCCATTAAACACCCCTGAAGCAACTGGGAAAATGGCGAGAAAGTACCATAACGCACTTCTGAAACGGCAACATGTGTGGAAAAGTGGCAAGATAGCGCCATAAAGCACTTTTGAAACAGCGATGTGTGTGGGAAAAAGGACCAGATAGTGCTTTAAACACCTCTAAAACAGCAACATGTATGAGGAGGATGACAAAATAGTGCCATAAACATATGTAAAGAATTACTGCATCTAAGGATGGTCAAAAGATAGCGCCATAAAGCACCCCTGAGACAGCAATTTGTGTGGGGAAAATGACACGATAGTGGAAAAATAAACCCTCTGACACAGCAGCATGTGTGGGGAAAATGACAAGACAATGGCATGAACACCTCTATAGAAGTAATCCTTCAAGAGATGATGACAAATACGTGCCACAAAAACGCCCCAGAGGCAGCTGTATGTCTGGGAAAAAGGCCAGACAGTGCAATATGTAGGGAAAATAAACAATGTAGTGCCATAAAACATCTCCGAAACAGCAGTATCTGTGGGGAAAACGACAACATAGTGCCATAAAACATCTCTGAAACAGCAGTATCTGAGGGGAAAACGACAACATAGTGCCATAAAACATCTCTGAAACTGAAGTATCTGAGGGGAAAACCACAACATAGTGCCATAAAACATCTCTGAAACAGTAGTATCTGAGGGGAAAACCACAACATAGTGCCATAAAACATCTCTGAAACTGATCCCAAAATAACGTAACATTAGAAACAGGCAAAATACATTCTACGACTTCCGGAAGTAGGAAAGTTTTAATTGAAGCACATTTCACCAGTACATGCTCAATTGTCAGTTCTGCAAAGCAGACACACTTAATGTCTTTACAGTACTTTGTCGTTAAAGCATTTAACAAAAGTCTGCACGAAAATGTAACAATTGATCTACTTGCACACGGAGTATTCAATAACGAAAAATACTTTGTCCCAGAAGAGAAAAAACGTCGTATCGTTTCATTTTCTATTATGTTACACATTTATAATGAAGATAAACTGCAAGGAAGTTCAGTAGCACTCAAAGTGTTTCCCGCCCCATTTTTTGCGAGATGGTCAACATATGCATTGTAATAAATTCCACAATGGGATGGTATCCAGCAAAAGTCAACATTGGACCCTTTCAATTGAATGTAATGAAATAAATGTTTTATTGTCTTTTTAACCTTTCAATATTTAGATAGCTAGTCATTTGTTAAGAAGTCCTGTTGCTCGTTTCTTATAACTCTCTCTCTGTCTCTGTCTCTCTGTCTCTGTCTGTCTGTCTGTCTGTCTGTCTGTCTGTCTGTCTGCTCTCTCTCTCTCTCTCTCTCTCTCTCTCTCTCTCTCTCTCTCTCTCTCTCTCTCTCTCTCTTCTTCTTCTTCTTCTTCTTCTTCTTCTTCTCCTTCTTCTCCTTCTTCTTCTTCTTCTTCTTCTTTTCCGTTTTTCAAAACATTTTGATGATGTTAAAAATCTAACAAAGTTTTGTTGTTTTTGATGCTAGAGTCTAAAATCATGGAGACGATGAAAAGACTTTAAAGAAAACAACTAACTAACATCTCTGAAACAGTAGTATCTATGGGGAAAATGACAGCGTAGTGCCATAAAACATCTCTGAAACAGTAGTATCTGAGGGGAAAATGACAGCGTAGTGCCATAAAAACATCTCTGAAACAGTAGTATCTGAGGGGAAAATGACAGCGTAGTGCCATAAAACATCTCTGAAACAGTAGTATCTGAGGGGAAAATGACAGCGTAGTGCCATAAAACATCTCTGAAACAGTAGTATCTGAGGTAAAATGACAACATAGTGCCATAAAACATCTCTGAAACAGTAGTATTTGAGGGGAAAATGACAATATAGTGCCATAAAACATTTCCAAAGCAGCATGTCCGGGAAAACTGACAAAATGTGAAATAAAACAACTTTGAGGCAGTGACATTTCGCCTTTAAAACTGTTTAACCACAAAATCAGCAATAATATTTGTGGTAATGTCCCAGTAATACGCCAACCTACGGTACCTCTACCGTCAGACAGTTTAGTATGGAGAGAGCAAATCAAAACCAGTCTTTAAAGATTCACGAATTTTCATATATAATACAAAAAGTAGCGAATGAATGGCTAGAGAAGTAATGGGAACATTTAAAATGTCTACTTAGCAAATTAGTGATAATTAATCAGCTAAATACGGATGTATTTTGTTTCACAAAAAGTAACACGAGTGAATATATACACCCAAACCACCACCAGTCGTGTGAAGTGATCCACAATAGTTGGTATTTTCACACTTAATCAAGGACACGGGAGATCATGGGCCAAATATTGGCATCGATTAAGTTGTCTTGAATACAAGCTAACAGGATTACTGCATACAAGAAGGTGGCATGCTGAAAACTCGACTTGGACAACTAAAAGGCTTGCAGCAAGTCTCGGTGTTTGTTTCTTTTAAGCATATTTTTCTCCTTGCAGTAGTAACGGTACGTGTATGGAGAATTCATTAAGAGGCCAACTTTGAAGATGGAAATGAACATCAGGGAGCTCTGAGCGGTTTGAATTTGACTTATCATGCGTCTGCAGACATTGAAAGTCGTATGGTCGGGAAAAATGACTGTTCTGTGCTATGGTTTATTCTTCTAAAGGTTGTTACATCAGTCCAATTGTTCCACTCTGATATGTTAAATATTGAATCCATGCGTGTAAGTACACACGAAAATAGACGTGCACATTTGAGTAAAAACCCCTTTTCCACACCATTCTTCCCCTTTTTGACCCCTGCCCCGTTTAACCAGTTGTAATTTACGACACAATAGATGCCAGGGCATAAAAAAAAATAACAGGTTAAAAGTTTCCCTGACTGTGACATGCGGGGGACCATCCTTTTACAGTTAACCTCGTTACATCTTTCCTGAACGTATTCCCTTTGAAGCATACTTTAAATCATTAGATATACGAAAATAATACATCATTTAATAAATACGATCTTAAAATAGCAACGACAGTGTTTTAAGATGAAACAATGTTTCTAGACAGTGTCGGTTAGAAAAATTAGTATTTTCAAGTTTTTTGTTTAAAACCTGCAACACGGTTAATGTCGATAACAAAATACCAGCTAGGAACGCTTTCCTGCACCTCATCCCCAGCACTGGTGTAAAGAACTAATTATCAGTGATCTCCAAACGCCTGGTTTGTAGTCCCTCTTTACTGGGCTTGCTGTCTGATATCTTTTAGGTCGTGCAGCCATCGAACAATCACAAACGAATCAAATTAAGAATGTTCAGTTGGCCTGTCCAGTTTTGTCTGACGTTTGATTTTCAAGCCAGGCGTAGTCGCACATTTACCAGCAGCGCTGTTCAGTGACTCATGATGCCAAATCTGGGAGACATTTCGCCAAAAACTAGGGCTTCTTTTCATATGAGAACATGGAAGAAACGGTTTCGAAAACTATATTCCACAAAAGTATGTCAGACGGGGAACAGATTCAACATTCATTCACCTTTGGCGGGTGCCGGTTACAATGCGTTGAACAGGTTTCAAGACAATGAACACGAGAAGGGACCACGTCAAAGAAAAAGATTAATACAAAAACCATGACATTGATGATCTAGGATGCTTGATGAACTGACATAGGTCGAGTAGAACTGGTTTCTTTTAAATGATGAAATATGACATAAATCAAAAAGAGAGATTTTGTTTCTGGTGAAGTAATGAAAATGTCTTTCGCAATGCATAATATGTTAGACACCTCGTAATAAAGTGGAATTCAGCTCTTTTGACCGTTGTGTAACAATTTGTGTATGTCACGTCCTCGCTAAGAGTGCCGTCTTCTCTCCCTAATTCAGTTTGCAATCTGTGACGACAGCATCAAAATCATAGAAAGGGAATCAACGTAAACATTGAGCAAGACACCTTTGACTTTGTCCACCAACGGCATGTTTGAAACTTGAATGAAAGCACGTGGTTTCTTAGACTCCTCTGAAGCCGCTTTACAAGCAATGGACGGCTGTTTACGGAAAACGCTGCTGCGCACTCATTTCATCTTGAAAGATTGTTTTACGATTACGGTGTGGCATAAGCCAGATTGAACTTTGAACAGTCTGCTGGATGATGTTCAGTTCAGTTCAGTGGTTTATTTAATGTCTTTTCATCGCCAGATGATATTAGACACTGCTGGATGATGTGTATAGAAACGGAGGTGAAACTTGTGTTCGTTGACAGCTGCGGATACTTGGATTATATCTTGTCATTTAACAGAGTGGTACAAAGTGCGTGCGTGTGTAGTAGCAGTGGTACGAATAGTAGTAGTAGTTTAATTTTAAGTCTTTTCAAAATTATGTCATATCAGAGAGAGAGAGAGAGAGAGAGAGAGAGAGAGAGTACCTACGTGCGTGCGTGCGTGCGTGTTTGCATTTGCAGGTGTGGATGCGAACACATAATCATAGAAAAACCGCCAATATCATATTAAATTAATCCTAAACAGGAGGTAATTAAAAAAAAGACAAGATTAGTATCAGAAAAAAAACATCAATTACAGACATCCCTGATAAACGTGTGTGTGTGTGTGTGTGTGTGTGTGTGTGTGTGTGTGTGTGTAAGTAATATCATTAGGATTTTATTTCATATTCATTGTCTCTGTTCATCTGTGTTGGTGTGCAGGACACTATATCTACGTGGAAGCGTCCAACCATAAACGCCAGACAGTGACCCTCGAGTCCAAGGAATTCCCTGCTAGTGACACAGTCGTCTGTCTGGAGTTCTTTTATCACATGTACGGCGCTGGTATGGGCACTCTCAATGTCAAGGTACGTGACGTGTGTCTTTAGTTCTGCTGTCACATGTTTGATATTGTCATGGACACTCTCCATGTCAAGGTACGTGACGTGTGTTGTTAGTTCTGCTGTCACATGTTTGATATTGCCATGGGCACTCTCAGTGTCAAGGTACGTGACGTGTGTTTTTAGTTCTGCTGTCACATGTTAGATATTGCCATGGGCACTCTCAGTGTCAAGGTACGTGACGTGTGTTTTTAGTTCTGCTGTCACATGTTAAATATTGCCATGGGCACTCTTCATATCGAGGTATAGAACGTCTGTGTCCGGTGCCACTGTTGAATGTAATGGCGCTGGTATGCTTACCCTCAGTATTAAGGAATATAATGTTTGTCTTCAGTACTACCATGTTGTATATGACGCGGTAGTCGGCGCTCTCAGTGTCAATGTCTGTCTTCGTGTCTACCATCACATGGGTGACTCTGCCGTGGGCACTCTCTACATGAAGGTATAGAACGTCTGCCTTCATTTTTACCATTGTATGTATGGCGCTGCTATGGGCACTCTCAGTATGAAAGGTATGTTACATCATTCTTTAATTCTACTATCATATGTACGGCACGGTTCTATCAGTATAAAGGTATACAACGTTTGTCTTCAGTTCTACTGTGATGTGTATGGCACTGTCATAGGTACTTTCCATATCAAGGTATCTAAGCTATGTCTTCAGTTCTACCGTGATGTGTATGGCACTATCATAGGTACTTTCCATATCAAGGTATCTAAGGTATGCCTTCAGTTCTACTGTGATGTGCATGGCACTATCATAGGTACTTTCCATATCAAGGTATCCAAGGTATATCTTCAGTTCTACTGTGATGTGTATGGCACTGTCATAGGTACTTTCCATATCAAGGTATCCAAGGTATGTCTTCAGTTCTACTGTGATGTGTATGGCACTGTCATAGGTACTTTCCATATCAAGGTATCTAAGGTATGTCTTCAGTTCTACTGTCACATGAATCACGTTGCTTTACGCACTCACAGTCCAAGCATTCACAGTGTGAAGGTAAATAACGTCTATCTTCAGTTGTGCAATTAGATGAGTAGCGCTCATATGGTCGTTTTCCTTGTTAAGGAATATAACACTTGTTTAGAGGTCCATTATCAGATATAAAGCTGTGGTATGGTCGTGATTGAACAGATCCTGTGGGCTATTGTGCTGTATAAAAGTAATGATAATTATTATTGTTTTTAATATTTTCATTATTGTGATTTTCATTTTTCTCTGTGCCAAGTATGTAATGTCCGTATGGTGATGATTATAGGTTCTGTCCGTGTTGAGACATACATTGTCTGTCTGCAGTTCTACAGTTACAATGTATTTTTGTCATCATTGTTGTACTGCATTTATGGTGCTGATACGGCCGTTATCCTGGTTACAGTACGTAACTATCGTGTAGTGCTGACATGGGCAAATCAGTGTCACGATATTCATACAATCATAGGATCAGTCAGCAGTTATGCTGTTTTACATGTGACACGGAAATGACCACTTAGCATGCTGAGATTTATAACCTCTACCTTCGTTTCTACTGTCAACAATTCAGACCAGTATAGGTACTCTACATATCAGGGTATGTATATAAAAGTCGTGTGCAGTTCTGCTTTCACATTTACGGTCCTGGTAAAGGGACTATAGATATCATAATATATGACATTTTTTGTTCCCTGCAATTCTACTGTCACTTTGAATGGCGCTGATGTCATTTTTCTTTGAAGATATACACGTCTGGCTTCAGTTTCATTATTGCGTCTATGGTGCTGATACGGGTAACCCCCCCCCCCCCCCCCCCCCATGTAAAGGGATGTTACGTTTGACTGCAGTTCTATGATCACATGTATGGTGCTATGGGGTACACATATCAAGGTATATAAGTTAATGCATGACTGTAGTCCTACTGTCACACGTACAGCGCCGATATTGGGACTCTCACATACGAAGGTATAGAATGTTGGTAGTTCTGTTAAACATGTATGATGCAGATATAGGCGTTCTTTATATCATGCGAGGTATATAACGTTTTTCTTCATTTTTTTGTACAAGAATAATGCTGACAATGCTACCTTCCATATCGATTAATGTGTGCATTCAGTTACACCGTCAATAGTATGGTGCTTTTATGGGCATTCTGCCTGTCTCCGTGTCTGTAGTTGTTCTATGACATGATTGCCGTTAATACAGGATACCTCAACATCGAGCTATACAATGTCTACCTTCACGTATGATGCCAATACGAACACTGTCAAATGGGTTACTCGCGTGGTTTTTGAATGTCACACACATGTCCTGTCCTACCATCACACATATAGTGCTGTTCTGGCCGTCTTCATGTGAAGATGTGTAACGTCTGTCCACGGATTTGTAGTCACAAGTATGGCGCTGATAATTAAAGTCATTGTCAAGTGCCAGTTTGACAGACTTCGACACTTCTGCCATGTTTGCGTCATGACGTCACCGTGTAAACATTTTCTGTTTAGCGTTGACATGTACACACCGAAAAACGTTTGAAAGTAAAAAATATCGACCGGCTGTATATAGACAGACACAATCCTAAATAGACGGATGGTCAGATAACTATCTAAATAGATACAGAGGCAGACAGACATGCGCATGATTGATCGACAGATGTTGAGACCGTTCAGAAAGCAGGTGCGTCAATCACACGCACACACGCACGCACGCACGCACGCACTCACGCACACACACTCGCTCGCTCACACACACACACACACACACACACACACACACACACACACACACACACACACACACAGAAGGGGGGAGGGAGGGAGAGTGTTTTCCGTTGAGGCCACTGCCCCGTTCTACGGGTAAGGGGAGGAGGGGCCGGGGAGGGGGGGGGGGGGGGTGTCGGGGTCATATACAATTTCACATCAACAACGAAGATAAAAGACGACAGAATATTAATAACAAATTACTAAAAGCTCTTCAACTAGTAATTCAATAAGTATTTAATGCAGCATTTGCGTTCTTAAATGCTGTACGCACCTTTTAGATGACTTACAGTTACATAGATGCATACATACGTTTATTTCCAGTCTTGTAATCAGTTAGTTCACAGGAGCAACGAAACAGAGAGGGGAGCATGGGAGGAAGAGTGGGGGGGGGGGGGGGGGGGGGGGGGGGGGGGGGGGGGGGGGGGGGGGGGGAGCGGGGAGACAAAGAGAGGAGGAGAGAAAACAGAGAGAGAGAGAGAGAGAGAGAGAGAGAGCGGGGGATGAATGAATGTGATTTCTCTTGCAGCTGATGTCCCCAGTCACTCCCCCCACAATCCACAGTGCGGCGCTGTGGTCTGCTTCAGGAGACCACCACAACCAGTGGCACCTGGCTCGGGTCAACATCAAGTCATCATTGCTGGCACACCCGTTCAAGGTAGGCCACAATTCTTTAGAGACACAGGTGGGCTTTTTTTTTTCCTGATGGTCTCCGTTGTTTTAGTTTTCTGTCATTGTTAACAAAGATCAAGCCTTGTACGTTTATCAAAATTAGACACATTTATGAAAATAATGACGGATTTTTTAATGATTTGAATCGACGCTTTACAACCGGTGTTGTTACATCTGTTTTTGTTGCCTGCTCTCCCTCCCCCCCCCCCCCGCCTTCCTCGATTTTTTTTTCCATATATACTTCCGGGTTTTAGAAAACATAATTGTTCGTTTTGTCTTTGTAAATAACATTGGATCGTATTTATCAAAAAGGAAACACTTGTTTTCTTGTTGCTTTGAAAGGGAGACAGAGAGAGAGAGAGAGAGTGAGTGCGTGCGTTCATACGTGCGAGAGAGATAGGTGGGGAAGATAAATGAAAAGAGAGAAAGAGACAGATTAATCCTTTAGTTGTCAGAAAGAAGAAGAAAGCTTCACATTTGTAAATCAAAGACGGTATACTTTCAGCTCGCCACACGTTATAAGTTATATCCTCCAGCGAGGTACATTTTTTTGACCGTCTTCAAGGACAGGTATATTTGGGGCGACTCATTTTTTTTCACGTGCAAAGCGTGATGGGGAGGGGACGGGGAAACGGTGGGGGTGGGGGGTAGGGTGGGGGTAAGTAGGGTTATGCACCGTGTGCATTATATATTAGCAGTAAGACGGGTTGGACAAATGTCTCAGTGGGGGAGAGGGAGGGGGGGGGGGTGTGGAGGCATGCAACAAGGGACGAAAGAAAAAAAAATTCCTGTTAAAAAGGAAGGAAGAAACCAGGGTCATGGGGTAAATGTTCACGTAAATAAGGTTATGTATACAATGAATAACTTTGCGAGGTCCATTTTCTTCAGCCGTGTTTGCTTGTTGCTCTATCAGCAGGATTGTGGAGAAAAGAAACCCACTAGAACCGATGTTTACTAAACTTAATCTAAAATTAGAATGCGGTCCGAGACGACACGCATTCAATTTTGCTCCAGATCTGTGACGTGAATTAAGATCAGACAATTAATCTTGGATCCGTTGAAGATTTTGACAGAATATCCGTCGCATTTTGAAGTTACTGTTTCCATGTTGATACATGGCTGTAAAGATGTATACTTACACAGAATAATTCTGATTTTTAGCGACAGAAACTGTGGCATTTTCAGTTTTCCGTATTCTATTTTTCTAAAAAAAAACATGGGAAGTAAGTTGTGTTTTTCCGCAGTGTATACGGAATACTTCCCGTACTTTGTTTTTACTGAATTCGCCCCACAATCTGACTCGGGGAGCGCATTCAAGATCCACTGTACCCAGGCAGAAGATTTCGTTTTCGCTAGTGTCCTACATTAAACATTACTGCCGGAGCTGAGCTCTTCATCAGAAAACGCTTCAAATGGGACAGCTCCCGGTTATAGTCTGGAAACAGGAAAAGGGAAGTAACCTCATGATGTTTATAGCTCAGACGACTGCCGAAATCGTCAAACGCATACACTTACATACATTCTTGAGCGTGCTCAAATCGTTATATTGCAATTTCTTTCTTTATCAGCCCACACCTATGCGTGGTAGAACAACAGTGTTGCACATCACGAAAACTCTCTCCCCTTTCCTCACATCTCCCTCACTTACTCAGCTACACACTCGTACACGTACTGGCTCACACATTTTGCTATTGGTTTGTCACTCAGCTGGTGTTTGAAGGCGTTGTGAGGTCTTCTGATAACTCCTACCTGGGAGACATGGCGATGGATGACATCAAGACTGTTCCCATCTCTTGCCCCGCCAACGGTCAGTATGGAGATTCTGAATGTTTTTGTAAGAATAGGACTAGCTTTACACTTTGGAAAAGAGCTTTATGTCAGATGTGGCAAATAAGGCAGGTGTAACACTAGATTGGAGAATTAAAGAAGAGTGGTAACTTGCCAATTTGACTCACTTGTAATGAATACATACAATAGCAGCATGAAAGACAGAGGGTGGGTGGGGAATCAGAGGGTTATATTGATACAGTTCCTTATAAACACTTGAAGACAAGAACAGAACCTGCAAATGATTGTCTACATTAATAGTAACATAAACGACTTAGCAAGTTCACATATCTGAAAATATATGACATTAAGAAGATACCTGAAAACACAATTGAAATAACAAAGCAAGAGACTAATTGTGGAACTTTTCATAGATGGTGA
>CM031614.1:62571016-62579376 GCA_018398815.1 Conus ventricosus
AGATCAGGGCTTGACAGGCCTACAATTTGAAAACTGTCTTTTCGGATCAGTTGAGGTAAATGGACTCTGTTCAATTCCATTCCATCTGAGACCACACAACAGGGCTGTAGTCTATGCTTACTTTCATAACGGATTCTGGCGTCAGCCACTTCAGATCAATACGACACACTTGCAATGTTCTTTAGGAGATCTGAGCGACGCCGTCGAGAGGCGCATCCGTCGTGCGGATGAAACTCGATTCTGTGGATGAAACTCGATTCTTACGGGAATCGAACACACGACTGCTAAGTCCGCAGTCTGCGACCCTAAGCACTGCGCCACTCTCGCTCCACTCTTCATAGCCTCTCCTTCATCAACGTCCTTGTTGTGAAACAACTAAATTAAAAAGAAAATGAGATTGAAATAATAAATTGAGTAATCTGAGTATAGTTTATGTACAATGTGAAAAATAACAAAAGAAACATGCATACGTACATGCGTCCTCCTTGAGAGAGTGTTTGAGAGAGAGGATGTGTACGTTCATGTGGAAGAGAAGTAGTTGATAGTCAACAACAAAACTGCAGAAAGAGCATTACCAGCAATAATAGACTGGAAATGGTACTGGTAGTGATCACATGCGCGCGCACCCCCACCTCCCTCAACCCACACACATACGCATGCAACACTCGCACACATTTCTAAAAATGCGCGTGCCAGTGAATATCATTCATGGACGTGTGTGTGTGTGTGTGTGTGTGTGTGTGTGATTTTCAGCTCGTGTTTGAGGCAAAAATCCAAAGCTCATCCATGGTTGTAGCCATAGATGACATCAGATTCCGCGACACACTTTGTAAGTACATACAACTTCACTTACGTCTCCTGCCACATGACTCTCTCTCAACCGCCCTCTCTCTCTCTCTCTCTCTCTCTCTCTCTCTCCTCTCTCTCTCTCTCTCTCTCTCTCTCTCTCTCTCTCTCTCTCTCTCTCTCTTAAGGTGCGGGGGATAATAGTAGGGGTTTTGTATGTCAACAGTTGTCAATATTAACACTTTCTCCTTAGCAAATAGCACAAAATGCAACTGACATATTACCTATGAACGACCAAATACTAGTGTGTTTCACAGGGTTCTACTTTAGGGGGAGCGGGTTAGAGGAGGGAGTAGAATGCTTTCAGACCCAGTATGTACTTCCCTCCCCTGAGGACGGTGGTGTCAGAATTCATGCCCCTGAGCTGCAAAGAATTGCGGAATGTGTCAGAAATCACCCGGTGATAAAGGTCACAATCACCGAGGACTGTGGGGGTGTTTGCAGATTTGTTACTGACCGGACAATAGTGTTGGGTTGATGTGACTGTGATTGTTTATTTTAGGTGCGTAGAAAAGCTCTTCCCGATGGCCGCCACGACGACAACCATGTCTGCTACTACTACAACCACACCCACCGCAACGATACCACATCCACCACTACAACGACCACACCACCACCACCACAACTACACCCACTACTACAACGACTACACCCACCACATTAACGACCCACACCCACTCTACAACGACCACACCCACCACCACCACAACTCACCCACCACTACAACGACACACCACCACCACAACTACCACCCACCACTACAACGACCAACACCCACCCAACAACTACACCCACCACTACAACGACCACACCCACCACTATAAACGACCACCCACCACCACCACAAATACACCCCCACTACAACGACCACACCCCCTACTCATCGACCACACCCACCACTACAACGACCACACCCACCCACCCACAAACTACACCCACTACTACAACGACCACACCCACCATACAACGACCACACCCACCACCCCACAACTACACCCACTACTACAACGACCACACCCACCACACCACAATCACCCACCACTACAACGACTACCCCCACCACCACCACAACTACAACCCACTATTTCAACGACCACACACACCACTACAACGACCACACCACTACTACAACGACAAAAACCCACCATACATCGACAACACCACCACTACCAAAACTACACCCACTACTACAACGACCAAAACCCACCACTACAACGACAACACCCACCACTATACAACTACAACCACGACCACAACGACCACACCCACCCACCACAACTACACCCCCCACTACAAAGACCTCACCCACCACCACCACAACTACACCCACTACTACAACGACCCACCCACCACCACCACAACTACACCCACTACTACAACGACCACACCCACACCAACCACAACTCTACAACCACCCACCACTACCACAAACCACTACTACAACACCACACCCACCACACAACTACAACCCACCCCCCTACAACACAACACCCACCACCACACAACTACACCCACACTACAACCACACACCACCACCACCACACCCAACTAACATCTACTACTACAACGACCACACCCACCACCACCACAACTACACCCCACTACTACAACGACCACACCTCCACCACACCACAACTACACCCACGACTACAACGACCACACCACCACCACAACTACACCCACACTACAACACCACACCCACCACTACCACAACCAACGACCACACCCACACTACCACAACACCTACACCCACCACTACAACGACACACCCACCAAACTACACCACCACTACACACCACCACCACCACCACACTACCCCACCACTACAACAACCACACCCACCACACACACAACTACACTCCACCTACTACATCGACCACACCACCACCACCACAGCTACACCAACGACAACAACGACCACACCCACCACCACCACAACTACACCAACGACTACAACGACCACACCCGCTCCTAGCACTGTAACGACCACATCCACCACACTACAGCTACGTCCATCACCACAAGTAGTGCACCTTCCGCCACCACTGGGATATTGAGCGCAACCGCCACTACCACGGCAACGACGAAGACCAGCAGCACCACCACTACTGCTGCACCCATCAGTGATACAGCGGCCACTTCTCGCCGACCATCAAGTCCGGCTACACCAACAAAGTCGGTCTCTATAGCGGTGACGAAGGCGTCCTCAGTGGCTGCCCCTTCCACTGTGTCCAGCACAACCAATATTTTTGGCACTGGCAGAAACGAAGCCAATCAGGGAAGCAGTGAGTAGTGCGAATCTTGGGTTTACTTGAAAGTAAATCATAAATGAGGCAGCAGGAGTTCTTCAACAGTAAATGGAAACTTACGAACATGTAGGTCAACTCTTGCTCCAATAATGAGTTCATTGTACGCCCGTAACTCCAAGCACATGCTTTTTATAACACCAGATCGCCTTGTAGAAATACCGACACACAGCACACAGAACAAACAACGGAGCACACAGAACAAGCAACAGAGCACACAGAACAAGCAACAGAGCACACAGAACAGGCAACAGAGCACACAGAACAAACAACAGAGCACACAGAACAAGCAACAGAGCACACAGAACAAACAACAGAGCACACAGAACAAGCAACAGAGCACACAGAACAAACAACAGAGCACACAGAACAAGCAACAGAGCACACAGAACAAACAACAGAGCACACAGAACAAGCAACAGAGCACACAGAACAAACAACAGAGCACACAGAACAAACAACAGAGCACACAGAACAAACAATGACAAAGAAATTTCGCGGAAAGACAGAACGAGGTCCAAAGAAGGACCCTTTTACTTTTGGTGTGAATCCGGATCGGTCAGAGGGTCCAAGTTCTGGTTCCAGTATTTGTAAGATTATAACACATTGTCCATCCGACTTGAACTCTGTGAACTTGTTATTGCAAGTTAATAACCGTCTACGAAGCGACACATTTTCGTAGAGTATTAGGACTTTTTGTTGACATGATCGTTGACATTTGGTGGTCTGAAAAAAACAACAAACAAACATGGGAAGTAACTTCTTAAGTCCGTTCCATTATTTCGTCCCTTGACAGGAAACTTTTTTTTTTCACTCCTGAACTGACTCGAAATGTTGATCCACGATTTGCTTGACCATGGCGGTAATCTCTGCTGTTTCCGTTTGTTTTAGACATACTTGTATACATATTGTGAGAAAAACGGCTGGAAATTCAGAATTTTTCTTTGCTGTACCGTGTTGCAGAGTCTGCCGTCGTGCCAGCGGCAGCAGCCGGGGGTGTAGTCGCCGTTCTCATTGTCATCATTGTCGTTGCCGTCATCGTCTATCGGAAACGAAAACGGTCAGTGGTTTTGTATTGAAACAACAACAAAGCGTAACAGAATGACGTAAATATTTCTGTCTTTGTGCCGTAAATACTGAAGAGTGTTTTTTTTTCTCTCTCGTGTTGTGGAGGCCCTGGAATACGATGATTGAAGATGAAGTGAAAGGCATACTTCAATCTAAGTTAAGGACCATAGAGTGAAAATTTGGCACAAGAGTCCAATATATGGAATTATCTGGTTTTGTCTGCTTATACATGAACAACTAACGGGTGTGTCATTGCGCCAATTGCTACACACTCTTCAGTTTTAAAGGTGGAATACATACACACAGACACGCACGCACGCACACACACACACACACACACACACACACACAAAGAAAACCCCAGAGAGAATGAGAGAGAGAAAAAAAAAATTAGTGGGTATCTGATTTCCTTACGGGTCCATTCATCGAAGCTGGTAGTAAGTAACAAAGTAGGCCTAAGGTCAGTTTTCCTCGTCATAACGAAGACACATTGCATTGTTTTCCTTGTTTGTGAGTTACGTATCTCTGTTTTCATATTCTGAAGAGTTAAATTCCGGTCCTTGTTTGGTACTGAATTGTTCGATTCTGTCAACCTCCATTTAAACCTTAATATCATAGCTTTTCTACAAGGAATGTCATACGACAACCATGCAGAAATACAGAGGCAAGAACACGGTAACTTTTCTGGCGTCGGGTATTGCAGGTTTGTGTGTGTGTGTGTGTGTGTGTGTGTGTGTGTGTGTGTGTGTGTGTGTGTTGTGCGCGTGCGTGCATGCATGTGTGCCTTTGAGAGAGAGAGAGAGAGAGAGAGAGAGAGAGAGAGTGTGTGTGTGTGTGTGTGTGTGTGTGATTTTTAAGGTGGAAACACACACGCACACGCACACACACACACACCCACACACACACACACACACACACACACAGAGAAAAGCCCAGAAAGAGAGAGAGAAAAAAACAACAGAATTTAGTGAGTCCTGGTTTTCTAATTGGTTCTTTTATCGAAGCTTGTAGTAAATAACAAAGTAAGGTCAGTTTTGCCTTACTGACCCTAAAATTTCATGTGATAGCTTTTAGACAGGGAATGGCATACGACAACCGTGCAGCCATACAGTAGAACCCCCCCCCCCCCCCCCCTCCGCCATTCTCTCTCTTTATCCCTCACTGTCTGTCTGTCTCTGTCTCTCGCTACCCGCCACGCAGATATATAGCAGACCCCCCTCTGCGACTCTCTCTCTTTCTCCCTCTCTGTCTCTGCCTCTCTCTATCCCCCACCCGTCTCTTTGTCTTTCTGTCTCTGTCTGTCTGTCTTTCCACCCCCCCCCCCCCCCGACATCCCGCATCCTTCCCTCCCCTTATAGCCCCATCCCTCTTACTTTCTTTTCTGTATTTCTTATCTCTTCTCTCTCTCTGTTTCTCCCTCCACCCCCACCCCCTCTCTCTGTTACCTTGTCTTTTCCTGTCTCTCTTTCTTTGTCTTTTCTTCCGCTTTTCTTGCCAACTCCGTCTTTCCCGCTTCTTCTTCTTCTCCCGACTCCCTCCCAACCCTGTATTTTAGCTGGGCCTCCCTGTTTCCCGGTTTCTCTGCTATTAATAATGCCATTCCTCCTTCCTTCTTCCCTCCTCCCTTGATTCTCCTCCCCCGCTCTCTCTCTCTCCCTCTCTCTCTGTCTCCGTCTCTCTCTCTCTCTCTCTCTCTCTCTCTCTCTCTCTCTCTCTCTCTCTCTCTCTGTTGTCTGTCTGTCTCGGTCTCTTTCTCTCTGTCTTTCTGTATTTACCTCTGCCTGTCTGTCTGTATCTCTTTCTCTCTTTCTCTCTGTCACTGTCTGTCTGTTGACTGTCTCTCTCTCTCTCACTCTCTCTCCTCTCTCTCTCTCTCTCCTCTCTCTCTCTCTCTCTCTCTCTCTCTCTTGTCAGTGAAGAACAGACGAACTGTTACGCGATTCTTTTGAATGGGTGTAACATCGAGCCACAAACACGCACTGACGCGGAAGCATGTAACAGCGAGTTTGCCAATACTGTCATTGCACAGATACGCCAGTGACCTCACGACCATCATTAGCTAGATGACGCAAGTACTGTTTGCAACCTGAACCATCATCAGTCTACTGAATGTTCAAGTATTTAACGAAGAGCCAATACATTAATGACTCAGTGATAAGGATTACTTGCCATCGAGTGTTCTTCCAAACGATTCCTTAAAGACAGCCTGATGGACGACTGTGCTTTCTCCGGATATGCTGTTCATAGTGATCCTTGATTTCGCTATTCCAAACAACATTAGAAGCATGATACGACTCAGTCCGGTACTTCGATATCTAAACGGAGAGTTTCACAACTGAACTGAAAGACGCGATTTGCAAAATGGATGTCAGCTGAATGCCTAGCGTTGATTCGTTAGAGGATTCCAGCCATCCATGTGGATACTACAGAGTGTGTTCTGAAAGGACTGGTCGTATGAATCTGATACTCTGAGCCGTTTGAGCGCACATTTTTGATGACGGACGATCTGTTTCGAATTGGTTTCACCAGTTGGTCTTCTCGAAGCAGACGGATGGTACAGCTCCATGTGTCAGTACCTTTAGTTACAGTATAGAAGGTCTCTCCAAAGTCCTCTGCCCACAGTCAAGGGGTTAAGGATGATGCATATATTCCACTTCTTTAAGTCGTGTGTTCCTACGGTTTTTTTATGACGCCCACCTCCCATGTGCCCTATAGAGTGGTCTTGAACACTTCACCGTTCCAGGAAAACCTTGCGACATCCGACAAGTATGAGGAGAGTTCTCGATTGTCTGTGTAAGTTCTGTCTTGGTGCCTGTCCCTGCAACCAGCGTTGGGACAAATGCCAAACGTGGAACACGTTCTGAAAAGAACGTACATGTTTTCATTTGAGGCCTTGGTGGTACCGTGAACCTTGGGCTTGTCAAGAATGGACACAAAAAGTGTTTCAGTGGAAATTTTACTGTTGCCATAAACGTTGATGTTGCCAAAAAAGGAAGATAACGTATTTTCAGCTGAATCGTTGATGTTGCTGTCAACGTTGATGTCGTCAGTAATGGAAACATAATGTATGTGTTCAGCAACATCTTTGGTTTTGTTGTGAATGTTAGGATTGTCAAGAATGGACACATGAATGTATGTTCAGCTAAATCTTTGGTTAAGCCGTGGACGGTAGGATTGTCTAAAGTGGACAGATGTTGTATGTGCAGCTAAATCTTTTGTTAAGCCGTAAACGGTAACATTGTCCAAATTTGGCAGATAATGTGTGTTCTGCAAAATCTTGGGTGTTGCTGTCAACGTTGGGGTTGTAAAAAATGGACAAATAATATATGTTCAGCAAAATCTCGGATTTACTGTCAACATTGTGATTGTCAAAAATGGACAGATGAGATATGTTCGACAAAATCTTGGGTGTTGCTGTCATCGGTGGGGGTGTCAAGAATGGACGCACGATATGTGTTCAGCTAAGGTTTTGGTGTTGCCATGAACGTTGGGATTGCCAAAATATGTTCGTTTGAGGTTGTTGCGTTGCTATGGACGTTAGGATCGTCAAGAATGGACACACATAAGTGCGGCAAGTTGTTCTTTGGTATTTTTGTCAATAAATATGCCCACGTGATGTTATTGTGTTGTCGCGAACGTTAGAATTGTCAAGAATGAACACTTCTAGTGTGTCCAATCAGTCTTTAGTTGCATATGTCAAAAATGGACGCAGAATATATCTTCACACGAAGCATTTGTGTTGCTGCCAGCGCCGAGATTGACAAGAATGTTCAAACGAAGTGTGGTGTCGTGAACGTTGGGGTTGTCAGGAATGGACACAGTGTAGGAGAGATCTTAGTGTTGCTGCGAACTACGGTTGGCCAAGACCGGACACACGATGTGTTTTGTTGCAGCTTTGGTGTCGCCGTGTAAGCTGGAATTGCCAAGACCGGACACACAGTGTTTTGTTGTAGCTTGGTGTCGCCGTTAAGTGAATTGCCAGACTGACACGTGTTTTTGTTGTAGCTTTGGTGTCGCCGTGTAAGCTGGAATTGCCAGGACTGGACACACGATGTGTTTGTTGTAGCTTTGGTGTCGCCGTGTAAGCTGGAATTGCCAGGACTGGACACACGATGTGTTTGTTGTAGCTTTGGTGTCGCC
>CM031614.1:62582876-62622876 GCA_018398815.1 Conus ventricosus
GTTCAGCAACATCTTTGGTTTTGTTGTGAATGTTAGGATTGTCAAGAATGGACACATGAATGTATGTTCAGCTAAATCTTTGGTTAAGCCGTGGACGGTAGGATTGTCTAAAGTGGACAGATGTTTATGTGCAGCTAAATCTTTTGTTAAGCCGTAAACGGTAACATTGTCCAAATTTGGCAGATAATGTGTGTTCGCAAATCTTGGGTGTTGCTGTCAACGTTGGGGTTGTAAAAAATGGACAAATAATATATGTTCAGCAAAATCTCGGATTTACTGTCAACATTGTGATTGTCAAAAATGGACAGATGAGATATGTTCGACAAAATCTTGGGTGTTGCTGTCATCGGTGGGGGTGTCAAGAATGGACGCACGATATGTGTTCAGCTAAGGTTTTGGTGTTGCCATGAACGTTGGGATTGCCAAAATATGTTCGTTTGAGGTTGTTGCGTTGCTATGGACGTTAGGATCGTCAAGAATGGACACACATAAGTGCGGCAAGTTGTTCTTTGGTATTTTTGTCAATAAATATGCCCACGTGATGTTATTGTGTTGTCGCGAACGTTAGAATTGTCAAGAATGAACACTTCTAGTGTGTCCAATCAGTCTTTAGTTGCATATGTCAAAAATGGACGCAGAATATATCTTCACACGAAGCATTTGTGTTGCTGCCAGCGCCGAGATTGACAAGAATGTTCAAACGAAGTGTGGTGTCGTGAACGTTGGGGTTGTCAGGAATGGACACAGTGTAGGAGAGATCTTAGTGTTGCTGCGAACTACGGTTGGCCAAGACCGGACACACGATGTGTTTTGTTGCAGCTTTGGTGTCGCCGTGTAAGCTGGAATTGCCAAGACCGGACACACGATGTGTTTTGTTGTAGCTTTGGTGTCGCCGTGTAAGCTGGAATTGCCAGGACTGGACACACGATGTGTTTTGTTGTAGCTTTGGTGTCGCCGTGTAAGCTGGAATTGCCAGGACTGGACACACGATGTGTGTTGTTGTAGCTTTGGTGTCGCCGTGTAAGCTGGAATTGCCAGGACTGGACACACGATGTGTTTTGTTGTAGCTTTGGTGTCGCCGTGTAAGCTGGAATTGCCAGGACTGGACACACGATGTGTTTTGTTGTAGCTTTGGTGTCGCCGTGTAAGCTGGAATTGCCAAGACTGGACACGAGAAGTGTGTTCAGCTGAGACTTGGTGTTTTTGTAAACCCTGGGAAGGCTAAGAATGGACACATCAAACGTGTTTTGGCGTTCCCATGAACCCTGGGATTGCCAAGAATGGATACACTAGGTAGGTGCAGCTGAGTCCTTAACGTCTTACGAACACTGGGATTTGAAAGTACGCCATCAAAGACATGTTCTACGGCTTTCTCCCCTATCGAAGAAGACTTTTATTGTCATGGATTGTTTTGTATGCAGTAAACTCATGTTGTGTACGAGACCTCAGATCAGCGTTCGTTTGCAGTTTGAGGAAGGAAAGGGGAGGCTTTGAGAGAAAAAAAGCAAAGCAACGGCTTGAACCACGAATCTCTATACATTCTTTTCCTTGCGGGTAGCATTGTCCAGTAGACCAGCCCTCAGTAATACATCATTGAATTCTCTACACGTGGAGGGAGCTGCCCAGCTGGGATTTTGGGTGGGGTGGGGGTCTTTCAGTACAAACTGCATCCCCCCCCTCTTGAACTTCTGTGCTGGAAATTTCCCTTTTTTGCCACTCCCTCTCACAACCTTTTTTTTTTTTTTTTTAACAAAAAGAATCTCCCTCTGCTTTTACTGATGTTTTTGTGTGTGTTGCCTTTGTATCCCATTCACCAATCTGTGCTTAGGAGCATCTTTATATTTTTCCTTCTCATTGACAATTTAAGATGTGCCAGCTTTTTGGTGTAATGTTGTCCCTAGATGGTGAGACTGTAAACGCTGTTCAAAATGAACAACACTACACTGTCTGAATGCTAGTATGGCTAGTTAAAAATTGATAATATCAATGAAATTGTTTCATATCTTTCTTTAGGATTGGGTAGAGGTGAGGGGGGCGGGGGGCACCGTGATGGTTTTCATATTTTTTCGTTCTGGTAATCTGATAGTTAGAAAAAAAATCCAGTAGAATAGGTGGTGTCTTCAACATGGCCTAGTTCTGTGTGCCTTAAATGTCAGATGTTAAGCCGTTTTCCTATGAAATTTTGTGACGTATATTTGTCCTTCGCGCGCGCGTGGGCTGTGTGTGTGTGTGTGTGTGTGTGTGATTATTTAATTGTTATGACCGCACTTTCTTTTCTGCCGACAGCCCTGAAAGGACCCTGTCTATAATGAAACAAACTGAAATTTCAGGACACGGTCTATTCTTGATGACGTCATATTGGCGTACAACAGCTTGTACGAAGAGGTAAAGTTCTTGCACGTGATTATAAAAACACGCAAACACAAGCGCTCACCGGGACTCATATAATGCATCGACAACAATCATCCTGACACTAAACTCATATCTATGACAAGCACGCTATTGTAATGGGGTTCATGCATAGTTGCAGCCTGTGTTTAGTATTTGGTGGTTAACAAACTCATGCGCGCGCGCGTGTGTGTATGTGTGTGCGTGTGCGTGTGTGTGTGTGTGTGTGTGCATTTTAAAGGATGCGGGTGTGTTCGTGTGTGAATATGGAGGCCAAATGAAGAACTGCGAATGTGCATTTCACTTTCTTTTGACTAGTAAACATTGCCAAAGGCAACGTCTGTAACTCTTTAGGGAGGAAGGGTGAGAGGGGCTATGTCATCTTTTGTCCCCCCCCCCCCCCCCCACTTCTCCCTGTGTCCTTCCTCCCGTTTCTTCGTGGCATCAAAGTGCTCCCAAGTCGCCTCTTGGCGTCCCCGCATACAACCACACCCAGAAGTGCCCATACCATAAAGAGCAATTGATATCGAATCATCTGAAGGCAACCCACCAAAGGAGATCCTGCGCTGCTGCCGAGTCACTTGGGTGCTGTTCAGTGGTGCCTGTTCCGATCCAACACACGTAAGATACCAACCATATGGTAAGCGGAACACTGTCGACAGCAAGTGCTTGGTCGCGGGCCAGAGTGAGCGAGCCACCCCTTTTGGTGGGCGCCACCACGGTGATGATACGACAGACTATACGAACTCCCAATGTTTTCTTAATTTCTTTTATCGTGTTCGTCTTTCTTCCCACCGTTGTTTACCTGAGCTGTTTTCTACCACTATGACCACTCACTGCGGCTGCTGCTGTTAATGCGACCTCTTCTGTTGCTGCTGCCCTCTGCAGACGTCATCGCTGCTTCTCTTACTGCTTCTGCCGCTGATTCTGTTGCCGTTGCAGCTGCTGTTACGACTACAACGATTAGCTCTGCTGCTGATGTTGCTACTGCTGCTACTACCGTTGCAGCTGCTTCTTCTCCTCCTACTCTTCCTACTATTACTGCTGCTTCTACAACTGCTGCTAGTACTACTACTGTTGCTGCCGCTACTACATTATCTGCTACTATTGGCGTTTCAGCTGCTGTTGCTAAACTTCCACAACTACTGCTGCTACTGCTGTCGCTGCTTCTACAGTTTTGCAACTATTGTCGACAGTTCATGCTACAACAACTGCTGCTACTGCTTCTACTACTACTACATCTACTGTTGTTGTTGCTGTGTTGATGTGCGTGTTTTTGCCACCGCTACTGCTTCAGCTACTTCTGAGACAAGCCGTTATGTTCATGCTGTAAAAGCTATGTTTTTCAATGCTGCTTTTGACGTTATATTCCCAGTGACAGACTGCTAAAGACATTGTTCCACTTCCGTTTGGAGTGTTGCAGGCAATATGTACTGCTGTTACAATGGAATCTACGCTGCTGCCGGTGATGATGATACTGATAATGAAATGATAATGTTTTTGTTGTTGATGATGATAATGACGATGATGATGTGATTGTTATACGGTTACTACTTCAGCTGCTGTTTATCGCGACTATTTTTGCTGCTACTAATGGTGCTGCTTCTAACGTCAGGCGCTGCTTTTAATGCTTGTGGTGATGGTATTGTCGCTGCTGTTATGGCTTCTATTAATATTAATGATACTACTCCTGTTACTACGACTATTTTTGCCACGTGTACCATTGGTTCAGCTCTGTAATGTTATACATAATGTCCACGCTGTCACCTTTATTTCTACTGCCACCGCTACTGCTCCGATACCAAATACTGCTGATAGTGCTCTTGCTGCTTCGTTCACTGGCCTTGAGTCGCAAGTTGCGGATGCCATGTAACACCCAGTCCATTTCTGCCTTGATCAGGTGAACTTGAGTGCTGCGTGTACCAACTCGGAGGTGAATGACACAGACCTCTCTGTCCTGACCAGCCAGAAGTGGGATCACACGCACGCACTAACCACTTCACGTCTGTGTAGACAAACGGTGCCATGGAGCCGCTGCAGTAACTTTCGTCCCAGCTTTGTAAGGCCTTCATACTATAGCGGCTGCCGTTACAGCTTCGCATGTACCTCGTGCTCTAACGGCTACCGTTTCACATTGGCAAGCTGTTCCTGCAGTGTGTCCATGGTGCACCGGCGGTGTTTTCGCTAATGTCTTCATGCTATGGCGGCTGTTGTCGTTGTTTTGTAAGATCTTCATACCATAACTGCGTTCGTTCCACCGTTGTAAGCTATCCATACGATGACGGCTATTGGTCCACCTTTCCCTGCTATAATGGTTGTTGTTTTATCTTTGAAAGCTCTTCGTGGTTTGATATGTGTTGTTTTACCTTCGCAATCTTCTCTTGCTACAACGGGGCATTGTTTCAGTTTTGTTTGACCTTGCGTGCCCTGCCTATGCTATACCGGGCTTTGTTTCCGCTGTGTGTGATGTTCATGCTCTGTCGGCTACTGGTCCAGTTTGGTACGCCTTTCATGCTATAGCAGCTATTGATACAGCATTTAGTAACGGCTATTGTGTCCGCTTTTCCTGCTGCAACGGCTGGTGTTTCAGCATTGTAAGGTCTACATGATAGAACAGCTGTTATTTCAGCTTTGCCAGGTCTTCATGCTTTAACGGCTTTTGTTTCAGCTTTGAGTCTTTAAGCTGTAACGGCTTTTGTTTCACCTTTGTAAAGTCTTGGGGCTGTAAATGGCAATTGCTCCCTTTTGTAAGGTTTCATCTAAAATGGGGTTTTTTTTGGGCTTTGTGAAGGGTTTCATACTACTTGGGCTATCTTTCCCATTTTTTTAAAGCCCTTGTGCAAAAGGGCTATTTTTTCAGCAGTGTTGTTTTCATGCTGTAACTGCTTTTGTTCTGCTATAAAGTTTTTCATTTGAAAACGGGATAACTGCCGTAGCATGTATTCCCTCATCAATAATGGCTATCAGGTTTTTAAGTCATTGTTTCAGCTGATTATTGTCACCCTTAGTTGTCGACGAAAAAATATTGTTTGAGCTCAGTGTAAAAAGAAAAACAATCCCTTCATGCAAATAACAACTATTGTTTTGAGTCAGGTGAAACGTAACAAACAATCCGTTCATCATAACAACTAGGGTTTGAGTCAGTGTAAACGTAACAAAAATCCTCTTCATGCATAACAACTTTTGTTTGAGCTCAGTTGAAACGTAAAAAACAATCCTTTAAATGCGATAAAAACATTTTTTTGGCCAGTTTAAAAACGTAAAAAGCAACCCGTTAATGCATAACAATTTGTTTGGCTCAGTGGGAAACGTAACAAACAACCTGTTCATGCGTAAAATATTGTTTGAGTCAGTGTGAAAGAACAAGAAATCCTTTTAATGCGAAAACAACTATTTTTTTGAGTCATGTGAAACGTAAAAAGCAATCCTGTTTTGCGATGAAAACATTTTTGAGCTCAGTGGAAAACGAAAAAAAAACAACCTGTTCATCATAACAACTATTGTTTGAGTTTGTAATGTCACCAAGGGTTCAGTGTCTTTGATTTCTGTAACATTACAACCTGTTACTTGAAAAGTAAATTGTTTTTAGTTTTTCAGAATGCACTCACTGTCTTTCTCTACCGCCTGTGTTTCGCTTCTTTTTTAGGTTTGCACACAGTTTTTTACACCATGACCCCTATAAATTCAGCTTTCCCTGTCTTGACTAGCCTCACTCAGGCATGGCGCCCATCCATTATTTGTTTGAATCTTTTCCCTGCCACTACTAAAAAGGGAAGGATATTCATGGGTCGACGTGTAGCGGGCGTCCCCAAAAAATTGTGATATACCAGTAAAGAAGAAGGGGGGGTTTCATTGGGTGAAAGTGACCCGGGGAAAGTTTAACAAGGTTGGTAAGGGCGGGTATGTTTTTTGAACATGATATGCATCACTGGGGGAAAGGGGAAAGAACGTTTTAACCCAGCAGAGGGCCCTAAGACTCGAACCTTCGGACGTTGGTCTCTTTGCGACCAGTCATTACCAGGTGAGCGATGATAGTTGGGGAAAGCAAGGGGGAAAAATTTTGGAAAAGGAAAGAAAAAATTTCATATGTTGAATTAAGAAGGTTACTTACACGAACCTTTTCGGTTCACCCCTTCCCCTTTTTACCCTTCGCCCTTCACCCTTCCCCCTTTCACCCCGTAGGGGTTGAAGAGGCCAGGGGTTGGGGAAACACCGGTGGCAGCCCCGGAATTAAGGACCCGGGAGAGGGTGGGAACTCTCATCCCCAGGGAAGGAGAAGAGGGGGAGAGGATTGGAACTCTCTCCCGTACAAGAAGAGTCGGGGAGAGGAGTCGGAAGCATTCTCCAGGAGGGGAGAAATCGAGGGGCAATATGTCTGAGAGAACAGGGAACCTAAAAGGAGAGGAGTGAAATTCGGATGCAGGCATAGCATAAAGGGGTTGAGAGAAATTTATTTTCCTGCTAATTTTGGGGGCCCAAATGGTGTGTAAAGGGCCGTGATTTATGAAGCTTGATGATTATTTGCCCTCAGGGGAAAAGAGAGCTTCATGATAAAATTTTTTTTTATAAGTGTTTGATGTGATTTTTAAAAGTTTTTTAAAGGAAAGGGGGGGAGAAGAAAAAACATTCGGTAGTGCGCCTTTTGGTTGTTGGGAAAAGGGTTTGCGTGTGCGTAGGAGTAAATGCGTCAGAATGCGCGTGTGCAAAAGTGACAGTTGACAGGGGCCCCCGACCCGTTTACCGCGTAGCCCCGTTTTTTTCCCCCCGGGTAAAAAAAAAAGAAAGTTTTCTATTTTACCCTAAAGGGTTTGGGGAAAGGAAAAAAAAAAAAAAAAGATTTATTTGTCCCTAAAGGGGTTTGGGGAAGAAAAAAAAAAGGAAAAGTTTTCTTTTGCCCCAAAAGGGGTTTGAGGAAGGAAAAAAAAAAGGGAAAGATTTCATTTTTGTCCCCCTAAAGGGGTTTGGGGGAAGGAAAAAAAAAAAAGAAATTTTAAATTATTTATTTGTAAAAATATTTGCAATTTTTTTTTCAAATTTCTTGTTTTTAAGGGGGTTAGTTTCTTTTTTTGGCCTACCCGTTAATTTTTTTTTTGTAGGATTTCCTTTTAAACCCTTTCCCCCCTCAGGACCGATGCCCAACCTCCTCTTGCTCGTACCTGGCACGGGGGGCGGGGCGTTGGGGAGTCGTGTCCTTCCCCTAGAGTTTTAGTTTTTTTTGCCCCCTTCCCCCCGGACGAACCCCCCCAACCTCTTCCGCTTTTTAGCGGGGGGGAGGGCTTTGGGGGAGCATAGTTTTTCCCCTCTCGTAATTATTATTTCTTTCCCTTTCCTATTTTTTTTCATTTTGTTTTTTTCCCCTTGCCCTCGAGTGGGGGATCAGCTTACCCCCGCACGCAAATAGTGTAGGTGGGGGAGTTGAACCCCCAGCCCAAAAAACATCTTTATCTTTTGATTATTTTTTTTCGGGGTGTGGGCGAGATTTTTTTTGAGTTGGGGAAGTGCTTTTATTAATTTTGTTTATTTTTTTGCATTTTTGCTGTAGTTTGTATATTTGGTGATTTGTTTTTTTCCCGTCTCCAGTTTCAGGAGACAGGCCCAAATGGGGGTCTGTCGGGGCGCTTTTGTTTCTTGATTTGTTCACTGTTCGGGCCCCTTGTATCCTTTCTTTTCCTTTTCCCCCCCCTTTTTCAAAACCTCTTAAACCTTTCCTCAATAAGCTCCTGTCTAGTTTTCTTTTACATTTTTCATCTTTTAGGTAGGATTTCTGCTATTTTGTTTCTTCCCCTCTTTTTAATTTTTGTGTTTCCATTTGTTTTGTAAATTATATTCATTTAACGTTAAGGCTACATTTTTTTTGAAATTCATTTAAAATTAATAAGAAAGGAAGACTGACAACAAAACATTTAAAACTTAGACTTTAAAAATTTTTATTTTCAGAAAACTTTTTGTTTTTTTTCCTTTTCCTAGGAAAAACAGATTAGCATTGAACTTCATTTTTTTTAAAAAATTCCAAATTTGATACCTTTTTTCAGAAAAAAAATTTTTCTGGAAAAATACATTCCTTGTTTCAATTTACCTTGTTTTAGTAAGCTGTTTTTGTTTACCCGGAAATTAAATTTTTATTTGTATATTAAATTACTTTTGTGAAACAAAAAACCATCATATATCGCCTTTTTTTTTTTTCTATTAGAGTTTTTTGGTGTTTATATCTGTTGACGGTTAATATGGTGATTTTGATAAATATTTAAAAAAGGGGAAACCCTTTGGGGTTTTTGATGGAGAAAAACTTAAAACTAGGCAAAAAATGCACGATAGAGCAGACAGGCAAAGAGAGGGAAGAAATAACTCGGGAAGCTGAAGCTGAAGAAAAATAAACTACAGAGGGAAGCGAAGAAAATAAACTAAAAGGGGGGAAGCTGAAGAAAATAAACTACAGAGGAAGCTGAAATTGAAGAAAAAAATTAAGAGGGAAGCTGAACGAAGAACGTCAATTTAAGTTGAGGCAGTTAAACAGGAGGGTGCTAAAAATTTAAAAAAAATCCACACGAGAGAACCTCCCCCATCGGTTCCGCAAGCGCACCTCAACCAAAGCGCATATATTCCAAAGTTAAACCGCCTTTTGGGGAAAAAAAAAACGGATGACTTGATAGTTTTTTTTTCCGTTTAAAAGCACGCAACGCTTGGGGTTTGGCCAAAGGAAAAGGGGGACTTTTGTATATTGCGTCTTGTTTAAGGTCGCTTTGACATGTACCACTCATTGCAGCGAAAAAAATTTTTAACTTGGGATCATTTGAAAGAAGAACTCCTCAAAAAATTCAATGTTCTGCTGATCGTTTTCGCGAACGTTTCCGTTCTGTGCGCCCTGACAAGGAAATCTTTTCCCGTCGTTTCTGATCCGTATGATCTTGTTGGATCGAGGGATCGATTTATCTAAAACAAAAAAATTTTTCAATCACGCGAGATCCCTTTTTAAGAACAATTTTTCCAGACGGAGCAAAGATCTGGCCATTTTCCTTAAAAAAAGGCAATTTGAAAACGTTGGGGGAAATGGGCAGAGGGCTGATCAATATTGTTCGCTCACCCAATAAGGGCGTGGCAGGAAAGGATTTTTAATTTTTGGTCCAGCGCTGACATCCTCAGGACAGGGAAGTTACAGGAAAGGAAATCGGGGTCATTTCTGAGTCCTAAAGGGGAAAATTATCCGGAAGGGACAGGATCTTTCCGGGGTTCGGTGACTTTCGCAGTACCAGTACCGCCCCCCGGGAAAGACCCTTTATTTCCAGCAAACGTCCGGCGTGGAAAAAAGACCACCAGTAAATTTTTGGGGCCAGTTCGGGGGACAGAACAGATTTCCCAAAAAATCATCAGCTGCCGATCAACAATGCGATTTTTCTTTTGTTGGAAAGTTCCATCAAAAAAGAATTGCCCTTTCAACCGGGGGAAAAAATCCCTTTACTCCAGTTGGAAAAAGGCCTTGTTTTGGCCCACATCAGTCTGTTGATGGACTGGGTTGGAAAACGGAGCCTCAAGGATTCAGGTTTTGGGTTTTTGCAGACACGGGTGCACCACCGCTGGGAGGGAAATCTTTCGTGCTAAAAAACAGTTTCAACACTGCCCAAAAGTGTGGGTCTTTGGGGAAAGATTGAAACGTTTCCGCTGGCGAAAATTTCGTTGATACCCCTTTCTACCCCGGGTTTTCTTACCGCCTTCATAAAAACCCCATCTGCACTTGTTTTTGGGCAATTTGCCGGGTGTGAACGTACATGGTGGTGCTGGAGGATCGTTTGTTCCTTTGTCTTGTAGTACCAGATCAACACGTGAGCGGGGAAGGCACAAAGCCTAAAAGTCTCAAAACGGGATAAACTCCAGATTCCCCCAGATGATCTAAAAAATGCAGGAAAAAACGAACGCGACGAGGGTACTTTTTTCTGCTAAACAATGTAACGGACAAATAAGGGAAAAAACCAACAAAACGGACTCTGACACTCCGGGTGTGTACCGACGGGACAACAAAAAATTGTTTTCCCAAAAACCACTTATAGAAACGTACTACACACGGCCAGATGCTTGTTCGTGGTCACGTGGAATAAAAAGAACATTAAAGAGATTTTCTTGATTTTTTTTTTTTTTGGCCGGTGTCAAAAGGGAATTTAAAAAATACTCCCGCCAGGACACTGCCAAAAGAATCTAAAAAGGTCGCGTCCCAGGCACCTTTGCACAAAATGCCCCTCTTTTCCCTTTCCATTTCGGAAGGTAGCTATTGACTTTTTGGGCCTTTTACCACGTCTTCTTCCGTACGCTATTTTTTAACTTTGGGGGATACACGACAAGGGATCCGAGGGGATTCCATGAAGAAAATTATCTTTCTGCGCTGAAGCTTTACTTGCGATTTTTTCCAATGGGTCTTTCCCCGAATTCTCCGGGTTTGGAAAGCAAAAACTTTCCGATCCATGAGAGAAATTACAGCTGTTGTCAATCTCTTTCCCTCTCAACCCCCCATACATCCCCAAACGAATGGCATGGTTAACGTTTCAATGGAAGTTGAATCCATGTTGAAAAAGGTTTCAAGGAAAAGGAAACCCCATAATGGGGTCGTTTCTACCCGGGTTTGCTTTTTGCATACAGGGAAATCCGAACGAAAAGCGGGGTTTTCACCATTTGGGGTTCTTTTTTGGGCACTCACCAAGGGGGCCCTTTTGGTCATTGATACCAAAGGCGGAAAAGACGGGCATACCTGACGTAAAACGTTTACCAAACTTTATGAACTGCAAATGTTTGAAGGGGCATGTGAGCTTTTCAACATCAGCTGATAGAAAAAACAGATGTTAAAGGCTTTGCAGACAAAAAACAAAGGGCCCTTCCTTCATGTAGGGGGTAAAATTCTTTTACTACTCACTGGAAATAACAAGCTTCGTGTTAGGGAAGGGTCCTTTTCAGGGGGTCGAAAAAAAAATTTTGCAGTTAATTATAAGATCAAAAGCAAACACTGAGAAGGTTTTTTCATGTGAACAGTTGAAGAAGTATGTTGAACTACAAAGTTGCCATCAACCCGTCTTGAGTGGATATGTCCTGTGTCGAAACTGTGTCAACATACAAAAATTATCTGATGAATTGCCCAAAGGGGCGTACAGGGGCGATCAAAGGTTGTGAAAAAACAAAATTTGGAGTGTTAACATCTACCAGGCAGATGATTTTTACCCCTTCCTACTTTCTGTCAAAGGTGAAACCTTTATGGTGATTTTGTCGAAGATTTTTTCAAGTCAAACAGAAAACTCAAAGAAATTTGAAAGACTTTTTAGGGTGTTTGAAGATACCCCGGGGCAGTGACTGGTATGAACCCCATAGTATTCAGTTAACACTGAATACCATGCGAACAACCATACCCCCTGCCGTTTGCAAAAAAGAGGTTGTCGGAGGGAAACAAAGTAATCTGGGTTAAAGGGCATAGAACCTTCTAGCTCCGTACAGTCACCAGTTTTTTTGGGGACAAACCTGATGGGTCGGGGCGTTTTTGCCTTACAGAAAAGAAATAAGATCACGTGTTCGAGCCGGCCTATCCCAACATTGAAGAACTTCTTTTCAGCTCTCAAAGGAAACTATTTGTGAAAGGACTTGCTAAAAGGGTACTGGAGATTCCCAAAGGGTGAAAATGACAAGGAAAGACAGCATTTTAAAAACCCTTTTTGGGCTTTTTCCAATGGGCGAAAAAGCCATTTGGTTGCAAAATGCCCCAGTTCTTTTGCTAGAATGAGCGACCCTGAAACCCGAATGTGGTGCGTCAGTTTTTTTTACGACATTTTTTTGGGTGCAAACATGAAAATGACCCCCTTCTAACTTGCATGTTTTTTCCCGACTCAATCTTTTGGGGTTGACGCGAGACCACCAAAATTCTGCCGGGTTTTTAAACTCTCGAGTTTTTGGGGGCACACTATTTCAGTGGGGAAAAAGAGCCAGAGGGGAAAAAAAGTGGAAAAGATTTTATTTTACTTTAAAACCCACACAAAGAAAAAGATCAGGTCAATCCTGGATTGTTTTTCTTAATAAAACCTATGACCCCCACTTTGCGTCCCTGACGGGGCCCCTTTTACAACTACGAAAGGGACGAAGAACAAAAGTATATGTGGTTGTGAGGGCCCAAAGGGGTTTGGAGGGTTCAGAACACCCCAATCATTTCCCGTTCTTTGTTACCCCCCCTTCCCCGAAGACTTTTTTTTTGAGAACGATGCCCGTTCCAAAGGAATGGGAGCGGTATGTTGCAGGAAAAATGGGCTTTGTTCACCAGTCAATACCCAGTAAGAAGTTTCAAAAACACAGGAGAAAAAACTCCCTATTGAAGGGGGGGTCTTGGGTATTGTATGGGGATTGAAAGTTCGCCGGGGGCTTGATGGGGAAAAAAGTTTTGGTTTTTCAGACTGACCATAGGCCCCTGACCTTTTTAAATCGCAAAGACTAAAACACAATTACTAAGAGGTCTTTGGCATTGCAGGAATTCCCAAATTACCCTTGAACCCCGGCCGGAACCAAAATGTCAGGCGATTTATTGTCACTGTTGAATATTTATGGACAAAAAAACTTCCCTTAAGGGGAAAAAAATATTTTTTTTTTTTGTCTTTCTTTAAGATTACGGGTTGATCACTTTTTGACAGTGCATTTTATGTCGACGATTTAAATCAAATGGGATTAGCATAATTTGCTTTTAAGTGACTATATGTTTACAAGCAAAACTCTTGATGTTGATGTATTTAATTCTTTCTTTGCTTTATTCTTTGTAAACAATAAAAATCATCAGTACATTTATGTCTAACTTGCTTTGAAGATGAAAAATATGTAGGTGATGACAAATTACCCTTTTGAAAGTATATCACATTTTTGATTGGCAATGAACAAACCAATTGTTTTTATTTGTCACTGCAACAAGGGAAACATTTTAATTTCAATGGACTAAACTTAATTGGGGGAAAAAATATTTTTTAAAAAATTTTTTTTTTGTTTTCATGTCTATTGAAAACATTTTAAATTGGAAAAATTCGCATTTTATAGGGTTTTTTTAAAAATATGATGGAAACCCAAAAAAGGGGAAAAAGTGCTTCACATCTTAATATTAAACCAAAAATTTTTATTTGAATTGTTTAAAACCCTATTGTTTTTTCAAGAATTTTTAAATGTTTTTGGGAAGTATGGGATCAAATTTTAAATTTTTTTTAGAAAAACGAAAGTTTAAAAAATGCTATTTAAGGGGATCATGATGATTGATTCTATACGTTGATTATTAAATTTTGGGGAAACATGTGTGATGGATACACATTTGAATTTAGGCGAAAAGTGTTTAAGTGAAATTGTATATCTTTTAAAAAATTTTCTGGAGAAAATTTTTTTATCCCAGATGGGGGGGGGTCATGGACTACCTCACATCAAAGGCTGTGCCTCCCACATGTAGTTGAAAATTTAACATTTCCCTGCCACTACTGAAAGGAAGGTATTCTTGGGTGCTAGTGTAGCGGGGGGTCCCCAAAAATTGTGAGTATGACTCAGTAAAGAAAGAAGGGGGGCATTGGGGGAAAGTGACCCCGATGTAGTTTAACAAGGGTTGGTAAGGTGCGGGGCATTGTTTTGAACACTGAGTAGCACTAACAGGAGGGAAGGGGGAAAGAATCAGTTTTAACCCCGCAATGGCCCAAGACTCGAACCCGTCAGGACTTGTCCCGTTTTGGAAGTCTTCCAGGGGCGATAATAGTTGGGGGGGGAAAACTACAGGGGGGAAAATTTTAGGAAAAGAGAAAAAAAAGAATTCATATGTTGAATTAAGAAGGGTTTCTTCCGAAACCTTTTTCGGTTTCAGCCCTTCCCTTTCCCCTTTGCCCTTCACCCTTCACCTTTAACCCCGTGAGGTGGTTGAAGATGGGCCCTGGTGTGAGGAAAACACCGGTAGGGGCCCCAGGAATTTTGGACTCCAGGGGGAAGGAGTCGGGAACCGTCATCTTCCAGGGACAGGAAGCAGGGGGAGGAGTTGGAATCATCTCTCCGTGAAAAAAAATCAGGGAGAGGATCGGGAAATCCACTCCAGGACGGGGGAAAAACGGGGGCGAGATGAGTCTGGAGACAGGGAATCCGAAAGGATGGGCGAGTCGAAATTTGGATGCGGGTAGCATCAAGGATGAGAGAAACATTTATTTTCCTGGTCTGGGAATTTTTTGTGGGGCCAATTTTGGGGGAAGGGCCCTACTTTAGAAGTCTTGAGTGATTATTTGCCCTCTGGAAAGAGGCTTCATGTAAAAATTTTTTATAACGTGTTTTATGGATTTATAAAGTGTTTTCCCGAAGGAGGGGGAGAAAAAAAAAATTTGGTAGTGCGCCTTTTGGTTATTGGAAAAATTTCGGGGCGTTTGGGGTAAATGCTGTCATGAATGGCGTGTGCGAAAGTGACAGTGTGACATATCCCACCTGCCCCCCTGTATTCTGCTGTAACGGCTATTGTTTCGCTCCGTTGCAATTTTTCACGCAACATTTTCACGCTTGACGGGAAATTTTTTCAGCTCTCTTCAAAGCACACGCAATGTCATGTTTTAACGCCATTGTTTCAATTTTTGGGAAAGCACACCCAACGTCATGTTTTTTAAGGCTTTTTTTTTCAGCCTTTTGGGAAAGCATACGCAGCGGTCTGCAAATGGGTTTTTAAAATTGGTTGGCCGGTTGCAGCGTCGCGCCTACGTTCGCGATATGCGGGTATTGTTTCGAGTTTCTGCAGTTACACACAAGTTCACGCACAACCATTGGTTCAGCCGCTCTCTGTATAGTATGCAAAAATTTACGCGAAACGCTGATTGGGGCAGCCAGAAATTTTGAACGCGACATTGTTGCATCATCTACCGTTTCAGTCCGATTGTTGCGCCGTTACTCCGCTGTTTTTCCCGATCTCTGCTTTTTTGTGTCCTTCGACTCTCCCCAGCGTGCTCATGAAACAACGGCCGTTTTACATAATTTTATTTCTGTCCCTTTTGTTGTTCACACCGTTTTTCCTTTAGCTCTTGATTTTGGTCTTCATGCACAACACTATCGTATTTTTCCCCGCCATGTTGCTTGCGGTTCATGGTCAGGAAAAAAATTCGAATTCAATAATTAATTTCATTTTCTTTTAAAGGCCCATCCTGTTTAGAAATTTCCGTTTTTCGGTCTTTCCGTTGTTTGTACGTTTTCAACAGGGGTTTTGTTTTGGCAACCATCAGACTTTCAGTCCCCTGCATGTTGTAACAATTTCATGTTATGACAGCTTCATATCTTTCAGTTGTGTTTGAAATCTCAGGGCCAGGATAAGGCGCGCGCGCGCGCGCGCGCGCGCGTGCGTGCGTGTGCGTGCGTGCGTGTGTGGGTGTGTGTGTGTGTGTCTGAAGAGGGTGGAGGTCCGGGATCTTCATCCCTTTGTCCCCTCCACCTCCCCCCCCTCCGGTTGGCAAAAATGGTACGTTACCCCTAACTCCCGCCGGGGATCCCCCTCCCCCGAACTCCCTTTGCCTTACCTCCCCTCATACAACTGATCCAACCCTGAATCTTGCCCTCAATGTTCATGCTGCAATAGCTATTACAGCATGATTCAGGTTTACCTGACACGTTGCCCACGATGATAGTGTTGGCCACAATGATTATGCTGCAAAAGCTGTCATATCTCTTCAGCTGTGTCTCAGTGTTTAGGCAATATCAGCCATCATATCTTTCACTTCTGTCTGTAATGTTGACTGCAGTGTTTATGTAAAAACAGCTATGATCTTTTTTCAGTTGTTACGGTAAAATTGTCCTGATGTCCATGGAATGTTGTTCTCATTCGTCATGCAATGATAGCTATCGTCTTTTTCAGTTGTTACGGTAAAATTGTCCTAATGTCCCTGTAACGTGTATAACGGCTATCGTCTTTTTCAGTTGTTATGGTAAAATTGTCCTAGTGTCCCTGTAACGTTGTCCTCATTCATCATGCAATAACAGCTATCGTCTTTTTCAGTTGTTATGGTAAAATTGTCCTAGTGTCCCTGTAACGTTGTCCTCTTGTTACGGTAAAATTGTCCTAATGTCCATGTAACGTTGTCCTCATTCATCATGCAATAACGGCTATCGTCTTTTTCAGTTGTTATGGTAAAATTGTCCTAGTGTCCCTGTAACGTTGTCCTCTTGTTTCGGTAAAATTGTCCTAATGTCCATGTAACGTTGTCCTCTTGTTTCGGTAAAATTGTCCTAGTGTCCCTGTAACGTTGTCCTCTTGTTTCGGTAAAATTGTCCTAGTGTCCCTGTAACGTTGTCCTCTTGTTTCGGTAAAATTGTCCTAGTGTCCCTGTAACGTTGTCCTCTTGTTTCGGTAAAATTGTCCTAGTGTCCCTGTAACGTTGTCCTCTTGTTTCGGTAAAATTGTCCTAGTGTCCCTGTAACGTTGTCCTCTTGTTTCGGTAAAATTGTCCTAGTGTCCCTGTAACGTTGTCCTCTTGTTTCGGTAAAATTGTCCTAGTGTCCCTGTAACGTTGTCCTCTTGTTTCGGTAAAATTGTCCTAGTGTCCCTGTAACGTTGTCCTCTTGTTTCGGTAAAATTGTCCTAATGTCCATGTAACGTTGTCCTCATTCATCATGCAATAACAGCTATCCTGTCCTTCCGTCGTAACCGTAATGTTGCCGTCAGTGGTCTTTCCAGACAGCTGTTGGCACCTCCTTCTGCATGATGCACACAATGTCCATGCTGTGCCTCGTGGTTTTTGATCTGTTCAAACGTTTGGCAACATAGTATTGTAAGTAAACACACAACACATGACTGCTGCCCCTTTCGCGAACGTCGCTGCTGTAGCTATCACAACTGCCGCATCTGTTGGTACTACAGCTGCCCCAGCTGTCAGATTGCTATCGCTGCATTCCAGTGTCTGTGCTGTTGTCGCTTCTGTTACTATGAATGCCCCTGCTGCTGGTCTTGACGCTGCATGCTCCTTCCTGTGTGTGCTTTTACGTTGTTGTTGATGTCGCTGACACTCCCTATTTTACCCTGCACAGGTGGACATGAATACTACGAGCAAAGATTGCGAAATGAGGGACACCGCGCATCACTTTTCCTACACAGAAGAAGTAAGAGAACACAATCACATGCGTGAACTTCTCGTACGTGCGTGCGCGCGCACACACACACATACCCACGCACACACACACACACACACACACACACACACACACACACACACACACACACACACACACACACAGCAAGCGCGCGTGCGTGCAGACACGAACACACACACACACACACACACACACACACACACACACACACACACACACACACACACACACACTTTCTCTCTCTGTCTCATACATGCACACATGAGCGCACGAATGCATGCACACGCGCACGCACGCACTCATGCACGCATAAATCGACGTACACGCTTGTTTCTACGCTTTGCTTCACATTTTCTCTGAAAGTTTTTCATGTTTGTCAGTTTTTAAGGTATGTTGCGGAAAAACAGGTATCTATTTTTGTTGTTGTAAATGGTCAATTTGTGAAGTTACGTTATCCAACTAACAAACAGATAAATGAAGTGATTGAGCGATTGGTTTACCATCATCGTCATCATGCATGTTACTGCTGCAATAGATTTGATTATTACTCTCTGGTACTGTAGAAGTTGCCAAGCCAGAAACGGACATTAAAAAATAAAAGCAGGTGGGGTGGGGGTAGGGGTAGGGTGGGGCTTGGAGGTACATGGAATATACGGTACTTGTCACATGTGACTAACTTCGATGACACCATGCTTTTCTTGCCTAATTCAGATTTTAAAAATGTCACGTAAACTTCAAACTGGTGGGCTGAACAATAGTCTTTGTATATCATGTAGAGTTAATCGGTTTTAAAAGGCAAATGACAAAGAATGAAGTGATACGAAAAATCTAAACAAAGAAACAACATATTCTGTTCGAAATAAGCGTCGCGTCACAGGTGACAACAGTCTGTGTAAGATCAAACGAATTTGTGCATGCCACTTAAGCATACGAAGATTTTAACTGAGGAACAATATGTTTCAGTGCGTTTCCCTTAATACATTTTCATTATAAACAGAATGGAATTAAAACCCTTTGCGTGGAGGCAAACGTATTGATGAGAGTGAGAAGACCAAGAGAGCCGAGGTAAGGAAAGTCCATGCTCAGGGGTGGCCGCTTTTCGAGGGCCTCATCGGTAGGCTAGCACTTCTCTGTGCCACGGGCTACCTACTCCCCGAAAGTTCCCTCTCAACTGTCCTTTTTTCCCCCCTAAGTATTACAGAAGGGGACAAAATAGGTGTCTAATTGCAGGGGTAAATGACAAATCTTGCGATAAGGAGGATGAAACGGCTAGCTTCACGCCTGCCGTGCAAATTATCACATTACAGTGGCTGTGTAATTAACCGATTCATCAGTCATTATTATGACATTTTCAGAAAATTGGCAGTCTGTTATCATTTTTTCCTCTTGTTATCAGTAGAGTGCAGGCGTGATTGTAGAAACTGTCTGTTGTAATTGTGATAGTAAACACAGTATCTGTTACTTGTAGTAGACAGCCAGAGTGGCGCTGCCTTTCTTTACGTGTACGGGTTGGCCTAGCGCCTGGTCAGCTGAGACTGACCGATCCGTTGCTATGTTTCAGTTAGTCTTTTCTGCCTCCTACAAATTTTCACAGATGACGAACAGCGAATCTTCCGACGACACCCACCTGTGACCGTCGCACTCCCCGCCCTCTTTTCCTGTATCGCCCACCCTTTCCCGTCCACCAAGCAGACCTGGGGAGGACCCGAAGTCTTCATGGAAACACCTGGCAGATGTATGTTTGGTGCCCTTGCAACGATTTTACGTGTGGATCAGAATACTTTGCCTCCGATCATATCTTTTTTGTTTTCAATTTCCGAAGCGATTTTGTTTCCGGACGCGACAGTTCTGTCATGGGCACGTTCTGGGCAAAATGGCTGAGGGTATGGAGTGTGGATTGGAATGACAACCACTGCTTTTGACTTGAAAAAAGAAAATGATATTCTTACTGATCTGTCTCCAAACGCTTTAGATCTTTGTTCTGTCTCCTTCATTCCTGCCAGTTCCTTTCCACGGTCCTGGCTGTGTACAGTTGAAGCCACTGTTGTTTATCAAGTTCAAACGAAAGCGGACGATTCTTATGGGCCTATGACATTTGTTGCTTTCATTTAACAAATTTGTGTGAAATTTTACATGCGATTGTAACTTTCGGCATTAATTGATAAGTTTCTGTTTGTGAAAAGTTGATTGTCAGACATTGTTTAATGAGATATCTGTTTTCAATGCATACTCTTTCTGCGGGTAGACTCTTCTTTGTAAGCAGGGCGAGGGAAGATGAAGTACGAAAAGAAGAAGAAGAAGAAGAAGAAGAGAGAGAGAGAGAGAGAGAGAGAGAGAGAGAGAGAGAGAGAGAGATTCGCCTGTATAGCCTACATGTCTTGTATACACAGTATTAAAGAAATAAATTCTTTGGTTTTACAGCCCTGAATTCTGAGCCCTTTTGTGATGGGCTAAGCTATAATAAAACAAACTGTATACGACCTTTATTGGTGATATTGTACCTTTTGCGGGATAATGCTTACTGTGAGATTGATTTCCTATGTATGATAAAATGATTCATTACGATTGAGATTATGACATTGTGTAAACTCAATGACAAAGCATTGTCAGCTATTGATTCATGATGGACAGTGTACATTACAAGAAAAACAAAGGTTGTACTGCACGTGTTTCTGTATGCCTGATATCCGGGACCGAGATGCATGAATTTGAGCGCGCCATTTTGCTCGCACGAGTTATCGTATGAACACACGGACGCTCAACATGAAAACTGACCCTCTGCTTTTTATGTGTCTTTCTCGTGGTGCCACTGTCGTTCAAGATTGGTCTCCCGTTTCAACTTTCCACCGCCATGATAATCCCCAGTCTGCCAAACCAATTTGGATGGATGAAGAGACTTGAAAGACCTGAAATGTGCTAACTTTCAATAGTCCCCCCCATCCCTCCCCAATCTGTGCGTTCTGTCACACAGGTTGAGAAAAGGTGAAAATGACCACCGGGGCATGTGCTCCTGAAAGTTTGCGAAGAATACAATAAAAACATATGTAACACTGGGAACTTTCACAAAGAGGGAGGGTGGGGAGGGGTTAACAGGCAAAGGAGGATGGGCGGGGGGGGGGGGGGGGGGCAACGTGACAAAAAAGCAGTTTTCGCTAGCTAGAAACCCTGGAATCCCCCTTGCTTCCCACCCCCGCCCGCGTTACTCCCCACTCCCCCTCGTCCTGCCCTGACTGAAGAACGAGGCTCGTTTTATCTTCGAGAACAAGATGGTTTCACAAACAATATGCATCGATATGCCGGTTGACAAGAAAGGAATTCTTTTTCTCCCCAGCAAAGAAGGTTTTTTGTTTTTTTCCAAACGAACTTTTTCACCCAAGAACAATTATGCTAAAACACAATACATTAATAGCGCAGACAAAACATACGATGTCTTACTAGTGCAAGGGGAAAAAAACGAACAAAATTCGTAACTAATCGACATTCCTTTGCTAATACTGTTCCATGCTTATTGTAAATATATTACAACGCCGACAGTATATGCTACATATCCTCACCTGACAGTCTTTTTGTGCATTTGTATCCTTCACATTTGTGAAGGCATTAGCAGTATGTTACCTTAATCATTGTTGCGTCAAAAATGGTAATTCTATTTTCAGCATCAAACAGCCTTCGGTACGCAAGCTACTTTTTCGTTTATACTCTTCTCTTGCGCAAGTTCATAGGATTGTTGTTAGAAGACCACGTTCATTTGTCTTTATTTCAATGGAGTGTGAATGTTTTCTGAAAAGACATAACAGAGTATCTTGAAGAGGAGAAGGCCATGAAAATGCATCATGACTATTTATTGTATGGTCTTGGTAGTACATTTCTTCTGATGTTGTTGTTGAATGCATCATGACTATTGTTATAACATGGTCTTGGTCGTACACTTCTTCTGATGTTGTTGTTGAATGCATCATGACTATTTATTGCTATAACATGGTCTTGGTAGTACGTTTCTTCTGATGTTGTTGTTGAATAGCCTGCCCAAATTAAGTAATCGTCATAGTAAAAGGTATGCTGAGGAGTTCTTGTGGAGGGAGGGGGGGGGGGGGGGGGGGGCTCGGGAGTGGGGAAGTTTGTTTAGTTTGTTCTGTTACGCCTGTGTATATCATGCGTGTGCTAGTCAACTGGGTAGCGCAAACACCAAAGGATGGGTGTTGTGCGCTTCTGCATTTCATTAAAGGAAGCAAAACTTGTTTGCTATTGTGTGATGGTATGTAACGTCCGACGTGAAGAAACCACAAAAGAATAGTACCAAAATCACAGCTGTCTTCCTCTTGAAATTGTGAAAGGGAGACAATTTACTGGGAGTGCCGTTTGCATAATCAAGGGAGATAATTCTTTGGGTTTGTAAATTAAAAAAAAAAAAGCTTTTCCGAAGGGTTTAGGGTAAGATTTGGTTAGGAACATATCAGGGTTAGCTTTCGACAGATGTACAGGAGATAGACTCCGAGTTCATGACCCCTTACTCACACTCGTCAGAAGATCTCACCCGGACAACGAACGTTAATCAACTGACATAACGGTCTGCATACGTGATCGGCAAATGTGTGGTGGACGGTGCTGCAGGGTCCGTCCTCGACTTTTCCGGCTGCGTGCAAGATGCATTTCGTCTTTAAACTCGTAACATAAACACGAAGACAGCTTAGTGTGTCAGTCATCTGGTTCACTTGACAACCACTGGATACGAGTTATTCCGAGGGCTCTCATTAAAACGAGACCGCCATCAAGATGAAAAGGAGCGTGGGAATGCCTTTGGTTTCATGCACCAATCCGAGGATGTTACTATTTAAAGTGCGTGAACAATATAACGGCAGTCTACTATTTAAAAATATTTCTTGCTAATCCAAACCCTAGCCTAAGGAGAATGTTTATCTTGCTTGTATTCAACATCGAGAGGATTTCGATCGAGAAGAAGCAGAACTAAAATTTGTCTTTCCCTTACATTTCCGTCTCTTGTGTTCTGTACGTGTTGGGCTGGGTAATGCGTCGAATTCTGTAAACAACCTGGCGACTGGAATCTGATACGACCGTTACTCACCCCTTTCTTTCTACTTTTGTTTCTGCTGTCGATGTCTGGAACACGACAGTTTCCTTTGAGACTGTACACCCGGGTGTTTAGGACCGACTGGCCCTGAAATGGGAAGGTCTGTGAACTGAGAACCTTTCTAGTGAGCCTTCTCGTGTGTCCTGTGGCTTTTGCTGATGAAAAGCAAAATGACACATTCTTTGTCGACGGGGAACGTGATGGTAGTGTGTTCGAGTTCTGACCGAGGAGTGCAATCGCAGAAAATATTTTAATTTTGTCCCGAACGATACTACAGCGTCACGAGAATAGCACCACACACACACACACACACACACACACACACACACACAACACACACACACACACACACACACACACACACACACACACACACACACACACAATCTAAGGCCTTCAACAAGAGAAGTATTTTGTGTGTGTGTAATTCTGAAGTGCAATTTCCCCCAAAAAGACAATTTAAAGAATTAAGCAACATCCACGATGACTTTTAGATGCTCAAGCTAACAAATGAAATTAAGGTAAGAATCCAAAATGCGTTGCACTTTTTAAAACCAAAAGTGCACCACTACCACTCCTTCACAATATAGGAAAATAAATATTACTTATAATAGAATGTGGTACTTTAGAAAAACGATAACAGTATTGCCAATGTTTGGAACAACACCCTATACTGCCAAAGGTATTAACAGCCTTGTGCGGTTGCAACCTTTACCGCTGTTGCAACAACAAAGAAAGAAAAACCGAAACTTCAAATTATGACGGTTTCATGTTCTCTCAGTTTCACTGAGAGTGGTTATTTCAACTCGACGTGATTTTTTTTAAATCTTTTTTTTAAATGTTTGTATGGCAAACACTAAAACAGCAAACAAGAATATACTAAAAAGGAAAAATACTGAAATTACTCGTTGCATTTCACGATTACGTTTGCAATTAGAAACTAATCATAGAAAAAGGCATTTAAACTGAGCAACATGGATGATTATTCATAACGGTGAAAGAACAATCAACGATTAATTTACATGGAAGTACCATTTCTGAGCAAAACCCCCACAATTACTTTTTTCAAAATAATAGATGGCCCCCCATGAATAACCTACAAGACTACTTCGTTCATTCCATGTTTTTAATTTCATGCCTTTTAGCCAGCCAAATGCAAAGACAAAAAGAGGAGCAAATGGAAGGAAGAAGAAAGAGAGAGATACAGAGAGTCAGATGCACAGACAAAGAGAGAGAGGGAGAGACAGGAGGGGGTTAGGGTGGGGGGAGGGGGGGGGGGCGGAAGCCGAGGGAGCTTGAAGGCTGGGGTAACTGCCGTGGGAGAGGGTCTGTGGGGGGAGGGGGGGGGAGACCGGAAATCACTTAAACTTGAGGGGATTTCAATGAGAATGGTCAATGACAAAATGACTGGGGCACACATCAAGGCATGTAGTTGGACAACATCGTTATCTCCAAAATTCTTCTGTAAGACCAATCACAAGAAAGCGGACACACAAGGCCCTATTCATTCGAATAGTGAAAATCTACACAAAATGTCACGTATGAATGACTAATTGGACGGGGAGGGGGTGGGAGAACAAGAAGACAAAGAGACATCCCCCACTGACCCTCTCCCACGGCAGTTACCCCACCCTTCAAGCTCCCTCGGCTTTCGCCCCCCCCCCCTCCCCATGCCATCCCCTCCTCTCTCTCTCTCTCTCTCTCTCTCTCTCTCTCTCTGTGCACCTGAGGCAGACAGACAGAGAGAGAGAGAGAGAGAGAGAGAGAGAGAGGAAAGGAGGAGGAGAAGGGAGGGAGGAGGAGAAGGAAAACCGAGGGAGAGCAACATACCAAAATTTCATCAATTCATATCGTGAAAACCTGCACAATATCTCATTTTCACGACTAACTGGGCGAGAGAACAAAAAGAGAACGAAGGGGAAGAGGGAGAGGGGGGTAGTTTACCGAAACCTTATCATAAAGCCAGTGAAATCTACACAATATTTAACATATGCACTACTGATTAGATGGACACAAAAAGGGGGGGGGGGGGGGGGGGACGAAGAGGAAAAGTAAACGTTAAGGGGGAAGTGAGAGACAGAGAGAGAGGGTGGGGAGGGGAGGGTGGAGAGAGGGGATGTTGGGAGAAGGAGAGAGACGCGGAGGGAACGACCAGGAAATCAGTCCGCTCGAGCTCAGAATGACGTCAATCAAAACACAATCACTTTTTGTTATGACAGATGGCCCCCATGAATCGCCTACAAGACTATTCATTCCATGTTTTTAATTTTATGCATTTTAACCAATCAAATGCACCTGCTGGCTTTCCTTGATCCAGTCCTCTCGGTTAGGAATGTAGTTAGGTCCCTTGTTGCAGAGGTCACCATGGCAACAGAAGAGACACTCCAGGTCGCGACCTGTCACCAGGCGGTCGACAAGGAGACAGTTTTCGAGCTCAAGGTCGTTTGGTGTCCAGGCTTCACACTCGAAACGGCTGATGCACCTGTTGGTAAACGATTTTGTGAAGAGCGTTACACACAAACCAACAAACCGATATAGTGAACAGAGCTGACCGTTGGAGAACCGAGTTTTACGAACAGTCTGGTATTAGGAAGAGGTCTGATTTTTTTGTAGAACTGAGTTTTTATCTCCGTTTTGGGAAAATGGGAGAGAGATACGGGTGGGATGAGATCGGGCAAACTGAGGAAGAAAGGGAGAGAAAGAGAGACAGATGATGTTGCTTATAGCCCGGCCGACCGCAAAGGGTCATATCAGGGCTGTCACCGAGTTGAAGTCAACTCTCAAGTCATGTAAAAAAACAACAACCGCACAATACATTAAGACAGACCTAAAAACACAGAAATTTCGTTAAAATCTTCCTTACGTATAAATCTTGGATCTGATAGAAAATATTCATCTCTTTCAGAAACTCAAAAATCACATCTGGTGGGATATTTCTAACGAAGGTTTTCATGGAGTCGGCTGCGAAGTGTTTTGTCACACGCAGAGAACAGGAAAACCTTCATTCTGGGCCACTTTCGCCCTCAACCAGTTTCGGGCGAAAGTGACCCAGAATAAAGGTTTTCCTGTTCTCTGACAAGTAAGACTTCAATAACCAAAAAATAACGATTATCTACAAACAAACATACTGTGTAGGGTTATCCGTTTTCAATACTAATTTACTAAACTTTTCAGATTTTAGTTTTTGTTTAATCCTGTGTTTTTCCTGGTCATTTTCAATAACATCATTTTCACGCAAACATTCATCAAATGCATCTCTGTCTTTCATGTGAAATAAAACTACAGTCTTTAACTGCTCTCTAAAGTCTTTTAAAACTGAGTTATATTTTTGACATAAAATCCACACACTTATTCCAGCATGTCTTCCACTGAAAGCCAGTTTTGACAAAGTGTTTCTCTTTTTAACTATGTCTTTTTCTGCTGAACAGTCATCTATAATAAATAGCGTCTGCGTTCCCTCAAACAATATAAAAAAGCGTTCTAGACATTCACTCAGTTTATTGCTGGGATCAACTAAAAATATGTTATCATCTGCCCATATAAACCTTCTATCATGATATGCTTTGTTCCATTTAAGTGTTGGACAGAAAATCACAATATGATTAAAATTATAACGATAAACTGTTTGTAACAGGTTGAGGATAAATATTGTTTTTCCACAACCAGTCTGTCCACAAATTAATGAACAATGAGGGGTTTTTGTCATAAAGTTTAACTGCTCCATAGTTTTATAACAGAATTTAATCTAATCCAGTTATTATTTTTATCATACTCTCCGTCAAAACTTGTTCAGTATAATAAAACCCTATGAGGCCTAAATGTGTAAGATTAATCCAATTTAGTTCTGTAAGATTGTTTCTATTTAAGTCAACATTGATTTTGTTGCTTGTTGTTATGATCTTAATATCCTCGCCATTGTGAAGAACGACGATGGTAACGTTAAGACGTTTAACGTCTAAGTTTTGCCAGCTAATATTAATTCCTTTTATAAGGTCGTCACTAACGCCCACAACCCCGCCCCTCTCCACATCTTTAAAGACAGAAATTTCAAATATTATTGTGAACGTGTCTCCTAATTTTCTGCTTGGAAAGAACTGTAATTTTGTAGAAGCTTTCTTTAAAACCGTTTCTTTTCTGTGGAGGATGTACTGTTTTTTCCCATATGGCGTTATTTCAATTTCTTTCCGACTATTGTCGTCCGGCATAAGACTTACATGTAAAGGGCCAGAGTTGAATGCTTTTCTGAAACTTTTTTGACGGCTAAAATATGTAAATGGGCTTATGAATTCAAATTTTATGTCCCATTCTAAATATGGTTCTAAGTGCCATTTGAGGTCAGGTTTTCGAACTATTTTATATTCATACTGGCCAACATTATTTGCCTCTAGATTGCGCAGTTGTTCTAGTTTAGGAAACTTTTTGTTGTCGCTAACCTCTTTGCGTTTATAATCACCATCTTTAGTGTACTCAAAACCATACAAAGCGCCTATCTCACCGTTCTGTTCAAAGTCCGCAACGTCTGCAAGGTCTTTTAATTCTAAGGTTATACACCTTACAGGCGCTAATGTAACTCCCGGTTCTTCTGGTCCACGCGACATGTTTTAGAACAGCTAATTATTTTATTTCCAAAACAATGTGTAGGTTATCACATTTCACAACTTTCCCCGCTTTGTCTGCGATTTTTATATTCAATGTCACCCTCCCTCAAACTATCTTTTAAACTGTAAAATTAGGGAATGGTATTTCAAAAAATTCATAATCGCAATATGCCGCTTTCCCTGGACGGCAGAGCTCTTAAAACAGTCATCGGGGCCTTCCATCATATAAGGTTTCATCAGTGCTCAGCTCATCCAAATGAACATAGAGAATGATGTAATGCAAGATCGCGTGGATTTTCTCCTCTTAAAGTAGTTTTGTTTGGTGTTGTAACTCTAAAGTATACTTGTCAGCTGCAAAGCCCTAACATTTTAGTTAGCTCTTTATCAAAATAGTAACCCCCTTCTTCTTCAGTGGCTTGAAGGCTGTAACATTGGTTTTAGATTGGCATTGTTAAGTTTGAGGTAATGTCGAAAATTAATCATTGCTTCTTTTAGTGAGCAAACACCGTAAGAACCTCAGGTATTGTTTAACTGGCTACTTTGGCCCCTGTTTTGTCAACCTTCTAGACCACTTATTATTCTCCTTGGCTTTGCTTATATTAAACCTACGTTTGTTGAATATTTCAGGAGCGCGACCGTTCTGGTCCGATTCGTTATCAATAGCATGTTCTAAAACGAAGGACGGTCTTGGGTTTGTTATTGTTACAAACATTTTTAATCGGAATAAAATGATGTGGTTCCACATATACTAAGATGCAAAAATATTCTGTTGGGCCGCACTACATCTTAAAAATATAACAAATGATAGTCTTGACATTTCTTGTGACCCGACTGAAGCCTTTCAAGCAAAGGTTCGTACTCATTAGCAGCTATCTTAACCCCCCTATTAACAAAAGACTACTTCGCAAAAGTGTGGTATTAGTCAACCGATGCAGTTATTATCAGAACAGTTAACTTTGCTGTGTTTTGTGCAACAACTGGGAGTGAGTGTCGTCTGCTGCTCACTTAATCAGCCTAATCCTTATGATAGGTCGTGTACAGATTTCAATTCTATTCACCTTCAGCGTGTTTTGACTGAACTGCAAGCCGCCATTACCAAATGACACCATTTAATCATTCGCACCCGCATAGACATGAAGCTTTTGAAAGAATCTGTAACGAATTCCAATATTCACCCCTACTCCAGACTTTAGACAAAGTCTGGATCTTAATCATGCGTTTACGGGCACCCCTTATTGGTCGGGGCGTGCACAGAAAGTATAACTATGACTGGAATACTCCTTACACATTCTTTCTTTCAGGCACAGGTGTTCACCTTGGGTCATAGAGCAAGAGCATAAAAACAGCCTGGACAAATCATTTAACTTAGATCACATCTAAAGAGGGCCTAACTAAAGCAGGGATTAGAGCGAATAAAGACTCTGATCGTTACTTACGTTTGGTGTTTGCTGGCTCGCAAGCACAAACAAGTCGAGCATAATGATCCTTCTATGGCTTTGATGCACAAAACAATACTTCGCAAATTTAGTGGGCGGCCAATTAATTCTACAGTTGATTACCTTAAGTATAAAAAGGTACAAGATAGATGTTTTACATACGCAAGATCCAAAGTAGCCTTTGCTGTGCACGGCTGGTTTTTATAATGCTACTACTGGCCTTAGGACTCCAGGTAGGAACAATACTTGAAAACCTCCAACACTGAAATTCTTGTTGCAGGTAATGATCAGAAGTTGGACAAAACCGACCGAAATTTGAGGCCAGTATATTTGCACGCAGTTAACAAAACAGATGACCCAAGAATAAGTATCCAAATCCCGTGGCCCAAAGCCCGCAAGACCGTTGACGAGTGGACTCTTGTATCGCGATGACCAAGGAATCTGAAACGCCAGCGCATGTTCTTGGATTATGGCCTAGGTTACTTTGTCTTTCTCTTACTACAAATTAACCCAACTATTACGAGAACTAATGTCATAAGTGCTCGGCCATAAGCAACTACTTTGCTTGCAGTAGACAAAAGCCAGCTAAACACTCCTAATATACCCGGTAAAAGAGTCTATAGCTTTACTGGCTAATTTTTTTAATAAATCGCAAGCTGATTCAGCTGTTTTTTTTTCAAGATTTTCAGCAGCGATGGAGGCGAGTGGTGGTGGAGGCACTGGGCTTTGACCATGCCCGCCTGTCATAGCCAACACCAGCGTACTTATTGCAAATCCTAAGGGCGTTATAACGCTTGATAATGTGACTCCTTGCTCTTCTAACAGTGTCTTATTCTTTTGCTAGCGTTGTTGTCCTTCATATAAAACTCTTTGGATAGTTTCTCATATTTGCCTCACTTGAGTTTGTAATTGTTCTCGGTTAGTAGACAACGCTTCTAGTCTTGCTGATTTTCTTGTTCTCGATCCTTTTTGTCTTTGGGTTATTCTTCTTTAATATCAGACCCTAAGTTGGCGTCATCAGCTCAACAAGTTTTTCTTTTGTTCTCTTTTATTGTTCATCTATTTCACCCAGGTTTTTGCTAATTGTTTGTTAATTCGCCTCTAAGTTCTTAATAAAAAAAAAAAAAGGCCATTTTTTTGTCAAGGGCCGCTATTTTCTAGCATGGGTCGCGGTGGAGTCGGTATAGTTATTAATGTGTAAAATAGCAAAAACTGGTTTTCTGCCTCTATTGCATTTATTAATTCGTTGCGAGATTGATTTAATTCTTTAAGTATCCATGTTTTGCATTTGGTTATCTGTCGAAGTTCCTGCAGTGTGTTTTGAGTTTAGCAACTGCTTCCCTATTTAATTTTGGTTTAGTAAATGCAAGGCGATTTTTGCTCGCTCACACTGAGCCTTTGTCTAATTGTACTCTTTTTTCTTTTAAAACTTTGTGAAGTTGGTTAGATGTAAGACTGAACAAGGTTGTCCTTGGTCAGCTCTCACAAACAAATGGTCCGCTATTTACTTCAAATCATTAGGGTCTATAAATTCGGAGGTTCTGGCTAATTGTTATAATGGATCTGACTTACTTTTCTGTTAATTCACGCCGCAAAGAGAGCCCCGAGCGATGTTGTACCTAAAGGAAGTCATTTCACTATGTCGTCTCCAGGATCAAAATCATCATAATCTCCATCTCAAAGCATGCCATGTTTCTTTCATAATTAACTCTTTTATTTAGTTTATAAAAAAAGGCCCAAGCATATGGCTCGATTTCTTGACCCGCATAGAGAAGACTGAAAGAGCCTATGGCTTGAAGGGAACTAAGCGGAATATTATGTTTCAAAAATTCCATCTCTATTGATGCGGAATCAATTCTTACTGTAAATTCCGGACCTAGGAGCAGATGAATTGATTGTGCCAGGTCTGCCCTCTTCTTTTCAAAATAGTACTCGCTTCAACAACAGACACAAACAGGACGTTGTCAGATTCTGGGACGGGCCATCGTTAAGAAAATTTCTATAAAAACTTGAGGGGCAAGACAGCTTTTCTTTACACATGCAGACATATATTTAACTATCTGATCTATGGCTAACCGGGAATGAAAGGGTGATCTTGCGTTTCAAGGATCGAAAAATGAAGAAGCACCTAAACATAGAATAGGCGCGAGATATTAAAGACGGCATAAAGTATGCAGCTGTAAATTTTGCGTATGGAAATCGTTTTCATCCCTAGATTGAGTTGTTAAAAGCGCATGCACCTTACTTTCAAGGCGCATTTAAAAAGGACAGATGGTATATGAATCTAACTTTTAATGATTACAAACGTGTTATCAGATCCATGCCCGACACGAAGCCCAACAGTCCCCGCCATTTTGACTCTCGTTAGAGTTTGACGTTGTTAGCAACCCTAATTTAGGCAAGGCTTGATTGAGCATCATATCGTCAAAATTAGCAATATATACGAAAGGAGTGATTCATCATAAAACTATCCAGAAGCAGGGCAGACCATATATGGAATGATAGTTTTAGTGTCGCAAGCAATATCGCTTAAAGGTATTTTATTGTGTGTGAAGATGAAGAACGTTTCAAAAGAGGAAGTGAAAGTTTATTAATCCTAAAATAAACGAAAGTAATGTATTCGATTGAGGGTATCGATCAAACCGAATCTACGCTAGCGGGCTTAAACCTTATCAGCTTTTGCAATGAAATAAGAAAAATGTTTGGAGGCGGGAGGTGTAAGAATCCAACAGTTGAATTGTGTTAAAGATTTACATCTTCACAATGTTAGACTTGATGATATTAACAACGAACTACGGTTACAGATTGACTAAGGTCAACAGAGGATAATCAGTTGCATGAAGCGGGTGAACTGGTGAGGAGACGTAACAACATTCAAATGATAAAGAAGAAGAAGCGATAACCGCTTAATGTACAATTGTTTTTAATATATGATGCGCAGCTGAATATTCAAAGAAAACAGAGTAGAAGTTATTACTGACTAAATGTATTTTTTCATTTTATAAAGCATGTCTGTTTCGTTTATCCCAATGTCTCACCAGCGCCCGCGTCGCCCAAACGAAGGGATAGTCGAACGCCTACATAAAAACCTTCAGATTAACCAACATTACACAAATGCACCAAAAATAGAGCAGACCTTTCAAAAATACAGAAAACCAACGAAGGTTTTGTGCTTAATTTGCTGTAACTTATATTAATACTGGAGCATCGATATACGTGCTTATCAGAGGAACTCGTGTTGGTCTCTTAGCAACGGATAGGGCGCACCTGCGGGCTTTACCTTCAGGCAGTTTGTCTTTAGCTCGTAGGCCTGTGTTCATTAGCTGTAGGAGCTGCTAGCAAACGACTTAAAAACTAAACTCCAAAAGCACACAGCTATGGTTCAACTAACTAAGGCTTTTACAACTTAGTTCGTTCAAACTGTCAATAAATAAGCACTAGTGACTCAAACATCCACGGATGAAGAATTTAATCGCTTTACAGGCCGATTTGATGACTACAAAAGGACATAAGTTTGATCTTCAAAAGAAGGCGAGGACAACTTTTTCCAACAGCCAGCACGCGAGCGAATCAAAAAGGAATGCTAAACAAAAAGTAACGGAAAACATTAAACTTTGTATCTAAACAGCTGCATTACACAACGCCAAACGGTGTTTAACTTTAGTTTATGAGTCCAAGCGCAAAAAAAGACCGTGGATATTGTTCTGATTAGCCGTTGTATTTTTTTTTAATTTTAATAAATAGATTGGCTTAGAAAAGAAAGACAGCATGGCTAAGATATATGAAGGCCAGATGATTTTTTGAAGGAATGCTCGCGAAATAGCGTTTGTCAAGAGCACTGAATGATATTGATTTAGAAGTTATTAATCCAGAAAAACGTGGGGCAAGACGTTGACATGCATTCTCAAGTTTCCAAGTAAAAACTAACAATAGACCGCCAGTTAAAGTATGTTAGCTGTTTTATGATATTAACAATAAATGAGACAATCTAGAAGTCTGGGTCACAACTTAAACAGAGATATTTCTTTTCAAAATGACTTAAACCGGTTGGGCAGACGAACTGCTTACACAGGGTTGACGCTGCCGCTGAAGAAGCCAAAATGAGAGGCTCTGGTTGGTCAGAGGGCGAAGTCTTAGAGATCAGATTAAACCAGTCTAATTATGCGCCAATTGTTGGCATAGCTTAATTCCATACTCCAGCTCTGGCCGCGAAAAGCAGTGATTAAAACATAAAAGAATTCAGACGACAAATGTTTCATTTTGTGTGTTCTTGCAAGGCTGCCATTGTGCCGCGACACACGCAGAGAGAGTGGACTACTATCGGCAATACCCAAAGATCTTAACTTTTGTGCGGGTGTCATTTCCGTTAGTGTAGACCAAATTGATCAGTATGCCTCTGCCCCCCCCAATATCACTGTTAATGTATAACATGGGATGAGGACACAAAATTTGGTGCCAATTAAAGTGTCCAAGACAGCCCAAACAATTGGCGACCAGACAAATATCATGTGACTTACTGCTGATGTTTTTCCCCAGCCGGGATATACCCATTCTCACATTGATACGACGCTGAGTAGACTATGAAGCATACTTCAAAAGATCATGGCAACACCCACCGCATTCTGTTAGAAAAATGTTTAACAAGAATCCAGCTGTTCAAGCGCGAGCGAACATAAGAAACATTGTAAAAGTTCTGTAGACTGTATACAGAACTAATTACAACCCCACCGGATCTAATGTTTAGTTTTAAGAATGGAAACGGATGCAATGTCCATATGTTGTTTACGCAGATATGAATCACTCATTGTTCTTATGAGGGGGCAACCCACAGAGACTTCCTAAAACAGCCATAGTGAGTAACTCAGATTTGTTCATTTTGCTTTTTTATTGTCAGGTCGGATGGCGTTCATTCAAAGCCAGAATTATATAGAGGGCCAAAGCCGCAGAAATACTTCTTCGAACGCATGCAGAAAGTGCGTAATGACTGTTTTAAAATCTGACTTATCGAAATCATGATGACGCCTGAAGACCAAGGAACGTATTATGACACAGCACACCTGTTGCGATTTGTGGTTTAGTCTCTATAGACGCAGGAATCAACAGTTAAGGAGACCATGATCACATAAGCGGCAAGTTCAGAGGCAGCAGCAGACCAGCCAAATCCCCCTAAAGTTGATCCTAAGACATGGAAGCTGCCTCTCCCTTTCATAACTTGCGAGGTTCCGACTCTCATCTTTAATTAAAGCGTGGACGATTGGCCTTCAGGGTGTCAGCATTGCACAGTCATCAGAAAAGTACATGTGCTTTAATCTAAATAACATGTCTTTTATGACTCTATGCACACATGATGGGTTCATTAGAGTCACTGGCTATGTCCTTAAAGTCCTGCCCAATAACAGAAGAATATTTTGACTCAACTCTTGTTAGAAAGGGCGTTTACCCTTATGAGTACATGAACAGTTGGGAAAGGTTTGATGAAGATACACTTCCGCCTAAAGGCGCGTTCTTTTCTAGTCTTAGAGGAAAGGACATCAGTGATTCTGATTACCAGCATGCTCAAGATGCGTGGCAGAAGTTAGAGTGTAAAACAATGGGAGACTATCATGACTCCTACTTGAGGGCTGATACATGTTTGTTGGCGGACGTCTTTGAAAATTACAGAAAGACCTGCATGAAACATTATAGCCTGGATCCTGCGCATTACATTTCTGCGCCCGGGATGAGCTGGGATGCTTTCTTAAAGTTTACTGGAGTACAGATTGATTATTGTCAGATTTACCAATGATTCAGATGATTGAAAACGGATTGCGTGGGGAATTAGTATGGCGTCGCATCATTACTGTAAAGCAAACAACAAATACCTAGATGATTATGATCCAGTAAAAGGTCTAACTATCTCATGTATTTAGATGCAAACAATCTGTATGGATGGGCTATGGCGCAATCACTTCCATTACGCAACTTCAAGATGTACACAGCGACAATCCGAAAAAAATATTCAAAAGGCATTAAAGTGGTTGGGCAGTTTGACGCCAGATCAACAGCGTGGTTTCATTCTAGAAGTTGACTTAGAATATCCTCATGAACTCCATGACCTGCATAATGACTATCCATTAGCAGCAGAAAGTCTAAAGAGGGATAAAAGAAAACCACCTAAACTTGTCCCTAATCTTCGGGGCAAAAAAAAATTAGTCGTCTTTACAACTTCTGCAATTTTTTTTAAAGACTGGTTGAATTAAAACAGCATTTTCTCCATAATTGCTTTTGATCAAGAACAGTTCATGAAACCATAATCTAAAGAACACTATCTTAGAAAAATCCACAGATGCTTCAAAAAAAAAGACTTTTCAAGCTGATGAACAACAGCTTTTTGGAAAGACTATGGGAATCCGCACAAGCGTAAAGATGTCAGATTAGTCACCAAAGAAACAACAATTAGCTACTTCAAAACCTAATTATCAGGATTTTAGAAATTTCATGATCAGCTTTTTGGCTAATGAAAAAAAAAGAAATAAATTAGACAAACCTATTAGGGTTTACGTTTTAGAATTATCAAAGCTTTTGATGTTAGAGTTTTTTTTTCATTTTAACCCCCTGTATCCTGAGTCCAAGTACTTTTACACAGATACGATGTTTTGTTATGAATCCCTACTGAAGATATTTAAAAAGAAGGGAAACCAAGTACAAAAGGGGCGCAGGATGGTATGACACTCCGTTTATCCTAAAGATTCGCCTTTGAAAATCAATTCTAATAAAAGTTTTAAAAAGATGAAGGATGAATTATCGGAAAATATAAAGGAGTTTTTTGGGTTTAAAGGGTAAAAAATGTACAGTTTTTGAGCCGGAAAAACATTAAAAAGCAAAGGGAAATTTTCGCAGCGTTGTGCAGTCAAACTTTTCACCGACAATACAAAAGAAGCATTTTGGAAAAAACTTTTTTTCCGACAAACGTAAAACGCGATTAATCTAATAAAATCAACACAACGTTTTAACAAAGATCGTTAAAAAACAAAAAAAAAAACGTGTGTTTGTTAATCCGGGTTTTCATATGCAATCGGGCACTGGGGACCGAAAACAGGGGGGTTTAATTTTTCATCAACCTTTGTTTTAAGACGATCTAGCTTCATCCAATTCATTTAAACTTTTTCAGTTTGCTTGAGGTTCGAATTTTTTTTATTATTTCAAGAATTTTTTTTTCCCCAATTTTGGGGTTGGTTTAGGGATCGGATATTTAAAAGCATGTTTAATCCCCAAAAAATTTTTTCCCTTAATAGCATTACCGCGAAAGTTTCCCCGTTCATTTTAAAGGTCTCTTCCTTACCATTCTTGTTTCGTTCTGCGTTTTTCCTTCTCCCTTCCTTTTTAAAAACCCAAAAATGTTTACGTAAATTAACAAAGAACTGGAACTGTGTCGGGGGGGATTACGCAGTTTTTTTCCTTCCCAAAAAAGACTTTGGGGAAATGGTTTTTTTTGTGGTCATTTTCTCGAAAAAAAAATACACGGGTGGATTCATTTTTACAATTCTTTTTATTTTAAAAGATCAACACTCCAAACTGGATCTGTTGCCCTGATGCAGTGTCCCCTTCCTTCCCCCCGGAAAAAAAAGGTACCTACTTTTTAAAAACCCAAAAGTAATAGTTTGTGGGGTACTGGAGTCTTCAGCAAATTATTGTTTTTCTTTTGATTGTGTTTCGGTTTTAGCCCTTTAAATTCTTTATTTTTCATTTTGCCAAAACGAGGGCAGTCTCTAACCCATTCGTGGCGGAAATTTTCAAAAGCCTCTGAAAATGGGAGGAGAAAAATTTTTTGGCTAATGTTTGTTAAAGTTTCAACTAAACCCGTGTCTGTAACCCTGGAATCCCCTTTTTTGGTAACTCTAGTTTTAAAAATAAATTTATTTTACTTTCCCTTTAAAATTCTTTTTTACATCGACTTTAAACATGCGAGGTAAGTTTGGGGGGCCCGGGTAAATCAGTTGTAGGCAAAAAGCAACAGCAGAAGCACCTTTTGTGTTTTGGGGTTTCCCCATCTTTGTACTTGAAGCTATGTCAATGCTGTGAGCGCGTATTAAACCTTTTTGTCTAAACGATCGGGGGTAAATAAGAAGGTCCATTTGATGGGTCGTTTGTATTTTGTTTTACAAAGTGGGGTCTTGTATTGCCTAGGCGAGGAAAATTTTGCCAAATGCTTGTTTTGATAACCATTCTTTTGCTGTTTGTTCACTCACTCCGCTGCTTGGCTTAGCTTTTTAATTGCTGTTATTCCCTTCCAATCCTTTTGGGAATAATAGATTTTGTCATTTTTACTCAGCCAAAATTTTTTGTTCAAAAATACACAACGGTCTACCAAAACAATAAACCCAATTTCTTTCATCTTTGTTTTTTCGATGGAGATAAAAGTCGCTGAATTTTTGGGGGGGGCAAATGTTTTCGATTGGTTTGCCTTTACAAGAAAATATTTTTTAATTCTTGATCAACATCTTTAAATGTTAAGCTGCATGCCCCCGTTTTTTCAGTTGGGTTTTTAATAAAAACAAAAGCTCAATTCTCTGCTTTTCATAGCGTCTTGTGCTGCGCTATTGCCCACAGCTTTTTTAGTCTTTTTTTCTCGCCTCATTCGCAGTTTTCAAATGCGTAATTACTTTTCCCTAAAACGGCGCATTAACCACAGCGCCTCCTATCATCATTACATGAAGCCATTTTTTATAAAAAGTATTTTTTTCTTTCATATTTTATACGTTAAAAAATTCCTTGCTTAAATAGAAAATTTCGTGGCAAACGAGCGCAATAATAGCAATCGCTTTGCTGAATCCTCAAAGTCTAGTTTTTCCAAGATCTGCGGGTTTAATTCTTAAAAAAGCTTTTACCAAACATTTAGATCCTACCTTGACCCCAATAACAGCCCAAAAGGAACAGGTTAGCAACAGTTTTTTCGGTGCTCATTTTTAGAAAATAAAATAATTATAATTAATAAAAAAACATGAACAGTGATGATCTACTACAGCTAAAAGGCAGCCTAAACCTTCCTGAACTTATGAATGACCAAGTTGATGGCCAAGCTGTTATGCCCCAAAAGGAGAGGTTTATCTTTGGGCGTGTGGAAAAACAAAACAGTTCCTCGAACTGAATTCAGCATTGAACAGATTCAACAGATGTCGCCGCAAGACATTTAAAGTATCATAACAGGTATGAAGCGCAGCGGGGGTCTAGAATGGTGAAAAGTGTGGGGCAAACAGTTCTTAGTTTGTACACTAAACTAGTCAGTAGATTTGCTCCCATTGATTCTGAACAAGATCTACGTATGATTAACGCAAGATCCAGTTTTAACAAAGTCATTAGAGTCTCTAAGCTGTGATTTATATTACAGATTTGGAACATTGTTATCGCCATTAATCAGGGGATTAATAACTTTAATCATATAGATTTTGTTTCCCTTCAAAATGAACGAGCTGGAAAATAAATCAGAACCAGAATCAGGAAACATTGAATCAGGTGGAGAAAGTAACCAAGCCAGAAAATCAGCAGAATCAGAAAACACTGAACCAGGTGGGGGCCAGTGAAAAGCATCCTCATCCGGGGCGTGTTAAAGCAGGAAAAAAATTAGCAGAGTGGAACAGACAAAAAAAATTAATGTTACAGAATATGACTCATAATGAAAACATAACACCGCCAGCGCCAGAACAAGTTGATTCAATGCCCGCTATAAAAACTCCATGTGATACAAGACCTACAGCACCAAAGTCTTCATGGAATATTGAACTTAAAACTGTTGCCATTTTGGCGCCATTGCTGCTGTTGGGGGCAGTTATTACGGTTATAAAATATATACACAATGGCAACAGAAACAAAAGCAATCAAAAAAATCTGAACCACTAAATACAGAAAAAGACAACTGCACGCCAAAACCGCCAACAACAAAAGATCATTTTGATCCATTTATAATGCAATAATATTTTAAGAACTTAATTTTAAATTTTTAATAAAAATAGATCATGGCGTATTATAAAATGATGAAGTCAATAAATAAAGACATGGAGTCTATAAAAGACATTTCCATAGACCAGAATTGTAATCAATGCGGTTGCTTAGGATGTAAGAATTTCATTAAGATCTATGCTGACCGATCCCGCGCAGAGAACGCCGAGCAAGATATTCTCAGTGATGACGCGTTTTTTGAGGCGTGTGTGTACTATATTAGACATCTACTATTTAAGACAAAAACATAGAATGTATTGTTTTTTTGACAAGATAACTTGAATAAGAACTTGGTTGTACTTAAAGGATGACTTAGTTATGATCTTAGGCTAACTTGAGTAAGAACTTGAGGATAACTTAAATAAGAACTTGGTTGTACTTAGAGGATGACTTAGTTATGATCTTAGGTTGACTTGTGGATGACTTGAGGACAACTTGAGGACAACTTAAGGATGACTTAAGGACAACTTGAGTAAGAACTTAAAAGTAACTTAGGGTAACTTAAGTTATAAACTTAGAAGGAACTTGAGTGTGTGCATGCGTGGGTGGGGGGGGGTGGGCGGTGGGGGGGGTGGGGGGTGTGCATGCGTGGGGTAGGACAAAACACACACACACAAACAAACAACAAACACAAACAAACACAAACAAACAACAAACAAACAAACAACAAACAAACAACAAACACCCAATAGACAGACAGTGCTTGTAGGGAAAATGAAGGGGAAATGCCACTAGGCCACACTGCGCCAACCACGTCAGCGGTAGGCCTGCTGTGGTCTTACAGTCGCACGTTAGAGAGGGCTTTGTAGGTCAATCAGGCGAAGCCGCCTGATTGGCCTAGTTTTGCAAAACCGTTACTATTTTTAAGTCCACGTCATGTGCAGAGCAGTTGTCGGAAGGCAGTTAGCGAACAGTGCTACGCCCACTATAATTAGCCAGTAACAACACCAGCCCTGTCTGGCCCAGCCCGAGTCGTGTTCCGCGTCGTCTGCTTTGCCGTTGTGTCACAAACACCACAAGGTGGAGAAGTTTTCTGAACTACTAGGTAGTACACCGGGCACTGAACATTTGGAGCTTTTTGAATAGAATCATTTCTTCAAAAGTTAAAAGCTTTCAAAGTTAACAACATCTCTTTCAAATATATCAGCTAAATCTCTGTCTTAAATTAACAAGCTTTCAAGGCGCTTGTGTAGTTCGTCATTAGTAGGTTCTTCGTTTTTTTCTTTTTCCTCACCTTCCCGAAAAAGCAATACTTCTCTTTAGTTTAGAAGTTAAAGCAATAGGTCCCCTAATTTTCTTTTGTTTAGATACTTCCCCCCATACAGTTGTAATAAAACACAATCACCTATAGCAAGAATCTGTCCTCTGTGAAAAACACAACCGTCTCCATTGAAAGCCGTCGCTAAACTAGTTGGAGGGCGCTGATTCAAGAT
>CM031614.1:62624227-62836727 GCA_018398815.1 Conus ventricosus
CTCTAATGGTTACAGAATTAATTAATTTTTTAATTGTTGTTTTAAAACTGGTTTAAAAAAATGAAGGCCGAACTAGCTACAGAGTATTAATATACTTTACGAGTTGGATTGGGAGAGGGAGGCTGAATAAGATCAGTTAAAGATCAGGTTTGAAGAATAATTACTGATCTTTTTGAGCGCATAAATATGCGAGAAAGCGTGAAGCAGGCCATCAGTAAAATACCAGATTCTTGGCCCCCACCGGCTAATAAAGTTGTTTAGCCATTTTAGTTGATAATATGGCTCCTAAAAGATGTTAATCCTGACTGTTTCTATTTGGACTCTAAAGGGTGAGCTATTCGCTTTAATGAAGATCAGGTTTTACGTTTAGAAAATAACTTAATAATAGCTGAATTTACAATTATTTTTTTATTTATTTTAGATTTAAAAATGGCTGCCGAACTCAGTGAATCTGATTTAAAGAATTGTAATGAACTATTTGACGAAACAATGAAAGTATTAAACATTGATTTTAGTGAATTTGGTTTTGAGAATGATGTAAACAATATAATAAATAGATCATAGTGAACTATTTAACGAAGCAATCAAAGTGATGAACATTGACTGTAGTGATTCAGAAAAGCTAAAATATTAGCAGGTGTTATTGTAAGGTTAACTGTGAAACCGAACTCCTCACCCCTTTAAACCCGGGTCTAAAGGTCAGTTTTAAGAATGTACGCAGAATGCAAATGAGCCCATACGTGGTTTATGCTGACTTTGAATCAGTCTTGCCACAGTACTACGGTCCACAACAGCAAGAACAAAAACAACCTTATTAACCCACCATCAGATCTGTCTTATGCCTTTGTTGTTGTTAGGTCAGATGGGGCACACCCCCCCCCCCCCCCCCCCCCCCCCCCCCCCCAGAGATTTATAGAGGTCCCAACGCAGCTAGCAGATTTTTAGAGCAGATGAAACAACTTCGCAATCAGTTAACCAATGAACTGAACCTTTCAGACATTGTTATGACTCCTGAAGACAGAACGCTATGACTCATCCACTCACCTGCTGGATTTGTGGCTTAGAGCTAACGCTAAAGTAAAGACGCGACAGATAAGAGACCACGATCACATTAACTGGCAAATTCAGATGGGGCGCGCACAACAAGTGTAATCTTCAACTTAGGTTCGAACCCCCCAAAATGGAAACTGCCTATCTTTTTTCATTAACTTACGGGGCTAGGATTCTAGTTTTATCATTCAGAGTGACTTCTGAATATTAAGAGGATTACCTGCCTTGCACAGTCTCAGAAAAAAGTACATGACTTTTACTTTGACTGTTTATCCTTGTCCCGGTCGCTTAAGCCGGACGGCCCTCCCACCTTTCCCCCCACCTTATTACACCTAGTCGCAGACAATAACATACAATACACTAGCTTTACAATCATGCGCACTTCTTTATTTCACTCACACACTATGGCCGCACACTCACGTCCATCTACAACACCACACACGGTATCCCACTTCTTCACTGACCACCTACCCAACTACGACCCGGAGACCTAACCTATACTAAAACACCCAGTTGCGGTATATCACTGCGACCTAGGGTCGCGAGAATAGCCCGCACACGTGGTGGCTATTAATAGGGACAAGGAATATACCCCCCGGGACTCTAATATCTAAACTACTACCACCACACCTCTCCCAGGACCCACCCTTTCTCTTTTGACCCGGACCACTACCGCCACTGGTCCTGGTCCTAGGAGGCAACAACAAGTACCTACACTGTGCGGTCACTACGTCCCAAAGGAGGCAGTAGCTAAACACCCTTACCTTACTGCCATACCCCCACACCACACACTTAACCCTACTGCTAACAACTACACCCTTTTCTATTACAATATGGGAACAACCCATCCGGCCCGGAGAGTCCAGTCCTCGGCGCTGTACTTGGCCCCTCCCCCAAAAACGGCTGACACCTCCCCGGAAAGACTGGCACCTCAGCGCTGACCGTGGCCCTCCAACAGGTCAAACTCCTGAGACTCTACGCCCCGGCGGCGAACCCCTGGCTTCCCTGCCGTCCGACTCCTCTCCGGCGCATACACCCAACGCACCAGTGCGCCCTTCGACGGTCGGGGGGGGCTCGAAAGACGCCTCTCCTCTGAAGGCCCCTGCCGGACATGAGGGTGGGAAGGTCTGGTGCGGCGCCCTCTCACAGGACGCCGAAACTGGAAGAGCAACAGGTGGCTGGAGGAGGAGAACTCCCGGAAAGATCTTCCGGTAGCGGAGGAGAGCTGCCCACAGACGGGCAGACGGCCTGGATGGTCTCCCTCTCCCGGGGAAAAAGCAGCAGGCAACGGGAAACCGCCGCTCACTGCCAGCACGCCAGGCACAGTAGACTGCGGTGGTCTGGCCCAGCTCAGGACGGAAACAGGATACTGCTGCCACACTGTAGGCCACCACTGTAATGTTGCTACTACCGAGTCATCAAAGCCCATAAGCTACTGGTAAAGCTTTTACTCTCCATCTCCCTTGCCTACCCTCCCCCACTCGGGAATGAGGTGACCACTTGAATTTCGAAATACACACCCCCATAACCCGTTACTTTTGGGTTTCCGATCCATTCCCTGCCAACCTGTACAACAAGCAGTTAAACAATATTCTCTCTGAGCCAATTACGGCTAATACATATGACATTAGACTCGCACCCCAATTCTCTGGAAGAAATCATTCCCAATCAAGAAATCCAATACGGACTCCATGGGCCCCTTAGGAAATACTAACAAAAATTAGAAATGGGGCAATCTCCCAAGGGAAATGTTTTCACATAGTAATCAGTAGTAATACACATCCTCAAAAAAAACAACAAAAGAACAAAACAAAAAGAACTTATTCATTTCTACGGTTCACGTACTAGCATATTCCTACAAAAGAATGGCTTCGCAGCCCCCAATCCTTCACATTCTCATCTCTTTGCACTGTCAAAAAAAATATTTATAATCATATATCCAACACACCTGATTTGTTCATCAAATTTCCATCCAGCACCCACTCCCATGTGATCTCTTGTCAGATAACCCAAGTGGTAATCCTTGTTATGCCCACACAACCATATTCATATAATATTTCATGCTGCACATCCTCCGTTTTTTGTTATCAACTGCTGAGTACCCGACCTTAAAACTTTACCATCACCCTTCTTTCGACTACTAAAATTCCTCATGGAGACTGTCTCCCTGCAATAAGATATCTTTCTCCAACCCTTTCGTCCCAACCCATCATCCCTGCATGTGTGACGACTTTCATTTAACTTAAAAAGCAAAACCAAACTTTAAACCATATGCGGACTACTGTCCTGTACCAAACGGCGTACGTCACAGATACAGTTGCACGCGACACGACACCGTGTCGAGAACCATGGGCCTCGTTAATGAACGTGAAAAGACACCAATATGAAATTGAATAGTCTCGGACCGTACTCAGTATAAAACCAATCGACTACCCAATTAGTCTTGGCCCCACTGCCCAGTTAACCACTTCAATGCTGTGCAGGTCAACTCCCGCCAACCCGTTACTCCCCCCCCCCACTTTCAACGAACTTACTAGCTATTTACAACTGAAAATGTTAGCACAATCCCTTAACGATTCACGCAGACACATCTGCACGACTCATACTATGCTCCCCCTCCCCCCCCCCTGCAACCTCGTATTATTCTACGACCCCCCTGAAATTAACATGAACTAATTCACAAAAACCAATATCTACTTCACCGTCCATCAACGGTTATTATATCTAACCCACCTGTCTAGCCAAACTGCACATGACAATCGAACTCAGGAACCACTATGTACACTACCTACAGAATCTACAGGGAGAAAAGGAAACACAATACCGGCTGACAGTTTTCAATCACAGAACCAAGACGACATCATACCAGACAACCAGTATACGCAACAACATATAAACTAAAACATAAATGACTCACTACAGTACAACTCGCCATGATACAGACAACCTGCGACACACACCACCATGAAACCTAACAAATCACCACTGGTCAGACAGACGTACTCACACCCACACCAGTTCTGCAACTGGCTGAAGTGGCTGCCAACAGAGACGACACAGAACCGGCACAGGCCAAGGGCACACCAGACCCGACGAGGACCTGGCACTGACTATGATCGAAGTCACTCAGCTCGACTAACGGCCGCTGCCGCCGCAACTACAAGGCGCGTCCACTCCGCGACACCAGGGGACCGGAAGTGTGAAGCTACCCCAACGCATTCCGACCTGGTCGGAAACCAAGCGAACTCTACTCACAACACAAACAACGATTGGTCTAGGGCAGCGTTTCCTCCGCAGAGTGGCACGCCGGACCAACGGGAACTAGTTGTTGCTCGTGAAAACAGCACGACATTTACACAACAACCACAGACTGACAAACACAACAACACCGTATTTCATGCCCCGCCTTCGATAGTGTAGAACCCAAGTAACAAAAGGGTAAACAATCGGAATGAACCCCAACCTCCCGACTTCAATCCCTTCAACAAGTCAAGCTTGGAACTCAAGAATATTGTTGTATCTTATTTCCCAGCACCCGACCTGCTAACCTTCACCTTAACAAAACCCAATCTTACACACGCACACTCGCACACACCATATACACATATGCACACGCGACACGCTCCTATTATCTGAACTACACTCCACATGAACGGCTGGTTTACTACTGCGGATCGGTGACCACAACCCTGCCTAATAGTTTTACATACAGGTTAAACCAACAAAAAAACTTCTCACTCGATCGGCGGTCTCACACCCTACTATAAACAATCCAACTCCCATCACTCACTCTGTCTGCTGTTACTTTCGATTTGCACCCCATCTTCATTCCAACAACACTTTCAACACATCATTAACCACAGAATACATTAACCCCTTGGTCCCATTCTGCCTTCCAGACCTTAACGAGGCACTTACAGGCAGCCGTTAACATTACGGTTCTATATATAAAACTTCATACTGAGGGATGCTCTGACATGCACGACCGCTATGCAAAACACATGCTACAATACCACACCCCCGCACACCTTGTTACGTCATTCTCTTCAAGACACATGCAATGTCTTCGACCATGTCACCCCTCTTGACAACAGGTAAATGGAATCTTCTCTCTCTCTCTCTCTCTACCTCTCTCTAAACCTTCTCTCTTCCTCTCTCTCTCTCTCTCTCTCTCTCTACGGCAACCCGCGACCTCAGAAGTCTGCGCCAACATTGTCCTTTCCAGACACTGCCTGCCCGTTTAAACTGGAATGGCTGCAGCTGCAGTGCCCCCACCTGGTGATCCTCACTAACCAGCCTCTCATTCTCTCTACGTACTGAAGTGGGGTACTGATCCGTCTGGGGACAAGAAAGGCGGTCCCATACAAATACACCTGGAACTTTTGTATTCCCCACACCACCGCCAGACACTCCTTTCAACTATCGGGTAGTCTGCTCTGCAGAGCTTAATTCTGCTGGCACATGCTACAGGGCGCTCTCCTTAGGGTACTGCGTGGACACAGCTTAGCTCCACTCCACTTCTGATGCCGTTCAGTTGGAGCACAAATGCAACCCGGACACGGCAATATTACAGACAGAGGTTGACCTGGAATGCTTGCTTCAAGTTGGAACGCACGTTCGCACTCGTTCGTTCCATTTTTCACCTGCTGGCGGTTCCTTAGTGAGATCAGCTCAGTAATGGGGTTTGGCATGTCAGCAAACGGGGCACAAATTTCATGTAGTACCACTAGTCCGGAACCCCGCACTTTGCCGTTTTTGGTCTCAGGGCCTAGGCGCATCCATATGCGGGCCACTTTAGATATCTGCTAGGCCATATTTTCCTGCACCTATCCTGTGCCCTAAGTATGAAAGTTCTTTCCTCCCGTCCCACCTATGCAGGTCGGGCTGACACAGAACACTTCCCGCGTACTCTGGAACACACGCCTGAGAACTTCTATGTGGCTGTCCTGATCAATTGGGGCCACCAGGATGTCAGCAATGAAATTATCGACATCTGGCTTTCAAGTGGCTGCAACAGTTTCGCGCATCAATGCGCTGTGAATACTGCTCCTGACAGTAACAGTCAAATGGCATAACTTTTCCAACTGGAATGGTTCCTTCCGGTGTAGCAAAGCAGTCTGTCGCGCGGTCTCTCTTACTCTCGGGAATCTGCCAAAACCCCTTAGCGAGGTCGCATCTTGCTGAACACGTCTTCTCTCCAAGCTTGGCAACAGGTATTCGATGTCCGGCATGGGTTCGGCGGGTCAAACTGCACGGTGCGATTCAACCTTTGAAGTAAACGCCACACCTGATCTTCCCATCTTTCTTCTTGACCAGTACGATGGGTTGAGCCGTATGGCGATGTCGGACGGCTCAATCGCACCATCCTGATCATCGGCCTTGACCTCCTCCCTACCGTCTTCGTGCGCAATAAAGGCACTGGTATGGCTTCGACCTGATTAGGGATGTCTGACGATAACTTGATGTACCGGTTTCTAGGTTTGCTCGCATGAGGGCACATTCAGTCAGTACCTCCTTGAATTCGGCCACTAACTGTGGCAATTTCCTACTAAAGTGCTGGTCGTCAGTGCGTTATTACCCACATCTTCTAGGGCTCTGTGGCCTCCAAAGGGACTGGTAGGAATGTCCTTGCTCAACAAGGGAGTTTACTGTTTCCTCATCCGGCTCCCTCCGGCACAACAATCGCAGCTACGACGGCTGTTGGGATCTGCAGCGCGTCGTCACGAACGACTTTCAGTAGGTTTGCGTGAAAAATCTTCGTTATCTTTCCCCTACTTCTATGCGGTAATCTGCATCCCCCCTCTCTCCGCACTGTATATGGACCTCTCCATGCAGTTCCAATTTTGTTCTGCTTGGTTCGGCGGAGAAGAACTAGGCACTCTGGACCCCACAGCTATCTTCCGGGGTTTTCCGCCTAAGTCAAAATGTCGCTTGTACCAATCCCGCTGACCTTGCCAAATCTCCCTTGCATCTCGACAGACTCAGCTATTTGTTCCTCAGGTTTGAGAACGTACTCTGCGCTTGTACGGAGCTCTTGTCTTTCGGTTGTAGCCCACAGATCTCTCAATATCTGCATGGCCCGCGCACCTGGCGGTCATATCGCAGTTCAACGGCGAGGAGAACAACCGATACTCTCTTGAGGGACCTCACGGTAGCAAACAGCAGTGCTGGTATCCAACGATCCCAATCCTTGGTTTCTCCGGACACAGTACTGCGCAAGCATCCGCATCAGGCGTACCGTTGAAACGTTCACCAATCATTGCACTGCGATGCATGATATGGTTGTCGTAGTCAGACCTCGAAATGGCTAATATCGGTAGACTTCCTGCAAGAGTTTTTGGCCAGTAAATGGGTTCTCTATCCGTTCGACACCGACCGGGACTCCCGTTCGTGTCCACAAGTTGAAAGCGGCTTTCTGCCACCCGACTCGCTCGTGATCGGGCGAAGAGGACGCCTCAGGATACTTGTCTGCAAAGTCCACCATTACCAACACGTATCTGTAACCATTCTGGGATGCAAGGAACGTGGGACTGAGGAAATCCATCCCACCCACGCTCGAACGGCTCAACGCATCCAGTGGCATCTTCCCGAGGGGTACTCTTGACACTCTTCCATCTCACATCGGTACGCTGACACAGGAACATGATGGCAGTACCGGACGAATGTCGCAAGCATGCCTGCCATAACAATGTGCGACCCACTCGCTCTTAGTTCGGGTGGATACCTAAGTGGACAGACATGGGGACGTGTGGGTGGAATCGGCTTCATACCGTGGCCCGTAGTTTCAGCTGGGACGGCCAGATTTGATCGCTATGTCCTTGGGGCCCTCGAACCGCCTGACCAGTACACCAGATTTCCGAGCGTACTGACTCGTCCAAACCTGGTGTGGAAGTGCGGACCCAGCCTTCACACGCACTCCGAGCCTTCCTCAAGGTTTCATCCTGGTCCTGCATCTGAATTAACTGCGCGGTAGAGGTGTTCAGAGAATTGCACTCCTCGACGGGCAGCGGTACTGGTTCTTGCTGCTCCTGGCTCTATGCGCACGTCGTCGCATGCCCCTACCAAAGCTGGGTCTGCGTATACAGGCCACGTATCCATCTGGCATCTCCTACTTTCTTTGCGAAGTTTCCGATCAGGACTTCTGCCACAGGGCTATCATGACTAAAACCTCCCACTTCCTTCGATGAATGCGACTTCAAACTCTTTTACCGCCACAGGTAACATCGACCTACATCTGGATTCAAGGCCAACACTACTGGAACTGTTCTCTCCTGTGTTACGCGTCTGCTGGCACCAACATGTGGGCCACTACGGTGTATTCCGGCACCAGTGTCTCGTAATCCATTGGCCGGAGCTCCGTTGACCTCTACAATGCACGCAGGATCGTAACGCTGCTCGGGCGCTATGGGGCGACAAAAGGTGGGCCCCTCGAGTTGGGGCTGGTCACAACCATGAACAGCTCCAACAGAATGGGGCTCAGCGGCATTTCTAGCGATGTGGCTGGCTTCTTGCAGTGCAAAAGATTATGGTCGATCTAGGCCCTTCTGATCTCTATTCGGCTTGCTGCAGCTGCACCATCACTCTGTTGGGATTTCTGAGTTGGGTGGCTCCCTACTTTCTCACGCCTATTACCCAGGTTGAGCTGCCGTTAATGATCGGCTCTAGTTTCGCCTTCCTCCCCAATCTTTTGGCCACTGCTAAAACAGTAGCTTCCTTTTGCCATTTGTTCAAATTTACCGGGCATGTCTTCCGAACCTCAATCGTGACCTCTGGGGCACAGCAACTCGGTAAAATGTTCTTGAAAAAGCGATCCTTTACATCTCTGCCGCATTCTCATCCTTGCCCGCTGCCGCACACCAGAGGAAAACCACCGCTTTCATCCTTCCCAGCACTCGGGCGAAAGTTCAGCAGCGTCCTTCTTGATGCTTCTCAACTTTTCCCGGTAAGCCTCAGCATTAGCCTCAGTGGCAGAAACAGGGCGTTCTTTATCTTATCATAGTTCGCCTAAACTCTCCTCACTTAACGGCCATCACTGCTTCTCTTGCCTGTCCTCACAGCAGAGAACATCTGAGTGTGGGCCGAGGTCTCGCTCCATTGCACATCTGGGCTACCCCGCTCAAATTGGCGCGAGCGAATGAAAGCGTCTAGTTCATCGTTTTCTCCTTAACGGCTCAAGATGGACACGCTTCGTTTCCTTCACCTCGAATCATGCGTTTCCTGTGCGCTGTTCATTCTAAGGCCTGGCTCTTTGTATGTTTAGCTCAAGCTCTCTTGCCTCTAATCAGCTTGTCAGCTTTCGTCTTTGAGATCTAACTCGGCCCTTGCGTGCTTGTGCTATTAATTTCTCTTGTCACCTTTTCTTCTCCATTTCTTCCTCTGTAGTTCCAACTCCAGCTGCTTTACTTAAGCTCTCTCTGCTAGCAGCTTTCTCCTCTTCACTCTCTTCTGCCTATCCGCTTCGCCTTTCAATCCTCCTCTGCCTATCCGCTTCTCCTCTTCATATTCCTCTGCGTCAACTCTATGCTCTCTCGCCTAGCAGCTTTCTCTCTTAAGTCTTCCATCTGCTGCATATCGAACTCCCTCTCATCCTTCATCTTCTGCCTCTCTAACTCCCTCTGCCGTAGCTGCTTTGCTTTCTTATCCTGGCATCTTATGCCTCACCTTCTCCTCCATCCGGAGTACAGTTCCAACCTCTGCTTCTTCGCAATCTTCATGCCTCATCCCTCTGCTTTAACCTTTGCTTATCGTCTTCATTACGGGGCACGACCAGTCTGTGCGAACTTGGCGAGATCTCCCCCAGCTAAACCCATCGCCGTTCCAACTGGACAAACTTGGCATAAGTCCGTCCCGGTTCAGATCCACCCCTGCATCCTGGTCAGCTAACTTGGGTTTTGTATCCGCCGTAGGGGCCTGTGGATCATGACACACTATCGGGGTCGTACTGCGGGTGGGCTCGGGGTGTTTAGACATAGGGTAACCCCTCCACACACAGATGCTAGCAACAAACAGTATGCGATCTGAGCGGCAACTGGAAGGTCCCTGGACTACGCACTTGCCTGCCGCCCCTGCCACACCGTACACCTATTCTCAACGAGTCACGCAACAGCATAACTCCACCCACACTTGTTTAAATCTCATCCATATACGACACGGGGTCTAACCCACATATTACCAATGCGCTGTCTCGGGCACAAAACCCCATCACGTGGACACCGTCTCTCCCACATCCATGTGCACGCGCTACCAGTTCACATGGTAAACCAGTCACAGGCCTCACTGTCTTCTGGTAGGCCGCACCCACACGATCAGTGCACTAGCACCCCACAGATTATTGCACTCCAGCACCCTTAATGTCCAACACTGGCACCCTCGTGCTTTCCCACGCACAGTCACCTTGGCTTACTTGCCTTAATCCCCACAGGATATCCGACCACACAGCGTCAGTCACGGGTCTGGGTACCACTCTCCCTACTCACGGGGTCACCCCCAAAAATGGGAACCACCCACCGAACACTCGGTGGCCCTCTGGCACCTCACTACACTGTACTGCTTAGTTCACTCGGCCCTTCCAACACCCATTCAACTAATTTACAGATCCTCATACCTCACTCACACGGTAGCGCCAAACCCATTCACACAAACCACAAGTGCCCTGCCCAATGCACTGGGAAAGCTACCGGAAGTGGACAGGTGCATACGTACCCACCTCCCAGGGTACCGGTACGCTCCACAAACCACCACTCACTCGGCGTTACACACCGGGGACCAGCAACACCCCCCTACTCCCTTCTAGCTACCTATCGCCTACCCAGACCACCTAAGAATATACCCCGCATCTCCACCAAATGTCCGGTCGCTAAGGCCGGACGGCCCTACCACCTTTTCCCACACTATTAACACTAGTAGCAGACAATTACCTCCCAATAAACACAGCTTTAACAATCATGCGCACTTCTTTATTCACAGACACCACTCTGGCGCAGTCCCAGCACTGGTGTCACGTCCATCTACAACCACACACAGGTATCTCCACTTCTTTCACTGACCCACCCTACCCTACTACGACCCTGAGAACCCTAACCTATACTAAAAACACAGATGCGGTCTATCACTGCGACCTAAGGGACGCAGAGAAGATAGCCCGCCCCGTGGTGGCTCCTACTCGGGACAAGCATCAACCCAAGGGACTCTAATATCTAAACCTTACTACACCCACACCTCTCCCCCGGACCCAACCTTCTTCTTTTGACCCGGACCACTACCGCAGGTCACTGCGTCCTAAGGGAGGCAACAACAAGTACCTACCTGTGCTGGCCACTACGTCCAAAACGAGGCAGTAGCTAACACCCTTACCTTACTGCCTCTAACCCCACACACTTAACCTACTGGCCTAACACTACACATTTATACTACAATCTATGGGACACCATCCGGCCGGAGAGCTCCAGTCCCTCGGCGTGTAACTGGCCCCCCTCCGGCTGCCACCTCCCGGAAGACTGACTCAGCGGCTGACCGTGGCCCTCCACGTCCAACGCCCTTGAAGACTCTACGCCCCGGCGGCGACCTGGCTTCCCAGCATCCGATCCTCTCCGGCCCTATCCGCACTACACCCAAAGCACACAGGGCCCTCTCGACGAGGTCGGGGGCTCGCAAGCGGCCTCCTCCTCTGAAGGCCCTGCCGGGACACTGAGGGTTGATGGAAGGTCTGGTGCGGCGCCTTCACAGGAAGCCCCGAACCGGGAAGAGCAACAGGTGGCTGGAGAACTCCCGGAAAGAAACTCGGTAGCGGAGGAAGAGCTGCCCACAGACGGACAGACGGGCCTGGTTATGGTCTCCTCTCCCGGGAAAAGCAAAGGCCAAAAGGGGCAACGGGGAAACCGCGCTCACCTGCCGCACGCGGCGAAGACAGGGTGGTTGGCCCAGCCTCAGGACGGAACAGGAATACCTGCTGACACATGTAGGCACCACTGTAATGTGCTACTACCCGAGTCATCAAAGCCCATAAGTACCTGGTAAAGCTTTTCTCTCCCCTCTCCCTTGCCTACATCCCACTCGGGAATGAGAGTGACACTTGGAATTTCGAATACTCCCCCCCATAACCCGTTACTTTGGGTTATCGATCCATTCCCTGACCAAACCTTCTACAACCAGCAGTAAAACAATATTTCTCTGAGCCAATTACGGCTATTACTATGACATTATGACTGCACACATTCTCGGCAGAAATAATCCCAATCTAAAGCAATCCAATACGGACTCCATGGGCCCCCTTACGGAAATACTAAACAAAAATTAGGAATATGGGCAATCTCACAAGGAAATGTTTCTCACATAGTAATCAGTAGTATCCACATCTCAAAAAAAAACAACAAAAGAAACAAAAGAACTATTAATTTCTAACGGTTCACAGGTTTAGATTATTCCTACAAAAGAATGGCTCGCAGCCACAATCCTTCACATTCTTCATCCCTCTTTGCACTGTCAATTTAATTCAATATCAAAACATGATTGTTCTATCAAAATCTTCCATCCAGCACCACTTCCCATGTCATCTTTATTTCTCCCTTGTCAGTACCAGTGGATAATCTTGTTATGCCCACAAACCATACTTCATATAATATTTCCTGCTGCACATCCCCATTTTATCCTATCCACTGCTGAGCTACCCGCCTTAAACGTTACCCTTACGCCTTCTTCCCGACTACAAAAATTCATAATGGGAACTGTCTCCCTACATCCTCAATATCTTCTCCAACTCAATTATGTCACAAACACAACATCCCTGCATGTGGTACGACTTCATTTACTTTTTTTTTAAAAAAAAAAACAAAACCACTTCAAACCATATGAACTCACTGCCTGCTAAATACGTACGTCACAGATACAGTCGCAACCGCACGACACGCGCGGTCGAAACATGACTCCATAACGAAAGTGAAAAGGACACCAACATAAAATTGAAATATTCACATACCGACTCCCATATAAACAATCAACGACCAATTAGCATTGGCCCTACTGGCACAGTTAAAACCGTTTCCAAATACTGTGCAGGTCAACTCCGAAATCATTAATAAATTATCACGAACCACTACTATTTGACAATAGAAATTCGACACATACCCTTTATACGATTACCGGACAATATCAGCACCTACTCACCCTTTAAAAAAAAAATGATCCCTCAAACAAAATGAACCCTCATATTACCTTCCTTACTAAACCTCGGCTGAAATAAACAGGAACTAATCACAACCAATATCTACATCACGTCCATCAACGGTTATTATATTGACCACATTTCTAAGCCAACTGTCCAAGGACAATCGAACTCAAGGAACCACTATTGTACAAATCGTACTTACAGAATATACAGAAAAGAGGTAACAACAAACCGCTGACAAGTTTCAATCACAGAACCAGACGAGATCAATACTAGACAACCAGTATACGCCACAAACATAATTCAACAAAACATAACAAAGACACTTAACAGTACAGACGTCGCCATAATACAAGACAACATGAGACGACCAAGCCACCTGAACCTAAACACACATCACCAACCTGGACAGACAGACTTTCAACCACAACCATTTCTGCTAACTGGCTGAAGTGGCGCCAACAGAGACGACACAAACCCGCACAGGCAAGGCACACACAACCCGACGTGAACTCTGGCACTAACTATGACTCGAAGGCACTCAGCTCGACTAACGGCGCTGCCTCCGCAACTACAAGGCCGTCCACTTTCCGAACGAACACCAGGGACCGAAGTGAAGCTACCCCCAACGCATTCCGACCTGGTCGAATCAAGCGAACTCCCTTACTCACAACACAAAACACGATTGGTCAGAGCAACGTATCCCCGCAGAGCTGACGAACGCCCGACCAACGACTAAGTTTTTGCGCTGCAACAACACACAATTTACCACCACATCTAACAAGACTTACAACACTAACAACAGCCGATATCCTGCCCGCCTTCTCTTAGCGTAGAACCAAAGTAACTAAGGGTACAATCGGAACGAAAACCAACCTCCCGCTTTCCATCCCGTCAACAAGTGAAGATTGAATTCAAGAATATTGTATATCTTATGTCCCCAGCCCCCTACCATCCAACCTCCACCTTAAACAAAAAACCCAATCTTACACACGCAATCTACGAACACACACATTATACACATATGCACACGCCATACCCACAGTGCTCTCTATTTCTGAACTACCATTACTCCAAACACATGGACGCTAATTTAACTACAGCCGTCGTGACACACCCCCCTGCCTAAGTTTTTAAACCCCGACAAGGGGTTTATTTTTTTTATAAAAAAAAACCCCCAACAAAAACGTACTCACTATCGATCGGCGTTTACTCACACCCTACCTATAAACCATTCCAACTCCACACCACCACTCAGCCCTGCTGTACTTTTGTGAGCACTGCCCATCTTCATTCCAACAACATCACTTTTAAATACATCATTAACCGCAGAATACATTATTTCAACCTGGGCTAACTCATACTCTGCCTCACACGACCTTAACGCAGCACTTACAGCAGCCGGTACATCCCGGGCTATATATAAACCTTCATAACTGAGGTCTCTGACCATGCACGCCCGCTAAGCAACACAGCTACTATTACCACACCCCCTAGCAACACGTTTGCTACGTCATTCTCTCCATGACCCTGACACCAAGCATATCGTCGACAATGTCGACTTTCTCATGACACAGTCAATGGAACTTACAGGTTCTCTCACACTCTCTCTCTCTCTCCTCTCTCTCTCTCTCTCTCACTCTCTACGGCAAAGGCGTCTCAAGAAGTCTGCCGGCCACATGGCCTTTCCAACACTGCCTGCACCGAAAACTGGAATGGCTTCAGCTGCAGTGGCCCACCATGTGATCCCTCCACAAGTACTCTGACCCCACAGCTACCTTCCTGGTTCGTCCTCACAATGAAAATGTCGCTTGTATCTGCAACCTCTGTTGCCAAGATTCATTGTCAACTCACACGTCCTCACAGCTACCTTGTTCAAGTTTAACGACGTCCTCTGCCGCTGTGCGAACTCTTGCCTTTCTGGTTGCAACCAGAGATCCCTCATGTATCTGCATGGGCCTGCGCATCAGTGCTTCCTTACAGGGAAACTCTATGAAGACACTTCCCTTATCCGTACGCTGACACTGGAAACCTGACTGGCAGTACCGACAATGTCACAGCATGCCTGGCCAATAAAAATTGGCTGACCACTCGCTCCTGGTTCGGGTGGTACTAAGTGTCAACATGGTATGCGGGCTAGCTCATCACCGTGGTCCGTAGTTCAGCAGGGACACAGATTGGACTTTGCTACGTCCTTGGGACCCTCGAACCGCCTGAACATAACAACCCAGATTCCGAGCGTACTCGACTCGTCCAAACTTGGTGTGGAAGTGCGTCCCGGCTTTCACACGCACTCCGAGCCTTCCTCAAGGTTTTCTTCCCTGGGCCCTGCATCCTGATTAACGGCTGGGTAGAGGTGTTCATAATGCACTCCTCGACGGCAGCGGTACTGGTTCTTGCTGCTCCCTGGCTCCTGTCCGCGCACAGAGTCTGCACTGCCCCTACTAACGCCGGGTCTGCGTATACAGGCCACACTATCCAACCGTAAGCTCCTACTCTCTTTGGCCGTAGTTTCCGATCAGGCCTTCTGCACAGGGCTTATTCATGACTAAAACCTCCACTTCCCCTTCGATGAATGGCGACTTCAACTTTATTACCTGCCACAGGTACACAGACCTACATCTGGATTCAGCCAACACTACGGCACTGTCTCCTCCTGTGTAGCTCTGCTGGCACCAACCATCTGGGCCCCCCCCCCCCAACTACGGTGTATCCGGCACTCCAGTGTCCTCGTAGTCGTCATTGGCCGGAGACCCGTTTGACTTCCACAACACACCACAGGCTCGTACTGCTGCTCATCGCATGCGACACAACGTAGGGACTACTCGAGCTTGGGGCTGGTCACAACAATGAACCGCTCCCAATAGAAAGGGCTCAGGGCCTTTCCTAGCGACGTGGCCTGGCTTTTTGCATTAAAAACAACAAATTATGTCGATCTAGGCCCTTCTGATCTCCTTTTCGGTTGCGTGTATGAACCCATCACTTTGTGGGACCTCTCGGTCTGCAGACTGGCTCTCTCCTGTCCGGTTCATGCCCATTAGACCAGTGGGGGCTGGTTAACCGTTTCGGTCTTGCTCGCCTTCCTCCCCAACCTTTTTGCCTCTGCTAAAACAGTAGCTTCGTTTTCCATTTGGTTCACATTTTCGGCTTTTCTTTCTTCCGGACCTCGAGCGTGAACTCTGGGAAGCAGCTGGTATAACTGTTTCTTGGAAAAAGCAGATCCTAACTCCTCTGCCACATTCTCACCTTGCCTTGCCCGCTGCCGCACCCCATAGGAAAACCACCGCTTCATTCTTTCCCAGCACTTGGGCGAAAGTCTCAGCACGTCCTTCTTGAGCTTCTAAATTTTTTTCCCCGTAGGCCTCAGCAATCTTGCCTAAAGTGGCTGAACAGGCGCTCTTTATCGGATCCATGTCGCCTAACTCCTCTACACTTAACCGCATACACTGCTTCTCAAGCATTTCCTCTCAGCATAGCCATCAGACGGTGAGGGCCATGAGGTCTCGCCCAGCTTGCACATCTGGTTCTACAACCTCAAATTAGGGCCGATGAAAGCGATCCACGTCATCGTCTCTCTCCTAACGCTCAAAGGTGGGGACAGCCTTCCGTTTTCCTTCAACGCGACAATCAGCGAGTTTTTATGCGCTGCTTCAATCCGAGGCCTGTCACTCTTGTATTTTAGCTCACGCACTCTTGCCTCTACTCAGCTTCATCATTTCGACTCTTGAGATCTAACTCGGCCTGCTTTAACTCCAGCTCATCTCTGACTAGCAGCTTTCTCCTCTTCAATCTCCTCCTGCCTAACACTTGCTCCTCTTCATCTTCCTCTGCTACTTCTCTAACTCCCTCTGCCTAGCAGCTATTTCTCCTCTTCATCCTGCATCTTCTGCGCTCTAACTCCCTCTGCCTAGCAGCTTTTCTCTTCTTCAATCCGTCATTCTACTCTCTCTAACTCCCTCTGCCTACAGCTTTCTCTTCTTCAACCTTCATCTTCTTGCCTCACCTTCATCCTCCAATCCGGGAGCTCCAACTACAACGTCTGCGTTCTCTCGCAATCTTCTCACCTCAATTACGCACCGAGTCCGTGACGAACTTGGCGAGCTCTCTCCCCCAGCGTAAACCCATCGCTGTTCCCAACTTGGCAAAACTTCGCATAAGCACCAATCCCCTGTTCCTTTATCCACCCCCGCACCTGTCACTAACCTTAGGGTTTTGGTATCTGGCCGTAGGGCCTGTGGATCCCATGACACATCGGTCGTACTGGCGGATGGGCTCGGGTGTGTTTAGACAAAGGGTAACCCCTACCACCACAGAGCTAAGCAACAAACAGTATGCGATCTGAGCGCAACTGGCGTTCCTGACTACATTCCTTGCCCCTGAAGCAACCCAGCACAAGTTACCCAATACTCACATCACGCACAGCACAACTTCACCCACACTTGTGTAACCTCATACCCACATGAGCTCCAACCATGCAATATATCCAAGCACTGTCTGGCCCCACTGACTGAACACACTTGACACCGTGGTTCAACCGTCCACTGTGCATGCGCACCAGTTACCCACGGTCATCGGCCGCCAGCTGTCTCTGGTAGCACACCCACAACATCACAGGGCCACTTGCTACCCCCCCCCAAATGCACACACAACCCTTATTGTCACTACCCGCGCACACCCCGTGCTTTCCCACGCACAGTCACCTGGGCGTACCTGGCCCTTTAATCCCCACAAGGAATCCAGAACACAGTGTTCATCACGTGGGGCTAGATACCCACTCTACCTACTCACTGCGGTAACCTCATAGGGACACAACAGACGCCTGGTACCCTCCGCACCTCACCTACACGGCACTGCGTAGTCGCTCACACTTCCAACACCCCACTCAATATTTATTGGAGCACTCATTCCTCACTCACTCGGTACGCCAACCCCATTTCACACCACAACAAGTGCCCTGGCCCAAATTCCAATGGAAGCTGCCTGAAGTGGACAGGGACAACTACGTAACCACCAATCCCAGGGTACTGGCTCAGCTCCCACCAACCACCCACTCACATCGACTCGACGTATCAACACCGTACACAACACCCCCCTACGTCCTACAGCTACCTATCAGCCTACCCAGAACCACCTAAGAAAGTACCCCCGCATCTGTTCCACCAAATGTCACGGTCGCTAAGCCGGACGGCCCTACCAACCCCTACCCACACTAATACACCCACGAACTAGAGCAACAACACAGCACACTAACGAGCAGCTTTACAACACGCGCACCTCTTTAATTCACAAATCCCAAACATACCATGGCGCCAACCACTCGACGCCCTCTACAAACCACACACCGTATCCAACTTTCTTCACTGACCGACCCAGCCACCCAACCCTACTACTACCCTGAGAACCCAACCTAGCTAACAAGCACCAGTTGCGGTATAATCAAACTGCTACCTAGGGACGCAGAGATAGCCCGCACACGGTTTGGCTAACTGACTAAGTGACCAGAATAACCCCAAGGGACTCTAATCTTTAACCACTACCACCCACACCTCTCCCCGAGGACCCACCCTTCTCTTTTGACCCGGGACCACTATCGCACTGAGGTCACTGCGTCCCTAGTGGAGGCCCAACGACAATAACCCTACAGCTGTGCTGGCCACTACGCCAAAAGGAGGCAGTAGCTAACACCCCCTACCCTACTGCCTAACGCTACACCCCTTCTACAACACCCATGGGAAGCAACTATCCCGCCCGAGAAGCTCCATCCTCTGCACTGTCCGGGGGACCCTCACAGACTGACTATCCTCCACTGATGACTCCCGCACCTCAGCGCTGTCCGGGGACCCGTCGCAGGCTGACTCCTCCCGATGACGCCGCTGCCTCAGCGCAGTCCGTGGCTCACTAGGCTACTCCCTCCTCCACGGATGACTCCCGCCTCAGCAGCTGTCCCCTTGGCCTCACGCAGCGACACCCGAAGACCACTACACCCTTGCGCCGACCGTGCTCCCTCACGGATCCTGACTCCTCCCCCTGCGCTGGTGCCACGACACACCCGCCGGCAGCCCACACACCAACGCCCTCTCGACAGTCCGTGGCCGAAGGACACTCCGTCCTCTGTGAAGCCCCGCCGGACACTGAGGGTGAGGAAGGCGTCTGGTCAGGCGCCCTCTCACAGGACGCCGAACAGGGTAGAGAACAGGTGGCTGGGAACCCAGGAGAACCCCGGCAGCATGAGGAGAGCGCGCACCCCAGACGGCAGCCGGCCCTTCCCCGTAAAGCAACAGGCAACGGGAAACTGCGCTCACCTTCCGCACGCTGCAGCAGACTGCGGTGGTCTGGCCCCCAACCTCAGGACGAACAGGATACCTGCTGACACAACTGTAGGCCACTACTGTAATGGTTTAGCTACTACCCGAAGGTTCATCCAAGGCTTCATAGGCTACATGGTAAATCTGTAATTCCCTCCATCTCCCTTGCCTACCTCCCACTCGGGCTGAAGTGACCCTTTGAATTTCAAGTACACCCCCAACCCGTTTACTCGCTTAGGGTTATCGATCCATTTCCCTGCCAACCCTTACAATAGCAGTAAAACAATATGTACTCTGAGCCAATCTCCGCTATGACATATGAAATTATGACTCGCACACAAATCTCAGAGAAATATTCCCAACCATCATCCGAACACGGCTCCATGGGCCCCCATTAGAAAATACAAAATAAACTAGCAATTCACAAGAAATGTTTCCACATAGTAAAATCATATTAATACACATCCCAGAAACAACTAAACAAAAAAACTTATCAATGTTCTAACGGTTCACAGTTCTAAGCATACTCATACAAGAGAATCGGCTCACAGCCACAATCCTTCATATTCTCTCCCCCTCTATGCACGGTCAATTTAAATCACATAACAACACCAGATTTGTTTCGCCAAAATTCCATCCAGCAACCCCACTCTCAATGTCATCTCCTTTGTCAGATAACCCAGTGTGTTAATCCTTTTTACTGCCAACACAACCATACTCATACAATAATACATCTGCTTACATCCTCCATTTTATCCTAATCATCTAGCTGAGCTAACCCGCCTTAAACTTTACCTTACCCTTCAACCCGACTACCTAAAAATATCATAATGGGACTGTCCTCCCCTACAAACTAAAAGATCTTCTCCAACCCTATTATGTCACAAACACATACATCCCTGCAGGTGGTACGAATGTCTTTACTTTTTTTAAAAAAAAAAACAAAACCACTTCAACCATATGAAACTCACTGTCCCGGTGCTAAATACGTACGTCACAGATACAGTCTGCACGCGCACGACACCCGCGTCTAGAATCAAGACTCATAACGAAAGAGAAAAGACACCAACATAAATTGAATAGTCACAACCGTACTCCCATATAAACCACCAACGTACCAATTAGCCTTGGCCCTACTGCGACAGTTAACCTTTTCCACTACTGTGCAGGACAACTCCGAAATCATTATAAATGTCAAACGAACCCACTACTATTTACAATTGAAATCGAGCAACCACCCCTTTAATACGATTTACGCGACATATCTCACCTGAACTTCACACTATGATCCTCAACAAATGCAGACCTCATATGACCTTCTTACTAAACACGCTGAAATAACATGAACAATTCACAACAACAATATCTACATCACGCGTCCATCAACGGTTATTAGATTGAGCCTACATTGTCTAGACCAAAACGTCACATGACAATCGAGACTAGGAACCACTAGGTACACTACTTCAGAATATACAGAAAAGAGGTAACACAAACCGGCTGACAAGTTACCAAGCACAGAACCAAGACGACATCATACTAGACAACACACAATACTCCACAAAAAATAATAAACTAAAACAGAACATGAGATCAACTACAGTACAACTCGCCATAATACAAGACAACCTGACCGAACAACACCACCGATGAACCTAATAAATTCACCAACCTGGAACATACAGACGTTCAAACACACCAGTTTCTGCAGACTGGGCTGAAGTGGGCTCCAACAGATACGACACAGAACCCGGCACAGGCCACGGCGCACACCAGACGCCGTACATGACCTGGCACTAACTTGAACTCGAAGTCACTAACAGCTCGACTAACGGCGCTGCCGCCGCAACTACAAGGCGAGTCTCACATCCCCTAACCATGGACCGGAAGTGAAGCTAACCCACACGCATTCCGACTGGTCGGAATCCAAGCGAACTCTACTACCTCACAACACAAAACACGATTGGTCAGAGCAAACGTATACCTCCGCAGAGCTGAGACGCCCGAACAACGACTAGTTTGTTGTCACGTGCAACAACACGACAAATTACCCTCAACCCAACTCACAGACTTGACAACACCAACACACCGATATCCTGCACCGCCTTCTCTAAGTGTAGAATCCAAAGTAACAAGAGGGTAACAATCGGGAACGAAACCAACCTCCCCGCTTCCATCCCTTCAACAAGAGAAGATTGGAGATTCCAAGAATATTGTATATCTTATTTCCCCAGCCCCCTACCAAGCCTAAACCTTCCACCTTAACAAATAAACCAATCTTACACACGACGGCACTCTCGCACAACAACACATTATACACATAAGCACACGCAACACGCCACATGCTCTCTATTTTCTTGAACTACCATTACTCCAAAACACATGACGGCTAAATTTACCTACCCCGCCGATCGGTGACACACCCCCTACCTAAGTTTAACTACAGTGTTAAAACCAACAAAAACTTCTCAACTCGATCGGCGTTTTCTCACACCCTACCTATAACAATCCAACTCCACACGCACTCACGATTCCAGCCCTGCTGTTACTTTTGATGCACCCCACCCCATCATCATTCCAACAACATCAATTTTAAATACATCCTTATCCGAGAATACAGTATTCAACCTGGACTAACTCTGCTCACACGACCTGAAACGCAGGCACTTACAGGCAGCCGTTACATTCCGGTCTATATATAAACTTCATAACTGAGGTTCTCTGAACTTGCACGACCGCTATGCAACACATGCTACAATACCAACACCCCCGATCACCAGCAACACTTTGCAACGTCATTCCTTCCAATGACCCCTGACACATGCATATCCTTCGACAATGTCGACATCTCATGGACACAGGTTACATGGAACTTACAGGTTTCGCTCTCCTCTCTCTCTCTCTCATCTCTCTCTCCTCACTCTCTGACGGCGAATCGACACAAGAAGTCTGCCCGCCACAAATTGTCCTATTCCAGACACTTGCTGCAGACCGTAAACTGGAATGGCAGCAGCTGCAGTGCCCACCTTGTGATCCTCCCCCACTAGTACTTGCTGGACCCCACAGCTTACCTTCCTGGGATTAGTCTCAAATGAAAATGTCGCTTGTAACGTGAAACGCGATGACGCATGGCTGTTGTGCCAAGTTTCTTTGAGTCCAACTCACACGTCCTCAGCTACCTTGTTCAAGTTAAGCAACGACGTCCTCTCTGCCGCTGTGCGGAACTCTTGCCTTCTGGTTTGCAACCATAGATCACCTCTGTAGCTGCAATGTGCCTGTGCTCATCAGTGGCTTCCTTACAAGTGAAACTCTTGAGACTCTTCCCTTAACCGTACGCTGACACGGAAACATGACTAGGGCAGTACCGACGAAATGTCATCATGCCATCCGTGCCATTAAAAATGGAGCGACCACACTCCGCTCCTGTGGTTCGGGTGGTACCTAAGTGTCCCAGACATGGGTATGTCTGTGGCTTGCATCATCACCTGACCGTAGTTTCAGCTGACACAGATTGACTTGCTACGGTCCTTGGGACCCATCGAAACGCCTGACCAGTACACCAGATTTCCGAGCGACTCGACTCGTCGCAAACTTGGTTTGGAAGTGCGTCCGCTTCACAGCACCTCCGAGCCTTCCTCAAGGTATCATCCTGGTCCTGCATCTAAATTAACTGCTGGGTAGAGGTGTTCAGATGCACTCCCTCGACGGGCACGGTACCTGGATTCTTGGCTGCTGCCCTGGCTCTCGTGCTCACGTGTCGCACTGCCCATACTAAAGCCGGGTCTCGTATACAGGCACAACGTCTCCCCCAGGAAACTCCTACTCTCTTTGCGAGTGTTCCGATCATGACGTCCTGCACAGGGCTAATCATGACTAAAACCCCAACTTTTCCCCATCGAGGAATGGCGACTTCAACTTATTAACGGCCACAGGTAACACAGACCTGACATCTGGATTCAGCCTAACACTAACTGAACTGTCTCTCCTGTGTACGGCGTCCTGCTGGCACCAACCACTGGGCCACTACGGTGTATCCGGGCACCAGTGTCTCGTAGTCCATTGGCCGAGACCCGTTGACTATCCCACAACACAACGCATGGCTCGTACTGCTGCTCAAGCGCCTGGGCGAGACACCACGTAGGGACTACTCGAGCTTGGGGCTGTCACAACAATGAACCGCTCCAATAGAATTGGGGCTCAGGGCAATTTTCCTAGCGACGTGGCCTGGCTTATTTGCAGTAAAACAAACTTATATGTCGATCTAGCCCTTCTGATCTCCTGTTTCGGGGTTTGGCTGTAGTGCCAATCACTTTGTTGGACCGGACCTCTCTGCAGACTGGCTCTCTCGTCGTTTCATCCCATTACCCCAGGTTGGGCTGGTTTAACAACCGATTGATCCTTGCTTCGCCTTCCTCCCCAACCTTTTGGCCTCTGCTAAAACAGTAGCTTCTGTTGCCATTTGTTCAGCAGTTTTCGGGCGTTTCTTCCGGACCTCGATCGTGAACTCTGGGACAGCAGCTGGTAAAACTGTTCTTGGAAAAGCAGAACCTTAACGTCCTCTCTCACATTCCTCATCCGTCGCCCGCTGCCGCACACCAGAGGGAAAACCCACCGCTTCATTCTTCCCAGCACTTGGGCGAAAGTCTCTGAGCACGTCCTCTTGAGTGCTTCTAAATTTTTCCCGGTAGGGGCCTCAGCACTAGCTAAAGTGGCTGAACAGGGCGCTCTTAATCTGATCATAGTCGCACTAACTCCGCTACACTTACCCCATCAATGCTTCTCTTACCTTGCCTCTCAGCAAGACATCAGACGTGAGAGGGTCCATGAGGTCGCGCTCCACTGCACGATCTGCTACAAACGCTCAAATTGGGCGTGAAAGCGTCCACTCATCGTTCACACCTCCAAACGCATCAAGGTGGACACCTTCGTTTCCTTCACCTCCAATCAAACGTTTTTTTATGCCGCTGCTGCATACCGAGGCCTGTTCCGCTGGTATGTTTAGCTCTCGCTCGCTTGCCTCGAACTCAGTCTCATTTTTCCGTCTCTTGAGATCTAACTCGGCCTGCTTTAAAAAAAAAATAAAAAAAAAAAATAAAAAAAAAACTCCAGCTCGTCTCTGCCTAGCAGCTTCTCCTCTTCAATCATCTCTCTGCCTATCAGCTTTCTCCCTCTTCAATCTTCCTCTGCTTCATCTCTTACTCCCTCGCCTAGCAGCTTTTCCTCCTCTTCATCCTTTAGCATCTTCTGCCTCTCTAACTCCCTCTTGCCTAGCAGCATTCTCTTCTTCATCCTTCATCTTCTGCCTCTTCGTAACTCCCTCGCCTAGCAGCTTTCTCTTCTTCATCCCTCATCTTCAGCTCACCTTCTCCCTCAATCCGGAGCTCCAACTCTGCTTCATCTCGCAATCTTCTCATCCTCAACGCACCACCGAGTCCGACGAACATTGTGCGAGCTCTCCCAGCTAAACCCCCGCCGTTCCAACTTGTGGCAAAACTTTCGCATAAGCCCCCATCCCCTGTTTCTGATCAACCCCCCGCATCCTGGTCACTAACCTTAGGTTTGGTATCTGCCGTAGGAGGCCTGTGGATCCATGACACTATCGGGGTCGTACTGGTGCGGATGGGCTCGGGTGTGTTTTAAGACAAGGGTACCCCAACCACCACAGGAGAGCTAGCACAACAGTATGCGATCGGAGCGAAACTGGCGGTTCCTGACTTACTACTTGCCCCTGAAGCAACCCAGCACAAGTACAAAATCAATACTCTCAGTCACGCAACCACCACAACAGTCACCCCACTTGTGTACCTCATACCGGACCCACATGAGCTCCAACCCATGCAATATTATCCATGCACTGTCTGCCTCTGACTGAATCACGTGACACCTGTGTGTGTCACCGTCCACTGTGCATGCGCACCAGTTACCCTCGTCACCGGCCTCATCTGTCTCTGGAAGGCCACACACCCGACACGATCACAGGCACTTGCACCCCCCCCGTCCATAATGCACTCTACAACCCCTTAGTGTCCGACAACCCTGCGCACCCTCGGGCTTTACCACGCACAGTCACCTGGCTTACTCTGCCTTAATCCCCACAGGATTCCTGAGCACACAGTGTTCAGTCACGGGCAGAGTACCACTCTACCTACTCACGTGGGTATACCACATAAGGACACAACAGGACGCCTGGTACCCTTCCGGCACCTCACTGCGCTACTCTGCACTCGTAGTCCTCACACTTCCAACACCACGCAGATATTATTGATCACTCATATCCTCACTGTCACGTCGGAGCGCCAACCCAATCACACCAACACAAGTGCCCGTGCCAAGTGCCAATGGAAAGCCTGCCTGAAGTGGACAGGGACACTACGGTACCACCAACCCGGGTACTGGCACGCGTCCGACCACCACCCACTCACTTCGACGTACACACCTGACACAACACCCCCCCTACCGTCCCTTCTAGCTACCGATCGCCTACCCAGAACCACCTAAGAATGTACCGGCCGCATCTCCACACAAATGTCACGGTCGCTAAGCCGCCGGCCCTACCACCCCGTACGCCACACCTATTAACACACGAGTGCAGACAAGCACAGCACACTAACAAACGCTTTAGCATCACGCGCACTGCCTCTTTATTTCACACAGACCCCAAACATACTATGGCGCCACCACTCACGTCCCTGCTACAAGCCACAACACCGTTATCCCACTTCTTCACTGACCCACCCTACCCTACACGACCCTGAGAACCCTAACTATGCTACAGCACCAGTTGCGGTATCTCACTGGCGACCGTAGGGACGCAGAGATAGCCCGCACACGTGTGGCTGGGCTTAACTACTAAGGAACCAAATAACCCCAAAGTTACTTCTAATCTTTAACCTACTACCAACACACCTCTCCCCAGGCCCCACCCTCTCTTTGACCCCCGGACCACTATCGCACTGGAACTCTGCGTCCCTAGGGGAGGCAAACGACAATACCCTACACTGTCTGGCCACTACGTCCAAAAAGGAGGCAGTAGCTAACACCCCTACCCTACTGCCTAACGCTTCAACCCCTTCTACAACACCCATGGGACAACCTATCCCGCCCGGAAAGCTCCATTCCGTTGGCACTGGTCCGGGACCCTCACAGACTGACTCCTCCACTGATGACTCCGCTCCTCAGCCTGTCCGGGGACCTCGCAGGCTGACTCCTCCACGGATGACTCCCGCTCCCAGCGCTGTCCGGTGGCCGTCACAGCTGACTCCTCCACGGATGACTGCCGCATCCTCAGCGCTGTCCGTGGCCTCACGCAGGGCTGTACACCGGCCCGAAGACGCTACACCCTGGCGCCGACCGTGACGACCTCACGTCAGACCCACCCCTGCGCGGGCACAGACACCCGCGCACCACAAACACCTACGCCCTCTCGACGAGTCCGGGGCTCGAAGGACAACTCCTCCTCTGAAGGCCCCGCCGGACACTGAGGGTGAGGGAAGGTCTGGTGCAGCGCACCCTCTCACAGGACCCCGAACAGGTAGAGCAACAGGTGGCTGGGGAACTCCCGGAAGAACCCCCCTCGGCAGCAGGGCAGGAGAGCTGCACCCCATACGGCAGCCGCCCTTCCCCGGTAAAGCAACAGCTACGGGAATACTGCCGCTCACCTGCCGAACGCGGCAGCAACAGCGGTGGTCTGGGCCTCCACCCTCAGGACGGAACAGGATACACTGCGGACACAACTGTAGGCCACTACTGTAGTATGCTACTATAACCAGAGTCATCAAGGCTCATAGGCTACCATGTAAAGCTGTAATCCTCCATCTCCTTGCCTACCTCCACACGGGCATGAAGGAGAACCCATTGAATTCAAGTACACCCCCCAAACCCTTACTCGTCTTTGGGGTGTATCCATCCAGTTCCCTGCCGAACTCCTTACAATAGCAGTCAAAACAATATTTTTCTCTGAAGCCCATCTCCGCTATTACATATGAAATTATGACGCGCACACAATTCTCAGAGAAATAAACCCAATCCAGCACTCCAAGGCACGGACTCCATGGGCCCCCATAGAAAATACTAAATAACCTAGCAATTTTCACAAGGAAATGTTTCCACATAGTACTTCAGTATTAATACCACATCTCAGGAAACAACAAAACAAAAAACATATCATTTCTAACGGTTCACCAGGTTTCGAGCATCTCATACAAGAAATTCGCTCACAGCACAATCCTTCATAATCCTCATCCCTCTATGGCACGGTCAATTATAATCACGATAGCAACACATGATTGTTCGCCAAAATTTCCCATCCAGCACCCCACTCTCATGTCATCTCTTGCAGATAACCCAGTGGTTAATCCTTGATATGCCAACACAACCATAACTTCAATACAATATACCTGCTGCACATCCGCCATTTGTAGCCGATCCAACGCCTGAGCTACCCGCCTTAAACTTACCTTACCCTGCTGTCCCACTACTAAAATTCATAATGGACGGTCTCCCTACAACCTAAAATATCCTTACTCCATCCTTATTATGTCACAACCCACCATACATCCTCATGTGGTACGACGTCCTTTACTTTTTTTTAAAAAAAAAAACAAAACCACTTCAAACCATATGAACTCACTGTCCTTGCTAAATACGTACGTCCCCAGATCAGTCCTGCTGCACGCGTCACGACACCCGCGGCCGAAAAATCATGACTCATAAACGAAAGTGAAAGACACCAACATAAATTGAATAGGTCACAAACCGGACTCCCATATAAACCACTCAACTACCAAATAGCCTTGGCCCTACTGCACAGTTAACCGTTTTCCCAATACGTGCAGGTCAACTCCGAAATCCTTAATAAAATTTCAACGGAACCACTACTATTTACAATTGAAATCGAGCACAACCCCTTTAACGATTTATACACACCGCGGACATATCTGTCAACTTACTCACACTATGATCCCCAACAAAATGCAACCCTCATATACCTACTTACTAAACTCCGCTGAAATAACATGGAACCTAATCACAACCCATATCTAAATCACCGTCCATCACCGGTATTATATTGAACCCTACATGTCTAGCCAAACTGTCACATGACAATCGAACTCAGGAACCACAATGGTACCTACTACAGAATATACAGAAAAGAGGTAACACAAACGCGGCTGACAAGTTTTCAATCACAGGAACCAAGACGACATCATACTAGACATACTAATCAACCAGTATACGCCACAAACATAAATACAACTAAACATAAAACATGAGACACACAGTACAACTCGCCATAATACCTAGACAACCATGACGAACACACCACCATGAACCTAACAAATCACCAACCTGGACAGACAGAAGACGTTCAACCACACCAGTTCTGCAACTGGCTGAAGTGGCTGCCAACAGAGACGACACAGAACCCGGCACAGGCCAAGGGCACACCAGAAACCGACGAGGACCCTGGCACTAACTATGACTTCGAGTCACTCAGCTCGACTAACGCCTGCCGCCTGGGCAACTACAGCGGCCTGAGTCCACTCGACAACACCAGGGCCCCGAAGGAAGCTACCCCAACGCATTCCGCCCTGGTCGGAATCAAGCTAACACACTCAGCAACACAAAACAGCGATTGGTCAGAGCAACGTAACCCTCCGCTGTGCTGACACGCCGCGATCCAACGGACTAGTTGTTGCTCGTGCAACAACACGACAAATTTACCACAACAACTCACAGACTTGACAACACCAACAACAGCCGATATCCTGCCCCGCCTTCCTCGAATTGAGAACCCAAAGTAACAAGAGTTAAAAACAGGGGAACGAAACCAACCTCCCGCTTTCCATCCCTTTTCAACAAGTGATGATTGGAATTCAAGAATTTTGTATAACTTATTTCCCCAGGCCCCCTACCAATCCTGAACCTTCCATCCTTAACAAAAAAAACACCAACTTACACAACGCACTCTCTGCACACCACACTTTTATACACATATTGCACACGCATACGCGCACATGCTCTCTATTTCTGACTACATTACTCCCAAACACAGGACGGCTAATTTTTACTACCGCCGATCGGTGACACACCCCCCCCTGCCTAAGTTTTAAACTACAGTTAGGGGGGGGGGGGGGGAAACCAACAAAAACTTCCGCACTCGATCGGCCCGTTACTCACACCCTACCTATAACAAGTCCAACTCCACACCACTCACCAGTCAGCCCGGCTGTTACTTTTGATGCACCCCATCATCATTCCTACAACATCACTTTTATGATACATCATGAACCGCAGAAAGTCATTATTCAACCTGGTCTAACTCTGCCTCCACACGACCGGAATCGCAGCACTTACAGCAGCCGTTACATTCCTGTCTATATATAAACTTCATCATAACTTGAGGGTGGCTACTCTGACCAGGCACACAGCTATGCAACACATGCTACAATACCACACCCCCCAGCAACAACTTTGCTACGTCATCTCTTCCAATGACCACTGACACATGCATATCTTCGACATGTCGACTGCTCATGACACAGTAAATGGAACTTACAGTCCTCTCTCTCACTCTCTCTCTCTCTCTCTCTCTCTCTCTCTCTCACTCTCTCGGCAAGCGACACAAAAGTCGCCGCACATTGTCCTTTTCCAGACACGGGGCCTGCACCGTAAAACTGGAATGGCTGCCAGCTGCAGTGCCCAACCTTGTGATCCTCCCACGAGTACCTGGAACCCACAGCTACCTACCTGGGTTTCTTTCCTCAAATGAAAATGTCGCTTGTAACTGCAACCTGCTGTTGCCAAGTTCTTTGTCAACTCACACTTCCTCAGGCTTGACCTTGTTCCAAGTTTAACGACGTCCTCTGTGCCGCCGCATGTGCGGAACTCTTGCCTTTTCGGGGGTGCAAGATACCAGAGATCCCTCAGTATCTGCATGGCCTGCGCATCAGTGGCTTCCTTACAAGGGAAACTCTTGAGACTTCTTCCCTTAACCTGTGACGCTGACACTGAAACATGACTGGCAGTACCGCGATTCAGCAGGCATGGCCTGGCCAATAACAATGGCGACCAACTCGCTCCTTGGTTCGGGTTGCTAACTAGTGTTCCAGACATGGGTATGTCGTGGGGCTAGCTTCATCACCGTGGTCCGTAATTCGAGGCTGGGACACAGATTTGACTTGCTACGTCCTTGGACCCTCGAACCGCCTGAACCATACTCCAGATTTCCGGGACGACTCGTCTCGTCCAAACTTGGGTGTGGAGAGTGCCGTCCCACTTCACACGCACAGCCGAGCCTTCCCTCAAGGTGTCATCCTGGGTCTGCATCAGAATTAACTGGCTGGGAAGTGTTTCAGAAATGCACTCCTCGACGGGCCCGTAACGGTTCTTGCATGCTCCCTGTATGCTCGTGCGCACTGTCTGCACGGCCCACTACTAAAAACGCCGGGTCTGCGATACAGGCACACGTATCCAACCGGAATCTCCTCCGCTCTTTGCGAAGTTTTCTACCGATCAGGGACTTCCTGCACAGGGCTATTATGACTAAAACCTCCAACTTCCCTTTCGATGAAATGGCGACTTCAACTTCATTACCGCCACAGTATCACAGACCACATCTGGATTCAGAGCAACAATTCTGGAACTGTCCCCCCTCTCCTTTGTTCGAGTCTGCGCACCAACCACTGGCCACTTACGGTGTATCCTTCACCATGTCACGGGAGTCCATTGGCCGATCCCGTTGACCTTCCCACAACACGACGCAGGGCTCGTACTGCGGCTAGCGCAGGCGACACACGTAGGGACAACACGAGCTTGGGCTGGTCACAAAAATGAACCGCTCCAATGTTAAATGGGCTCAGGCATTTCTAGCGTCGGTGGCCTGCTTTTTTGCAGTTAAAAACAAACTATTGTCGATCTAGGCGCCTTCTGTTCTCCTGTTCGGTTGCTGTAGTGCACCATCACTTTGTTGGGGACCTCTCTGCAGAACTGCGCTCTGTCGTTCATGCCCCATTACCCAGGTTGGCTGGTTTAACCGTTCGGCCAATGCTTCGACTTCCTCCCCAACCTTTTGGGCCTCTGCTTATAAACAGTATCTTCTGTTGCCAGTTGTTCAGGCAGTTTTCCGGGCGTTATCTTCCGACCTCGATCGTGAACTCTGGGACAGCAGCTGGAAAACTGTTCTTGTAAAAGCAGATCCTTAAACGTCCTCTGCCACATTCTCATCCTTGCCCGCTGCCCGCACGACCAGAGGGAAAACCACCCGCTTCATTCTTCCCAGCACTTGGGCGAAAGTCTCAGCAAGTCCGTTCTTGATGCTTACTAAATTTTTCCTCGGGGCAAGGGCCTCAGCATCTAGCCAAAAGTGGCTGAACGAGGGCGCTCTTTATCTGATCAAGTCGCCTAACTCCTCTACCCGTTAACCGCATCAACTGCTTCTCTACCTTTCCTCTCACAGAGACATCAGACTGAGGGTGCATGAGGTCGCGCTCCACTTGCACATCTGGCTACACGCCAAATTGGCGATGAAAGCGCCACGGGCATCGTTTTCGCTCTCCTAACGGCTCAAGTGGTGACACGCGTCGATTCCTTCACCTCCATCCAATGGGGGGGGGGGGGGGGGGGGGCGTTGTGTAGGCCTGGGGGCTTATCCGAGGCCTGTCTCCTCGTTATGGTTTATTATCTCTCGCGCTCTGCCTCGTAACTCAGCTTCTCTTTTCGTCTCTTGAGATCTAACTCGGCCTGCTTTAACTCCAGCTCCCTCTGCCTAGCAGCTTTCTCCTCTTCAATCTTCCTCTGCCTACAGCTTCTCCTCTTCCAATCTTCCTCTGCTTCATTCTAACTCCTCTGCCTAGCAGCTTCACCCTTCAACCTTCATCTTCTGCCATCTCTAACTCCCGCTGCCTAGCAGCTTCTCCTTCTTCATCCTTCATCTTCTGCTCTGGTGCTCTAACTCTCCCTCTGCCTAGCAGCTTTCTCTGCTTCATCCTTCATCTTCTTGCCTCACCTTCCCTCAATCCGGGAGCTCCAACTCTGCTGTTCTCGCAAGTCATCGCTATCCTCATTACGCACCGAAGTCCGTGCTGACGAACTTGGATGCGATCACCATCCTCCCAGCTAAACCCAACGCCGTTCCCAACTTGCTAACTTCCGCGAAAAGCCCCCATCCCCGTTCTGTGATCCACCCCCGAATCCTGCACTAACCTTAGGTTTGGTATCTGCCGAGGGGCCTTGTGGTCCATGAACACTATCGGGGTCGTACTGCGGTGAGGGCTCGGTGTGTTTAGACATAGGGTACCCTTACCAACCACAGAGCTAGCAACAACAGTATGCGATCTGAGCGCAACTGGCGGTTTCCTGACTACTTACTGCCCCTGAAGCAACCCAGGCACAGAGTTTCACAAATACTCGCAGCCACGCAACCACACAACTCACGCACACGTGTGTACCAGCTTACCCAATGAGCTCACCCATGCAATATTATCAATGCCCTGTCTGGCACACAGACTGAATCAGCGTGACAAACCGTGTTCAACCGTCCACTGTGGCATGACGCACCAGATTACCCTCGGCGACCGTGCCCTCACTGTCCCTCTGGTAGGCCACACCCACACGCTCACAGGCACTTGCACCCCCCCCCCGTCCATAAGCACTACTCAACCCCTTAGTGTCACAAGAGCCTGCGCACTACCTCGGTGCTTCACGCACAGTACCTGGCATACTCTGCCCTTAATCCCCACAGGATATCCGAGCACACATGTGTCAGTCCACGGCTGAGTACCACTCTAACCTACCTCACTGGGTATACCACATAAAGGAGACACACAGACGCCTGGTACCCTTCCGCACCTCACCTACACTGCTCTGCGTAGTCGCTCACACTTCCAAACCCCCCTTCAAAATTATTGATACACTCATACCACACACACGTCGGTAGCGCCCACCCATTCACCCCAACACAAGTGCCCTGCCCAATGCCAATTGAAAGCTGCCTGAAGTGACAGGACACTAACGTACACCACCCAGGGTACTGGCACGCTCCAACCAACCCACCCACTCACTCGACGTACACACCGACACAAGCACCCCCAACCCCCTTTCTAGCAACCTCTCGCCTACCCAGAAACACCGAAGAATGTAACCCCGCATCTCCACCCAAATGTTCAAGCGGTCGCTAAGCCGGAACGGCCCTACCACCCCTAACCCACACCTATTACACCTAGAGCAGACAACAACAGCACACTAACACAGCTTTACAATCAGCGCGCACCTCTTTATTTCACACACCCCAAACAACAAGGCGCCACGCATCTCACGTCCCTCTAACACCACACAGCGCGTATCTCCCACTTCTTCAACGGACCCACCCTACCCACTACTAGCACCCTGATAACCCAAAACAATGCTACACACCAGTTGGCGGTATATCACTGCGCCCTAGGGACGCAGAGATAGCCCTCACACGGTGGGTAGCTAACTACTAAGGACCAAAAGAAACCCCAAGGGACACTAATCTTTAACCTAATACCACCCACACCTCTCCGCAGACCCACCCTTCTCTTTTGACTCCGGACTCACTATCGCACTGTCTCTGGCGTCCCTAGGGGAGGCAAGACAAGTACCCTACACTGTTCCTGGCCACCTACGTCCAAAAGGAGGCAGTAGCAAAACACCCCTACCCTACTGCCTAACGCTACACCCCTGTCTACAACACCGCATGGGACACCCACTCCCTGGCCCGAAAGCTCCAGTCCTTGGCACTGATCCGGGGGGGGGGACCCTCACAGGACTGACTCCTCCACGGATGACTCCGCTCCTCAGCGCTGTCCGGGACCCTCGCAGGCTGACCTCCTCCAGGATGACTCCGCTCCTCAGCGCTGTCCGTGTGCCTCACAGGCTGAACTCCTCCACGATGACTCCGCTCCTCCCGCTGTACCGTGGCATCCCGCAGGCTGACAACCCCCCGAAGGACTCAAACACCCTGGTGGCGCCGACCGTGACTCCTCACGGTCTGACGTCCTCCCCTGGCTGGGCTCGACACACCCGGCGCACCCACACAACCAGACGCCCTCCGCCCGACAGTCCCGGGGCTCGAAGGACCCTCCTCCGCTGAAGGCCCCGCCGACACTGAGGGTGAGGGAAGTCTGGTGCAGCGCCCCTCTCACAGGACGCCGAACAGGGTAGAACGCAACCAGGTGGCTGGGGAACTCCTCCAGGGAAGAAACCCCGCACAGAGGAGAGCTGCACCCCAGACGGCGCCTGCCCTTCCCGGTAAAGCCACAGCAAACAACTTGAAAACTGCCGCTCACCTGCCGGCACGCGGCTGCAGACCTGCGGTGGTCTGGCCCCACCCTCCAGACGGAACAGGATACCTGCTGAGCGACAACAGTAGTCCGACTACGGTAGTGGTTGCAACTACCCGAGTCATCAAGGCTCATAGGCTACATGGTAAAGGCTGTAATCCTCCATCTCCTTGCCTACCTCCCACTCGGGGCATGAGAGTGACCACTTTGAATATTCAAGTACACCCCCCCAACCCCTTACTCGCTTTGGGGTATCAGATCCATTTCCGCCCAACCCATACAATGCAGTAAAACAATATTTTCTCCTGAGCCAATCTCCGATTTATAAATATAGTTAAAAATTAAAATATAAAAAAAAATTTACATATGAAATTATGACGCGCAGGCCACATTACTCAAAGAAATAATCCCCAATCCAAGCATCCAACACGGACTCCATGGGCCCACTTAGAAATTACTAAATAAACTAGCAATTTCACACGGAAATGTTTCCGACATAGTAATCAGTGTATACACATCTCAGAAACAACAAAACAAAAAACTAATCACTTCTAACGGTCACAGTTCTAGCATATACCATACAAGAGAATCGTCTCACAGCCGACAATCCTTCATATTCTCATCCCTCTTTGCGCCACGGTCAATTATAATCACAGTATTGCAACACATATTTTGTTCGCCAAAATTCCATCCACACCCCACTCTCATGTCATCCTCTTGTCAGATAACAGTGAGTTAATCCTTGTTATGCCGAACACAACCATACTTTCATACAATAGTACATGTGCACATCCTCCATTTTTATCCTACAACTAGCTGAGCTACCCGCCTTAAACTTTACCGTACCCTACTCCCGACCTACTAAAATTCAAAATGGGACTGTCTCCCTACAACCTAAAATATCTTTCTCCAACCCAATTAAGTCACAAACACATACATCCCAGCTGTGGTACGACTGTCATTTACATTTTTTTAAAAAAAAAAACAAAACCACTTCAACCCATATGAACCACTGTCCTGTGCTAAATCGTACGTCACAGATACAGTCGCACGCGCACGACAGACCCGCGTCGAGAATCATGACTCATAAACGAAAAAAAAAAGTGAAAAGACCCACCAAACAACGATAATTGAAAAGTCGACAACCGTTACTCCCATATAAACCACTCTACTACCAATTAGCCTAGCCCTACTGCACATTTAACCGTTTTCCAATACTGTGCGAGGTCCAACGCGAAATCATTAATCAATTTCAACGAACCACTAACTATTCAATTGAAAATTCCGAGCACAACCCCTTTAACGATTTAACGCGGACATATCTGCCCCTGACTCACACTATGATCCTCAACAAAATAGGGGCAACCTCATATTAACCCCTTTCTTACTGAAACCTCGCTTGAAAGACATGAACTAATCACAACCATTACTACATCACCGTCCATCAACGTTATTATATTGAACCATACTTTCGAGCAAACTGGTCACAATGACAATCGAACTCAGGAACCACTATTGTACACTTACTTACAGAATATACAGAAAAGAGGTAACACAAACCGTCTGGACAGAGTTTCAATCACAGAACCAAGACGACATCATACTAGACAACCATATACGCCCACAAACATAATACAAACTAAACATAACATGAGACAACTACCATACAAAACGTCGCCATCATACAAGACAGACCATGAACGAACAACACCACCATGAAGCCTAACAAATCACCAACCCTGACAGACAGACGTTCAACCACACCATTTCTGCAACTGGGCTGAATGGCTGCCCACAAGACGACACAGAAACCCGGGAACAGGCCAAGGTGCGAACACCAGGACCCGACGAGGACCTGGCACTAACTATGACGCGAGTCACTTCAGCTCGACTAACGTCGCTGCCGGCCGGCGAACTACCAAGGCGCGTTCCTACGTGTCCGACGAACAAACCAGGACCGAGTGAAGCTACCCGGTAAACGCCAACGCATTGTCCGACCTGTGAATCAACGAACTCTACTCAAACACAAAACACGATTGGTCAGAGCAAGCGGTATCCCTCCGCAAGCTGACACGCCCGACCAACGGACTAGTGTGTTGCTCGTGCAACAACACGACAATTTACCACAACCACTCACAGACTTGAACAACACCACAACAGCCTATATCCTGCCGCCGCCGTCTCTAGTGTAGAACCAAAGTAACAAGAGGGTAACAACGGGAACGAGTGAGGAGGGGCCAGAGACAAGCGCAACCTCCCCCTTCCATCCCTTCAACAAGTAAGAAGATTGAATTCAAGAATATTGTATATCTTATTTCCCCAGCCCCCGACCAGGCCTAACCTCCCACATTAACAAAAAACCCAATCTTACACCACCACCTCGCACACACACATTATACACATATGCACAAGCATACGCGCACTAATGCTAGCTCTATTTCTGAACTACCATTAACTCCAAACGCATGGACCTATTTATACATCCCGCCGATCCGGTGACAACTACTGATGATTCACTTGCTAGGGTTCTTTTCTTTCTGGGGCAATTTTAACTTTCTCAATACCAACCACCCTCCCTAATAAAAGGGCTCCCTTTCATAAAAAGAACAATTTTCCTACCGGAACATTTGTTCAACCTAGATTTCACTCCCTGTCCTAATCAAGATTTGATTTTCAGATGTTTCGGTTGGTCTGTGCGGGATTTACCTCCATTCAAATGTATCATTCTTTTTTCAATGGAACGTTGGTATGCTGTCTATACTGGATTCATTTCATTAGTCCATCCAGAGGTCCACGTTTTTAATACAAAACCCTGCTGGTACAGAACTCTTCTCTACAACTCTAGGGATGCCACAAACTGAAGTCGGGGGGGGGGGGGGGGGGGGGGGGGGGGGGGGGGGGGGGGGGGGGGGGGGGTGGGGGGGGGGGGTGGGGGGGGGGGGGGGGGGGGGGGGGGGGGGGGGGGGGTAATGATAAATCCTATAACATGAAGCATGCAGCACAAACGCTCAACATGTCAACAGATAAACTGACGAATGGCGATGAGGAAGCGGACAGGAGCGTGTGTGTGGGTGTGATGGAAGCTGATGTTCAATGGATGACACTGAGCCTTTAATACAGTTGGGCATAAAACCAAAGGATATTACCTTCGTCCGATGAGCAGGGAGGGGTGGGGATGCTAAACCGTTCAGCTTCGAAGACGAGCTTTTCTGCTGTCCGATTATTTCAGGCGAACCAAAGATATGGTGTTCTCACGGGGTATTTCAGAGACCCACACTTCAATCTTCAAGGGCTTTCAAACAATACCCTCTACACTTCCTCCAGCTGAACTTTTCTTCGGGAGAACAGCTGAAAATGGTGGTTTCCGATGTGGATGTTCTGCCTGAAGAAGGAGGGATTAGTAGCCTTGGAGAAAAGCGATGAAATAGCAAAAGAAATTATGTGGGCAAAAAGTGGGAGAGGGGCAGAAGGCATGACAGAACCGTTTACACTTTTTAATGATGCCCACCCCCTTCGCTTTGATCATCTTTTTTTCTGCCTTTAACCCGTTAGAGAAACTGTTCCCAACAAAATTTTGGAACTGATTTTGTCTTTTTTTTCACTTTTTTCCCCCCCAAGTGATCTGTTGTGTGTGTGTGTGAGTGTGGTGTGTGTGGTGTGTGTGGGTGTGTGTGGCGCGCGCAGCGTGTGTGTGTTGCATGTGTGTCCATTCATGTGGTGAGGGGGTGGGGTGGGGGCAGGGCTACGGACACAGGAATATCTTAACAAAAAAGCGAAACTCCACAAAAAAGCAGACAGCTAGTCTCTCTGAACAATAGAGGAATATGTGAAACAAATACCGTAAAGTTTGGACTATAAGCCGCAACTTTTTTCCCCACATTTAAACCATGCAATGCGGCTTATTTGCAGATTTTTCCAATTCCAGGAGCATCACACCCTCGTCTATTCTTAGCTTCTCTGTAACTCACAATATTGTGTTTACTGTTCATGAATTTTTCGATGAGCTCCATGTTAAAGTGTTAACTGTTCACGTTGTTACAGTGTTAACTGCTCACATTTTTAAATCAAAGCCGCACACATTGAAGCATTCAGATCATTTGCTCAAGCGCACACCCTCATCATGCCGAAAACGGGATGAAATGCCTTCGATGCAGCTTCCAAGTTGAAGGCGATTGACCTGGCAATCAAGCAGCTGCACAGGAGCTTGGAATAAATAAATCGATGATACGATGTTGGAGGAAGCAGTGTGAAGAACTGTCTTGTTGCAAGAAGACGACAAAGGCCTTCAGAGGGAAGAAGTGCAGATGGCTTGAATTAGGCTGGACTGTGTGCTGCAGCAGACGACAGTGGAAGTGACGGAGCAGCAGTGACCTTCACCTTGCCTCAAGAGGAAAGCAGCAGTGAAAACGAGGCTGAAGTCAGTGACAAGATGGCGGAGGAAGCACTACTATTTCTGTTCAACTCCGACACCGAAGAAGAAGACTTCAGTGGATTCAGTGGACAGGACGATGATGACACTGAATAAATGTGATAATCCTAAGATTATGAACTTTATTTTTGTTGTATATATCTGCGGCTTATAAAACGGTGCGGCTTATTTATGAAAAAAATTCAGATTAAAAAAAAATTTAGTGGGTGCAGCTTATATACAGGAGCGCTCAATAGACCGAACTTTACGGTACAGGCATGCTAGTTCAGGTGACAGTGCCATATTCTGTTAAATTTTTCACCATGTTTAGTGTGCATTATGTTGTGCTCCGGGTCATCCACACACCATTTCAGAAATCAGCTTTCATTCTTAAAAAGCCCTTCAACTGAGACTTTTCAAAACAATTTTGTGAATACTTTGACCTTGAATGGACACTAAACAAAAGCGTATTCCCCAAATCCACTTTTTGCATACATACATGCACTCCCTGTGTTTCTATCTTGTTCTCAAATCCTACTTTTCATACATACACACATTCTAACACATTTTCAAATTCACTTTTTCGACACATACACGTTCCCACTCTTTCTTTCGAACACAAACGCATACACATGAATACACACACACACTCTCACACGACAGACAAGGGAGAACAGATCGAGCCATTCTAACAGTTACCTGTCAGAGCCAGAGCATGTCGCAGTCCAGCAGCCACAGCTATGACAATGGAACCAGGAGGCAAGTCCACTTTGCCCTTGATGTAAAAAAAGAAAAAAAAGAAAAGAAAAAAAAATCCTACATCAATATCACTGCATGCAAAGGTTTTGTTTTATCCTGAACAGCCAGAAAACACATAAAGCACATGTCTTATTCTTAAACTAAAATCAATCCATTTATGTGTTAGACCCACACAATATTCTGGGTGCATCATGTACCTCGTGGGTGGGCTTTTGTTCTCAGGTCAGTGGTTCGATTCCAACACCAGACTGGAAGAGATGTTCCTTTTGGACTTTACATCTGTGTAGTTTTTAATCCCTTTCTACTCCTTCTGAGAGGCATGGAGAATTTAAACCAAGGTTGTATGTGTGAACACATGCATAAAAGATATGGCACGTCAAATACCGTTCCATCTTTTGGAGAAGACTAGGCCAAGGTGTGTCAAGGGGGCAGACGGCACAAAAAATCAGAACACATGTACACAGGTATTGTGTGTAGATAACCTCCCCGAAGACAGAAAATGGCAACCTTACTAGTGGGATTAAATATGGTCACATACCCAAAAGTCTCAACAATGGTGAACCATGCGCTGGTCCAATAACCTGTCATTTCTACTCTTTCTTTTGACCTATTTATGCCCCCAAAACCCCAAACAATCAGTTAAGGGCATAATCAGAGCTGAAATGATGTTCTAAAATGCTAACTCATTTTGGTGATGGTCAGGGCTATCGCTGAAAACAGAAACGTAAAACCAAAAATTTGTCACAGACGAGATGATCCATTGTTGTAGCCACTTGCATACTCACATAAAAAGAACACCGGAAGTGCTCTCAAGTTTCGACGAAAAAAAGTCATACAAAGAAAGATTAATAGCTGAACTGGTTCAGACAGTAAGCTGCGGCTATTTTTTTGGACTCTAACCTGGTGATAAATTCTGGTAAGAATTCACACGGGACTCTGCCTTCTCATTCAAGTTAATGTTTAAAAGATGAACGCGCATGTTACTGTAGAGATGTAAAGGGGGCAGGCTACATGTTTCACCTTGCTTTCCTACTATTTAATAATAATCATAGCACAGCATTCATATAGCGTCTTGCCAAAGGTTCTAGGTGCTGACAATCCACACTCTTGTGTACACAACGGGCTGCCTTTCTGGGTAGTACTGACTGAAGAGCTGCCTGTTGGCGCTTCGTTCAGTCATTGCACCCTCCCCCCCTCACCCCTCCCACCGAGACATCCAGTCAATATAGTTCACTCCATTTCCTCACTTCCTTCATTCTTTCCATTTCTCACGCTGGGTGCATGCTATGTGTAACGTGTCATCCATACCAACGGCCAAACTGGCCTTCTCTTCTGAAAGTTGGTGATGGGATTTTACGTATGTGCAAGATGTTATGTGTGTGTTCACACAAGGAACCTTGGTTTACAATTTCATTTGAAGGACTACTTAGGAAATGGAGTCAGAACCAATGTAAACTCCAAGGAAAAAATCCGCCTGTACCGAAACGGCCAGGCAGAGATTCAAACCTGCAACCCCATGATCACCAAGATTACGAGTCTGGCACTTAACCAATCAACTTATTCCAGCCCCCATATGCATATGTAATATTTCACTTTGTCAGCGTCCCAATCACTTGTCCAGGTTCCAGGGCCCTACAGTCCCTGCGTGCCATGCGAGAATCATGCAACAGCCCGCACTGCCCTCTGTCACCACCAAGGCCTGCTTGCTGCTGCTTGCTTTCCAGCAAGGCAGGCTCTCACTGCCTGCACGTAGCTTTTGGTTGTGCGCAAACCACACCACCTACATCTCAGACTAGTCATTTGGATGCTATAACAGTGAAATGGGGCAAACGTATGACCAACTTGTGAACAGGAGTCGGGCACAGAGCCAATCAGATTCACAGGAAGTGGTGGATGTCTTCAACATACGCAATGGAATTCCACCGAGCGAAATGTGATGATGATTATCCTTGTCCCTCCATGACTACTGCAAATAACCTGACATGATAAACGAAGGTTTGTTTCAATACGAAGTGACTGAGGGCGGAAAATAAAGCAAATTTAAAAATAAAAAAAAGGGTATTTGTTTCGCCAGACAATGCACACAGATTACAGGACAAAACACGATGCATTTCGACTTCTTGGGTCTTCTTCAGGCAAAAACAACCAACATTTAGGACTTTGAAAACGAAGAACGAGCAACCACTTATCTTCTCATATTCAGTGCAAAATGGGTGTTGGATGAAACCGAGGTTGGATGACAAATGAATGTTGTGAAATGATGGCAAATACTAAAGTAAAGGCCTTTTTAAAATAAAAAAAAACAAAACCAGGCAGTTCAGAGTATCAAAAGGGGGACTGCACAAGGGCCTTATCTCCTCTATACATTTATGTTGGTCCTAAGGGCCTTACACATGCACCCTTCAAATTGTTTTGTAACAGACAATCATTTACTGCATGTATACTGCCCCTCCTAAAACAACAGCAAATACTAAAATGAAGGCATTAACGAAAAGCAGAAAGTTAAAAGCATCAGTAATACAAATACTAAAATGAAGGCATTAACGAAAAGCAGAAAGTTAAAAGCATCAGTAATAGTTAATCATGCTTTGCGTGCGCACACACACACACACACACACACACACACACACACCTTCCTCCAACATCCTCTTTGGAAAAGAATTCTGCATCACCATCCAGACAAATTAATGAAACACTCACAGGCACTGCTGACCATTTTTCTGCCGTTTCTCTCCCCAACTGGTGAAAGGCGTTGATGCCCCAAGTGTAGACATCTCCGTCCTCTGAAAGACAACCCATCACAAGAAACTTTAATCATAGGTGCATGTCCAGACATCCTTTCTTCTGGGAGACACAACATCTGGAGAGCGTTAACCGGGAACGTGTGTACATTTCTAAATCCTCTAAACCACAAACATCAAGAAGAAAGCTCACCTGCAGACATCTGTCCCCTGAGAGCCAACTGAAGAACAAAGTTAACCATTAAATGTGTGCAGATGTCTCTGTCCTCTGAGAGAGAACAACTGAAGAAGACAGTGAACCAGTAAGCGTGCGTAGATGTCTCCGTCCTGTGCTGAGAGAGAGAACAACTGAAGAAGAAAGATGACTCATAAAGGTGCGCAGACGTCTGTCCTGTGCTGAAAGACAAACACCAGGAGAAAGTTCACTGGAAAGTTAAAAGAAACCTCCATCCTCTGAGAGACAAACACCAGGAGAAAGTTCACCGGAAAGTGTAAAGAAACCTCCATCCTCGGAGAGACAAACACTAGGAGAAAGTTCACCGGAAAGTGTAAAGAAACCTCCATCCTTGGAGAGACAAACACTAGGAGAAAGTTCACTGGAAAGTGTAAAGAAACCTCATCCTCTGAGAGACAAACACCAGGAGAAAGTTCACCAGAAAGTGTAAAGAAACCTCCATCCTCGGAGAGACAAACACCAGGAGAAAGTTCACTGGAAAGTGTAAAGAAACCTCCATCCTCGGGGAGACAAACACTAGGAGAAAGGTCACCGGAAAGTGTAAAGAAACCTCCATCCTCTGAGAGACAACCACCAGGAGAAAGTTCACCAGAAAGTGTAAAGAAACCTCCATCCTTGGAGAGACAAACACTAGGAGAAAGTTCACCGGAAAGTGTAAAGAAACCTCCATCCTCGGAGAGACAAACACTAGGAGAAAGTTCACTGGAAAGTGTAAAGAAACCTCCATCCTCTGAGAGACAAACACCAGGAGAAAGTTCACCGGAAAGTGTAAAGAAACCTCCATCCTCTGAGAGACAAACACCAGGAGAAAGTGCACTGGAAAGTTAAAAGAAACCTCCATCCTCTGAGAGACAAACACCAGGAGAAAGTTCACCAGAAAGTGTAAAGAAACCTCCATCCTCGGAGAGACAAACACCAGGAGAAAGTTCACCGGAAAGTGTAAAGAAACCTCCATCCTCGGAGAGACAAACACTAGGAGAAAGTTCACTGGAAAGTGTAAAGAAACCTCCATCCTCTGAGAGACAAACACCAGGAGAAAGTTCACCGGAAAGTGTAAAGAAACCTCCATCCTCGGAGAGACAAACACCAGGAGAAAGTTCACTGGAAAGTGTAAAGAAACCCCCATCCTCGGAGAGACAAACACTAGGAGAAAGTTCACTGGAAAGTGTATAGAAACCTCCATCCTCTGAGAGACAAACACCAGGAGAAAGTTCACTGGAAAGTGTAAAGAAACCTCCATCCTCGGAGAGACAAACACTAGGAGAAAGTTCACTGGAAAGTGTAAAGAAACCTCCATCCTCTGAGAGACAAACACCAGGAGAAAGTTCACCGGAAAGTGTAAAGAAACCTCCATCCTCGGAGAGACAAACACCAGGAGAAAGTTCACTGGAAAGTGTAAAGAAACCTCCATCCTCGGAGAGACAAACACTAGGAGAAAGTTCACTGGAAAGTGTATAGAAACCTCCATCCTCTGAGAGACAAACACCAGGAGAAAGTTCACTGGAAAGTGTAAAGAAACCTCCATCCTCGGAGAGACAAACACTAGGAGAAAGTTCACCGGAAAGTGTAAAGAAACCTCCATCCTCGGAGAGACAAACACTAGGAGAAAGTTCACTGGAAAGTGTAAAGAAACCTCCATCCTCTGAGAGACAAACACCAGGAGAAAGTTCACTGGAAAGTATAAAGAAACCTCCATCCTCGGAGAGACAAACACCAGGAGAAAGTTCACCGGAAAGTGTAAAGAAACCTCTATCCTCTGAGAGACAAACACCAGGAGAAAGTTCACTGGAAAGTGTAAAGAAACCTCCATCCTCTGAGAGACAAACACCAGGAGAAAGTTCACTGGAAAGTGTAAAGAAACCTCCATCCTCTGAGAGACAAACACCAGGAGAAAGTTCACTGGAAAGTGTAAAGAAACCTCCATCCTCGGAGAGACAAACACCAGGAGAAAGTTCACTGGAAAGTATAAAGAAACCTCCATCCTCTGAGAGACAAACATAGGGAGAAAATTGCCTTGTAAAAAATGTGAAGTAAGTTCCATCCTCTGTGACACCAAACATTGGAAGGAAGTCAACCTGTAAATGTATGTAGATATCTCCATCATTCAAGACCCAAACGTGAAGAGAAAGTTAACCCGTAAATGTGGGCCGACGTCTCCAGCGTTTGAGAGACAATCAAAAGAAAGGTTAACTTGTAAGCATGTGTAGGCTGCTCACTCCTCTAATGGGAAAACATCAGAAGGATTACCCGTAGAAATGTCTTCACATCTGCATTCTCTGAGACACAAACATCAGGAAAAAGTTTTTTAAATATGCTAATATCTATATTGTCTGAAAGATAAAAATCTGAAGAAGTTAACGTATAAAAATGGGCTCATATCCACATCGTCTGAGAGACAGGCATCAGAAGAAAGTTATCCTGCAAAAATGTACCAACATCTAGATCCTCCAGGAGACAAAAATCTGGAAAATGTTAACATGAAAATGTGCCAACATTCCCATTCTCCGCGAGACAAATATCAGAGAAAGTTAACTTGTTAAAATAAAAAAAACATCCACATACACTATGAAGCAAATATTCGGAGAAAGTTAATATGGTAAAAAAAAAAAACCACCTACATACTCTGAGACAATATTAGGAAAACGTTAATATGGTTATAAACAAATAATAAAGAAAAAAATCTACATACTCTACGAGACAAACATCAGGAGAAGTTAATATGGTTAAAAACAAAAATCTACATACTCTATAAGACAAATATTAGGAGAAAGTTAATATGTAAAAATGTGCTGATATCTACATCCTCTGATTGACAAATGTCAAAAGAAATTAAACTAATAAAACATGTGCTGACATCTACATCCATTGAAAGGCAAACATCAGGAACCAGTAAATTTGTAAACATGAGCTGCTACTCCTTCATTTGACAAAAATCAGGGGAACGTTAATCTATAAATATGTATAGACATTTCTGACCTCTGACTCTAACAAAGTTCTTATTTGAAACAGGGCACACAAGTTACAAACGTGTTACACACTTTTAAGACCCAACTGGACTAAACTTCTGAACTTAAGGTATGCAGAAGACCGTTTATAAGTCATGCTAAAACACACTCCTGTTTATGAGCTTATCTTTATTTCAGAGAAGGTACAGCTGGTAGGGTCCTTTTGCTTCTTAAGGGAGATGTGGAACGAAAATTAAACCAATGTTCTTTTAAAACTTCTTCATTTTTTTTCTATTGTTTATGTTAAAAAAAAAACAAGGAAAAAACAAATTTGGGTGATTTCAAACCTCTTGTGTGATTTGGGGACCACAAATGGGGACAAAATGATGAAAAATGAAAAAAAAAAAGGGTTCATAACAAGAACTGTATTTCTATCATAGCAGACATGTTAGGCACTTGAAACATGACTTTTCTTGTTTTGCTGAGCTATAGTAATGCAATAACAAACGGATTTTTATATATCCAAACTGCTTTTTTTTTTAATAATTTTTTTTCCATATGGTGGCCATCAGGCTTCGCGTTTCATTGCTTTTGAATTTTTCAAAATAGAAATAGCAAATGATAAGTGCTGTTTTGACTTATAAAGAAAATATAATTGCATGCAGAAATCATTTCTGATCAAAAGAAAAGAACTTACCAAGCTAGCTAGACTGCATCCAGAGACATTGTGTTCCTTGCACATCAACCGTTGTTGAAAAAAGTGATTTTGAGAAAACGACGTTTGAAAATAAAGAAGTTGATCAATTTTCACACGCACCTCCTTCAAATAAAAGTCCTTTTTTACAAAGAAAAATGTGAAAACAGACAAAATGAACACCGCAGATGGTTTCAACAGACTTTCTTGAGCACAAAAACACATAAAACCCAAAACATGATTTTTTTAAAAAACGGTCAAATTTTCGTGCCACCTCTCCCCTTAAATATCTCCCAATGACTACAACGTCTCAGTGGTAAGTCTCTGAATCCATGATGAAAATGAATTCATTAGCAAAAACCACACGAACATTTCTTTTTTTTTCTTTTTCTTTTGTATGTTTCTTTGTTTTTGAAAGAATATAGTATTCACAAACTTTTACAAACCCAAAGCAGTTTTTACAGACTCTTAAGGCCTAAAAGAGGGTACCTCTGCTTCTTCAAACTTTTCCTCACCTTTAATGACTACACAAACCCCATCTCCCTGAACATCAAGAGAATACCTATTCCATGTGTACCCCTCTCTCTGTCTTCTGAGAAACAAACGTTAGGAGAAAGATTAATGTGTACCAAAGAAAGACATGCAAAAACTGGGCGCACTTGGGTGAGAACCTGGACCAATGACAATTGTGAATGAACGAAAAGGTTAAAAAGTATTCAATTTACTAAGCATTAAAATTCAAGCCAAAAAGTTATTCTGTTCACTGTAATGATTTACACCCAAACTCTGTCGAGCTGTAGGTCTGAACATGTTGGCCACAAATTACAAGGCAAGACTGGTAGCTCTGCACTTTCAAGTGCGTCTTGTTTACAGTCAATCAATAGCATGGAGCTGCACCAGGGTTTGCACATTGTCACAATCAACACCGTACATTTGTTTGGGAAAAAAAAATCACCAAATGCTTTAAATCTTGACCCGTTTTCCGCAAAATCTGTCAAACGAAAAAAAACATTCATCTCTTTTAGAATCTCAAAATTCACCAGCCGCCGTGGCGAAGTGGTTAGCGTCGCGGACTCCTGGCTGAGAGGTTGTGGGTTCGAATCTCATCAGAGTCATGTGGGTTTTTCTGCCCCGACCGGCTCCTACCCAGAGTTGAGTTTGCTGCAGACTTAGTTGGGAAGACTGGGACCACACAGTCGAGTTTCATCCACTTAATGGATGCGTTTCTGAGAGTGTTGCTCAAATTTCCTGACCAACACTGCAGGTGCCTGTATCTCTCGGGCCTGGTTGACGCCGGGATATATTATGAAAGGAAGCGTAGAGTACAGCCCTGTCTTGTAGTCTCAGACCGAAATGGAAATCCGTAGCATCATCTTAATCATCCTCACTCTCATCGATCAGCATTAAAAAAAAATGTCTCAAGTTCTGTGGCACTTCATGCCCTGCTCTCATGGTGACCTCAGTTTCGATGTCCTCTCCACGTCTGTGGCCTTGGTTTGGTTCTGTCGGGGTCACCGGTATCAGCGAGTCCATGGGGGCTGTCGTTAGACGGACGTGTTGGTGCCCTCCGGAGGGAGAGCTCACTCACGCTGGCTCCTCGACTAAGCAATTATTGTCGTCAGTAGGGGGCTTAGTAGGTGGTGTCCTGCGTATGTTAGATCAGAACAGGCGCCACTGAACACCTCCGAAGTGACTCGGCAGCAGTGCAGTGTCTCCTCCGGTGGGTTGCCTCTTGATGACTTGACATTGACTACCCCCTGTGGACTGCCGGTGCCGGGGCTGCGGCGGGGCCGACCGGGCTGTGACTGTGGACAGGGTGTCGGAATGAGCGGCGTGGGTGCACTACCTCCGAGGTGGTGCAGAGGTTGGAACACCACCACCACAAACAACAACAAAAAAGAATCTCAAAATTCAAATGTGATGGTACCTATGAATGAAGTCTTAGAGAAATCTTCTGTAAAGCGCTTCATGTCGAACGTATTGTAAATCTGAACACTTTATAGAAACAAGTTTCATCGTGAGTGGCTCCCCTCATGGTATGCACCATGGAGCCACCTCAGCTTTTTAAAAGAGGCAACATATGTATAAAAAGAGCGGCCTGCGTGTAGTCAGCAACAAACTGTCTCTTCTTTGCTGCCACCAGTCACCGACAGTAGATACGTCATAAGATTTAGAACGGTAAAATCAAAAGCCACCCATTACTGTGCTTCAGTCTTCTTACTAGAGGTCTTTGATTCAACCATGAGATCTGGGTGTTTTTTTAAACCTGTGAAGGAGGCAGATAATCTTGACAACTTTTATCTACAGCTTTCTCGACCTGCCAATCAGACGCTACATTACCTCGAATGCTTACAAGACCAGGAATCCAAGTGTGAACAACAACGTAACCATTGGATTTAACAAGTTTAAAAATTTTTTAAAAAGTAGGTTCAGGATTGAAAGTGGATAGATTTAAGTTTCAGAAATGGCTTCTACGGCAGAAAGGAAGGGGGTGGGGGTGGGGGTGGGGGGGAATGAGGAAGTCATCTTGAGTGCCAGGACCCTGCAAGTTCAGTAGTATAGTGCTGCCAGACGGAATGTGTTTTGAACATTCTTAATTAATTGAGCAGGAGCAGTTGAGCAACAAGAAGCAGAAACAATCCTTGGAACTGTCAGTAAAAAAAATCTGAATGGATGGAATTTTCAAATAAAATTCAGAAGTTCTTCTATGCCAGAGGTTTGCAGTCCCCGCAGAAAGAAAGGAGATGGAACTGCATAACTGGTGTTGTAAAAGTCTAAGGTGGAGATCACGAACAACTTCGTGACTTCAAGAGTAATGGTTGGTCACTCTCCACATGTTGGACATGGTTTTTAACACTCCACATGTCGGCCATGGGGTTTTTTTTTGGCCATGGTTTTTAACTCTCTTCATGTTGGCCGTGGTTGTTTTTTTTGGCCATGGTTTATAACTCTCCACCTCTCGGCCATGGTTTTTAACTCTCCACATGTCGGCCATGGTTTATAACTCTCCACCTCTCGGCCATGGTTTTTAACTCTCCACATGTCGGCCATGGTTTATAACTCTCCACATGTCGGCCATGGTTTATACAACTCTCCATCTGTCAGCCATGGTTTTTAATTCTCCACACGTCGACCATGGTTTTAAACCTCTCTACATGTCAGCCATGGTTTTTAACTCTCCACATGTCAGCCATGGTTTTTAACTCTCCACATGTCGGCCATGGTTTTTAACTCCACATGTTGGCCATGGTTTTCAACCTCTCCACATGTCGGCCATGGTTTTCAACCTCTCCACATGTCGGCCATGGTTTTCAACCTCTCCACATGTCGGCCATGGTTTTTAACTCTCTGCATGTTGGCCGTGGGTTTTTTTTTGCCATGGTTTTTAACTCTCTGCATGTTGGCCGTGGGGTTTTTTGGCCATGGTTTATAACTCTCCACCTCTCGGCCATGGTTTTTAACTCTCCACATGTCGGCCATGGTTTATAACTCTCCACCTCTCGGCCATGGTTTTTAACTCTCCACATGTCGGCCATGGTTTATAACTCTCCACCTCTCGGCCATGGTTTTTAACTCTCCACCTCTCGGCCATGGTTTATAACTCTCCACATGTCGGCCATGGTTTATAACTCTCCACCTGTCAGCCATGGTTTTTAATTCTCCACACGTCGGCCATGGTTTTTAACCTCTCTACATGTCAGCCATGGTTTTTAACTCTCCACATGTCAGCCATGGTTTTTTAACTCTCCACATGTCGGCCATGGTTTTTAACTCTCCACATGTCGGCCATGGTTTTTAACTCTCCACATGTTGGCCATGGTTTCCAACCTCTCTACATGTCGGCCATGGTTTTCAACCTCTCTACATATCAGCCATGGTTTTTAACTCTCCACATGTCAGCCATGGTTTTTAACTCTCCACATGTCGGCCATGGTTTTCAACCTCTCTAGATGTCGGCCATGGTTTTTAACACTCCACATGTTGGCCATGGTTTTTAACTCTCCACATGTCGGCCATGGTTTTCAACCTCTCTAGATGTCGGCCATGGTTTTTAACACTCCACATGTTAGCCAAGGTTTTTAACTCTCTGTATTTCAGCCATGGTTTTAAACTCTCTATATCTCAGCCATGGATTTTAACTCTCTATAACTCAGCCATGGCTTTTAACTCTCTATACCTCAGCCATGGTTTTTAACTCTCTATATGTTGGCCATAGTTTTGAACTCTATATCTCAGCCATGGTTTTTAATTCTCTGTATGCTGGCCATAGTCTTGAACTCTCCACATGTCAGCCATAGTTTTTAACTCTTCACACATAGGCCATAAATAATGAAGACCAACTCAAAGTGTAATGGCTGGTACCTCTACCCATGGCAGCCACAAATTATAAGGCACACTTAATGGCTGGTAGCTCTGAACAGGTTAGTCACTAGTAAGTAGTTAGAAGGGAGCTTTAAACAGTAATGGTTTGTAACCCTACATGCCTCAGCCATAAATTACAAAGCAGTCTAAAAGAGCAATGGTTAGTAGCTCAAGCCATAAACTGCAAGACAAGACTTATTACGGTTCGCAGCTCTGCACATATCAGCCACAAACTGCAAGGTAAAACAATGAAATAGTGGCTCTGCACAAATCGGCCACAAACTGCAAGGTAAGACAATGAAATAGTAGTTCTGCACAAATCAGTCACAAGTGACAAGTGTATGTGTCAATGAATCGGTAAAGTGTGCCCAAACACCAGTGCAGGATAATCACAGTATTTGGGGCCTAAATCACCTCCTGTCATTCGTACACTGAGAAAAATCAGGTTGTACAGGTTAAAAAAAAAATTGATAGGGGTTTTCTCAAAACACCGGTTGGAAACTTATGTGAACATTTCAAACTCGCAAGCAGCTGAGAAGTCGACCTGCACAAAATTTAGCCTCTGATAAAATGTCACTTCCAGCGCATGTAACTGTGACTGATTGTTAATTCAAATCACACACACAAGATTTCTGGCTTCAAAGTTTCATCTGCCATATGCCAAGTGCTAGATACAAATCATGGACTTGGAGCAGACTCCTCTTAACTAAAAAGGTTTGTATTGAGTTACACTTGTTTAGTTAATCTGACTTAGTGTTGACACCGGTGGAAATACATGGCTGGCTATAATTGTCAGTCATTCCCCTGACCGCTGGGGTCATTGGGAGGATGTGATGAGGCAGCCGCCATTTCTCTCCAGGCTCTCCTGTTGGTGGCTGTCGTGAGGAGATCTGGCATGGTCATTTTGGTCCAGTCCTTTATATTGTTGGACCAGCTCTTTCTCTGCCGTCCTCGTATGCGCCTTACTTCAATGGTACCTTGAAGGATGGTTTTGGAGAGTGCGTTGTGACGAATGATGTAGCCAAACCATGCCATCTTCCATTGTTTGACAGTTGCCAGAAGTGGTTTGTGGGGCCCACCTAGGTTAGTGACCAGGTTCCGCACATAATCATTGGTCTTGTGTTCTTTGTAGGAGATGCGGAGTAGTTTCCTCAGGCACCTGGTCTCAAACGCCTGGATTCTTCTTTCTGTTTCGGCCATCAATGTCCATGTCTCACAACCATATAATAATAATAATATAAGCTATAATTGTAACAAGTCCCAATTCTCCAAAATGGTCAACACCTAAGGACAAGGTAAACTCGTTACCTGAGCATGCCACAGTGAAGTCCCAACCTCCGGAGACATGTCCGATTCTTGGCATCGAGGGCAGTTTCGTCAGCACCGTTACATCCTCTCTGTGACCCACACCCAGCTGTCCGTGGGAGTTGGACCCACAAACCCACAACGATCCGTCTGCTGGGTACACAAACAAAATTATATGGCTGCATCTCATTCACTCATACACACACAAACACAGACATGGGACACAACCACACACGCAGAACATTATTTTTCATCTTCGCCTACACTACAGACTTGTTTAATGTGCAAAAATGTTAATGCAACCACATAGAGAGAGAGAGAGAGAGAGACAGACAGAGGAGAGAGAGGACAGAGAGAGAGAGTGTCATCAATTCAGTTCCATTCATGTTGTTTCTTGCCCAGCCAACAACAGCAGGGTGGTATCACAGCTGTCACGCCATCAAAATGAGTTCCACGTATGTTTACTACTGAAAATCCAGAATATTCAGTTTTCAATGGTTTCAGACAAACATTATGGATCCCGAATTTGGGAAGTTCTGAATTTTGGGTGTGGCATCTCAAAGGTCACAAAAGCTATCAGCAAATAAAAGCACCGTTGACCTTTCCTCCGTCAAATGCAATAAATCAATGCACAGTTTTTGCTATGCACGCATGTCAGAATGTGTGTGTACGTGTGCTTGTGTATATGTGTATGTGTGCGAGTGTGTGTGTGTATATGTGTGTGTGTGTGTGTGTGTGTGTGTGTGTGTGTGTGTGTGTGTGTGTGTGTGTCAGCTTGACTCATGTAGAAACAATGGCATCTAAATGAGGCTTGTTGCAATCACATGGCAGACAGCAAAAGCAACATTTCTCCACTGCTGAAGTTCTGGGTGTGTTACCAATCAGTTATGAACTGCATTATGCTACTTTGAATAGATCTTTTAATGATTTTTTTGTATACTGCATAATGCTACTTTTTACAGATTTTCAATGATTTTTTTTTTCGCACTCACCCTTACAAATGACCAGTCTGTGGGGAAAAGCAACGGGAAGGAGGGAGACTGGCAGTTGTGAGCGAGTTGAAAAGTTAAAAATGTTCAAACCAACCCCACATACTTTGACATGGAGCATGACACCAGCTGATAAACATGTGTTACAAAGCATTGATCTGATCACTTCATGGATGACACTCTAAAGCTTCAAACCAAGAGTGGAAAGTGCCTTGTAAAATTTCAGCTGATGGGTGAAACTATCGCCTCTGCATTTCAGTTTCATCCAGGAGGTGTCGCTGCTTGTGGACTAGTCCATACACAATACATCACATCTGTTAAGTTGTGAGACCACAATGCACATGGTTTATAGCTGATGAATAAATGAATGAATGACCAGGATGAGAGAATCTAAGGAGAGGGTCTCACGACTACAACTTATTAATGACCAAGGTGAGAGAACTGAAGAAGAGGCTCTCATGGCTACAACTTAGCAGATGTCCAACCTGCACATTAGCCCGACATGCTGGTCAGTCCTTGAGTGCCCTCCTATTGTTGTCCATGCCATTAGTATCTGTTATGTGTGTGCGGTGTGTGTGTGTGTGTGTGTGGGTGTGTGTGCATGGGTGAGTGGACACAGGCCCATGTGTGATTGTGCGTGTATGTGCCAGTGTACAATGTGTGTGTGTGTGTGTGCGTGTGTGTGTGTGCAAATGATCAGGAAGGAGCCCTGCAAGCAGAATGCAGAAAAAACACGAATGAATTCAGCTGCCAAGGTTTACACAATCCGTGCCAAAGAGAAGGTCTCTCTACCTGTCACTACTAAAGAGTGGCCCCCTCCCCTGTGATGATCTGTGGAGCACGTTTGGTGAACTCAGTGATGTCCCCTGGGGTGAGCTGGTCCTCCTTGTGGCCTTGACCTAGCTGACCGTAACTGTTGGCTCCCTGCAACAACATCCACAAATATTTTCGACGATGCTTTTTAGCACATACAATGTTAGAAAGTTATTTTGGCAAAGTCAAACACTCAGATAATATACATGCACACATACACTTGCAAAGGCAAGTGCATGAATGCACACGCTTTGTGCAGCCTCATCAACAAGTTAAAAGGAAATGGTGCAAAGGCCCCCTCTCGCTTTCTCAAAGACTGGAAATCACTCCACCGTCATTGTCAATGTCCCTATCTGCAAGTGGAAGTGCAGGAATATGGCTTCCTGGGGGTGTTAAGTTGCAGTGATTATTTTCCCCAATTTCTCTTGACCTTTACCTGGATTAGTTGGCAATTTAGAACACAACAACACAAATTTGCTGTGGTCAGAAAACACTGTTTCAGATTTAGTTTCAGTATTATTTATTACTGCTTGGTCTTCTTCATCTTTTTTCCCCCTCTACTTTTCAGGATAATATGTCAGCCTCTGGTATGGCGGTACATTGAAGATAAGTATGCTCCGATTCTTAGCCCTAATGATCAATAGTTTGTAACCTTTTATGGAATGCCTTTGCTGAAGAAATTCTGAACCATTGTATATTACCAATATCAAATTAACTTCATGGGCCACGGCTCCGTGGGGGGAGAGACGACTTTCTTTCGTCCATCTGCTGTTCTGTAGGAAAATTGAATTTAGTCCAGTCATGAGAAGTTCTACAAGTTTGATACTTTCTTAAAGTTCTTACCTCAAATCAAAGTCTGGGTCACAATGATTAACTTCCAATTTCACTCGGTCCAGGCAGAAAACCCTAATATACCATGCACTTTGTCAGGAAATCAGTCCTCGTATGTGTTCACACCCAAGCGAGCAATGCCCTCGTACATGACACAATGGAATATTCTCCGTTCAAAAGCAGCTTTCACTAAAGAGACCTCCAGATCAGCAGCGACTTTGGTGGAGAAGCGTGAACACCGAGTCAATCACTGTGATTGATAACAGCCTCACCAACACCAAACATCATGAAAACCTACGCATTCATCCGTTCTGGTGCATTCACTTCTGTAAGTCTTCTGTAGAACCCCTTGCTGGCCTCATTGCTCCAGAACTGATGAATTTGCTATACAGCAGATAACCTAGTAGACATGCACAAACACTGCCCATCCCCCCCCCCCCCCCTCGTCTCCTCCCTCCATCCCCTCTTCCCCCCACAAACATTGGACACCATTGTTCTTTTAAAAGATAAACTGAAAAAGCTCTCCCTACTGCTTCAAATTCTTAGTAATAACAATACCAAGGGAAGCGGATAAAAATGATTTTGTTTCCATTGTGAAATATACATGATGCCACCTTGAAGGACACATCACCTCTTCTCACACATCAGGTCGTGCTTGAATAACAAAAATAAACCAGAAATAGGGAGACAGTCAATAAAGCCTAAATACCAAGTAGATTCTCTGATAATTATTGTGTTACTGTTTCCAAAAGAAACATTTTGCATACTTATCTAGTGTTCAAGGGCAAGCAGAAAATCCCTTCATGTGGTTTTCTGTGGCAGCCAGTGTGAATAGTTGCCTTTGTCATTTACCAAATTCAAAATATGACTCTTTTCATGTTACATCTCTGTCAATTAGTCATGCAGATTAAAAGAAAAAATACTAATCGAGTTGGGAGCTTCCTTAAATTTAAATAGGAACAGTGCTCCACATCTGTGCAACTCAGTTTTCGCAAGCAAGTTCTTGCTTTCCTTCGGAATGGATTATTTCTCATTTTTCAGGTAGGTATAGCTCAGCAGACGGAATGTCAGACTCCTAATTCTAGCGGTCCTGGGGATGAGGGTTCGAGTCTCCACTGAGGCCATTTCAGTTTTAAGAGGGATTTTGCCCTCAGGTTCAGGAGTCAGCTGTTTAACAAAACAACTATTGTAAAAGATTGTTCAGATTTTCAATGGTCTGTTGCCGATACATACTGATGGTACAGACGCAGAAGGATTGGCCTACTTCAATCAAGATCAACCAGGCTGTGTTTTTATTGTTGTTCACGTCCAAAAGTGTCTTGAATTGTTCAACCATTTTAGTGTGCTTTGTGCAATCTGTGGGCCTGTTCCATTATTTAGCAGTTTGAAAACTGAAACATGTTTGCATGTGCTAGTATAACAGTGCTTTATATGCAACTAGTTTGCTTTCCTTGTGTCTGTGGTGTCAGGGGGAAAAAAATGGTAAAAATTTGCTGGGTTTAAATTTGTCACTTTTTTCATTACTCGGCTGGTCAACAAATTCTTCCGAAAACGTCAGAACTTTAACCCAAAAAAAAAAAGAAGCAAATTTTATCTAAAAACCGCAGCCTATCATGCAAGTACTGTTTGCTTGGTATCAAAGAAATAACTCTCCTCTGAACCTTTGTAGCCATTCAAAACATGGGGCCCTGTTACAGCACAAAATGTCACAATTGTGACATTTTGTGCCAGTTGTGACATTCTGTGCAGTGAAGGACTGCACAAATGTCACAACTTGCAGTTGTGACAATTTGTGCACCTATGCGCCATTTTCGAATTCACTCTTGCACAAAATGTCACAACCTCTGTCAGTCTTGTTAGCGAGCAGACTATTAAGTTCGTTCGTGTCTGGGTTTTTTTCGTGCGTGCGCATGTGTGTGTGTGTGTGTGTGTGTGTGTGTGTGTGTCCCACATCGGCCAAAACGGACATTTCTGGCAATGTCTCTTCAACCACTTAAGACAGCCTTCTCAAATTTATTTGTTGATTAGGTAAGGTATGCTGATACTGCCCGCAAAAAAAAAATCAAGGTCAAAGGTCAAGGCCATGCTGATCATTGAACACCCATTTTCTTTTTTCTGCAATATTTTGCACATCCTTCAAGCTAGATTTTAAAAACTTGTTACACAGGTGCATAGCCTTGGGGACAACAACTGACAACAACCCATGTGCGCTGCGCACTCGTTGGGTGCAGCGCACACACACTCAAATTGCCATAAAAGTTGTATAGAAAAAATGGACAATTATAAACATATATGTGAAAACTACGTACATACCATGCATAGTACGGATGTATATGAGAACAACTGCTCAAGACTAACAAAGTGCAAAAGAGATGAGCATGCAAATCAAGACAAATCATGTTGTTTCCATTGGCCTCATCAACCAACAGGGGCCATCTCGTCTGGTCTGTCACCTTGTAAACATGTGCAGTGAATACAGACTAAAAGTATATATTATATATGAAATTGAAAATTATAAATTGCAAGCCAAACTGAAAAATGCAAAAAATATATGGACATCATATAGTAATGTATATCCACTCATCCATCCACCCACCCACACAGATGAGAAAGTTGTGGCAATTTGTGCAGCAGTGATTTTAAAAAAGGCATACAGATACACAAATTGTCACAACTGTGACATTTTGTGCAAATTGTGACAATTTGTGCAGTCAATAACTGCATAAAATGTCATTGTGACATTTTTGTGCAATGGTGACATTTTGTGCGGTAACAGGCCCCAATGGTATTTTTACATTCTCTCTCTCTCTCTCTCTCTCTCTCACATACACACACTCACGCACACACACAGAGAGACAGAGGAGGGGAGGAAAGGGGTCAGTTCGGCGTGCGCGCGCTTGCATGTGTCTGCGCTCATATTTGTTTGTTGGCGCATACTGGTACAGCACCAGTCTTGCACTTGGTTGTACACATGGCGTATTCGTCGATCCACTTGACGGCTGCTGATCTGGCATCGAGTTTGGCCCAGGAGCTGAGAGATCGTAGGCCTACTGGGGTTGTGGGCCGATACGGTGTGCGCATTCGGTCGAAATCACATCTAGGTTTGTAACGTTGTACTAAACCAAGCGTAATCTGTCATTTAAACAATTGAAAGATATCGTGTTTGTTTTCGTCTGGAACGTTCCATTCCAAAGCGTCAGTTACATCTGCTTCCCAGCTCGCCTTCCTCTCCCGTCCAACACACGGCGCGGTCACTTAGGCTAGGCTATCTCGGGGAGTGTCTCAAAAACGATAGGCGGGTTGCGAGGGCGAGGTGGGGGTTGGGGGAGACGAGACACATAAACACGTGTGGCTTCAGTTTTCAACATCCCCACGCCATTCTCACTCAGTCTACGGAATCGTGGAAATTTATGCAGCATGTTACGTACGATCCTACTGCAAAGGTAAAATCACAGCACCATACCGGTGCAGAGACACAACAAAATGAATCAACTCTCGTTCCGGAAAAGATACACACACACTTCATAATGGCCGATGTGCTCGCAGTGGAGTGTTGCCGAGAGAAAATTTCAAGCTTCCGCTGCAAACAATGTTCAGCGTCTAAGATTCAGCCGTACGTGCACGATGTCTATCCTCATAATGAGCTCGTTTGTGATGGGAATCACGAGCACGACTTGTCATCGCTAACGAGGGTTTTTAGAACGGTGTCGACCGTTGAGCGAGTGAAAAGTACTATATTTTTGTCGAGTCGTCGAGCACATGGCCATGAGGCAAGCGTGAAATTTTTTCAACACAAAGGAAACCCCACAGCACGAGGCAGCTACGACAAGCGGGATAGGCTGATGGCTAGCCTAACAGAGCGCTGCACACAAACTAGCTAGCTTTCTCACAACAAACCATTTACCCAGGACAGGAGGCTGACGGAATCGATCTGTTCGCCGTCAGTGGATTGTGGGGGACCCTCCGCTCCAGCCATGCCGTAATCTTCGCGCGTGGCGCAGCTGGGGTATTGACTGAGACTGCCTCTTCACCTGACTGAAACTCAAGCCCGACAACGCCATGTCCCCATGCTCTTCCGGTACGTTACACTTCCTCCCAGTTGGGTGACTGTGGAATCCGCGGTTTTCACCTTTTGAGTTTTCTACGGGGCAAAGTAAGCCGTCCATCTATCAGATAAAAATGTGTTTAGAAAGCCAACTATCCATTCCAGTGTGTTTGCTTTGCCTGTTTACAAAAACAGTAAAAACGTTAGGCTGGCTTCTAGCGACGTGGGAGGAGATATCTCGGTTCCCCAGCACCAATTGCGGGCCAGCTCGTGCTTTGCTCGCGCACTGTTGCCGCCCGTCATTCGCTGTTCGGGGCTCTCAGTTTCGATAGCCAATCATTTGCTGGGGAAGGACGCACCACTCTCGTAAGTCTGAGCAAATTATCTTCTTACGAATTGTGTACAACCATTCACGATTTCTGTACGATTTTAACAGCGACCAATCCTCTAACTCAGTGGGATGGCCTTCTCATTAAGATTTTTTTTATGAACAGTCAAGGTAGGTGCAAATTGTAAAGAAAAAAAAAAAGCGAGTCCATGTGTCCAAAGCCAATCGTGTCTACCTTTGTTTCCCCGCACGGCGTTCGCTAATGTATGCGAGTAGAGATTTGTCTGAGCCTCTGAAGAAATTTCCACGTTGTTTATCATTTGATCTTTTGTTGGTATTGATTCCCATAACAAGATATATGTCAATGTTATGGGATAGCCGATGTAACAGAACACATGTTCATGAGCGCGCATAGGTGGTTTTGGACCGGTTTGTTCAAACTGACCATTCATACCCCAGGAGAGACGCGAGTGCGACAGAGGCTGTGAGAGAACAGGAGCCCGTCTGCGTTGGTGGTTGGTGGGTGAATTGATAGACTGGATAGGCCCGTTTGAAACTGGGAAGAGCTCGTTCTTTCGTTCATTCGTATTTGTTTTTCCACAATGTCCGTCATCAAAGCATTCAATTTATGTGCAGTGTTCAATCAGTCAAAGTTTGCAAGGAAGAAATAACCACGACGAATCAGTTGCTTGACGTAGGGCTGAATTGAATGGGCCAGAGAGGATTCCCCAGCTGAAGAGTGGCACTCAGACTGAGTGGGGTTTTGTGTTGTCGTGATGATAATGGTGTCTGTTACTGGCAAACGACAGAAGAATGCAACAGAGGTTTTCTGATAGCTTGTCACTGTATCGAATGCCTTTGATCTTGCCAGATGTTTGATTCATCATATTCTGTTGAACTCACTGTAAAAATTATTGTGCAGCTACAGTACAAATATAATGTTGCATTGAAACATAACCAAAAAGGAGAAAAAAAGGGGAAAAAAAGAAAAATAAGTTCTTTATTGATTTGTGTTTTGACAAATAGGTATGGAAAGCAGATTTGAATAGCACATATTATGAATGCCTAATATTGTAAAAGCAGTTAAGATCGCCTGTCTGTGTGTGTATACATACATGTGTGTGTGTGTCCAGCCCTAGAAGTTGTTCATCATAGAGTGATTGTTGTTTCAGTGAGGAAAGGTTTTTTTTTAATACTTAAAGTTAGCTGATGTTTTTGCACAATCATAAAATCATGGCAGCTTGTGTGTGTGAGAGTGTGTATGTGTGTGCGTGTGTCACTGTGTGTGTGTGTGAGTGATTGAAAAAGTAAAAAGGGCTGAAAATGAACTGCTATATCTAATCATGGTTTAAGATTTTACACTATTAGTAATACAACTACATGCAATACAAGTACTGAAATTGAACGTAACAGTATTGCGGTCCTGTTTCGGTATTTGTATTGTTTGTAGTTAACATCCAACAAAGCTAATCAATTTGTATTTCTCGTGCTTGCAGACACAGATTTGTCTTTAATGATCATTTCAAATAATAACTTTCGCTTTAAAGTCCCAGAACTGGAAGAAAGCAGACTGGAAAGCTGTTGAAAATAGATTTAATCATTTTTATGCAAACGGTTTTGAAATCCCAGTGTGGCTTTGTGCCAGCTGATTGTACACTGTTAAGTGCATGTGACGTCATTTCTGAAACAACCATCGCAGTCCTCTCTTTAAACCAACATGATCAAGAGTTTAATGCATTTATTTTTTTCTGCCTCCCACAATAAATAGCTATCAGTTTAACTGTAACAGTGCATGTGCTGTGCAGAAATACTGTGTGAACATTGAGCCTTGCTGTATTTAGTATTATTACCATCACTGAAAAAGTTAATTAATGAGTCTATGATAGTAGCTGAAGTTTTTTATCCTTAGATATAAATAATTTATTAATGATTATGGTGCAACAGTAGCTGAAGATTTTGTTAACCTTAGATATTGTAGATGATTAATTAGTGATACAGTATAACAGTTGTTGAAGACTTTTTTAACCTTAGATGTTATAAATGATTAGTCTTGCAAGTTGTGATCAGACTGTAAGACTGGACCCATTGTTTGCATGCGCATTAATCGATGCTTCCCTTTTTTTTTCAACAGATTGCCAGTCGAAGTTCTCTGGGCAGAAAAAACTAGGATCCAGTGTGCCAGAAATCATTTGAAAATAATTCTGTGCATACACCACGTCTTGATGAAAAGAAAAACAGAGAAGTAAACAAAGCAGCAACACTAGACCTGTTTTCAGCTGATCTCTAGTACAGATTGGAAGTCGGTGTCACGGACCAATTTACTCAAGTGGCTAGTGCAAGGCCCAACAATGGCGCTGACTTAATGCCAGTCAAGCGGGTGTTCGTTAGAACCAGGCCATGCCTTCACAAAACTGTTGACCCTGTGGCCCCCCGATGGTTCCAATGGATATGACGGCATCTTTAGCCGCTTTTGAGCAGCAGCAGCAGCAGCAGCAGCAGCCACTGGCAGGAATGGTTCAGCAGCCGCTGACGTCCCTGGCCCTGCCGCTACAGATGGCCCAGCTGCAGCAGCAGGTGAGAGGATGGCACGAGTTCAGTGAACTGGGTAGTCTGCCTCTGTTCTCCTAGAGGATCGTGTGTGAGTGTGTAATAAGATGCACATGCACACATGTACAAGCACACATGTGCACACAAACTCACGCATGCATGCATGTACACACACACACAGACGCGCACACGCACACACACACAGTCACACACATACACACACACACACACACACGTATGCACGCATACACACACACACACACACACTGTGTGACACACACATACACATACACATGCACGTATGCTTGCATACACACACATGCACGCACGCACACGTATGCACGCATGCACACACGCACACATACATACACGCACACGCGCGCACGCAACACACACACACACACACACACACACACACACACACACACACACACACACACACACACACACATACAGTGAAATGCTCACATACACACAGTGACATGCACAAACACACAGTCTTCCCATGCACAAACAGAGAGCTCGTATTCATGCAAGTTGCTGTTACAAGCCTAAGTTCCAGAAAAAACAACAACTTTAAGCTGTTCTCACTGACAGCCAGGCAGTGGATTCATCTCTTGCTACTAGTCGACCAAAATCTTTTTTTTGGTTCTCACATAGCTTATTAGTAGAAGCTGTTTGTCAGTGACACCAAGTTTAGAAAGTACATTTGCGTTCATTCACTGTCTTGAACTTTACAGAATCAGGACAGATTTACCATAGCCTCAGTCTGCAAACCATGTAAACCTTTCTCATTGCTGCTTCTTTTATTTGCTTACAGTGTCATTGTGTTTGTAACCAAACTGAGGATCCTGAAACTGTGAAAGGTGCAAAACTGGGCAGCCACATTGATTTCTCAAGGCATCAAATGACAATAATTTAGGAAATGTGCACACTCTATTTCATGAACTGCCCTGCAAAAATATCTCCGTTTCTTTCAATCATGTACTTTGCTCTAGATTTATCTCTGTGAGACTCTTCGAATCTATACACTGCCTTATTTATGTTGTTATTATTTATTTTATTCCTTGCCAGATATCCCCATATTTTGTCCATTTGCAAATGCAAAAGAAAGTCTTTTAGATATTTGTCTGATACAGCAACTTAACCATAATTGAGTGAACTTTAAATGAAACAGAAAATGAAAACGCTTCCAATTGTTTTGTTAAGATGAAAAGGAATAAAACCTTCTACCCCATTTGTCTGTTGGCAGTTTAACCATAACTGAATAAACTTTAGAATGAAGCTTAAAATGAATATAGTTTTAGTCATTGAAAACGAAAGAGATGAAAGGAATTCAACCTTCTATCCCTGTCAATTTCTGTCTCTTCCAGTTATTTGCACTAACACTTAACAGCAGTGTACTTCATTCTGGAACAGGTGCTTTGCATCTGTGCTTTAGTAAGTTCATGAGTGTATTCCAAATAACATGATTGTATGTATGCTATCCTTATGCATTTGCATTTGACGTGTGAAATAGTGGATACAATGGCGGTGCATGTCAGAACGATGCTGACATTAAGATGGTTTGAGGGAAACGAAAACCGATAATCCTTAGCTTTTTTTTTTTTTTCTTTTTTTTTTTTTTGACAGCAACTTCCTTTACTACAGCTGGCCCAGAATCAGATTCTTCAAGGTCAGCTGCAAGGTCAGCTCCAGGGTCAGCTGCAGAGTCAACTGCAAGGACAGCTACAGCAGAGTCAGCTGCAAGGACAGCTGCAGCAGAGTCAGCTGCAAGGACAGCTGCAGCAGAGTCAGCTGCAAGGACAGCTGCAAAGTCAGCTGCAGCAAGGTCAGCTCCAAGTGCAAGGTCAGCTGCATCAAGGACAGCTCCAAGGTCAGCTTCAGCAAGGTCAGCTGCAAAGCCAGCTGCAGAGTCAGCTGCAGCAGCAAGGGCAGCTGCAGACTCAGCTGCACCAAGGGCAGCTGCAGGCAGGACAGCTGCAGCAAGGACAGCTGCAGCAAGGACAGCTGCAAGGACAGCTGCAAGGTCAGCTGCAGAGCCAGTTGCAGAGCCAGCTGCAGAGCCAGCTTCAGGGGCAGCTTCAGGGGCAGCAACTGGTGCTGCCTTTCAACCAGGGACAGTCCCTGCAGCTGCAAGGGCAGGGGGGGCAGTTCATCCAGCAGGTGGGTTGTGGGCACTGTCTTCTTTTGCTGTCGACTGTTTTGTTTTGCTGTAGACTGTTTTGTTTTCGCTGTCGGCTGTTGTGTTTTGTTTTGCTGTTGGCTGTTGTGTTCTTTTTGTTTGTTCAGTGTGGTGTGGTTTGCCATGCTCACTTCTGAGGGTGTAATGTTATCGTTTTCATGGATTGACAATGCTGTCTCTGTCTGTCTGTCTCCCTCTCTCTCTCTGTGTCTCTCACTCTCTGTCTCCGTTCTCTCTCTCTTTGTCAGTCCATCTCTGAGTCTGTCTCAGTGTCTGTCTCTCTGTCTGTCCATCGGTCTCTTGCTTTTTCTCTGTCTGTCTGCCTGTCTCTCTCTCTGTCAGTCTATGTCTCTTTCTGTCTCTTTGTCTCCCCCCCCCCCCCCCCCCCTCCAGTGTGTGTGTGTGTGTGAAGTCTGTAGATGCTTCTGTCTGTCTCTGTCTGCCTTTTTGTCTCTGTCTCTCCCTCTCTCTCTCTCCCTTCTCTCTCTCTCTCTCTCTCTCTCTCTCTCTCTCTCTCTCTCTCTCTCTCTCTCTCTCTCTCTCTCTCTCATCCCCTCTCCCAGTCCCTTTTCGCTCCCTCTCCTTCCCTCTGCAGTCACTCTTATATCAACATGTCTTTTTAGGTCTCATGATCTAGGAGTCATGTGCAACAGCTATTTTTGATGCAGTGGAATCTTTTAGTACTAACTTAGATTTTAAAATTCTGTTCTGGGTCTTACACAGTTCTTATGATCAGAGGTGTTCATGGCCCTAGCAGCAGCATGGATTGGAATATTTGGATGAAAAGATGAATGATCCAGAAAAAAAAAGTCCTTATAGGTAGTGCTAGAGTCTTTAGTGGGAAGGCGTTTGCTGAGAAGATTCGCCGTATGAAATTCTCCTAATTCAGGTACATGCTAAAAAGAGAAAGATAGCATTAGCAAAGTGCTCATTTGATTATACCTTTTTCAAGTTTTTGTCAGGAAATTCTGAGTTTGATATAGACCATTGCCCTGTGTTTAATTTGTTCTCGGTAAAAAGATTTTTAATTCAGTCTGAGACTTGGTCAGATGTTTTTGTGTGTTTTTTTGTTGTTGTTTTGTTTTGTTTTCATTAATTAGTCTCTTGGTCGTTGGATGATGAAAACAGCATTTTTGACCTTGTGCGATGAATCGAAAGTCAAATATTATCGTTTATTTTGCCCAGTAGAATACAGAGGCCACATAAGGGTGCAGTCCAGTTCAGAATGATGACTCGTAAATGGGAATTTGAAGCACTGCTGGTTGGTCCAGGATGCAGTTGAATCAGTCATGTAGTCTACACTGTATTTTGTTCATTTAGAAGTGTCTCCTTTAGTTTCTTTTGCATGTTTTTGCTGTTTTTAATCTTTACATGGTCTTACACTACTATTAACAACGCACTGTAGCTACAGATGGTGATGTGTGTGCCCATTCAGGTGCCACTCCTGTGCTCAGATGGCCAGCAGATTCTGGCCCAGCTGCCCATTCAAACTGTGGCGCCGCAGATCTTCATCCCACCCACCCCCCAGGTTCAAGGTCAGGTCGTGGGTCAGTTGGTCCAGGCGGAGGGTGGGACCTACATTCTGCAGCCCACGTTCGTTGGTGCCGCTGAGGCCAGCCAGCAGCAGCAGCAGCAGCAGATCCTGCAGCAAGCCATCCAAGTGCAGCCTCAAGGTCAGGTGACAGGGGAGATCATCATGATCAGAGAGTTAATGTCTTTTTTACTGGGTTTGCACCACATCCAGGGAGGAGGGAATGGTGATCAGAGAGTGAATGTCTTTTTACAGGGTTTTTACCTCCTCCAGGGAGGAGAGAATGGTGATCAGAGAGTGAATGTCTTTTTACAGGGTTTTTACCTCCTCCAGGGAGGAGAGAATGGTGATCAGAGAGTGAATGTCTTTTTACAGGGTTTTTACCTCCTCCAGGGAGGAGAGAATCGTGCATGATGAGAGGCAAGGTAAGGGAAGGTAATGCTGCTTATAGCCCAGCCGACCGCAAATGGCCGTATCAGGGTTGTCACCGTGCTGAAGTCAGCTCACAAGTCAGAATCATGATGAGAGAAAAAAATGTCTGCTTTTAAAAGGTTTTAACTCTCAGTTATTGGGAATATAGTGTTAAATGCAGAATTAAGGATACTTTACACACAAATTTCAGAGACTGATACACAGTATTTTACATGGACGGTCTAGTGAAACACAAGGTTTATGTTTTTGTTTTTTGCTTGCAGGTACAATCGTATTTCTGCAACTGTGTTAAATCACAAGTTAAAATCTTTCAATAGATGCAGGGCTTGGTTGCATTGACAAGGGCAGACAAATAAGCAGCCTCAGAATTGCAGCTCGCTCTTAATTTTGTTCCATTTTGGACTGCTTATGGAAATGAGGCGCTCATGGTTTTGCTTCCATGCCTTTCCTCCTCAAACACTCGCTTGAAACAAGAATCGGGGTCATGGTCAACAAAAATAGTGGCAATGCCTGTACTACATTAGAGGCTGTTGATCAACCTGACACCAGAGACTTGGAAGCAGACTGGTTTAAAAGCAACGATTCTGAGTTGACCGAGACGAATGTGTTTGATGAAAGTCCTGAGGAGGCAAAGAAGAGGAAATGGAACAAGCGTGATCGTAAAGTTATTGTACTTATGAGGTAAGAATTTCTTCAAATTTAAAGGTTGCAGAAGGATCCCGTAGAATTTACAAAAAAGGCTTCCAGTGTTACACTTACAGCCGGAAGTTTCGAGATTCATGGACCGTTGGTATTAAAAGCTGCTTCTTCTTTCCGTAGAGTGTCAACAATCATCAAGTTGATTATTCTGACACTTAGGTGTGTATGACAGTTTTTTTATTCCGCCATTAAGGTAGCCATACTCCAACTTCAGGGAAGGTGCATGCAATGTGTAACGTGTCATCCATACCAACGGCCAAACTGGCCTTGTCTTCCGAAAGTTAGTGATGGGATTTTATGTGTGTGCAAGATGATGTGCGTTCGTTCACACGCAAAACCTCAGTTCATAGTCTTATTCGAAGGACTGTATGGGAAATGGAGTCAGAACCGATGTTAACTCCGAGGGAAAAATCCCCCTGTACCGAAACGGCCCGGCAGAGATGCGAACTCGAAACCCCAAGATTACGAGTCCGATGCTCTACCAGCTGAGCTGTTCGCTATTCCGTCATTCCGACGCAGCTTCAGTGCGAGGAACACTGATAGATATGACTGCTGCCACTATGGCCCTGACCCTGCAGTAGGGTAGCCCAGCGTGGGGCTGTGTATAATGGGGAAGAGGGAAAGAGAGACAGGGGAGCAGTGCCGAGCGCCACAGAGGGGGCACAGAGGATGGGACGAGAATAAGATTTTAAGAAGAAAGAAAAGAAACAAAACAGGAACAGAACTCGGTGTTAATAAGATTTTTTTTTTTGGTTAGTCACAGTATGAATTACTGTGATCATTGGGGTTTTGGGTGGGTTTTTTTTTTTTTTGTGGGGGGGGGTGGTCCATCCTCATCCATGGGTCCAGTTTCCCAACTAGTAGAGAGCTGCTGTTGCTCCATGTCTGTCTGTGGGCTGCCCCACTGGTGCACCCACATGTTTATGTAATTGCAGGAATTTACAGGTAGCACTCATGGAAGATCTGTTTGCACATTTCAAAGGTAAACTGAAACTTTTAAATCATGTGTGGACTGTGCGCTGTGGTCGTTTTGCGCAAGTCTGTTGAACTTTCTAAACGTGGCCAAAATGTTGTGTCCAGAGATGATGATGATAGTCTGTTTTTAATGTGTCGGCATAGAGTTAATGGTTGGTACAAGTTTCGGACAGGTGTTGAATAGTCTTTTTTTGCGTGACTTGCATCATTGAGATGTCTGAAACAAGTGATAATAATGATGATGACGGTTGCTCTGTCTGCAGTTCCAGTTGAGCAGCTGGTGAATGGAGCAGCTCAACAGTTCATCTGCAATGCCTCAGTGCCCCAGGTCACCTTGGACACCAGCCAGCAGCAGACGGTCAATTCCATCATTCAGATGCAGCCTGTGTCTGCTGGCACCCAGACTGCCGAGTCAGCCATTGTAGGGGTAACAACCGTTTTGATTAACCTTGTGATTTGATGTTAACTGCTTCTCCTCCTGTTGATGATTTTGAATCTTTAAGAATGGGATGCATCCACACGTGCACACATGCAGGCATGCACACGTGCACACACACACACACGAACATACGTATGTTATCATGTCTAATCGTACACATGAATTAGAAGACTTAATACCATTCAATGCTGCTTTTGAATCAGCGCATATTACGATTTGACTGTTATTTATTTGGAAATTCAAAATGAAATCCAATGATTTGAGAATAGCAAGTAATTCTGCGCTATATATAGACAGACTTTTACCAAGATGAAATAATTTTTCTATTTTTAAGCTAGGAATTATGAAAGCTGCTCCTGTGCTATTATCATCTAATACTGAGCCATCTGTGAATATTTTCAAGTGATGGTTGTACGTATTTTCTAAGTGAGTGTTGACAAAATTTCTCAAAATGTTGGGAGAATCCTTTTTTGTTAAATTATTGTAGTCAATGTCAAAGGAAGCTTTTGATTGTACCCATTTTGGAATGGGTGAAAACGTAGGTTTTCCGGCGATATTATTTTTATCTATTTTTGAATCTTTTAGAAGATCTGAGGAAAATGAATAAATAGATTTTGTGGATTGTATATATTGTGCACGTTTTCCAAAATCCTTTTCCGAATCTAAACATACCTCTTCTGAACAAAAACTTTTTTGTGAGAAACTTTTAAAGATGAATTTTAAAGTAGAAGCTTTTCTAATTTCAGATAGAGGTAGAACTCCCACCTCGTTGTATGTCCCTAAGTTTGACGTATGTATGGGAACCCCTAGGGCAATTTTGAAGGCTTTGCAATCAGTGCTCTGAAGTTTATTTAAAAGATATTTAGGTGCATTAAAAAATACTTCCTGAGCATATGTAAGTCTTGAGCGTACAAGGGCAGTTGCTAAAACAGTTAAACTTTTAGTGTCTTGCCCCAGATTGTTTACTGACAATTTTAAGGAAATTCAGACTTTTTCTTGCTTTATTTAAAATATGGTCAATATGAGTATTCCATGTTAGTTTACTACTTAGGATTATACCCAAGAATTTAACACTTTTAACATAGTTTAAAATCGTGCCGTCTAAGGTGAAAACTGGAAGCTTACTTGGATCATTTCCAGAATTAAAAAGCATCAAATTCGTTTTTTCAGGTGAAAGAGATAGTCCCTTTTCGTGTAAAAATGTACTGATTTTATTGAGTTCGTGTTGGTATTTAATTTTAATATAATTCAGTGATCTTAACGGAGTATTTCTTTTCATCGTTACTTTACTCCATAGACATATATCGCCAGCAAATTGAGCTAACTCTGTATCTTTAGAAAGACCTTTGGGTAGATCAGAAATCAAAATATTAAACAAAATTGGAGAAATTACTGATCCTTGGGGTAAACCCATTTGTAAAGGTCTTGGGTTAGAATAGGTATTTCCTACTCTTGTTTGAATATGCCTATGATGAAGAAAACATTGAATATATTTGTACATGTTTCCATTAATACCAATATTCTTTAATTTAAACAAAAGCCGCTTGTGCCATACTTGTTCATAGGCTTTTCGTATATCAAAAAACGTTGCAAATTATGAAATTAATCATATAATACACCTTCTTTCCCAAAAAGGCATTAATATTACTTTTTGTTGGGTGCCTTCTCATTGTGGTATATCGGCAAATGAACAAGTAGACAAAGTTGCAAAAAAGGCAGCTCAAAACCTTAGCGGCACAGTAACAATAAATGTTCGCTTAGATCTGGCAGAATGTTTCTCTATCATAAATAAAACATCTCATGATAATGCAACAAAAACACTGAGGAACTCGGACATATATTATTATAACAACTGCATCAAATGTAATGACAAAAACAATGGGATAACATCATACAGAAGATTTATTTTCCCATCCAGGGAGATTGAAAGTCTAATCCATAGGCTTCGTTTAAACTCGTTTAAAACAAAATATTGCAAAGATATTATATGTATGTGTGGGGATTCTGTAAGTGTCAATCATTTACTGATTCATTGTCCCAAAACAAAAGAGCTTTTTACTAAATCAGGTATTGAGGGTTTTGTTGATGGATCGACTCCTTTATCACTATCTAGTATATTAAACAATTTTGTTACTCTTGAATCTATTTCTAAATGTTTACTAGGCTGTTCACTTAATATTTATCTTTAGCATTTGTGATTGTTACAGTTACAATTTTAGTTTAAGTTAAACGTTCTGATGAATAGAGTGGGATGGATGGTTATGATTACATTCCTTACGTAGTACTTTAAAACTTACACTCCCTTACACTCCCTAAAAAATGCATCTCTATCATTCTTACATCAAGCTCACTCTACACTATAATATTGTCTGAATCACTTATAGTGGAAGGACGTTAAACTGAAGAACAACATACGTATGTACGCACGCACTCGCGCGCGGGGGGACACACACACACGGGTACACACACACACAACACACACATTTTAGCCATTTTTAATCTCTACTTTATTGTGGACGGAAATAGTCAGCCCATCACAAGAATTCAATGCTTCCTTTTTGATATGTACTTGTGAAAGTGTTCAATATGTGAGTTGTGATTACATATGTCCAGGACAAGTTAGTTTCAGAATCATGCCTTATTGTGCACTTGGGGAATGGCCAAAATTCAGTTTCAGAAATGGGCACTCTTCCACACTTGCACCCCTGGTGTATCAGTATTGGGAGGGGGGGAGGGTGTGAAATGTTCAGTCATGGTCAGAGTCTGTCGGAGTCTTTTTCTTTTCCACAATTATTCTTACTTTTCCAGTACTACCAAATCTAAACCTCCACCATGGCTCTTCTGTTACAGTCCGTCATCCCGGGTTCCACCAGTACCTCGACCCCCACGGTGGCTGCCACCACTTCCACCCCCCTGACCACAACAGCAACAACGGCAGCATCGTCAACATCCTCGCCGTCCACCTCGGTGGAGCGCGTCCCCATCATGGGAGAGGACGCCAAGGAGGATGACAAGCCACACTTCGTCAACGCCAAACAGTACAACCGCATTCTGAAGCGGCGGCAGGCCCGGGCCAAGCTGGAGGCCTGCGGGAAGATTCCTAAACAGAGAAAGGTAGATGTATGGTCAGAGTTGCTGGCCTTGCTGGGTTTTGGAGTGGGTTCTTGGTTTATGACGTGGTGTTTGGGTAGTGGTGGGTTTGGCTGTTCTTTAATGTTGTTTCTTTAGTGTCGTCTTTAATATTGATGGGTATGGTCTCGCCAATGGTAAAATCTTGGTGTTCGAGCCCAGTGGGGGGGGGGGGGGGGGGGGGGGGAGGAAAAAAGTCATACAAAGGCAAATGGAAGAAAAGTGTTAAACTGCCATTGGGGACCTGATGTTCTTACCTAGAGTTGTCTTTTGCTTACTTTATCAACAATTGTCTTTAGCTTACTTTATCAACAATTGGCTTTTGCTCATCTTTTGTACAGCTGTCTTTTGCTCACCTTCTCAATTCAGCTGTCTTTTGCTTACCGTATCAGTTCAGCTGTCTTTTGCTTACCGTATCAGTTCAGCTGTCTTTTGCTTACCTTATCAATTCAGCTGTCTTTCACTCACCTTATCAGTTCAGCTGTCTTTCGCTCACCTTATCAATTCAACTGTCTTTTGCTGACCTTATCAGTTCAGCTGTCTTTCGCTCACCTTATCAGTTCAGCTGTCTTTTTCTCACCTTATCAATTCAGCTGTCTTTTGCTCACCTTATCAATTCAGCTGTCTTTTGCTCACCTTATCAGTTCAGCTGTCTTTTGCTCACCTTATCAATTCAGCTGTCTTTTGCTCACCTTATCAATTCAGCTGTCTTTTGCTCACCCTATCAGTTCAGCTGTCTTTTGCTCACCCTATCAGTTCAGCTGTCTTTTGCTCATCGTATCAATTCAGCTGTCTTTTGCTCACCTTATCAATTCAGCTGTCTTTTGCTCACCGTATCAATTCAGCTGTCTTTTGCTTACCTTATCAACCGTTGTCTTTTGCATACTTTATCAACAGACGTCCTCTGCTTACCCTATCAACAGTTGTCTTTTTCTTCCCTTTCCAACAGTTGTCTTTGCGTACGTTGTAAAACTTGATTGCTTCATCGACAGCTGTCTTTTGCCTCCTGATCATCTGTTGCCGTCTGTTCATTTTTATCAACAGTTTGCTTGCAATATCAAACAGTCTTTTGCTTTCAGAAGTATCTCCATGAATCTCGTCACAACCATGCAGTCAAAAGGATGAGAGGCCTTGGTGGGCGATTTTTCTCGATCAAGAATGAACCTGGGGAGATCAAAGAGGTAAGGAGGGTAGGGGAGAGAGTGGGATAGTCAGAGCAACCCCGTGTCTTGTCCTTGGTGGTTTTTTTATTGACGTAGAATGACTCGGGCCTGTTTCCAGTCTATGCATGCCAGGTGCTGTGTTCAAACACCCACAAAAAGGAGGAATGGTGGTCTAGGGTAGATTCGGAGGGGGGGGGGGGGGGGGGGGGGGGGGGGGGGGGGGGAAATTGATGGGAACAGGTGAAAAGTTGTGGACTCATTTTTTAACATGATGCAAGCATTAATTACAAGGCCAAGATATTCCATCTAAGTTGATTCTGATGGAAAAAAAAAAAAATTGTAAGCAAACAGGTATCTGTCTTTTGTACAGTTGCTTACTTTTTTTCAATTTAAATAGATTTTGAATAACAACGATTTGATATGTCATTGTTTTATAACTGTTTTCCCAATTTTAAGATCATTATTCTGTCTGGGTTTGTAAAATTCATAAAGAAAACATCAACTTTGTGTTATGGAAAATTCTTTCTTCATATTTTATCCCGGTTATGCTTGTGATTACACATGGTGCTTGTCACTGATATTAACTACTGAAAATTTCTTGCATTGTAAATTGCCCCTATGCCCCTCACTGCAATGCCAGTCTTCTCTTCTTCCCTCTACAACCCTTTCGTAAGACAACGGTTCACCTGGGATCAGGTGCGGTGATCAGTGTCTGTCACGCACTGCCAGCTGGGAGGTGGTGGTTCGACTCTCATGAGAGACATCTGCAGGAATTCTTACGCCCCAGCCCACTGCTATCCTGAGTTTGGCGTCCAAAGACAAGAACAACAAACAGGAAGACTAGGACCACACGGTTGATGATGATCGTCGTCACGGATTTGTCCGACAGTGTCTAGCATATTTCCAGACCAACACAGCAGTTGTCTTTTATCTCTCAGACTTTGAGGTTCAAAACAGAGTGACTGAGGGCGGAAAATGGAGCAGAATTTAGAAAGAGAGGGGGTTAGTTACCGCCAAGGACACAGACAAACATAGCACAGGACAAGACGCAATGCATTTCGACCTCTTGGGTCTTCTTCAGGCGAAAACATGTGGTGGCCCCATTTCCACCGGGTGTCCGTTTTGACCATGACTAGATAAGTGTGTCTTTTTTTCTTTCTTCACTGTCCTGAACGTTTTCGCCAGAAGAAGACCCAAGAGGTCGAAATGCATTGCGTCTTGTCCTGTGCTATGTTTGTGTCCTCGGCGGTAACTAACCTCCCTGTCTTTGACTTTGGTTAACCTGGGATAGATTATGAAAGCAAAAGTTTGCACATTTCTGTGCTGTCTCTGACCAGAACAGAATTCAGTTGCATCATGTTTATCACTGTCATCTTTGTTGATCGTGATAACAAGCTCTGAGGTTCTCTCCCGTGTCAGTCCCTGCCCTTGTGGTGACCTTAGCTTTGATTCCCTCTCCTCTGACCCAGCCTGTGCTCACAGAGTTTGTGCGCAGCTTTATTTTTCCGTCCCACACGAGACACTTGGTGAAAGGGCAAACAGACGAGGCTTTAACACATTTCTGATCCAACATTTTTGTTGCTGTAGTCCATGCAGAGGCATGTGTCAAACTTGTGTACTAGTTAACTATGGAAAATTAAATACCCAGAAAGTGATGACGTTAGTTTTGCACAATTTTGTGTGTGTTGTCTAATATTGCCTGATCACTTGCGTACACGCTTTCATGCCGCATCTACGTTATTTAGAGGAAAATATACCTAGTCGAGTTTGATATTAAAAGAATTGTTGGGAATTTGCCAGTTCAGTCATCTCAAGAGCGCAGATATATTACATTTTTCATGACAATTGCTAATTATCAAACCATTTATAATGGCCACTCGACAATGCCGAACACATTGCTGCCAGACCGGCTATTCACAGATGACATTCAGTTTGCTGAGTACAGCGCGGTTAGCTGGCTGGTGGGGAGCGGCCTGCAGAAAACACCACTTTCCCTGACCTGCATTCAGGCTTGGCCTCTGCAGCTGCGGGCGAGCTGTAAACTCCCTGCCTCTTGAAACTAAGTAACTTGTTCTGAACAGCTGTGTGTGTCGAGTCGTTAGCATTGCTGACATGGTCATGGGGACTGTCACTGGATGGGCGTCATGACATCATGTGGAGGGGAATGCTGACTCAGAGACTGGACAGACATTGTCGTCAACAGGGGACTTAACTGGTGGTGTCCTGCACGTTTTGGATCAGAACAGTCACCATGGAACATCCCTGTTCGACTTTTCAGCTGTGCGACGTCTTGTGCTGGATTGCCTGATGATAACACTGATGTTGATAGCTTCCAGTGGCTCGCTGTTGCAAGGGCTGTGATGGGGATGAAGGAGTTGGAATGAGCAACAGTGGAGTGATGCTGCTGAATGGACATGGGAGCTGTGACTAAAATCACATGTACACATTTTCTCAGGATGCTGCCGTCATTGCATTTGGCTGCCCGGAAATGCAACTGCCGCAGTTCGATTTTTGTTTGCATTTTTTTTTAGATTTTTGGTATACTAATAGGGCAGGCCAAGGGGCATAACATAGCCAAGTCCCAATCACATTATCATAAAAATAAACATGCTGAAATCAAAGTACTTGTACTGTAACTCAGCTGGCAGTATATTTTGTGGGGATAAATACTTTTGTGTGTGTGTGTGTGTGTGTCTCTTATGAAATTTGATTTTCAGACTTATGGCGGTTGTTTTTTTTTGGGCAGTGATTTGTTTTTCTGTGGTCACTTTTTGCATGCTACATGTGGGACTCTCATCTTCTTTACAATGAAAATTCTATTTTTATAGAACAGATTTCAACACGCATAGTTCTAATATGAATGTACGCAAGATGTGAATAACATCTACAGAATCATAGAAATCCAGGTCAAAGGCAGTGAGCATTTATCTTTAGTTAGATTTAGGGCATACACTGAACAGTGTGACCAAAATAACCAGAATTTGCAAGTGTATATTATATGGGAAGAAAGATAGAAAAATTAAGAAACAAATCAGCACATTTTAATGCAAGAAATTGCTTTTCTCAAAGTTAAGCTCCATGATTAAAACCTGAAAGGGGTGTTAAAATTCATGTCAGTATGTGATGAAGAAGGTTATAGATACGTAGTGACATGGATAATGCCATTTATTTAAACAATCATACCACACACTGCTTGTGGGTTTATCATTTCTTAAAGACAGATACTTGGACCACCACTTAGGATTATGTGTGGAGGGGCTAGGTGAGGTGGGGACTTGGGCCAAAGACCTGCAATTTTCTTGTTGCTTATACAGGTGTGTCATTACTCCTGTTATCGACAGGTGTACAAAGGATTCTGCTGAATGGTATTCCCAGTAAGAGACACATGAGACTGACATTCATAATTTGAATTGCTGTTTCCATTTTATTGCTACACTGTCAATCATCATGGCCAAGTTCCATCGTAGAGAAGTTCTGAAGTGAGTGTTTTTACAATACCGTTCCATTTATCTTGCCAGTATGACCTAAAATGCTCACCATCACAGTGAACCATCAGTAAGTACACTTGCCAGTCATCAACAGTACAAATGACACGCAAGGTAGGTACAGAATTGACATCATTTAAATAGCAAGATTTTGGATCTTTTATTCACCTTGAAATGTCTTCGTCGTGGACACACTGCTGAAAGGAACACAAAAATAAGGTGTTCAATTCAGATTTGATTAAGACAAGACCTATCCTCCTCTTGTCTGGTAATTAGAAACTAAAGTGATTACAAGACCTATCCTTCTCTTGTCTGGTAATTAGAAACGAAAGTGATTACAAGACCTATCCTCCTCTTGTCTGGTAATTGGAAACTAAAGTGATTACAAGATCTATCCTCCTCTTGTCTGGTATTTAGAAACTAAAGTGATTACAAGACTATCCTCCTCTTGTCTGGTAATTAGAAACTAAAGTGATTACAAGATCTATCCTCCTCTTGTCTGGTATTTAGAAACTAAAGTGATTACAAGACCTATCCTCCTCTTGTCTGGTAATTAGAAACTAAAGTGATTACAAGATCTATCCTCCTTTTGTCTGGTATTTAGAAACTAAAGTGATTACAAGACCTATCCTCCTCTTGTCTGGTAATTAGAAACTAAAGTGATTACAAGATCTATCCTCCTCTTGTCTGGTATTTAGAAACTAAAGTGATTTTCAAACGTTTACTTGTTGCAGGAGCCAAGCAGTTCGTGAAATGAGGATGAGGATCCATTCCCTGAAATCGGTTGTTCCAGCTTCTGAACTTGATGCTACTTTGGACGAGGCATCCACAGTGTCTGCCAGACAAATCAGTGACACAAGTGGATGTGTAGGGGGAAGTTGGGGCAGAGAATGTGGACCGGTTGTGTCGGGTGGAAACAATTGTGCACAAGTGAAGCGGCAACGACAGAAGGGTGGTGAAAGGTGAATTCAAGACATGACTCGCGGTTGTGGAAGCTGAGTGATGTGGATGGTGGCTGAAGCGACCAGGGACTACTTTTTCCAGGTGTTCATCCAACTATAAGATGAGTCTTGAGTCTTTGTGTTGACGTCAAACCCTCATTGATCTTGCATGAACAGGAACGTAAAAAGCATGACATGCAAAAGACTTGAAATGTATCTTATTGCATTGGACTCGGGCATCATACACCAACACTTGTAAGACAATGGCATGCACAAAATTTGTAAGCTTGCATGGCATAGCTAGCTAGCATGCTCAGAATTGTGCTCATACACTTGCCCACAAACATGGAGATTCTCTGGTTGCTGCTTCAGGACAGCGGTGTGCTTCGCCTTCTTTCCCTTGCACAAGGACCTCCTTGTCCAGACTCTGTCCTCTTGTGTGGGCAACAGACCTTGATGCTGGCCAGGCCTACCCACCCATCCCCATCCCCCTCCTGTCCTCCAGCCATGCTTGACCCTGTGCCATTGGACTGAAAGGAAGCATTCTACCTCTTTTTTCTTCTTTCTCCCGCAACAAGGCCTCTTGGTGCACAATGTTGTGATCAGATGATTATGTTCAATGGAAGCCGCATTCTACCTTTTATCATCATTCATGGATTGCTGCTCTGCCATATATTTAAAAACCGAGGGAAGACGTTCATTCATTTGCGTTGCTGTTGCCGGGGGGGGGGGGGGGGGGGGGGGGGATGAAAAATGTAAATCTGAACACATTTGTATACATGTATGTGTGGTGTGCCATGCTATTGGTTAAAGTTTGAATGAAAAGAAATTGGACATAATTTGCAGTCTTACCGACAATCTTTTTTTTTTTTTTTTTTGCAACAGAAAATCTGGTAATTTTGTGCCCAGTTTTTAAGTGGAAGCCAAAATGAATAGGTTTTGCTTTGAGGTTTTATTCAAAACAGAGAATGGTAACAAGTCTTCCGGTAATTGTATTGTCAGTGTATGAAAGCACATGATGATGATACTATAGAATGCATCTATAATGAACCAGACGTGACGCCTGCTCACTTGTCTGTTCAGAGTTCTTTGTCCTTAATGTAAAAAGTTTTTAAAGATCTGTCAAAACTTGCTGCTTCTCATAAGGGTAGAGGAGGAGTTGTCTAATATTTCTCTGTCATTTTCCCAAATATCCCAAATATTTCTCTCTGATCAGCCATTTTCCATCAATCCAAAGCTAGTCATTCTTAATGCTTGAAATATCTCTTCTGTTTCAGAGAACATGCTTTCCCTTGCACTATGCTTTCACTTGCACTGTAGGCTATTTCACTCAAGTCTCCGAATAGTCATTTTTAAACTCGACATCTGCTGTTGTGGAATTGTTTGAGATTTCTTCTTTTTTTTTTTGTTCCCTAGCTAGAACTCTGAGATTCACTGTTGGTTTCATTATTTCTAGCGTGACCAATACTAACCCCACCTTATAGGCTGCCACATTCCATCTTCAGAATGAAGCGTAAACACAACTCCAAAGCACCTCTGGGTGGGGTTTTGTTTGTGTGTCGCCCATCCTCTGGCACACAGTGATAGACTATAGAGGATGAAGTGAGACTTATTGTGCATGCAAGGTTTTTTTTTTCCGCCAATACATTTGTTGACACACGGGACCACAATTTAAAGCCTTATCCAAAGAATTTGCAAACATTTGTGAGGGTTGAACCTATGACCTCTGAATGAAGACCGCAAATCCTTATCCACTGGCCAACCAGACAGACCCAAGAGGTTTGTGATTGGATGAGCCAGTCAGGCTGTTGCAGTGTTAGGTCATTAACTTTGTCCAGTTTAGCGGAATTGGTCACCATTGGCTTTCCAGCAAAAGAGTTAGCAAATGTAGAATCGGTATATTCTTGAATGATGTCATTTTTAAAAGGGAGCAGAAAGAGAGCAAAGTTAATGCAGAGCATAAGATCTTTTACGTGCAAACTTTGAGCACGTTACTGTTCAGGGTGTTTGTAAATGTCATGCGGGAGAAACGCATCGAGCGATGGTCAAATACGTTATGCTGACGAACAGAAGAAAATTTCCCTTATTAAACGTTTCATGTAATAGGAGTCCATTTAAACTTGTCTCTTTCCAATTAAATTTTACAGGTTTGAAACTTGTTATGGAAAATGTACCTGTAACATATTTGAAGGTTTTAAATTTTGTGGAAGTAGCTTTTATTCTTGTTACTGATGCCTTCTACTTGGGCAGCCAGTCATCTTGATTCCACGTTTTCAGTAGTCAGAATGACTAATTGTCTCCCATATCGCATGGATCTGAATAGAGTGACCTCTCTCTCTCTGGTATTAAAGTGTAGATTCTGTTCTCTTTTCATTGTAAGTTTCAGGTCAGTAGCAAAGGCAAGAGACTGATTTCAGGCAACTGAGAGTGAAGGTGTCAGTAGGTTACGAACAGGTCAGAATATTTTTGTTCTATTTGTGTAAGGATCACACTTTTTGCAGAATTCTATGTAAATATTACATTTTCACACAACATACATATTTAAAAAACAAACAAACCCTGCATTCCAGGAAAAGATACAAAGTTGTAGCACTGTGAGTGATTGAACCTTCTATCGGGTACGGTTCTAGATGAATTTCATGTTCCCATGCATGTGCAAGTACCGTCTCAAGCAAGTAGTTTTCTTTTAAAAAGCAGATTTCTTGAGTGAATGAATTCATAAAGGTGAAACAACAAGCATCTTTGTTTTCCTTCACTGGTGGAACACTGAAACAGACATGTGGATGTGGAAATTGAATCTACGCTGTGGAAATCTACCAAATACGTTATCAGACAACGGTGGCCAAAAAGAAGAAAGAGGGTTCTGGCAACAGTGGTTCAAACATATGGACAATCTTTAAAAACGCTGAAGGCTCCCATTGTGCTGTTCCTGCCGCTGAATGATGACTGCACAGAGCATCATCAAAATTTGCAGCAGCAAGGGAGAGACGCCAGACTCGGTTTAGAACAAAATGAGGCGATGAAAAAAATGTCCTCATTTTTGGAGTACTGCATATTTTTATCCGTTTCTTTTTCTTTAATAGAGCACTCTTTTTTTTTTTCATCTGGAATGCATTTTTCTGCAAATGTAGCATCCTGGAATACAAAGCAGTGAAGAACATTGCAACCCCTGGTGTCGACATCCCTGAATACAAAGCAGTGAAGAACATTGCAACCCCTAGTGTCAACATCCCTGAATACAAAGCAGTGAAGAACATTGCAACCCCTGGTGTCGACATCCCTGAATACAAAGCAGTGAAGAACATTGCAACCCCTGGTGTTGACATCCCAGAAAAGGCCCTGTGTGGTTGGCTGGGCCATAATGATTAAACTGAACTAGATGGTTCGGTCACACCACCTCGGCACTTCACTCTGCGCTCAGGGCATTTCAGTGCGGTCTCTGTCTCTTTCACTCCCTCTGTGCCTCTCTCTCTCTCTCTCTCTTTCTCTCTCTGTCTCTCTTTCTCTCTCTCTCTCTCTCTTGCTGTAATGATCTTTTCTGTAAGAAGATAGCCGATTCATAATAAGCATTCAATGTGAATTAAGCTTTTTGTGAGTTGACTTCAACACAGTGACAGGCCTGATCTGACTCTTTGTGGTCGGCTGGGCTATAAACAACATTACCTTTCCTTAGCTCTTAGGTTTTGATAAAGCGCTGGGGACCAGAATAGCTCAGTTGGTAGATCACCGGACTCGTGTTCCTGGGGTTGCGGGTTTGAATTTCAGTACAGGGGGATTTTTCCTCGGAGTTAACATTAGTTCCGACTCCATTCCCCATACAGTCCTTCAAATGAGATTAATGATTATAAACCGAGGTTCCTTGTGTGAACGCGCACACATCTTGCACACATGTAAAATCCCATCACCAACTTTCAGAGGAGAAGGCCAGTTTGGCTGTTGGTATGGATGACACATTACACATAGCATGTACCTTCCCGGAAGATGGAGTATGGCTGCCTTAATGGCGGGATAAAAATGGTCATACACACAACTCCACTGCTGTCTATACAGGCAGTGTCTGCAGGAGTATCAGCCTACGTACACAGAAAGAAAGAAAGAAAAAATTTTAGTGCTGAAAGTTTCTAAAACAAAATGTTATGCTTACAGTGATTTACTGGATATATAACAGGAAGGGTTTTGTTTTTTTCCTTTAATCTAAATGGCATTTTATTTCAGTTCATGAAGTACTGGAAGAAATGCTTTTCTGTTGCTGTGTATGAATGAGAGAGCCAGTGTGTCAGTTTTATGTTCCATGTTTATGATCAGTTGGCTGTGTTGTTTTTTCACACTGAATCAAAAATGGTGAGAGCATGGGAGGTGTGTGTAGATGGGAGTGTGTGTCTGTGTATGTGTTTTGTCTTTTTTTTTCACTAAAAACATTTTTATCACAAAGATAAACTTGTATCCAGGCCTAATTTCACTGCTCTTAAAATGATGTAATTTAGGTGAAATTTTTTTTTCCAGATAACTGGTTGGTCTGTTGTGGAAAAAACAAAAGAAGATAATGAACTGGTGATGAGCATTCATGAAAGGTTTGGCATGCTTGTCAGTGAATTTCAATGGTTGTGATAACTGCACATACACCAGCATACCCACTCTGTATCTTCCTTGTGGCTCAATATGCATACATGTATACATCACTGTATATACATCAGTAACTTATTGGCCAGACAGAAGGACAGTTGAGTGGGTTGAATGGAAGCATGAGATATTTGTGTTGAGACAGATTTGTGACATGCTTGCTGATGGTGTTGAACTGATGTAGAGATGTGGTCACTGGTACGGGCCTTGGTAACACGTGTCACATGATAATTGTTTTCAATGTATGAATTTTTATTCTAGACCAAGGTGGATGCGAGTTAGTTGTGTTGGAGCCGATTCAGTGAACATGGATTGTTCATGGGCGGATGCTGAAGGGTGTAGCACTGTGAATCATTTATCTTGATCCATCATTCTAGTAATACTTTGGTGGATGTGAAAAGGTACGCTATCTTTAAATCTCCAAATACAAGGTGGTCTTTATCATCATATTGGCTCCGAATTAGGCGCGACAGGCTGATTCATAATTGTGATGTATTAAAGAATGTTATCGTAGTCTGGTAAGTCCATGCTTACGGTCAGCTTTGGCTGAAACAAAGGTCAGAACCAGGTAGGAAATCAAACATATCAATGTTCTTTTTTTGGTTTGTTTTCCCCTCATTCCCATTGCTGGCAACTTTTGCAAGTTTTTCAGGAATTTCCCTAACTGAAAGATTTTTCCTGAAATCCAGAATTTCGTTGTAAGTAAAATCCAGAATGTCAAAATTTTGTTTACAGATGTGGGGTGTTGGGGTTCATTTTTGAATAGTGATGATGATTGCAGAAGAATGCCCAAATGATATGTTGATGTTGGCAACTATATGTATGGAAAATGCATTTCCTTTTTAAATGCCATGTTTGTCGACTGAAACACAGGAGAGTTACAAATGTTTCCAGAGTTTTAACTTTAGAAGGTTGGCTACTATGAGTTCCTAAATTTGAAATGGGGAACACAAAAGTTTATTCAAACATGGGCATGCACAAGCTCACACACATATAGATGATATACATACATATGCATGCACACATACACGCATGAGCATGCATACACACACACAAACACATCCATATGCACACACACACAAATACAAAACTTAAAATACACATGTGCTTGATTTTTCCTCGTAGAATCTGAATGTTTATGAAGTTAGTACAGATTTGAAGAGTTTGTCTAGTCTCATATTGTAAATATTGTCACAAATTGAATTTAAAAAAGAAAAAGTGATAACTTAATAACATATGATGGTTTTAATGCTTGTGGAGAATAGGCCAATACATGAACATGTTTTAGAGGCAGCAATAAGTGTACATAACATCTTGAATGATAATTCAATATCTGATTTGAGATTTCAAGCTGTGGTCATCAACTGTCATTTTAGAGACTTCTTTCTCCATCATTTCGTTCATCACTTCTCTGTGCATTTTAGACATTGTTATCAGTGCAAACCCGATTTATTTTGAAATCCCATTTTGATTTTACTCTGATGGTAATAGTAGTTCCTTCGTACAACTTGCCAATTGTATGAAAACTGTTAGGGTAATGTTAATTTCTTCATTAAGGAAAAACTTTTGAAATGTATAGGAAGATACATTGGCCTTGTTCTGATCTGTGTCAAGAGCTGCATGTTTCATCAGGTGATGGTAGTTTCAAATGGAACAGGTTTTTTTTTTTCATTCCATATTTGCTTTTGCCATACATTAGACTGGAATGCCACATTTCTGTAATGTTTTTTTAAGTGAGTGGTATTGCTGGTTCCACTGCCCAAGGCTTAAGGGAGCTAATCATACAAGCAAATATTTGAAACACAGCTCATACAAGTCCTTGGAAGTCTCTTCACAGATCCTTGAATATTGAGAACCCTTTTTGAGGACTTAAAGAAAGCCCTTAAGATTTAGACCTTAATGCTTATAAACACCTCAGAGCATTTGAAAGTGCTTGAGATGAAGACTTTGAGGGAGAAGTTTATATTTTGATGAGGAAAACTACAAAATTATACTGAGAATTATACATGTGTGTGTGTTGAACAGTTGTAGGGGAAAACAAGTGCAGGCTTACAATTCCTCCGTCATATTCATGTCTTGGCAAAGATTAAATAAAGTGGGGATGGGTTGGTGGGAACAAAGAAGAAGGCAATGAAAAGTCAGGGAAATAGATTACAAATATATAAAACTCCTCTAGTAACGGCATATGGGGAGCATTGTAATCCATCTAGAAGACAGAACCATTCGTATCGCCTATCACGAGGCCTTTAGTCAGCTGATTCGGACTCATATACCTACATGTATGTATGTGTATGTATAATTCTCTGTATAACTTTTTTTGTTTTCTCTCGCTATATAGAGAGAGATATGTTTCTATCATCTGCTTTTAATCAAATTCTGCTGAAGAGATTGTATCCGGACAACAGAAGTTGCTCAAAGGCTTATGTTGTCAATATTATAGTCCGTTAATTTTATTGTAAGTCCATATAAAGTCCTCAGATGTTTTGCTTGTTTGGAAATCTGTAAGAACCCTGACTGAGTCTTATACTTTGAAGATGAGAGGAAGGTCAAAAGTGCTAGGCAACTGAAGAGGAAAGTGCAGAGAAAATGAATTTGGTCATAAACACTACTATAATCCTTTTTTCCCCCAGAAAGGAGAGAGTGGGGTATGGGGAGCGGAAATAGTATAACCCTTCACTTCTTCCTCTTGGGATCCCTGCTTTCCTCTGCTGCACATCTCTGTGAATTGGTATATTATATAGTCTTTGTTTTTTGGCTGGGTCTCTTTTTTTTTTTTGTAGTTTTGAAAAGTTTCAACAACACAGTTGGGCATAAGCTGAAAATGTGTTCAGTGAAAGCCCAAACCTCTGGCATGTGTTCCCCGAGTCCAGAAGGTAGGCGACTAGGGTGCAGTGTTAGATCCGAACTTTCAGCCATGGGAGGTGTCCAGCATGGAACTTCTCAGTTTCTTTAGGAGATGAATTCCATGGGATGATCTGGCATTTGCTTATAAATGAGCCTGCAATAGGGGGCCGGAATAGCTCAGTTGGTAGAGCGCTGGACTCGTGATCCTGGGGTTGCGGGTTCGAATTTCGGTACAGGGGGATTTTTCCCTCGGAGTTAACATTGGTTCTGACTCCATTCCCCATACAGTCCTTCGAATGAGACTATAAACCGAGGTTCCGTGTGTGAACGCACGCACAACATTTTGCACACACGTCAAATCCCATCACCAACTTTCGGAAGAGAAGGCCAGTTTGGCCGTTGGTATGGATGACACGTTACACATAGCATGCACCTTCCCCGAAGATGGAGTATGGCTGCCTTAATGGCGGGATAAAAAACGGTCATACACACAAAACTCCACTGCCTATCTATACAGGCAGTGTCCGCAGGAGTATCGGCCTGCGTACGCATTAAGAAAGAAAGAAAGAAAGCCTGCAATATATTTGTGCAAGGTGACTCCTGGAATTCGTCCATGAGGATTATCAACTATGACAGCACAAGTTGTCAAAGCAGTTTTGTTTCTACAATCACGTTACTAGTATTCTGTATCCATTTTACCAAATATTTTTATTCCATCCTGCAAAAAAGCTCCAAATGTTGATAGTGTGTTAACATGATAGCCAGTTACCTTTTTTTTTAAGTAAGGTAGTCTCGGTATTATTAGATCAACAAGAATAATGGTCTGACTGCAAATACTTAAAAATATTATCACATCTTGGCAGTTATTTTCTGTAATTCTGAACATGCTGAAATACAAGTAATCTTCTAATAAGGAGTTTTCTCTTTCACTGAAGAATTTGAGAGTAAAGATGTTTCCAGAATGCACCTGTTTTCTGGGAAATACTCTTTGTGCTTGATGAGAAATATTCCAGCAGCAAAAAGGATGCATGGTTCTGCATTGCAGCCAGTTGAATTGGGTTTGTGAAATGCATTGACATGTCGAAAACAGTTCATTTAGAGGAGAAAAAATAAGTAAATAACTCGCAGTTTAACCACAGGATCAAAGTCTTAAGGAGTGGGTTTTTTAGCACGGAAATCATGACGATGCCCATGCAGCATTGGTTGAACCCAAAAGCCACCTCCATGTTTGTTTTTGATGACCGATTTGATTGGATGGTTTAGTATGCCGTTTGCTACCACTTCATCTATTATTATCTAGATGGATTTCTTTTTGATTAGTTTGAATGATCATGTGTTTCACTGTCAGTTAACATACCTGTGTTATCTTGGCATGGTGCAATATTTTGCTTGTACCAGTATTGTACATTAATTGATCAAAAGATTTCTGTCTCCCCAGTCCCCAGCACTGGCCCCAGTCTCGACACTTTCACACCTCGACCCTGATTCTCCTTTTTCTAGGCAGGTTACGGTCAGGGTGGCTTCAGGATTCAGTGGACGTGTGTTCGGAGCAAAGGATGTTCTCACCACAAAACTGTTACGGCACAAATGGCATTGGCCACACTTTCAAAACAGCTAGTCATAACTAGTCCTCAGGCCAGTCGATGTTGTATTAATGCTATAATAGTAACCAGTTGTTGTTTTTTTCCCCATACAGGTAAGTAGATGATTTTTTTTTTTTCTTCTTTTCCGTCTGATCATCTGTTCCTTCTCGGTGGCGATGCTCCCAAGCTCTTACCTGCTTCCTGTTAACAGCCACTCCCAGGTTTGTCTAGTCAGAGCCCTGACACCACAGTCCAAAAAGCAATCAACATAAAGTCTTGGGAGACCCACCGAAGGGGACCCTGCCCCACCCCCAGACCACTTCAGTGGTGCCGGTTCTAGTCCACTCTGATGCTGTAGTGTAGGTGACCACTTTGACAGGAACCCGCCAGAGGCATGATCGTGGAGAAGTTAAAACTGAGGTCACCATGACAGCAGGGCATGAAGGGCGATAGAACTTGAAAACTTTTGTGGTGATGATCAGTGAGGATGGGATGAAGATGAATAGATAATTCACTTTTTTTTCCCCCCTCGGTTTTTTTCAGTTTCTGTCCCAGCTGTTTTTAGTCGCCTTCATCTTCATGCAAGTGAGACTGTGCCCCATGCAGGACACCAGACACTTCTAGTGTCATTTTGCCCGTGTGGCATTTTGTATGCATTTTTTGTGTCGCTGTGATGTTTATCATTGATTTTGTACTTTGGATTGATTGAAGGGGGAGTGAACTTAGGGGAGTGCCTGGCGCTTTCAGCGCTTCAAAGTTTTATCAGTTGGTTAGCGATCGTGTTAAGAGTTTAGGTATGTAATAAGTAATTTTGTTCTGTTTTTTGAGTTTTGTTTTGTTTTTTGCAGGAGTTTTCCCCTAACTAGAGACAACTGGGACAAAGCCCTAAGTGGTTGACATGGGCTATAAGGGTAATATTAGTGAAAATAAGTTACACTTTGAGGAGTGGGGAGATTGGATGTACAATGGTTTTGTTTTGTTTTGTTTTTTTTAGTCTTTAGTTTACTTCCTAATTGCATCATTTTTTAAAATATTAATCTGTTCTTATCTCAAACTGATAAATTGGGAACATTGTTTTTATATGTGTGTTGATTTTTTTAATGCAGATCTGCTGTCCAACTGATTTGTAAAATGTTTGTTTGAACAAAGAAAAGTAAATGACTTTGTACAACACATGGTGGCCTTGTATCAGCGTCTTTGTGTACTGCAGGAAAATGCATGTGGATGGGAGTGTGTGTGTGTGTTTTTTAAATGGTGAAGACGTGCAGTGCTACGGTCATGAATGAGTGAAGGACAGAGTTCAGTTTGGACCAGTGAATGGTTTCACTGGACTACCAGAAAATCAACAAGTCATTTCCAATTTGAGTGAGCCTTTAATAAGTATATCTGATTATTCAATGTTCGTTTATTTTGTAAAACATTGTAACCTTTGTAGCTTCTTCATTCAGTGCTGCTCTTGCTCTCTCTCTCACTTGAAAGAAAAAAAGAAAGAAAAAAGAAAACTTCTCATTTAGAAGTCTGTCAGCTATCATGATATTTTGTCATTAATTCCAAACTGTCTTGGTGTCGGCGAAGTACATCTCATGGTATGCACAGAGATGCAAACATCATCGTCCACATTACTGGGTACCACAAACTACAACCCCAAGTCCAGTGTCACCGATGCTTCTAGCCAGACCCTCGCATGCAGAATAGGAACCAGCAAGATTCTCCTTTTGATTTGACTGGAAGGGCACAAGATCTCAGTGGAGGAAGCACTATGGGGAGAGGAGTCTGCTAGACAGAGAAAGATGTGTCCAAGCCCCCCTTCCCCCAGCCCCAAGAGAGAGAGAGAGCAGTTGTCTCTTTTCAACTCTGTGTGTAAAAAGAAACTTGAGGAATCTCCGTCTGTCTGAAAGGGCAAGATCTCCATTGACTAAGTACTCTGGGGAGAGGTGTCTTAGAGACAAAGATGTGTTCCCCAAACGAGAGAGAGAGAGAGTATGCATGTGTGTTCCCATTCGAGAGAACAACAAACGAATGATACAAGAGATTTGTGTCCTGTGTAACAGAGAGCAGGAGATTAACAGAACTAAGATAGGCATGAGAGGAAGACATAAACAGAAGACAAGATAAACAGACAAGCGGACAAGGAGAGAGAAAGAGAGAAGTTAATGGCAGTGATGAAAATAATCACTGCAATGAAAATGATGACTGGAGGATCCAGCTCATGATGATGCCTAATCAGGTGCTCAATAAAATATACAAAGGAAAGGGAGGGAATACAGAAACAGAAGGTAAAGGGAGGTAACAGGTAAACAAGGCACGCTGGCAAGGGTAGGAGAAAGAAAAGTTATGCCTTCAATGACGAAGACTGCAACGGGAAAACAACAACACCACCCAAGGATGTAATTCATGACCAATAATTGCACAGCAATGATCGTGACCATGATGACGATGATGATGTTCATTATTAAGACAATGACGATAATGATGATAGTGACAATCATTGTCAGGGTGAAATGTGAATGCATGCTTAAAAACAGTTGTCCTGTCTATGTGGATAAGATGTGAATGTGAAAACAGTTGTCCTGTCTATGTGGATGAGATGTGAATGTGAAAACAGTTGTCCTGTCTATGTGGATGAAACGTGAATGTGTGAAAACAGTTGTCCTGTTTAGTCCATGGAACGTTCAGTAACGCTAGGCAGAAACTGGCAAATCACACATCATCTATATACTCTTCTTCGTCTTGGTGCTCCATTGTGTCTAAAGTAGACTTTTACGGCTGTGGGCTCTTATCTGGTATGGACTCTCAAATGACAACGAAGTTACGGAAAGTTTTGATGTGCATAGATGTCCTGAATAAAGGACAAAGAAACTGGACATATACGACTCTTAAGAGGTTCAAATCCCAGTCTATAAGCCTGCAGCCCACAGAGCTTACCACTATGCCAGTCTGAATTTCTCTCTCTCACACACACACACACACACACTGCATATGCATGCAAGAGTTGCATACATTCACGATGTTATTCCTTTTCCATGCACACAAAAATATCGTAGTTCAGTCCAAAATCAATTCACTGACAATGCACCACTGAAATTTTAGAATGTAGAGTACCACTGCATCCTCGACTGCTTCTGAAAAAAAGGAAAACTCTGTAACTAGAGGTGACCAACATGAAGAGTGGACACCATCGTGCCACTCAACTATGCACATACTACAGTCATTACAAGAAGAACAGAACTGATACAATCCAACGTTGCTGAAGAAAAAAACCACACAAAATCATTCATAATGACTGTAAACACAAAGCACAACAGTCAAACCGAGCAGCATTAGCAATGGTTGTTCACAGCAGTTGGTGTCTGCATAAAGAAAATCAGTCTTTTTTTGATGTTGATTAAGTAGAAATAAAAACAAATACAATTTCAACATTTTTCCCAGCAAGTCGGACAAAACTGAGCACATGCTGCCTGTATGTAACATGTGCTCACACCTAAGTAGAAATTGGTATGACCACACACATAAATTCACACACACACATACACGTGTGCGCGCACACACACACACATACACTATATGCACTCATACAAAAGCACATGCTCTCTCTCCAACACACACAGACACACACACATATAAATACACAAAAGATTGCAAGCACAATATTCAAAACCAAACATATATACTTCATCATGAACAAATTCACACATAAAGAACAATAAAACAAAAAAACAGAAACCATGTGTGAAGTATGCTTGCTGTAAAAAGAAGTGGTTTGATAACAACGGGCTAACCATTGATCAAAAACAAAGAAACAAACAAAACCAAAACATACCAACAATCAGCTCTGCAGAACAGTCAACTATAGCCCTTTCCACCAATTCAACTCTCACCACATAGTCACCAATAACAACAACACGAAAAGCATGAATGTCATAAACTTAATAAGATTTTTAAAAAGATAAAAAAAGAAAGTCTAGATGTTCTACCACTAGCCCCAGTAAACAGGTCACACAGAGGACAGTAATTTTTGTAAGCGGAGTCTTGCACACGAAGTTCAGAACAGGCACCCATGAATCTCATCAAAGCGACTTGGCAGCTGTGCAGAGTCTCCTCATGATGACCTGATATTGCTGGGCAACAGACTGCTGGTGCCGAGATGTACCAAAAATGTACTGACCCTTGGAGGCAATGCTAATGAGGCCACAGAAGACCGGACAGAAAAATGACATGGCAACCGCACCCATGGGACATGGCACGAGCGGCAACGCAAAAAACCAAAGACCTGGGAATCAAGTTATTCCATATAATCAAACCATAAGCCAGTGAAGAAACCTCAGCATAAAGGGCCTTAACTACTATCAATGCGTGCTGTCTCGTTTTCAGATTAACTTCACAAAAACGTTTCCCTGTCTTTGCTTTAAGGTCAAATCATTGCAAGCTGGGAAATCAGTTTTGGACGAAATGGCGGTAGTTGCTGTGGCAGCAACTGAAAGCAAGAATCAAGTGAGAACAGGTCGGAACTTGGAATTGCAAGCACTGACCCTCTGATTGCAAATCTTGGTATGCAAAATCATAAATATATGTCATTGTGTGTATCAGTCTGCCAGGATGAAGAACCAAGTTCTAAGAGATTTCAGTTTGAGTAATTCCAAAATTCACGGCAGTTTCAGCTTTAAATCAAACTGAGCTAGCCCTGTAATACAGGCTGTGCAGCAAACAAAGAGTCGTAACTCTGACAGCAAATTTCAATAGAAAGAAGATGGTAACTTTCTTGCTTGTCTCTCTTTTTTAGGCTTGAAAAGAGAAGCAACAACTCCGAAAGCAATGAAACAATTAAAAACAATGGGGAAAAAAAAGGAAACAATGTTTTATCAGAAAAAAACCCATTAACATGCAAAACCAACTTCAAATACAACATTACAACCAAAACAGATCATATCAACATGGACTTTTTCTCCTAGGTTAAGTAAAGAAAAGGCATGGGTACCAGACCTCAATCCACTGCCACTTCCATTCTCTCAATAGCTTAGACACACTAGAAAGGATTGAAAAACATAGGAATATCAACAGTGCTGCAACAGTGTTTACTAGCAATAAGCTGCATCTTGGAACCAGTTGGAGCCTATAAGTATGCTCATATAATAATGATACTACTGCTACTACTACTAATATATAATAACTACAATAGTGATAATAACAATAATAATAACTTGATGCCAAACTGCAGTGGTCTGCATCACTGGATTCAGACTGGAAGATCATGAGAGGTGTCATCTTCGACGAAGAGTGCAAACTGTTCTCAAATTTCTCAGCTCATGCTGCCTCCTCCTCGGTGCTCTCTGAGCGCACATGGATCTAAATGGGAAGATCTGGTTACCTCTCTTCCTTCTTTTGATGTTTGTTATGTAATGATCACCATAATCATGAAGTCATGATCAGGTACCTTTCGTTTGCATTATATTACAACAAAAATGCATCGCAATAATCATCATTGAGAGCACTTACCAAACTGTCAATCCCGTTGAACTCTATCTGTCACAGTCATCGCCGTCATGAACAAAAGGAATGAACTGAATGTGCACACAGTAGCTAACAGAAGCAATAATGGTTTAGGGGAACCATGATAAAGTTTCCCACAACAACTCGGTAGCATATGATTTCTCTGATGTTTTTCACTTTCTGTTTTCTTGTAAGAGCCCCTTTTGGGGTGCCAAGAGAACTATACACTTCCCATGCCTAATGACCCAAGTTTTGGTACAGTTTTGCTCATGGATTCTGGATCTGCCCATTGACCTGGATCCTTTCATGAAACTGTGTCAGGTTTGGGGTATATCCATACGCAACAGTGGAATTTGCACATGAACGACTATCAATAATAACTTCATGGATAAAAGAGAAACAAACAGATATTTTACAATTAGTCTTAATTTTCTAACAGAAACACAGGAGGTGCTGTCCCAGATTACTGATTCATAAATGTAACGATGACAGCAAAAACAAAACAAAAACAAAAAAAACACTGTGTTATACATACAGTGTGTACACAACAGACAAAATTCAAGTGTTATACAGACAACCACATCAGCTGTTCATAACTATAACAAAATACAAAACAACCATGACCCCCACCCCATTCCCCACTCCTGCAAAGAAAAAAAACACACACAAGAAAACAAATATGATGGCACCCTGAAATGAACTGCAAAATTGTCAGGTTTTGAAAAGTAACAGCAACTCCTGTAGTCCTGCTGGCTGCCATTCATTTGAAGGATGGAAATCAAAATATGCTTTCCTTAAACAAACCTTTTAATGAAGTCAAAATCAGCACACACAACTCTTTCAATCAAACCAGCCAAAGAAGGCAAAGTCAGTATAGCTTACATCACCAAAACATCTGGGATCAAACCTGCCGACAAACGAAAAGTTGCCAAGTGTTACACCACCAAAAGCATCTCCTCGGATCACACTGAAGAGTGCAGAAATGTCAGGCACTCCTCCAGCCACCGAACGGCGCTCCTGAATTTTTCATACGGCAGCTGCTTTTCAACGTCCCTCAGAAAGCTCAGCATCTCCCGGTATCTCTCCGCCACGTCAAATGCGCAGACCTCGTGAAGTTTTCGCAGGCAGACCGGGCAGAGGAACAACGGCTGGTCCATCGCCTCGGACACCGAGTTGCTCTCGTTCATGGCACAATGGAAGAACTCGCAGTGGCTGAGACCAAAGAGGTGGCATGCCTCATGGCTCACAGCCTGTAAACATGAGTGGGGAAGAAGATAGTGTCTTAGTGACATGAAAGCACAGCCAAATCATCTATATTTAACATCATAAAACACATGTCCATATAGATATAGATATATATAGACACACACACACACACACACACACACACACACACACACACATAGTTGGTTTCCCTTCCAAACATGCCATCAGCGAGAACATGACACCCATGCACATACACACCCTTACATCAAGTCATCCAGAACTAACTGTCAAATGAATTTGTTTGATGAAAGAAGAAAATGAGAGAATATAATCGCCTCGGTTTGAAGGACTCCCACTTCATGGAGACTGAAAGGGAATTATTCTCTGTTGCCTTTGGCACTCTACAAATGATGAAACACAAAGACACCCAACCCTTTAAGACAATGGACTGAACCATTTTAATTGAAGAAAGTAGTAAAAAAAAAACCCCTCAAATATACAATCTTGTGTGATTTGATGCGTTATTTAAGGAAAATTACATTCCTCCTTTACTCTTCCTCCTTTTCCACAAGTCTTTTCAGCATTTCACCTTAGATCATCTCTTTTGATGCTATAAGAAAAGCTACTGTTATAGATTTTAATAAAAGATGGGGAAAGTATGATCAATTTCATTCTCTCCATCAGCATCACTCGTTGCTTTTCAAGTATCAATCTCATTCACAGACAAAAAACACATATCTTGCTTCAATATGTAATTTGATATAATAAAAATGTTCTTGGATTTAAAACACACTCTATTCATATGATATGCAATTTTCAAAGACTTCTGTTACAGAAGGATTCCCTGCATCCACTTCATACCAACACACAGAATAAAGACATCGCCCACCTTGATGAGCTTCCAAAGGGTCTCCCCGGTGATCTCCGTCAAATCCACCTGTGGGCTGTCGGGGTCATAGGTGCTGGGAGGAAAGCGGCCAAAACTGAAAATGCCGGCACGATGTTTAGGCGAAGCCTCTCCCAGCACAAAATTGTGGTGTTCTGCAACACAGCCTTGGGTTGTAACAAGTGCATCTATTCACTTATCCAGACATGCATTCTAGAAAAACTTCTCACAAATATCAATTTTACATGTTGACTCACCCTTAAAGCAATACACACAACAAAGGAAATACATAATGGACGACCGTTCCAAGAAAAAAAAAAAGTGGGGGGGGGGGGGGGGGGGGGGGTAAATGAATAAAGGGGCATTTTTTGTGAAATGCAAACCTCTGCTAAAAGTGAACATTTCCTGAATCTTTTTTAGTCAGTTCATGTGTAAAAGAAAAATCAGGGAGGTAAATAGGTATGGACTGCAAGAGTTCAGCGCATTGATCTTTATTTTATTTTATTTTTTTTTTTGGTCTCTTTTTGTTTTTTAATGATTTTGGATTATAGAAAGAATGTCAACGTCTACATCATTCGAATGTTTTAAAATTCCAATGCAGTATATTACTGCAATAAAAGTAACCAATTCATTACAGTAACTTCTCAGTGTTCATATTCAGTGGAAAATTTGCAACAATCTTGCTGTAAAGATCCTGAATCCACTGTTTCATCCGAGTCGGCTTTATGGATCCACACCAAAATCTACTGGATCTGTCACTGGGCACCATTCCATCCTGCCGCCCAGTCTGCTTAAACTGTCATGTGTTCAGAAGTCTTGTGTAACTGATGGGCTGATCAACAAACAAAGAGACAACAGTGAATACAAAACCTTTGAGAATCAGTAAAAAAAAATATAAAAAAAGAAGGCAGAGTCCACCAGGCATTCCAGCAGAAGAGGTTTGTTAGTTCTGTGTGTGGAGAAGTGAAGAAAAGTTATTTACGATTTTTTCAGCCATTATTACAAGAAAAATCACTCTTAACAAACGAATGACGTCAAACGCTCTTTAATCATAAAGATCAGATTGTAGATCCAAAATAGAATATGTTTCCATGGAAGATAGGTAAATATAAGTTATATCGAAACAAGCAAACATTTAAGCTGTTTTTAGTTCAAACATAAATCATACATCAATAACGAAAATATCAACGAAGAAGAGAAATCAATTATTTGGGAATATAAATTTTGATACAGTTGCTAAGGGTTAGTTGCTACGATGATTTACTTGTTTACATTTCGTTTAGGAACGAAGACAAGCAAATCATCGGAAACTTGATTAAGTTTCATTTAACAGTTGTTGGTTAGAATTAGATTATTATATATTGCATTTATCGATAGTTTGTTATAGTATTATTTTTGCTTCGATGTCATGTTGGTAGGATGATGTCGTAGAGTTGGTCATTAGATTTGTTTCGATGTTATGTTGTTAGGATGATGTGGTAGTGTTGGTCGTCCGATCAATTGACGACGAGCATGTATAAAAGGAGAGTGTGTTTGTGTGTTCAAGTGGTTCTTGCGCAAGGTTCTTGCAGGGTTGTTCTTCAGGGTTGTTCTTGCGCAGTTGTTCTTGCGTTGTTCTTGCTGATGGGTCTCGCTGACAGATGCTTGCTGACCATCCTTGCTGACATAAAAGAGAAGAGAAACATCGATTCTGGTCTGGTCTCAAGATTGTTTGCCTGGCTGATCTGAGCGCTGGTTGCTTGCTGTCTCTGGTACTTCTATTGATCCACAACACCCAGCAGATTTAGGTTGCATGATTAATCTGTGCAAAGTGGCAGGCACGAAGATGAGATTGAGCATCCGACATATATAAGATTGAAGTTGAAAATCCTTGGTTTCGATCGAGCTCTTGCCTTTTCCCTAAGTCCACTTTGCCACAGATTTTTGGTGTCAGAAGTGGGATTGTGGATCATAATATAGAAGTAAGCCTATATTGACAGCAGACCAGACTCAGTAAGCCGGCTGCGGTCCAGACCATTTCTTCAGATTAGATTATGGACATCATTGAAGAGATGATGACCATTGGCAAACCCCAAGATCAACACAACACTGATGCTGGCGACCAGTTCCAGCAACACAGCAACCCTGCAGACTCTACAAGCTGCGTAAATTTTCAGGCAATGGCGACGTGGAGGACTTCGCCCGAGAGGTGCGCCTCATCCTGCAACTTCAGCCCATCCCAGACCGCTTAGCGGCAAGCTGGCTTCTTAACTCACTTGACGGACGAGCCAAGCAAGAGATCCTGACACGGGAAGCAGGGAGATCAACTCAGCTGAGAAAATAATCAAGATTCTTGAACAAGAATGTGGGGAACAAAAAGATCACTCAACACTGACGCGACCTTCTTCAGGCGACAGCTTGGTAGGGGCGAGTCTATAGGCGAATACGCATCAACACTCCGCATGCTATGGGTCAAGATCTACGAGGCGAATCCTGACGCGCCTCTCGAGCCAACATTACTTGGGGACGCCTTCGTCAACGGCCTGCACCCGGCATCCTTGAAGAGGGACATGAAGCGGTTCACAAGGGAACACCCCCGGGCTACCTTCATAGAAGCAACAAAGCAAGCACAATGATGGATGAGGGAAGACTCCATCGCCGAGAATGCCATCGAACAGACATCACTGGGCCCCGACATGCTGCAGTGCTGGAGGAGAAGATATCGGCGCTGACTCTGAAGACGGAAGCCCTCAAGCAACACCTACACGGCAGCATAGAAGAGCACACGTCAATGCCCCTAGAAGTCGGCAGCAACCAGCGATGTCCCCTCCCAGAATGCATTCCTATCAGCCTTCCTTCACCCACCAGCCAGCTTCCCAGTCTACACGGACGTGCTGGTGGTGCCAGCGCAAGGGACACGTCCAAGCAAACTGCCGAGCAAGACAACAGTATCTCCAAAGGCAGCAAAGACAAAATCAACAGGGGCTACAGATGCAGGGAAACGAGTAACCCCCCTGTTATGGAAAACCAGGCAGCGGGGGGAGGAAGAAGAAGCAGTCAACAATAATAGAAGAAGTCAAGTTCGCAGCAAAAGGCTGCGCATCAAAGGAAGAAACGAAGACAAACCTCGCCGGAAGATGTCCGACGACTGAAATCAAGATTAACGGCAGGACAACACAGCTCTCATGGACACGGGCAGCGAAGTAACGACTGTCACAGAAGCTTGGGCTGCAAGAAATCTCAAGAATCTTCGACAAGAAGATGGCCTCGTCAAAATACGAGCAGTGAATGGGGCAGAGGTGCCCTACTCCGCCATCTACTTGGTCGACATACAAGTCTTCAATACCCTCTGCTCAAACACCCGGTCTTCGTAGCCAAAACGCCTACGGAGCCATTTATGAGGGAGAAGAAGGAACGAGTCCCAGTACTGCTGGGGATGAACGTCTTGGAACCCTGCCTGAACAATGCTTCAAACCTTCCTCCAACCCTTCAACTCTTAGCGCAAGAAATCAAGAAGAAGAAGATGTCTACCAAGGACATCGCTCGTATGATCTCCCGTCAACACATCCCTGCCTTCTCTATTGTGACAATCAAAGTCTCAAGCCCGAAGACTGACTTCATAACCCTGATGGTTTCACTATCGACGCAACCATTTCCCCAGGCTCCCGAAAAGAAACCATATCTGCTGCCTATACCAGTTCTACTGCCTAGAAGATCCGTAAGACTTGCCAGCAAACCAAGACGTCTATTCTGAAAATCCAGTAATTTTTGTAAGAAGAAGAAGAAAAAAAAAAGAAAAGAAAAAAAAAAGAGACATTTGGAGAAAGGAAAAGCAAAAGTCAGCAAGAACTTTAATATTTTTTCGAGAAGTTTATCTTTGATAAAAGTTTAAATTTTATAGTCTTTTGACAATGTCCATTTTTAGCAAATATATAAACATGTTTAAAATTTTTTTTTCTCTTTTGACAACGTTCATTATTTTTTTTTTTTTTTAGCAAATCTTCCATGGAAATAATATTCTTATTCTTTCGTGAGTGGTGTGGCTACAGAATGATTAAGAATGACAGAAATTCCTTCTCCCTGTTCTCCTTTTGATTCTCAGTGCCTTATTTATAAAATAACGCACTAGAATCAAATCTTCTCCTGAAATAAGTCGTAAAGTGCCTTTGTGAAATTGCCCTTTCTTCCTCTTGTTTCAAACTCGCCTTATTTACAAAATAACGCAGTTTGAATCAATGCCTTCATTTATTCTTTCATTTCGTTTGCCTTGTTTAAACAACGCAAGCTGAATGAAAAGAGCATGTCACGTGAATAATCGGGATTTCCCCTTCTATTAATATTTGATTATCATATTGCCTATAAAGATAGCGATATGAATCAAATTGTCCTAATCTCTTTAAAAAGAATAAGAAGTATCAAATATACTCTATTCTTTTCATTCAAGGAGGACCTTGAATAATCGAGAGGGGGGGGGGGGGGGGGGGGGGGGGGGGGGGGGGGGGGGGGGGAGAAAAGTGTTGAATATTATTAAATTTTACTTTATATATTTTGGAAGGGCAGTAACCCTAATACAGGAAATTGACTAGGAAGTGGAGTTATATACCCATCCTAGCACCTGTCCCAACTTTCGATTTAATGAGGGCATTGAAAAACAAGATAAGATAAGATAATGTTGCTTATAGCCCAGCCGACCGCAAAGGGCCATATCAGGGCTGTATTGAAAAACAAGAGTAGGGGGCAAATGTGGAGAAGTGAAGAAAAGTTATTTACGATTTTTTCAGCCATTATTACAAGAAAAAACACTCTTAACAAACGAATGACGTCAAACGCTCTTTAATCATAAAGATCAGATTGTAGATCCAAAATAGAATATGTTTCCATAGAAGATAGGTAAATATAAGTTATATCGAAACAAGCAAACATTTAAGCTGTTTTTAGTTCAAACATAAATCATACATCAATAACGAAAATATCAACGAAGAAGAGAAATCCATTATTTGGGAATATAAATTTTGATACAGTTGCTAAGGGTTAGTTGCTACGATGATTTACTTGTTTACATTTCGTTTTAGGAACGAAGACAAGCAAATCATCGGGAAAATTGATAAGTTTCATTTAACAGTTGTTGGTTAGAATTAGATTATTATATTGCATTTATCGATAGTTTGTTATAGTATTATTTTTGCTTCGATGTCATGTTGGTAGGATGATGTCGTAGAGTTGGTGATTTGTTTCGATGTTATGTTGTTAGGATGATGTGGTAGTGTTGGTCGTCCGATCAATTGACGACGAGCATGTATAAAAGGAGAGTGTGTTTGTGTGTTCAAGTGGTTCTTGCGCAAGGTTCTTGCAGGGTTGTTCTTCAGGGTTGTTCTTGCGCAGTTGTTCTTGCGCAGTTTGTTCTTGCGTTGTTCTAGGTGACGGGTCTCGCTGACAGATGCTTGCTGACCATCCTTGCTGACATAAAAAGAAAGAGAAACATCGATTCTGGTCTGGTCTCAAGATTGTTTGCCTGGCTGATCTGAGCGCTGGTTGCTTGCTGTCTCTGCTACTTCTATTGATCCACAACACCCAGCAGATTTAGTGTGCATGATTAATCTGTGCAAAGTGGCAGGCACGAAGATGAGATTGAGCATCCGACATATATAAGATTGAAGTTGAAAATCCTTGGTTTCGATCGAGCTCTTGCCTTTGCCCTAAGTCCACTTTGCCACATGTGGAAAAGGCAAAACTATATGCCACAGACGGTGGTAATAACTTATTTTATTGGGATAGCAAAAAATAATGGCTGACCAATCATATGTAGAACCTTGTTATTTTGTCCTGGCACAACATAAATCATACGTAGAATTTTTTTTCTTTTTAAACATGTTGCGAATGTGGTTTCAATTTTGCATATCATGATCAAATGCCAGTATAAAAAAAAAAATCAATGTTGTTTTTTGCTCTCCAATACTAGTACAGATGTTCCATTAGTCAAGTAAAACGACTGGTGCATGCTATTAACAACAACCAAAAAAAAGGGGGGGGGGGGGGGGGGTTGGCAAGAACCATCCGGCAGCCTGTGTAACTGAATGTAAAGAGAGCCCTCTAAAAGAGCATGATTTACACGCATCTCCTTCTCTGGTGAAGCATGGGCAAGAGAAGAAAAGATGAAATGCTTCCCTGCAGCATAACTCATGAAAGACACAAAGAGCTAGCTGGGATGGGGAAATTTCTGAGCTGGTAGCCTGCGCAGTGGTTAGTCAATCCACTAACTGCTAAGTGGATGAGGGGGTGCGAAAGAAATAGCATGCAGCAGTGCGTCATGTCCAGGTGAGAGGTGGCGCTTCTTGTGGGGCATGCACGCATGTTTCAGCTCTCTGTTTTGTTACACTGTCGTCTGCGATTTGTGAACTGTTACTGCTGTATATTTTGTACAAAGTGCTCGTGAATGTTCCAAATCATTATTATATTCATTATTTTATTTGTGCTTTGCTGTGTCAAAATTGTTATTGTCTTAAATCTGTAAAGACTTTTACTGCTGATCATGCAACAAATTTCTCTTTTTATGAGATAATAAAGTATATTGAATTGAATTGAATGGCTGGCCCAAATGAAACCTGGATACAGGCATGGCTGCTTACAACTCTAGTCAGCGGGCACAGAAAGATATGGAATTAGACAGTGCATGACAGAGTATTATTGTTTATTCATGATTAAATTGTGAGACAAAGTCACACAGGCTGCCTGCCAGTATGCTGTGTTTTCACCAGTACTAGGCAAAAACTTACTGATAAAAAGTTTTTTTTTTTAAAGTAGCATAAACCAGTCCAATGGAACCTCTGCAGAAACAACTGCACATAAGAAATGACTCTATAACTTGTATAAGCATAAAACACTGCATTATCACTACCAGGGAACAAACTGTCATTGCTAAAACTGATTAACAAAACTAGTGCTACATGTAAAGCACTGAAACTTAGCAGCTCTAGATAGACAGTGAGATACATCACATAGGCAAGAAAAGGAGGGGGAAGGTGGTCAGATGGGGATAGGGAGAAAAAGAGAGAAAGAGAAAGAGACAAAGAGAGAGAAATTGATAATCTTTCATTAATCAATTAATAATCTTTATTCCCAAGTTATGCAAAACGATACTTTTTTCTCCATCTGACCCTCGTCCCTACGGGGAAAGGGTTACTAACACATTAACACTATTACATATTTAAAACTGATTAACAAAACGGTGATGATTCATATCATCATAAAAAAAACACATGCATACACACTAAACTGTATGCCATACACACGCACGCACACACACACACACCACACACACACACACACGCTCACACACATACAAACACGCACACGCACACACACACACACACACGCACACATACACACTGCAGACAGATGATGATATGAGGCATCAGTCACAATAATAGAGAGAGAGAGGACAGAGAGAGAGACAGACAGACAGACAGGTAGCCAGACAAAAAGACAGATAGGCAGATGGTGAGGAACAAGCAGAGATCTGAAGATCTATGTAAATACAGGACACAAGCGATCAGAAATGAAAGTGGAGAAGCAAGAAGGGCAGGGGAAAAGTTCATAAAGAAGACAAGGATGCAGTGTGGGAAAAGTGGAGAGCAAACAATTGATCAAGAGACGATCAGACAACCTGTCTAAATCAGGCTCAGTCTGAGATGATTCCCAGCATTATCTATTGTGGGCTTAACTCTTTCTATACTAAGGACCGCATATCCGGTCCTTATGTTTACAACCTTTGCATACTAAAGACCGCATAGACGGTCTAAAGCTTTCAAATGTTTCTCTGAAGCGAGTGAACTTTTTGTACGAAACTACTTGTTACAGATAGCTCCTGCGTACTAATTAGAGTGCAGGCGTACTGGTACTTAGGCTTTGCAAGCTGAATGCTCACTAGCAGACACTTTTCACACCATTTCACCAGCTCGGCTGACAGAAACACAACAAATCATAATTACAATGTGACTGAAGCCCTTCAATTGTTGCAAACAGTTGAATAATTTCAGGGTATAAAACCACTTAATGTAAAATTTTTGTTCATAGGGTGTGCACCACCCCTATTTTTACATGACATACAAAATCTTATTTTCTTTGTCATGCATACTGTATTACCAAACAAATAGAAAAATAGTTTTGCCATATTGTTTGTATTTCCTCAATCATTTATAAACATAACTTGAAAATATCACAAGTCTGTGTTTATTCATTCGTTTTTAAAAATGATTTTTTGAAAATAGAAATAGAAATGGCCAGTTTGTGGGGAAAGTAAGGGGAGATAATAGCCAGTACAGAATGAGTGAAGACTACAAAGATTGTGAATTACCAGGAAAGAGGTCGGTCCAGATGAACCCCAGGATGCAGATCCCATTAGACGGGAGCAGACTTTGCAGTCTTGGATAGAAGTCGTTAGCCAGGTACTGCTTCTGACCTGTTGTCTGGTGGTACCTGTTTCACAGTGTACAGCAAGTTCATGATGATGAAGACAAAGGCGTTATGAATGTATTCTTGTTGTGTGTGTGTGTGTGCGCGCATGCGTGCCCATGTGCGTGCGTGTGTGCATGCGTGTGTGTGTGTGTGGATCCGTGAGTGCGTGTGTGTAGGCACATGAGTGCATGCATGAATTTGTGTGTGCGTATGTGTTTATGTGTATTGTCAGTGTTTGTTGAGCGTGTGTGTGTACACATATGTGTACAATGCCACTCAGGCTTTTCCCAATGGCAAGCTGAACATGGCAATGCAATGGACACCACAAACATCCTGAGACTGAGAGAGAGCTAAACAGCTGACCAGAATAATTGCTGGAATTTTCATCATTTCAATTTTCAATCCTCCTTTTACAGAAGTTCAATACAACAATTACCATAGATATAATCATAAAACATTGGGGAGACAAAAGTTGGCATTACTCCACTTCCCTGGTTCCAGTGCTATTGTGTCCTCCACAAGGACTGAAGAAACATACAGCTGTGAGTGATCATAATACCTGCAGCAAGTGTTGGATTCATCATTTTTCTTTCTGTGTATACGACCGGAGCTATATCAACAGGACTCTGGATAGCTTCAATTTCAGATCACAAGAGAACTCCAAAACAGCAGATAATGAAAGACAGCTAAGGAAGGAGTGATGGAACGGAGAGGAGAGGAGCCCCTGAAGAGGAAAATAACGGAAGCAGGGGAGGGAGGGGGGGGGGGGGGGGGGGGAGGGGGGAGGAGGGGGCTGATGGTAAAGCAGAGAACAGCATAAACCAATCAAACAAAATGGAAAAGGTTGACCTAGCAGATTAAAAATGGCATACAAAATGAAAAGAAAAAAAAAACTGGTATGGATAAGATTCACAGAGAGAGAGAGAGACAGAGAGTGAGAAAGAGCTCTAGAGAAAGAGTACGAAAGAGACAACGACATAGAAAGAGAGAGAAGGAGGGTGGGAGGAAGGAAAAAAGAGAGAGTGGTTGTGTGCTGTATGTTTTAATTTTTATGCATGCATTCCTACTAAGTTTATACTGATCTGTGTCAGAGAAAAAAATAACCAGGTCTGTCATACTAATTTTATACATCCTTTTACTTTTAACCATCCCAAGTGCTGCTTCATTTACATGGTATTGAATACTATAATTCATGATTTTACTCAGGAATTATTCACCTTTTCTAGCTAAATATGTTAAAGGAAGGTTTTTCTATCTAGAAAAATGCATCTTTAATCCTTTAGGTGAAGTTTATATTTTGCCCCATAATTTCATATATTTAGGTATGACCAGAATAGATTTAGAATCAATTTGTTTTTTTTTTCTATATCTCATTCTATGTCTCTAAATTGTCTGTACCCCACTGGCCACAGCTGAGCTATAAATTATATGACTGGACTTGATCAGTCAGAAAATAGTACAATTCACAGACATACATATTACCAGTGGTTTGACATGTTATCCACCCCCACTCCACCCTTCATTTGCTCTGGTCTTTCCCAAGGACCTCCCCCTTCTTCTTTTTTAACTTTCCACTTCATCTCCTCTTTTTTTCTTTTTCTTTCTTTTGCTGTCTCAACCTCTGCGCCACCTCAGAGGCAGTGCACACACGCCGCTCATTCCGACACTCCGTCCACAGCTACAGCCCGGTCGGCCAGCCGCAGCCCCGGCACCGGCAATCCACAGGGAGCAGTCAATGTCAAGTCGTCAAGAGGCAACCCACCGGAGGAGACACTGCACTGCTGCCGAGTCACTTCGGTGGTGTTCAGTGGCGCCTGTTCTGATCTAACATACGCAGGACACCACCTACTAAGCCCCCTACTGACGACAATAATTGCTTAGTCGCAGAGCCGGCATGAGTGAGCTCTCGCCACCACGTCCATCCAACGACAGCCCCCATGGACTCGCCGATACCGGTGACCCCGACGGAACCAAACCAAGGCCACAGACGTGGAGAGGACATCGAAATTGAGGTCACCATGAGAGCAGGACATGAAGGGCCACAGAATTTGAGACATTTTTTTTTTTTTTAATGCTGATCGATGAGAATTAGGATGATTAAGATGATGCTACGGATTTCCATTTCAGTCTGAGACTACATGACAGGGCTGTACTCTACGCTTCCTTTCATAGTATTATCCCGGCGTCAACCAGGCCCAAGAGATACAGGCACCTGCAGTGTTGGTCATGAAATTTGCGCAACACTCTCAGAAACGCATCCATTAAGTGGATGAAACTCGATGTGTGGTCCCAGTCTTCCCAACTGAGTCCGCAGCAAACTCAACTCTGGATAGGAGCCTGTCGGGGCAGAAAAACCCACATGACTTTGATGGGATTCGAACCCACGACCTTCCAGCCGGGAGTCTGCGACGCTAACCACTTCGCCACAGCAGCTGGTACTTATCTCCTCTTTATTCTACCCCCTCATCTCCCTTCCTTCCTTCTCCTACCCACTTCCACCACCCTTACTTTTGACTCCGGAATCCGAATGATCTTTCAGCCAAAGAGAAAAAGATTACCTTCCTCAAGGGTCTCATGACAGTTCTTTCCCTTAGGCCAGCTTCTCATCCTGAACTGTCACTTCACTTTGCGATATTGTTGCAAAATGGGTGTTGAATGAAAATGAGGCCATTGGTAATGGGACCATAGGTCCCAACAGCCCCATTTTCATTCCACACCCATTTTGTGCCAAATGAGAGAAGATAAGTGGTTGCACGTTCTTTGTTTTCATTGTCCTGTATTCTGTTTGTTTACCTGAAAAAACTAAGCGGTCGAAATGCAATGTGTTTTGTCCTGTAATCTGTAAGTTTCTTTTTAAAATTTGCTTCAATTTCTCTCTTCAGTCATCTCGCTTTGAAACTAATATTGTTGCATTAAAATTGTCACTGACTAGCTCAAATGTAATTTGTTGTTGATCTGCCCTTTATGCAAAATAACCATCAAATTTGGAGATCAGATGAAAACTGTGCACTTTTATAAGTACATGTAGCAAGAACAGACATACGAGAGACCAATGGGCTTCATTAACTGTACAGTTGGTTTGTATACATGTTGTGTGTGTATAATAGGGTATGTGTGTGACTCTGTGTGTGTGTGTGTGTGTGTGTGTGTGTGTGTGCGTGTGTGATTATATATATTTGCAGCAACTGATGTCACTTAACCCGTTCAGTGCCTCACAATAATACAAACAAAGGTGTTCCCCTGGTGCCAGGGACATCTCATGATTTGGGGGTCATAATTAACAAAAAATTCCTGCTCAGAAACTACAAAAGATAGAAAAATGAAATCTATATCATTTTTGAAGGAAATTGAATTCATGAAGATTTTGAATCTGGGCTTCTTTTGTTTTAATTTTGATAATAAAAAAGTATTTAGGCATTTAGATTTGGATAGATTTTTTTGCACGATCAAAAACATATATGTATTTACCACGACATCTTCACATCCAAACAAGAACACACAGCAAAAAAGTTGAAAATAAAGTTTGTATTGTCACACTACACCTGTAAATGAAAGTAAAACAGTTTGAAAGTCTATCAAGACGCTCACACTCGATGCAGACTGACCAGTCCACGACCACGCCCCCCCTCTCCCCACCACACCCCCTTGCTTGACTTCAACCCTCTCTTTCACCCCTCATCTTCCCCTACCTTTCCGTCTGCCCCGTGTCACGCCGCGAGCAGGCCACACTCCCCCTCTCGCACTGATTTTCACATCACTGGCCGCTGGCACACAGTGCAGAGTACACACTAGGCTGGCTCGTTCGACGCTGTCAGCTGAACACACACACTGAGGTCACAGAGCCCTACTCAATAACTGACGAATATGGTCGGCAATTCCACCACTATCATCATCTCACCTTCATGCTCGAGTGAGTCGTTGAATAAAAGATTATTGTGTTCAATGTCAAAAATCATCAGCAGAGCCTGCTCAGCTGTGTAAATACGTTGATTTGGTCGCTGGGCTTGTCGAAGGTTGCGCCGCCATCTTTGCAAGCGAGACACGAAGTGCTGGCTGGTCATCCAGTCAGTGATGAGAATAAATGGGCTTTCCCCTCACGTGTGGTCATTTACATATATTTTAAGACTACAGACATATAAGGCTTTCTACGCAAACTCTATTTGAGTCCGTTGATAGAAATAGTAACGAATGAAAATTCAAGAAAAATGCATGACGTCAGGGGAATGCCCATAGGCACTGGAAAAGCACTTTTATTACAGCGTCAGCTGCCTGACTAAAGGCGCTCAACGGGTTAATAACCAAAATATTCATGAATTGTTTGCACTCTCTCTCTCTTTCAATATAAAGCAACCACAATCAACAAGTTGATGATTTTGATTTTGCTGTTGAGCTCTACAGTGTGTGTGTGTGTGTGTGTGTGTGTGTGTGTGTGTGTGTGTGTGCGTGTGTGTGTTAGAGAGAGAGAGAGAGAGAGAGAGAGAGAGAGAGAGAGAGAGACAGACAGACAGAGAGAGAGAGAGAGAGAGAGAGAGAGAGAGAGAGAGAGAGAGAACCAGGAAAGTGGAGGGGAGGGGGAAGACAGAAAGTGCATGTGTGCATGCATATACAACGTACATGTTTTCATTAGCATTATGCACACATATCAGCTGATATGCACATTTTTTTAACTCTACCTTGAAGCTACATTCCAGCCCAACTGCTCCATTTGGATTCCTGGCAGAACCATGACATCTGTACCACTGAAGAAGATTTGCGCAAATCCTTGAACCAGTTCAAAAAGTCCCACGCGGATCAAGCCTCTCTGGAACCGGAAATTTTTGACAAAGTCTGGAAAATCATCGATGGGTTGAATGTATATGATGTCCCTCTTCTGCATGCATAGCAGATATGTCGACTGGTAGTCATGTGACACTTTCCACTGAACGTACGTCTGCCCATGATGCAACGGTTTGGTCTTTCTGAGAGGGTGAAACAAATTGAAGGCTTTGGTTACTTCAGAGTCTGCTACTCCTGCAGATTCATCCATTGGTGGAAACAACGCCTGAAAATCACGTTTGTCTCTTTCAATTTGTTCCGGATTATCCGGTGACAGATACAATTTCCCAAGGTTAAACATGCGCTGCGCAGCTGGTCCAACATTTCGCATCTTTCCCATCAAAAAGCGAAAGTTTTTGTCTGTCATTGTGCAATGGTCTGACGAACTGCCATCTTCTGCAGAACTGCTAGAAACTCCCATGTTGTCAAAGTGGCAGTTTCTAAATGGAAAACACTTCACAGTGTTCCCCTATGGTATATATCCTTCGAAAATTAAACGTTTGATGAACGGGAAGTTATTTTCGTTTTATGATCATTGATGCCGCTTTGCGTCAAAACAAGATGTCTTTGAACTATTTTTGCTTAGAGTATATCCCCTTGAATTCGTCTGCTATTGCATTATCTTTAGAACCACGAAGAATTCGCTAAAACTTCGTCTTAAAATGCATGAAAAAATTACAAATTAATATTTCAATTTGTGAAGCATTGTAGTATGAGGCAACAGACTAACATTATCGTTTATTTCTACCAAAATTTGATATTAGGGAACAAAACCTAACCGGAAACAACCGAAAAGGGGAAACCATTCTCTACGTGCTGCATGCTGGGACTGTTAGAAACGAAATGGCGAATATAAACTATGCCTGAGGACCTCCAGAAGCACGTGAGTGTCTTTTCACGGGGGAGAATTTCTCGGTTTTGTGCATGCTTTAGCACCATTCAGATTAACAAAAGGTTTACTTGCGTTTGTGATATAGTGCTGTGATTTGTTTCTACCACATCTGATGAGTCAGTAATTGGTTCTTCGACTTCAGTTTGAATGTGACAATGACAGGACGTCAATAGTCTTGTAGCTCTAGACGCACGGATCCTGTGCATACAGGCATGGCAAGTGTCCACTAAACAATTAGGTGAACATGCAGACAAACTCCGGCAGTACGACACTTAGGCCCATACAGGATAGATCTCCCAACATGTTGGTTTATGACCAACGTCGTTCAAAGTGTGCTATTGACAGTCCAGCAGTATAGCCTCCAGTTCACAGGTATGCCATAACTACTGAAACAGGACGGCCGTAGACGGTTATATCAGTATTGATTACCTACAGTACTACTGCGTGACCCAGTGAGATGGGAGACTCAGATAGGTTAACAGACTCAAACTCAAGATTAGCAGTTAGTTCCATAGAGCCATTAGAGGGCTTGGCAAGAATCCTGACAAGATTTCTCAGGCCAGTGACTGGACTGACCAGGGAAGGTAGAGTGCATGTATGAGAACATTCAATAGTGCTTAAGTACATGAACAAACACTCTGAAATGTAAGAAAAACACTTTATTATTGTCAAGAATGGGATATATATCCCAGTCTATAATTTAATGGCATAAGAAAAAAGGAGCTGTTCATAGCATTGGCTTGGAGTGCAGCAGGGGCCATACAACCAAAAATGGGCCAAAGCACTGGTGAGAAGAAAAAGAAAAATACTCCTCCACCTTCACAGGATAAGCAGCAGTCTATAGATGAATTTTGAATTGATTCTCATTTTACTCAAAGGCGAGCAAGAACATCCATCAAGCCATTGAATCCAGTGATGCCAAGCTGCCTTCAGTTCACATTCATCCACTAGATATTGTGGGCAACCTGATTGGATGGGAAGTGGATCTGCCAAAAAGACTGAGTGAACACCCCCCCCCCCCCCCCCCCCCCTGCAAAAGGCTGTGAGAACGCAATCACCACAAAGGATCAAGTCTTTTAGACTTGATAGCTCATATCGACGTTGAGGATGAAGATTGTATAGGTCTAGATCTTTGTCAAGGTCAGCCTCAACAGCACTACCATAGATTTGGGTGAAAGTCTCTATCGTGGGAATGCAGACAAGGTCTGAAGCAGTTGAATTCCAAAGCACAGATACCATGATGGGGACTGTAGACCTAAAGATTACGTGCAACTTTCTCCCTACCAGAGTAGGTCCAGGTCATCAGCATGATTGAAGACAGGTGTTGTGATTTTGCTGAATTCTATGACCAAGGCTACAGAGATTGGGAGGAGCACATGTGTACTGGTAGCGGGCATGAAAGACGACAACAGACTCCATCAAGCTTGCTCTCTCCCCCTTGAGAGTAACTTAGAGCAGGCGCTGATCCAACGGAACTAGACATTACTGCCATGGCCATCAAGACTTGCTTGAAGTGAGTGAGTTGAAATTTTATTGCGACTCCTTTGACAGCAACATTGAAAAGAGTCCTGTCAGGCACCTCCTTTTGGACCAAGGTGTGACCCCTGAAAATTACTGGAAAAAACCCCAAAAAACTTACAGTATGATAGGCAATTGAACTGTCTGACATTTTACCTAAGATTTGTTTGATAATGAAGAGCAATTCAAGATACCAAGTGTAATCAATGGTTGATCTGTTTAATTATTCATATGCAATGTTAACACAATTCTTTTTTCTAACCCCATTCGCATCCCACCTGCATTGTTATATTTAGGGTGAGCTCCCTAGTTTCCATTGCAAGATAACCAAGTTGGGTTCCAGCAATGTACTGATCCAACCCAGATCCAAATGCATCGAAACAATCTGCCTAAAGATGTGTCAAATTTGATGAAAGACTGGGTCGCCACTCCTGAGATGTAATTTTGCATTTTTTGAAAGTGCTGAAATGGTATCAAAGTAGGCTGGAGGGAATAGCTATTCTGTCCATTAGATGGCAACAATGGATGAGATGCAGACAAAAAGAGAGAGGTGTGTATGTGTGTGTGTGTGTGTGTGTGTATGTGTGTGTGCTTGCACATGTGTGTGTGTGTGGTGTGTGTGGTGTGTGTGTGTGTGTGTGTGTGTGTGTGTGTGTGTGTGTAATTGTAAACCAGGACTTTGCTCAAAAGTGTACTTATCTTGCCAGAATTATCCACAGATTTTCTGGTATTGGGCCTACTTTACAGCAATAGCAAACTGAACAAAGTTTTTAGTGTGGGCAATTTTTGTCAAGCTTAAGGATCAGAAAATTTAGAGTGTACCATTCTGAGGATGTTACAAGATAAGGCATGCAGTAAGGGATAAGCCATTATAGGCAGCTGACTGAAATCTCATAGCTTACATGTCATAATGGCATGTTTGGTCTAATTTCCAAGACAACATGACAATTGTAAAACTCTTAGTTTAAATAAAACTATCCACCACCACCTCCTCTCACACACACACACACACACACACACACACACACACACACACACACACACACACACACACACACACACCCCGCCCCCACCCCCCCCCCACCCCCAACCCGCCCCACCCCCACCCACCCCCACCCTCCCCGCCCGTCTTTGATTTCCTTCTCCCCTTCCCCCCCGTCTCCTTCTCTCACCCACTGTCCTACTCCCATCTCTCCTTCCTCTTTCTCCATCCCTTGCCACCCCCCTCCCCCTTTCCACCCCCCCCCCCCCCCCCTCCCTAAACCCCCTGTACATCACATATTCTTACCTTTTCATGATTATTCTGTCTGTCTGCAGTTTTGAGGGTGTTTTATCTCCATTTGTTTGTGATCTACGACACTGTATATATATAATATTAGGTTTAAGCAACTAAAAAAAATGCAGCTAGTTGATGAATTCATCTGACCAAAAAACAGTGAATTGACCCAAGCAATTCACGAGTCATTTTGGAATTACACGCTATTTTGCATGCCATCTTCGCACAACAAGGAATACTCATGATAATAAACTTCATACAAAGAGTCTTTCTCTCATGCGTGCACTCATACACACACACATATATGTGTGCGCACACGCAGACACACACACACACACACACGAGCACACATACAAACTCACACTTGCACACACACACGCACACACACACACACACACACACACACACACACACACACACACACACACACACACACACACATATGCCTGTAAAAGAATACAAATGAGGCATAATGCAAAACGCTGTGACATGAGGCGGACAGAAAAGATTGATTTACATAAATACGAAGACTGGAATCAAACTTCTTTCAGTTTCTGGGGATTGTTAAGGTCTGTGCTGCACAATCAAGTTGTTTTGTTTTGTATCCACACACATGCCTGTAAGATAATGCAAATGAGGCGTAATGCAAAACGCCGAAAATGAGGCGGTTCAGGAGGAAGTGTGTGAAAAAGTGTGTGAGCAATGCAAATTACAACTGAGGCGATTGCCAAGGAAGACACTGGTGCATCACTTATGACGGTCTGCACTGCCGTATGGGCTTTAAAAAAATTAGGCGAAAGAAAATCCGCTCATTTTAGAAATCGCCTGGTTTGTGTACATTTTGCAGAGAGCAATCCCCTCATTTATGCCGTTTTAGTAAACACACACACACACACACACACACACACACACACACACACACACACACACACACACACACACACTTTTCTTCTTCTTCTTCCTAAAATACTGGTTCACTCAAAAACGAGTAGGTCACCAGCGCACATGTTAAAAAGTAAAATAAAATAAGATAAAATAGTGCGACTCAGACTGTTGGTCCCTGGAGCAAATTTGGCAACAAGGGGTCGCACTCGATGTTCAAGAAGTTAAAAGCAATGGCCAAATTCAGGCCCAGGTAACAGTAAAATATCTGGGGAAGTTAAAATAGAAAATCGTCAATATGCAGATCTCAAAACTGTCGAATCAATTTGTTTTTTTTTAAATGAGACTGCATTTGTGGCAATCTTGAGTTCCACAGCCGTACAGAACTAGGATAAAATGAATGTAAGTGGCTGTCAATATTTGATGCAGGTATGGTATAACATTGACCGCCACTCCTGGTGCTACTTTTATTCAATACTAGTTGTTCCATTGGAATATCAATTAGTTTAGCTCTGCCTTTGAAGAAGATGTTAAGTTTGATAAAGCTCTTCTCTCTTCCAAGGGTTTCCATTCTAATTTCCTCATGTTCTTCCTTGTATTCCCCTTTTCTCTGATGTGGTTCCCTGTTACGAACCGTGCTGCTCTCTTCTGAATCTTTTTGAGGTTATCAATGTCCTTTAGATGGTAAGGATCCCAAACTGAGCAACCATATACCAGTACTGGTCTAACCAGTGTTTTGTAGCAGTCGTCTTTAACCTTTTGGGGGCAGTCATTGATATTCCTGTATAAGAAAGCTAAGATGTTATTTGCTTTTTTACATACTAAATTGTAATGTTCTTTCCATTTGAGACGACTATCTATAATCACGCCTAAATATTTTGCAGCATTGGTTTCTTTAAGAATAGTATTATGGATAGAATATTCTGATCTAGTTGGTGAGCGTTTGTTACATATACGCAACACTTGGCACTTTTGGGGATGAAATTCCATTTTCCAAGTTCTTTCCCACTCTTGTAAAGCGTTTAGATCTTGTAGAATGCGTGTATCATTCTTGCTTCTGATTGTTCTATATACTAAGCTGTCATCTGCAAAAAGCCTTACAGTAGTTCCAGGAGAGAGATTTCTACTTATGTCATTTATATAAATTAAGAAAAACAAGGGCCCCAGAACAGTTCCCTGTGGTACACCTGACAAGACTGGTTTACAATGGGATGATGACCCTTCCACAACAACTTTCTGCATTCTCCCAACGAGGAATGATCTAGCCCATTTTAGCAAAGAACCGCCAATGCCCATGTGTTCTAATTTATTATTACACAGACGCGTGCACACACACACACACACACACACACACACACACACACACACACACACACACACACACACACACACATATCCACACACACACACACATATCCACACACACACACACACACACACACACACACACACACACACACACACACACACACACACACACACACTTATTACACAGACGCGTGTGCACACACACACACACATACACATCCACACACACGCATACACACACACACACACACATTTTTTTTTCAAAAATTGCAAGGGCCATTTTCCTTTAATTTCATGATTCCAATCCTTGACTGGTTGTCCACATGCTGATGCATTAAAGGTTGTAGAAGTAAAACCACGAGGTATACAATTGTTTGATTTGATAGTCTCTGAAAAAATATTACATTATTTTCTTTGTTTATTATAATTCTTTATTTCTTTTTCAGCTTATTGCTATTTGCATGTCTGTGCGCTACAACTGTTTGTTAAATTCAATTTCATCTTTGTCAACAGACCAAAAAAAAAGAAATTTGTCCAAAATAGAGTTTTGCCATGAATTTATCTTTTAAAGCAAGCAGCAGGTATGATTGAATTTTGTCATATTCTGGTTCAAAAGTCCAGTTAAACAATCATTTGTAATCGTCTTGGTCATTATTTTGAAAATCTGTAAAAATAGACTGTAATACAAGAACCGCACACTTGAGCAAGGTTAGAAGTGTACATAAACTAGCTGGGAGGTGGTGGGAATAATCTGTTTTAATGAATAGGATTGGAATTGGTAACCATTATTTAGTGCTGCATGTTGCTTCAAATTACATGTATATTTTAGAATAATTAACAACAACAACAACAACAACACAAACATCAACAACACAACTTCAACTGAATCCATACACAAGTTTTCAGACTGTATTAGGAACTGTATACTTTCACTACATTTTTTTTATGCAGTCGACTGCAAAGTGTTCTATGCAGTGTTTTTTTTGTGTGTGTGCCATATGGATGGAATAAGCTAATTGTACAGTGGCACCTGTTGATAATAAACTCCAATTTTGTTTTTTTTAATGGGTCTATCTCTTTTACTGAAGGGACTGTGAATTAGGGAGATAAATCTATAACAGGGAAAAGCCAGTGTACCAGAAAACACATCAGATTTAATGAGAAGAAGTCTTAATTCTAGAATAGCCAAATATAAAAATGTACATATAATTCAGGTCTTTGAAGGTGGCGAGTGTCTGTAGGGAAGTGAATATCATTTACACAGACAGAAATGTTTCAGAATATACAAGTCTTCACTCTTCGCATACAGTGCCCCAAATGTTGTGCATCACACATCTTGGGTCTCCAGAGTTCCATGAATGTTGTACAGGATTGAAGCTTTGCAATATCTTACAGGTCTCCATGCCTTTTGCATAGAAATCAAGTCTTGCCATACATTGTGGGTCTCCAGATATGCAAGTTTTTGTGTATGGATAATGCTTTGCAGTGTGTCGTGGGTCTCCATTGATCTCTACTTTTACTGAAAGACTCAAACCTTGGTTTTGTTTTTGTTTTTTGTTTCCTTTCTGTTTGTAGACAAAAACAATCAGTCTTTGGTATGAAAGGTGAGCCATGCCCTGTTGACAAAATCAGAACATTTTGTGGAGATGGCTTTAAAACTGACTCAGTCAACAACTGAAAATTATGACTGTAATCATTCAGTACCCACAACATGCAGCATAGGTTGAAGACAACGAGTGTTCTTAGGGGGTAAATGTAAGTATAAACAGAGATAACAGAAGATAGAAGTATTTAAAGCGTAGGGGTTTCACAGGGAGGTAAATGTCATATAGGAGAAGGCAAGAAAAGAGGAAACATTAAGGAGAGAGAGTCTAAAACCAGAGGGTCTTTATCTTGAGGTTTGACTGTAAATTTATCAGCTGTGTTACAGAGGACTAGCACTGTAGCAGTGATTAATTGGGTCTAATCAGACTGCTTTGAACAATGCCAAACACTGTTCAGGTAAAGGTTTGGAAATGTGATTGTGGACTTGGGACCATGTCAAATGATCGGTCAATTCCATCTGAGATACAGACTGAATGCCAAGCCACTGAAGTCAGCGTTGTGCTGGCAGAGTTCAGTCACTACTAAGATAACATTGCCGAAGTTCTGTGCAGTTGAAGTGGTCTGCCTACTCTATAAGAAACCTTGTGGAAGGATTATATTCACACAGTATGGTTTGTTTTATTTGTTTTTTATTTGTGTTTTTGTTTGTTTTTAATTAATATGTGTACTGTTAAAGCTTGGATTCAGTAGGAGTAGAAGATATTGGAAATTGAATATGATAGAAATATATGTAGAAATATATTTTCCCAAAGTTAAACATAAGCTATACAACATTTTGTTTCTTTCCCATCAAAAAGCAAAAATTTGTGTCTATTGCCACACAGTATTTGTGTATATTTGTTTATGTATCCATTGTATTCATAGTTATATTTTCTTGAGATTACTTGCAATAGTCATCAGCTGATCTTTTTCTCTTTTATGTTTTTTCTTCTTCTTTTTTGCGATTAGGACAGCCATTACAATGCAGTTTGATGTTTTGATTTTGTTTCTTTTTCTTTTCTTTTTCATTTTGTTTGTTCTTTTTTGTTTTGTTTTGAATGTTTCACTGTTGACATACTTTCTTTGTGATTAGGCTATAGTGTATCAAAGTGTTGCAAGGTATGAATCTTGTGTTTGTTCTGTTCGGCCTGATTTTTAGTATACAATGCAATATAAAGATAGACTGCAGAGGCAAGAATGGACTTAGCCAGTTAGCACCTTTGAGTAGCACTTCAGCGTGGTGTTGTCATTGAAGAGGTTACTTCACCAATGTTGTTTTAGCTGTGTGTTTGTAGACCACAATATATAATAAGATTTGTGTATGTCAGCTGCCTGCTTTTCTTTAACAAATGATTTTTGTTACATTGTTAAATGCATCTGTGATGATTTGTTTCACATTATGCTTGTGTTGTGGGCAAGATTTTAAAAAAAAAAAACTTTTTAGTGTTTGACCTTAAAATTTTCTTTCTGTAATTTTGAAATTGATGAAAAAGTAATACCTTTTGTTGAAGATCATATTTTATTTTGGAAATCAGGTGCGCCTCAGACAAAGGCAGATAGATAGATAGAGAGAGAGAGAGATGTGTGTCTGTAAGTGTGGTTGTGTGTAAGAGTGTGTAAGTGAGTGTGTGTATGCATGTATGTCCCTTTGCGTGCGCCTTCACACATTTGGGAACTGCCTGAAATTTTAATGCAACCATTCAAAGACCTTCTACTCGACATTGTTGATTCTGTGACAGGTTGAAGATGCTGGCCATTCCTTGTCCTCCTGCCACAACTTCACGCCAGACACATCCAGCTCAGGAATGAGGCCTCACACCTCCATTGAAGACCGAGCACAATGTCTCACATCAAGACTTTCGCCCGCCTGAAGCCGGCGCAGGAGCTGTACGAGGACTATGAGATCAGCGGCCGGAAGACCTTCAGTCTGAGGGTGCCGGAGTTGGTGCGTGACTATGGCATGCAGACGGCTCAGAATCGCTGCCCGACGATCAGCTACGATTTCCAGTTTGACCGCGTGTTTGACACAGCGGTGAACCAGGAGGAGGTTTACAGCTGTGCTGCCAGGGATATTGTGTCAGGTACTCTGCATGTGCATGTGTGTGGGTGTGGGTGTGTGTGTGTGGAGGGAGTTTAGGGCTGGGATGGGGGATGGTGTTTAAGTCTGTGGCTGTGTGTGTTCATGCTTGTTATGTGTAAGCATGTGCGCATGTATACGCAGGACAGCTTTTGTGGTACTTATATGCATGGCATATGTGTTATGTATACATATCAGTCTGAAGTTCTCTAGTTCACAAACACAGACAGACATATGCTGTTGCCCACACACTCATGCGCACAGGCACACATACTGGCATACTCCCCCCACACATGCATTCACACATGTGCGCATGTGTGCACACACATACACACACTCATGCATACACAAAATTTCACACACTCACGCATGCGCGACGCAGTCTAGACTTCCTTTTCAGTGAAAACACATTAACCTAAAGATGAATGAACACACATGCACACACACACTCTCAGTTTCATACACAAAGTCCTCTGTTCTCACTTTTAGCAAAGAGATGTTAAGTAAGGCACACACACACATGCACACACGCACACGCATGCATGCACACGCACGCACGCACACACGTGCGTATGCACACACACACACAAGTCACACACACACACACACTTGTGCACACACACACACACACACACACACACACACACACACACACACACACACACACACACACACACACACGCTTGTGCCCATGCATACACACACATACACACACACACACACACACACACACACACACACACACACACACACACACACACACACACACACACACAACTACTGATCTAGGAATACATACCTGACTGAAAAACACCCCTCTTTGAAGTCATGAAATAACTGATCGATAGACCAAAGCTGAAAAACAGCTAACCCCAAAGGGTGGTGTTGGAACAGGTTTTCTGGATGGATACAATGGCACAATATTTGCCTACGGTCAGACAGGGACTGGCAAGACGTACACTGTGGAAGGCAGTCCTCTCCGTTACAGTGACAGAGGCCTGGCACCTAGGTATATTCTTTGTTTGTTTGTTTTTTGTTTATCCTTTTAACTCCCCAAGTATTTTGAATTAAATGATACAGTGACAAAGGCCTGGCACCCATGTGTATTCTTTGTTTGTTTGTTTGTTTATCTGTTTAACTGCCCAATTATTTTGAGTTAAAAGTTCCCTGTTATTACCAGACTGATACTCTAGAACACTAGACAAACAGGAGTACTTTTTTTTGTAAACCTTCCCACCTCCATTCCCCCAGACAAAAAATGCATGTTGGGCTCACATCAAACGAAAATAAAAATAAAATAAAATAAAAAAACTGTGAATGAATGTAGTTTGTGTGTGTGTGTTTGTGTGTGTGTGTGTGTGTGTGTGTGTGTGTGTTTGTGTGTGTGTGTGTGTGTGTGTGTGTTTGTGTGTGTGTGTGTGTGTGTGTTGGTGATGTTTGGGACTAGCCATCATGGTCATTCACTAGCTCAGAAATGACTGTGCACAGCGACATGGACTTAGCACACCTGGTCACTGAAGTCATCGTCAGCTGAGTAAAGGTGGACTTCAGTTACATTCATGAAGGCTACACTAATGTCTGAGTCTTTGAGATTGATATATCCACATACATACAGGTTGATATCTATTTCCAGATGGCTCAGCTGACGTCTTCTATATCACATTGCGTTTGAAGTCAGTGAGATGAACTTAGCTGTCCATTGGAGCTCCCCCATCGTTCTCAGCGCATTGTTGTCCCATCTGGTCGCATGATGCCTTGTTTAATCCTTGACTGCCCTTTCCCATTAACTCTTCAGCCCTGTGACTATAAACAGAGAGCTACTGCCCTTTTGAAGTCATATTCCAGACAAAAAAAAATAAACGAAAAAAGGTCAGTTGCTGTGTAAACAAAACTGAGACCAAAACCAGTGTATTTTCACTGTTTTGCTTTTCTTGTATCCACTGGTTGAAGGAATTGCGTGTGACATGCCCCCCACATGGAGTGACCACACACCTGTCAATCCTCCCCACTTTGCCCAGTTAAAGACAGAAGTCCACTCACTATGTCAATTAATGATCAGCGGACTTGGCTTCGCCGTTAAAAGTAAAAGAAAGTCAGAACCACCAGCCTTGAGTGTGCGTATGAGAGTGGTGATCAGACAACCACTTGCTCACAGCCCGCGTTTGATCTAGGCTGATGTGAGGGGTGGGAGACTCGACCGCTAACCCATTCCATTGCACAATGGTTGGGTCTCTGTGGTTATGTATGGTTGCTGTCAGTGGATCAGCTAGCTGACTGAAATGCATTGGCACTCTCCCACCTGTAGTTTTGTTGAATAGTTGTGACGGAATTACAACACGAAGTGCATAGTGAGGTATGTGATGACTTCAAAACAGCTAGGTAAGAGGGATGTTCTGGAGCAGTCGATGGGTTGATGGTTAAGGGTATCATGTGATTGAGCCACCATGACACTTAGTCATGTTCAGTGGTACAGTCAGTATCTCTTACTATACAGTCAGTCACTCCAAAAGGTGGATAAAAAATCTTTTAAACACATTCAGGAACTAGCGAACACATGGCTTGTGAAAAGGAAAACCCTGGTCAGAATGCCGCTGTCTGAACCCACTACTCTTCCTTTTTAACCAGCATGGTTGGGGAAAGTGAACTGCCCCCTCAACAGAGTGAAGTTTGACAAGCGCATCTGTGGGGCAGGAGTTGACATGTGCACATAATTTAACAGCCTGTGGACTTCCGCCTCTGTTAAATGGTTATTGGTTTGCTACTGTGCCTCTTCTTTTACTGCTCTCTCTTTACCTCTCTCACTGTGTCTCTCTGTCTGTCTCTGCCTGTCTGTCTGTCTGCCTGCCTGTCTGTCTCTTTCTCTCTCTCTCTTTTGTCTGGCTGTCTGTCTGTCTCTCTCTCTCTCTCTCCTCTCTCTCTCTCTCTCTCTCTCTCTCTCTCTGTCCCTTTTAATGATAAATGACTGATTATCAGTGCTGATCACTTAGCTCTACTACTAATTGATGATGATTGATTATGATGGACGAAATATTAATGAACAGTTATTTTGATGGTTGAAAACGCTGAAACTTAACTGTTTGCGCATGTTTGTATTGATACCCGAGACATGAATGTTGATCATTTATCAAGTTTGTCAAGTGTCAGTTATCAGTCCAACATAGACTGATGATGAGATATTGCGATGGGAGACAAAACTTTACAAAACTACATAATCTGCAGACAGAATGATTAATTTTCAAGAATTTATTGTTTGCCTGTCTTAACTTTAGTATTGAAAGGTGAAGGACTGCAAATTGTGCGAATGGTATGTTTATTTCGCTGTCTCCTTGAAATGAACATGTATGCATGTTTATTTGATAAAGTGTCAAGTGTCTCTCTCTCTCTTGCTCTCTCTCTCTCTCTCTCTCTCTCTCTCTCTCTCTCTCTCATCTCTCTCTCCATGTTTCCTTTTCCCCTTAACCACCCCCCCCCTCTTCTCCCCATTTATTGGAAAATTCGTCAGTCACCACCCCACCTACTCCCACCCCTTTTCCTCTAAACTCTTCAGCCCTGTGTTATTGGCCAGGCCATGAACAGTATGACTTTGTTTTTCATTCTTTCTTTAAAAAAAAAAAAATGATGTTTACCACTTTCCTCCAGGAATGTTTACCTGCTGTTGTTTTTTGCCTGTGCTGTGCAGGGCCCTGACGGAGATCTACAAGTCGTTAGAACAGAGAGAGGATGAAGACATCACACTGTCCATCTCATACCTGGAGATCTACCAGGAAGTGGCCTACGACCTCCTCAGTACTACGGCATGCGGCACTTCCCCCGTCACCGTCTTCCCCAGGGTGAGTGGTCATCTACTGTCATGTTCTGTGGAACAGGAAAAATTTATGGAACTAAGGTAAGGTGAGTAATGTTGCTTATAGCCCAGCCAACCGCAAAGGGCCATATCAGGGCTGTCACTGCGTTGAAGTCAACTCTCAAGTCATAAAAACAAAAAAAACTGCATGATGTGATAATACTAATGAGTGACGAAGGACAATTTTTTTACTTTTTTCCCCCTGGCACTGAAGGTTCGTTTTTTTTTTTTTTAAACACATGTTACATCAATATTTTCACAATTCAAACAAAGAAACATTCATTTTAAGTGTATCAAGTTTATGTATCATATATTAACAATAATTTTTTTTAGCATGACATGGTGCTGTAATGATTTTGCACATTGTTATAAGGGGAACAAAATGGTGTAATATGAAAAAGAAAATCTCCCTCCTTTCCCTTTTGTCTCTTCCTGTGTTAATATTGTGCTAAGTTTTGCATGGAGTTAAGGAAGAAAATCATAGAGGAAAAAGGAGGGAGGATAACAGTTGCAATGTTTTACTGTAATTAAGTAAGATACTGTATCATGGAAATAATTTATGTATATTGTGAGATAGTGCTAATACAGACTATTGTTACAAACAAATGTTGCTAATTCCTCTCTCAGTCACTTGTATCACAGGACAAATTTATATGGTGCCCTATCCAGAATACTTATGTAGTACATGATGCTTTACAACTGGAAAATATCAGAATACATATACATATAAATCAACATGATTTAAAGTAGTCATGTAAAGATATAAAAGGTCATAGATAAGTATATAGATGACAAAGGCAGCATAATACTACAGTTGACACTGGGGTTATGTGGATTTGTACTGAAAAATCTTGATTTTCATGTGGGGCAGTTTGGAAAACTAGTGTGAGTTACTGGACTGGACAAATACTAAATCATCATAAAGAGAGTCTGAAAATTCAGAGAAAGGCAACAGCATCACATATCCAAGCATGCAGTCATTGTTTTCCTTTTTCGGGTGTCATTTTCATGATTGAAATCATCATAAAGTATTTTAAGATCATCAAACTATATTGTCCCATGTTTTCTTCTGACGGTTTCAAAGAATGTCCGTATTTTATGTTCTACATGTTTTCACTACTTTCAGTTTTTTTATGTTTCATTAAAAAAAAAAAAAAAAAAAAAAAAACCCAAACTTCCCAACAACCTTGAAAAACCTTAACAGAGAAAACAAACAAAGAACGAACAAAATTGTTTTTTCAAAACAAACGAAGAAACAACCCATTTTCATTCAGAAGGACACTTGTTGGAGCTCAGATTTTCACTGGGATGAACATATTCTGGTCTGCTCTTTGAGTCGCATCGGCTCCAAAATGTGAGCTAAAAGAAAAAAAAAGAAGGTGTTGGGTGGGGGTGATTGGGTGGGTGGGCGTATGTTTACTTTGTTTTCCCCAACATGGGAGAAAAAGAATTAAGGTGGCTGATAGGGATTTCATTTAGCTATTTGTTTATTCCTTTGTTTTTACTGCTGAGTGCAAGTCACTTCATGAATGGTCACTTCATGAATGGAAACCAAAAATTTGTTTTGTCATAGGCTGATAGAGTTATTTCCCATGCAGTGAAGAGGATAGTACACCCATGGGGGTGCTACTTTAAGGCTGTTATGAGCTGCATCCTGTAGTCTAATTTACCTCTGTTCAGGAGCAGTTATGTCCCTTGATATCTTAATGGAGTGTCCTGCGCGTGCCTGTACCCATCGTCAACACAGCGCAGGCCTCCAAGGGTGGTACAGGACTGCTCTAAAGGCAGGTGAAGACAGTGCTTCTCTGGGTCCTCCCCAGCACCTTCGGGTGTTTCTTTTTCTTCTTTGCCTTAACTAGGCTGACCCTGGAGAAAGGTCCAGTGACGGTGAGGAAAGACCCACTGACCACAGGGAAAGTCCTGTTGACAGTGGGAAAGACTACAACTTTGGATTCTCTCTTGAGGGCACATAAGACCGTATGGCGAAAGCTTGGCTGTGTCTGGAGTGGCACTGTCTTCATCTGTCCGTGGGCAGGGGTGGTTGGTTCAGTGGGGTGTGCTCGGCAGCTGGAGGGTGGTGTTTTTCGCTGGTGGGCTCTGCAGTCATGAAATACGGGCTGGTACACCCATGGGGATGCTACTTTAAGGCTGTTATGAGCTGCATCCTGTAGTCTAATTTACCCCTGTTCAGGAGCAGTTATGTCCCTTGATATCTTAATGGAGTGTCCTGCGCGTGCCTGTACCCATCGTCAACACAGCGCAGGCCTCCAAGGGTGGTACAGGACTGCTCTAAAGGCAGGTGAAGACAGTGCTTCTCTGGGTCCTCCCCAGCACCTTCGGGTGTTTCTTTTTCTTTTCTTATTTTCCATGCAGTGAAGATGATGTGGGAAGTGTACAATGTCAAATGTTGATATCATGGCAAAGCTTTCACATTTCATGAAAATATGTTCCTTTATGATAATGATCAGCTTGTACTCTATAACTTCAGAGTTTTTATTTTCAGTGAAAAATCTGTTTAAAAAAAAAAAAAATCTTGCCAAAGCGATTCTGGATCTGCTGTTTGATCTGGATCTTCAGCACAGATCTACACCAAAATTTAAGGGGCTTGTCAATGGATCACATCCCATCTTTCAAACAAGATACATTAAATTCAATGCAGCAGTTGATGTGTAATCTGGCTAACAGATAAATGAACAGACAATCCAGTAGACAAGGGTTAAAACATGACAGATAACCAAACAGATAATCCAACAAACATACAGGATAGATAAACAGATAATCCAACATGGGTAAGAACACAATCTCCATATGGTAATAATAATAATAATAATAATGAATACTTATATAGCGCCTATTCTCGGCTAGAGGCCAAGCTCTAAGCGCTTTACAATCAACACTCGTTTACACAACGGGCTGCCAACCTGGGTAGTGCCGACTGAAGAGCTGCCAGCTGGCGCTTCATTCAGTCGTTTCCTGTGTCATCCATTCAGTATCGTTCAATATCGATCACTCATTTTACATACTTCCTTCATTCTTTCCATTTCTCACGCAGGGTGCATGCTATGTGTAACGTGTCATCCATACCAACGGCCAAACTGGCCTACTCTTCCGAAAGTTGGTGATGGGATTTTACGTGTGTGCAAGATGTTATGCATGCGTTCACACACAGAACCTCGGTTTATAGTCTCATTCGAAGGACTGTATGGGAAATGGAGTCAGAACCAATGTTAACTCCGAGGGAAAAATCCCCCTGTACCGAAACGCCCCGGCGGAGGTTCGAACCCGCAACCCCAGGATCACCAAGATTACGAGTCAGGCGCTCTACCAACTGAGCTATTTCAGTAGTTACAAATTAACAAATGAAATAAACAAAATGTAAGAAAGGCAATTTGCATTAGAGAACCATCCGCACAATGTATCATGTTTTGTGCAGTTCGATCTAGTATATTATTCATGTTGTACAAATGATTATCAGTCAGCTTATCTTGAAGATATGAACCATTTCTGTCACTTGTTGGAATGAATGATAGTTAAATCTGAACATTCTAGAAGGCTGTTGTAGTGAAAAGATTTTCTTCACAGATACTAGTTTACTTCCTTGGAATATTTTCTGTTCTGTGCTTTTCTGGAGTGCCATGTTGTTTTTAACCTTAGACTGTGCATTTCCTAAATGACACAGTTTAAAACTGTGACGTTGTGTATGAAAATCAAAGAACACAGTCACATTTTACCAACTGAGGGGTAAACATTTATCAAGAAATACAGACAATTCTGAACAAAATGCTGAAAACAAAAGAGAAGTCGGTCATCTTTATTGATCTCTTACATTCATGCATTTAAACTCTTTGTGATCTATGATGATGTTAACTAAAGCTGAAGAAAAATAAATTTTAACTCAGATAAGAGTTACAGAGATTTTTTTTTAAAACACCCAGTGATTCCCACACTTCTACACTGAGGCAGTCACTGTGATGTGTAAAAGTAGGACTAGACTTTTTTTGTTTTTTAAATCCTTCGTTCAGCTACACAATGAAAGTACACTCTGAAGTCGATCAAACTATTCATTCCCGAAGCAGAAACTGATAAAATGAAATGTAGTAACGTTGTTGGTTTGTATAAAACTAAGAGGCTTTTGGGGGGAGATGCTGAAGAAATGAACTATTGAAAAATGACAAATATTTGTACAGCCACATCATCAGTGTGTAGCTGAGGAAAAAAAAAAAAAAAGGACACTGGTGATATATCCAAGGTTTTTGTACATAGCGCCACAAATTGTCTGGTCTCGATTGAAATCATTTGAAAACACTTCTTGCAAGAGATGGATCCAATTTATTGTGAGCAGAGAGGGGAGATGGTTGCTATGGTGCCTGCAGAGTAGGGGAATTGTTGTTTTGTCGCTGATGGTGTAGTTGCTTTCACCACATCCGTCCAATAATCCACCTCTTTTATGGTTACATGTTTTCTTCTTCATACATCAATGGGATGTGGGGAAGGGAGAGAGGAAGGGAGGAAAAAGGGATTTGAGGGGGGGGGGGGGGGGGGCTGCAACACACCCTTACAGCCGTTTGCAGCAGGACAGCATATCAAAAGCAGATCATGTTCAATCAGTATGCATCTTCACAGGAGTTGACAGGTTTGAGTGCCCACAGAATAAAAGAAAGAACATTTGTAAGTCTGTACTCTATAACCGCCATGAAACCGGAATGGAAATCCGTAGCATTCATCACTCTCATTCTCATGAATCGGCATTTTGAAAATAAAGTCTCAAATTCTGTGGCCCCTCATGCCCTGCTCTCATGGTGACCCCAGTTTCAATGTCCTCTCCACATCTGTGGCCTTGGTTTGACTCCGTCGGGGTCGCTGGTATCAGCAAATTCATGGGGACTGTTGTTGGAAGGACGAGGTGGTGCCCTCTGGAGGGAGAGCTCATTCACGCCGGCTCAGCAACTAAGCAATTATTGTCATCAGTAAGGGGCTTAGAAGGTGGCGTCCTGCGTATGTTGAAACAGAACAGGCGCCACTGAACACCACCGAAGTGACTCGGCAGCAGTGCAGTGTCTCCTCTGGTGGGTTGCCTCTTGACGACTTGACATTGACTGTTCCCTGTGGATTGCCAGTGCCGGGGCTGCAGCAGGACAAACCGGTGGTTGTAGACAGGGATGGGGTGGGGGTGGGGGGTGGGGTTGTAGTGGATGTAGTGCCACTGAAGTGGTACAGAAGATGGGACAGCAAAACACGCACGCACGCACGCACGCACACACACACACACACATGCACACAGAGTAACAGATTCCTCCACTGACACTATGTAACAGGTGACAGTGGTGGAGGGGTCCAACGGTTCCTGCACAGTGCGCAACCTATCGGTGCACCTGGCCCCCAGCGAAGACGTGGCCAGCGCTCTCCTGCTGCAAGGTCAGGCCAACCGCAAAGTGGCCGAGACTCCTGTCAACCAGCGTTCCTCGCGCTCCCATGCTGTCTTCACCATCTACCTGCAGGCCAAAAAGCAGCAGTCGGACATCATCACCAGGTGAGTGCAGTGTGTGTGTGTGTGTGTGTGTGTGTGTGTGTGTGTGTGTGTGTGTACCTATCTACTGATCTATCTATCTAATTGTCTGTGGTGTGTGTGTGTGTGTGTGTGTGTGTGTGTGTGTGTGTGTGTGTGTGTGTGTGTGTGTGTGTGTGTGTGCATGAGTTTGTGTTGTGCGTGTATGTGTATGTGTGTTTGTGTGTGTGTGTGTGTGTGTGTGTGTGTGTGCGCGCGCGTGCGTGCGTGCGTGTGTGTGTCGAACAAATAAAAAAATTGGACTGAAACAAGTGCAAGCTATCAATTCCTCTAACATATTAATGACTGAAAGATTTTTTAAGAAGAAAAAAGAAGAAAGAGGGGAAAGGGGGGCAGGTTGTGGATGTGGATGAATAAGATGAGTTGAAGTGTGACTATTAGACTCTCTCTTTCACTCTCTCTCTCTCTCTCTCTCTCTCTCTCTCTCTCTCTCTCTCTCTCTCACTCTTTTGTTTTGTTGTCACGTCTTGAATGAATAGTGAAATGGTAATCATGTAATTGAGTATTTTGTTAGATCTGATTATTTTTGTTTATAGACACTCCTTCACGAGGGGCAATGGCCTATACATGAATAAACTTTCTGTGTCCCTATCCATCTCTCTCTCTCTCTCTCTCTCTCTCTCTCTCTCTCTCTCTCTCTCTCCCCTCTCTCTTACCCTCACACTCTCTTTATCTCTGTTTGTCTGTCTGTCTCTGTCTCTCTTTCTCTTCTCTCTCTCTCTCTCTCTCTCTCTCTCTCTCTCTCTCTCTCTCTCTCTCTCTCTCTCTCTCTCTTACCCTCACACTCTCTTTATCTCTGTTTGTCTGTCTGTCTCTGTCTGTCTGTGTGTGTCTCTTTCTCTTCTCTCTCTCTCTTCTCTCTCTCTCTCTCTCTCTCTCTCTCTCTCTCTCTCTCTCTCTCTCTTCTCTCTCCTCTCTCTCTCTCTCTCTCTCTCTCTCTCTCTCTCTCTCTCTTCTCTCTCTCTCTCTCTCTCTCTCTCTCTCTCTCCTCTCTCTCTCTCTCTCTCTCTCTCTCTCTCTCTCTCTCTCTCTCTCTTCCTCTCTCTCTCTCTCTCTGTTACAAATATAGATTAAAGCAAACAAACAAACAAGCTAAAAAAAAGAAGAAAAAAAAAAAGAAGAAAGTTTCAGTATCCGAGTCATGTCTACAAACCCAGCCAGTAAAACCTTTTTGATGTGTTAACTCTTACATTTTTACAAAGGCGATTTAAGTTGTACAGATACCACCCACTTGTGTTGTAACTTGTAAGAAGAAAGGCAATGCAGTCAGTTACCTGTGTTAGTATGTGGCCCTTTGCGGTCAGCTGGGCTATAAGCAACATTATCTTATCTTACCTGTGTTAGAGTAGTTGTGTGCAACTCGATAAAAACACTGCAGCCCAGGCCCAAAGAATGATGGTATAAAATCAATGTCATACTGTGCTCATAACTTCCTCTTCTCAGTCATTCTCTGACTTTCAAAAAAAAAAAAAAAAGAAAGAAAGAAAATTCCTTCTTTATTTCTTTTGTTAACTGTTTTTGTTTTTGTTTTGTTCTGCTTTCTTGCATTTGTGGATCATTCTCCAGTTTCTGTGCTGGAAACTCTTGTACTTTTTTGTTTCTGGTCACAATGTATGACATGCCAGCTTTGTCGGTGTAATCTGAAAATGAATGAGTGAGGAATCTTTTATCTGTTGTTGAAGCAAATAAGACTTGTAAGCAACTTTACTGCTGCTGATTTGCCACAGTTTGTTTCATTTGCCGTTTGCTGCTTGATTTGTTTGATTCAACTTGATTGGTAGGCCATACTGTCTTACCTTGCTATATTTGGCAAGATCAATCAGTGTTTTTTTCAGTGACATATATTGTTTATATCTTATCCAGTGCATGCACACACACACACACACACACACACACACACACACACACACACACACACATGTACACACTTACACACACGCACGCACGCACACACACACACATACACACACACACACACACGCACGCACGCATGCACGCACGCACGCACACACTAACACTTACACACACACACACACACACACACACACACACACACACACACACACACACACACACACACACACATACTTACACACACACACACACACACACACACACACACACAACAGAAATGGGATGATAATATAAACTGACTTGGTGTAAACATGTTAGGTAAAAGTGAAATATATGATACTTCCCTGTATAAAATTGACTCAAGATGTGAAACAGAATTAAACGAATGAACATTTTCCAGACTTGCTATAGCTTGCAACCACTAGATGCCGTAGAAGAGTTAAATTTCACAAATGATAATAAGGTCCGAATCAAAACACGGAGTGGAAAATATCTTCATATAATTTGGGAGTGGAAAACAACTTCATATCATTTCAAGGAGAGAACAGTAAAGCAGAAAAGAAAAAGAAATGATATAGTTGACAACTTTGTCATCAAAGTTATTGCAGTGTTTTTTGTCAGAAAGCGAAGAAAATGATCATTGTGCCTTTTTGTCGGACAGCCAAAAGAACATTACAGTTCATGTCTATAACAGGAAATGCAACCTGCTTCTGAAATGTCTGTTGAATTAAAGTCTGCTACAGCACTCTACTTCTGAAATGTTTGTTGAATTAAAAGTCTGCCACTGCACTCTGCTTCTGAAAAGTCCCTTGAATTAAAAGTCTGCCGCAGCACTCTACTTCTGAAATGTTTGTTGAATTAAAAGTCTGCCACTGCACTCTGCTTCTGAAAAGTCCCTTGAATTAAAAGTCTGCCGCAGCACTCTACTTCTGAAATGTCTGTTGAATCAAAAGTCTGCCGCAGCACTCTACTTCTGAAATGTCTGTTGAATTAAAAGTCTGGCCGCAGCACTCTACTTCTGAAATGTCTGTTGAATTAAAAGTCTGCCGCAGCACTCTACTTCTGAAATGTCTGTTGAATTAAAAGTCTGCCACAGCACTCTACTTCTGAAAGGTGTGCCACTGCACTCCACTTCCGTTCAACGTGACAGAGTTGATCCTATAATACAGTGATGAAATTACTTTCATCAACTATGATGAAGTTTCATCTTGTCAACTTGTTATACAGTTAAGGCTTATTACAGGAAAAATCAAAGTGAAGATTTAAAATGCCAATAGCCTATTAAGCCATTGGTGCAGTGAATTATTACAGGTTGTAGTGTGTAGAGTATGTCATGATGGAAGACATAGCCTATCCCTCTCCTACCGTTTACTTTAACCTTTCCAGAAGTGAATGCCACCGACCCAGATTGTTTGAATTCACGATGACCATTAGCTTCACATAACCAAGTGAAGGAGGGGGACATGGTTGGGTCTATTAATTACATACAGTGTTCTGGGGGGAAAAAATGTTAAGAAAAAAGCCCCTGGCACACTATGATTTTTTTTAATACCATGTGATAGGCATAATTCAAACGTGTGAACCAGTGTGAACCTATTCATCGGAATCCTATGCAGAAGCAAATGTGGATAGCCAACTTATAAACTAGAAGTATACACTCTCATATATATATATGTGTGTGTGTGTGTGTGTACATGTGCATTGTTATACAGGCACTTTTCTAAAACAAAAACTTAATAAAATAAAATTTACATCTTTAACATTAATACGATTTGTCTTCTTTATTGTTTGACCTCGTATAGAAGTGAACATATAGAACAAATGTTTTGTTAAGGCTTGTTTTCATTAAGAATGGGTTTAGACCTAGTAAGCTAAAGTTTACAGGTTTAGCCAGAGATTTTGTTTTCATGTATATTGTTACCACACTGGTGTGGTATACAAAAACAGTCACCTAAAGAAGGTTATGTTTTCACCCTTAGGTCTGCGCTCTTCCGAGTACCCTTAGTGTTATAAAGTTTTGTACATGTTATATAATATTTATTGCTGAGAACAAAGAAAGGAATGCTGTACACATCAAAAACTTTTTAAAAGTTTGAGTGTTTATAGTCCTGAAAGATCGTTTTAAGTATCTGTAGCATTACAAAAGAAATGTGAGTAACTACTTCTGCAGTTACAGATGAAAGGGATGTAAGTTAGGACTAAAAAATCAATAAGGAAAACAAGTTACACCACACATGTAAGGAACATAACTCTATTCAGAAATAGTCACTGTTGAGCACAGTTACTGACCTTGGCCAACAATTAATTGCAGCTCACCAGCAACGTCTCTCTCCTCTCTCTCTCTCTCTCTCTCTGAAATAAAGATTATCATCATCATGATCTCTCAGTCTCCCTCTCTCACTCGTGACATTCTTAGTTCGTGAGTGAAGCTACAAAGTTACGGCCGGAGTGGAAGGGATGGGGGGAGGGAGATAGTGGGGTTCGTAGGTAGAAATCGGTGTATGGAGAAGAGGCTGAGTTATTGTATTTCGCTGTTCGGTAGAAAGTGCTTTTCTGCTTCTTCTTCTTCTCTCATAGAATGTGATGTAACATTTGTTACTATATTTCTGTAAAGTATCTTTTATCACTGTCTTTCGTCGGTTATACACCGATGAATGAGAGTGGTCCAGACTTCAAAGCAATGTAACTTTGAAAATGTTGCTTAGAACTTGAAGGCGCAGATTGAATTAAGGCTGTTACCAACCGTTCCTTCACATCAAGGAAGAGATGGCCAGTGTGACACGCACACCAGTGTGGCACCACCAAGGGAAGTCCTCTAGGCTAAGAGTTTTTTTCTTGAAAATCTCACAACCCTCCCTGTTTGTTTTGGCTACTCTCCCCCACCCCTTCCCCGCTTCCCCCCTTCCTGCTCTTCCACCGCCACCCCCACCTCAAACACACCCCACCCCGAACCCCCTGAAGGTTGGATTGGGTCCTCGAGAGTAGTCTCACCGTTGTCTTTTACATTGTTTAATTTTAACCTTTTTTTCTGTTTATGAAAGAAGGGGGGGGGGGGGGGGGGGGTGAGGAAGGGAGGGGGGATGTCTCAAAGACAACACACTTATGCCATATCAACAGGAATAAAGCGAAATTACGAATTTCATAAACCTGTGGAAGAGGTCCATGTCCACGTCATCGGAGCCGCGACGTACAAAAGAAGGGTCCGCGGCACAGTCGGTGGAAAGAGCCAAATCGAAGCGATCGCATTGCTTGCCGACTTCGAACCTAGCCATATACTGACTGATACAGTGACGAATTGGGAAGGTGAAGAAAAGCCTTGAAGAGGATTAGGCCAGTAATCTTATGAATGAAGCGGCCTTCGACTGGTGAGGAAGAAAAAACAGAAAAGAAAAAAAAGAGTTGTTTTTTTTTAATGGGGGGGGGGGGGGGGGGGGGGGGAGAAAGAAAAAAGAGGGGGGGGAGTAGTTTGCCTTTTTTTCTTTTTTTTTTTTCTTCTTTTTTTTGGGGGATACTCAAGATCTTGCGTTACTGTTTCTTCAGGCCTGTACTTTCCTGTGTGGTAAAACCGACTCGTTCACGAAGGGAAGTAAATCACCGAGTGTCTCGCGTGGTGACGTCAATTGCAATCGCAGTCATGAGAAGAATTAGGCCTAACTCATCGATCAGTTCTCTTATGACCCCGCTCCCGAGGGAGGCGGGTGGAACCGCCAATGTTTGGGGCGCCAGCTTAAATTTTGGAGCTGCTTAACTGTATAATCGGGTTTGGGTCTGTAAAACTCCATTTTTGTTTTTTATCCGATTATACACATGCTGTGTTGTGTGTGGTGTGTGTGTCTGTGTGTCTGTGTATATTTCCGCAGGTGTCGATAACGAGTGAGAGAGCTTTCTGCTTGCGTAGTCGGGGTGTGTGCGTCTGTCAGGTGTGATTAAGGTGACACGGGCGAAGTCGCTGTCGGTAACCGACTCCGCCGGCATAGCCAGACTCGATCGTGGCGGCGATCAATCTTATGGTGCGGACGCGCGCGCGCACACACACACACACACACACACGCGCGCGTCTCTCTCTCTCTCTCTCTCTCTCTCTCTCTCTCTCTCTCTCTCTCTCTCTCTCTCTCTCTCACACACACACACACACTCACACACACACACCTCTCTCTCTCTTTACTTTTTTCTTCTTCTTTGAAGCCTGTTTGTCAAACACTAGAGGCAAGAGAGCGGTGCTTACAGCTATGTAGGCCTGCCCTGCAGTTTGTTAGAGGCTACAAAGCAAACACTAGGCCTGTCGGATATTTTACCTATTTCTCCTAAAGTTCCGTGGATTGATTGATTTAAGTTCTGTTTTTTTTTCACGGATGAAACGGTGCTGATTCTAGGTGGGTATTAAATCGTGTATAGTTTATTGTTGTTGTTGTTTTAAAGGAAAGAAAAAGAGAGAAACGCTACAGTTTTACAGAGTTAATATCCGCTTTCGGCCATCTGTTTTGTGTCACTGGGAATTGAGTTACTTAGCTTTTCAAACGCCGTTACGCGCAAGGACTGTTAAACCCTAACCTTGCGGTCTATCACCAGGCAAACGTTTACGACTTATTTGTTTTTGCTTTTCAACCGTATGTTTAGAAACATTAACCATGTTCACACTGAAACGAATCTTGCTTTTCTTTTGTTTTCTTTCTCTCTTTCTTTCTTTCTTTTTTCCCTTCTGTCTTTCTTTTTCTCTGTTCTCTTTCTTTCTTTTGTTTTCTTGTGTGTATGTGTGTGTGTGTGTGTGTGTGTGTGTGTGTGTGTGTGTGTGTGTGTGTGTGTGTGTGTGCGCGCGCGCGCGCGCGCGCACAATTTACTTTCTTCATACGCGAAGTGAAAGGGTTCACTGAACTAGCATTTTGTCAACATATGAGAAGCCCAACACATTTGTACCAGGTAACGGACAAGTGAAGCGGGGTGGAGCAGGTTTGGTGTTGGTCCAGTCTGTCCTTCTGAGGCTGTCTGTCTGTCTGTCTGTGTGACTTTCTGTCTGTCTGCACAAGCACTGAGGGCATTTGGAAACACTTGGAAGGGTCGCCAGCAAATTCCCGTGGGGTTTGTAGGGCCAGTGTGTACAAAGTCCTGTGATTGTGCTGCTCACTTGCCAACTCGTTCTGCCTGTGTCTCCGGGTGTTGACAGGACAACCAAGACCTTGCTTATCTACTTATTTATTTCTAAAGGTCCGGAGATGATACAGAAGGAAAATCTAGACTTAATTCGCGGCAGTGAAAGAAAGGCAGGTCGCATTGAACTGTGGCATTGTCCAAACACACACACGTATGTGCATACACACGCATACGCGCACGCGCGCGTGCGGGCACACACACACATGCTTGCACGCGCGCGCGCACGCGCACACACACACATTGGCACACACATGCACTGATGTACATACCCACGCGCGCGCATACACGTGGGTGTGTTTATGTGAGAGAGAGAGAGGGAGAGAGGGGGGGGGGAGGGGGAGGGGGGAGACAGACAGACAGACAAAGACAGAGACGGAGAGAGACTGACACACATCTTATCGGCATTAGCTTTTCACAGCCTTAGTGCCAAGGGGAACAATTTACAAACTAGCAGCGGGCTAGTAAGAACGACTAAAGGGGAAAATATGCACATCCACATACACACGTGAGCGGGCTCGCGCTCAATGAGAGAGAGAGAGAGAGAGAGAGAGAGAGAGAGAGAGAGAGAGAATTCGTGTTCAGATATTTTATTCATATATGGCCCGGCCCCTTATGAAAGGGTACATAAATACAAAGTCACAATAACAGAAATGAAAACTACAGGCTAGATCAGAATGTGCAGTATTGTTCCTTTCATGATATACCAGCCTCTCTTACTTAAAATGCTTTTTATTTAAAAACAACAACAACATTCGTGGCGGTTGAAGCATAATTTTTTTTAAATCGGAGGGGGGGGGGGGGGGGGGGGGAGAGTTTGGCAACAGTGTTGATAAAAATTATGTAACCCTCAGGAAGGGTCAGGACGGGGGTGGAGTGGAGGAATGGGGAAGCGGAGAGGAGGGGGGAGGCGGATTAGGGGAGCGGGCAGGAATTGTGTATGAAGTGTTTGTGCCCGGGTGTGATTTCGTGGTATTGGTAACTATATAGGCTTGCGGACGACAAGTTAAAAGCAATCGGCGGTGAATTTTGTATGAAGTGTTTGTGTTCGGGTGTGATTTCGTTGTATTGGTAACTATAAGCCTCTATAGGCTTGCGGACGACAAGTTAAAAGAAATCGGCGGTTTTCCGTACTTTTGGCATTCCTGCACGGGACAGTCAATTTAGATGGATGATTAGGACGACCAGATTTGTACTTTTACGAAGGGGAAAAGAAGAAGAAAAGAGGAGAAGAAAAACTAACCCATGCAGTGTCCGTTTGCGGAAGTAAGTGGGATGACTTGACCAGCTACAGGTTATGGTGAGCTTGGACAGGGCATGCATGATACATTCAGTGCAGAAAACTTCGCAAAGTAGTAACAGATAAATTATTGCCAGAAATTATAATGATAATGAAAATAACAGCAACAGTAACAATAATGCGACAACAACAATTATAATGATAACAATGAGTGCATATGCAGCGCGACATCTCCAATACTAAATGGAGCTCCTTGCGCTTCAAGCCTGACATTGGCTAAATCGGCGAAATTAAGAAGTCTTGTTCTTGGTGGAAAGAAAATTTTCAGGACCATCAAGTCGTTAAAAGAATCGTTGATTAGGTTATGCGGGAGAGGGATGGGGCGGTGGGTGAGTGTGTGTGGGGTGGGGTGGGGGTGGGTGGGTGGGGGCTAGGGTGTAGCATGCCGCGCTGCTTGAAAACACGAGCATAACTGAAGACAGCAACAGAAACATTCAACACACACACACACACACACACGCACATACATACACACCATGCACGCACGTTCGCATACACAGTCACATGCGTCAGTCTGTCTGTCTCTCTCTCTCTCACGAACATTCTGTAGTTGTAATCGTAACTTTTTGGTGTTGATTTCTTGCACCTCACACACACACACACGCGCGCGCGCGCGCGCGCGCACACACACACACACACACACACACACACACACACACACACAGAGCGCACGCGACACTTGCTCGACTGGCATAACACACGAACAACAGGGAATGCTTTCGACCGAAGTCCTTATTAAATCTGAATAAAACGTTCCAATCGCTAAATGGTCACCCCATTTCTTACCAAAACGCCCTAATCCCCCTCACATTAGATGTTATGCCGTCAGACAAAGGCAAATCCCACCGCTTTCCAAGACACGATCAGGAGAAAAAGCATAGGGATTACTTTCAACAACAAGATCCTATAAATGCCAGAAAGCGCGCGCTGTCGGGGCCATTAAAGAATAAACCCCGTAGCAGGCGACACACATTCGACAGCAGAAAAGAAAAAGAGATCTATTCGGAGCAGTTCACGCAACCGGGTGGGTGACCTCCCCCTTGCCGAAAAAGCAAACGAGAGGGAGACAGTGCCCTCTTTGATTCTAAGAGATCGAGCCAACGGTTTTCGTTACGAAAAGGCTTTATTCAGCTTTCGAACGGAGCTGATTTTCCCTTTGATAGGTCCGCATGAAAGGGCAGTGGGTGAGTGAATTGGTAAGCTAGTGGGAGAGATCGAAAGGATTGCCTCGCACTCGTTGTCGTTGTCGTCTGCCACTCGTCAACCAAGAGTGAGAGATCTGACTTTTCTTCGATATTGCCTGCTGGTAATAGGCCTAGTGGAAAGCTTAACCTATCCGCGCTATCCTGGAGTCAAAGGTGAGGATCGATCGTTGCTTGTTTGTCTTGGAGGATAGGGTCTCTGTGCTGGCTCGAGCAAGATTGAAAGATAAAATGAAACATAATCAATTCAAATTTTGCATGAGTTGCATTTATTTGTGCTGATCGGTCAGTGTCAAAAATGTTGGGAAGCAAGTGAAATGCGTGCACCAGACAGCAGTGCAGTTTCGCATAATGAGGTTTTAGCGGTGAACAAGGGTTAGAAACGCGACTCTGAAAATTTCATGAAAATGATGGATTAAATTTATTAAAAAATCTATGCTCTCGATGGTATAGACCTTTAAACTATTTTGTTTTCATGGAACAATACACAGGCCAAAGCTTGTTGGCACTGCTTGTTCTTTCAAAGTTTTCAGATTTAAGAAATTATTGTATAGTAGTAGTAGTAGATAGTAGAGGGTTTTGATTCGCCTAGCCCGCGAGGTCTAATATTATTCCCCTCTGTTTGGGTTCTGGTTATATTTATCTAGATTGGTCGACCAAATTTGGGTTGCTACTCGTCATACCAAAATAGATTTTCTAGGGGCAGTTTTCGATCGGGTTTTCTTGAATTTCATTCACAATTTTGGCAAATTTAACTGATGAAGGTATGCATTCCATGGGTTAACAACTCTAAAAAAAATAAATTTGCGCTTGTTAGTTCTGCATTGCATTACAAAGATTTTTCATGCAGTTCCTCGTAACATTCACAGTTTTAGGAAAAAAGGGAGTGCAAGTCAACACCCTTTCAAACGTAAAATTTTAAACTCTGTATGAGATCACCTGGGTAGCGTACCCTTATGAATGTAGGTTCAAAAATTTAATCGACATAGTAGTTCATTTCTTTGCATTACCTTCAGCAGTCTGTTGCACCCTCTGAACTCTTTCGATAGGATGGATTGCCTTTAGTTGCGGAAACCAGATAACATTCCCATATTCAGATCGTTCACAATGGCCCTTAATAAAATGTAGTGAAATTCTTGTCTAAAAATGTAAGGCTCCTTTCCCAAATCCTAATTACTTGTTTCCCTTTAAAACCCCAATTCGGTTATGTGCGGAAAAAAACAAGGCTTCTCAAACGAAACCCAATCCTTATCTTGAACATCTTGAATCTTTAAACTTATTACCAGTTTCATTTCATTACTCTTTTACAGGATTTTATTCCCATATGTAACATGGACATTTTCACATTGAAAAATAGCACCAGTCTCTGACCACTCTTGTAATTTGTTGATATTCATTTTGGAGGGTGGAGTTTCCCTTGCGTTCATTATTTTGTTGTCCGCGAAGAGTGGCACATACTCTGAAATGTAGAGGGCTATGTTTATGAAAACAGTAAAGAGAATGGACCAAAATATGCTACCCGGGGATACCACTTACATCTGCTTTTTGGACTTAGCAACCTACCCTACTCTCTGTGCGTCCTTTAAAGGGAAAAACTGCAAGTCCAAATTTCAAAATGAACCACATACACGAAGCAGCGAGTTGGTAAGTAACCTTTCATGTGGGACCAGTCAAAGTTTTTTTAAAGTCAAGTAATGATATCTACAGGTTTCCCTTCATCAAATAAAGTAGCTTTCCAAACTTGTAATAACTGCGTACACATGCCTTTTCTTCCTAAAACCGTGCTGGCAATCAGCATAGAGTCCATTATCAGTAAAATGTGAAACAATAGTATCTCTCACTAGGCTTTCTAATACTTTACATAATACCAGTAAGTGAAATTGGGCGATAGTTTCCTGATCTGAATTACCCCTTTTTAATATTGCCGTCATTTCCCGGCCGTCTTTCCATTCCTCAGTAAAACCAGTCTCATAGATGTTTGAACAGAAGACAGAGGCTGCTATTTCATGCACACTTAAACCGTAATCCCTCTGGGGAAAATAGCATCGGGACCCGTCTTTATCAGGTTTGAGCTCTTTCAGCATCTGTTTTACCGCTTCGCTGGTAACCCTAGTGTCATTAATGATATACATGTGAATAAGAACATTCGCTTAGTTGGTTACATTGGATTTCACGCGTGAATAATTGAAAGAATTTATTCAAAACATCACCTTTTTCAATCAGCTGTAGCCATGAGCCATCTTTTTTTCAAGTGTGATACCGTATTGCTTTTAGACTCTCCTGGATATATTTCCAAAATCGGGATTGGTTTTGCACTTTAGCAATTTCCTTTTTAAACCCTTTTTCTCTTTTTAGCATTTTTGTTACACGTTTTCCTCCTCTATTTTAACTAAATATGTTGCCCAAATTTTGGTTTTCAATATGTTTAATTTTTTCTTTTTTCCTAATTTTTCCCTCATGTTTCTACAAAACCACATGGGATCAACTTTTTCTTTTTGAAATCTTTTCACCTTGGGTATGCAATTCTCCATTCCCCCGAGGACATTTTGAATTTTTGCCACATATCTTCTACTCAATTCTCAGGCAAAGATACCCAGTTTTTTCTCTTAGAAACTCCTCAATTATTAAGACACCCCTTAAGATTGTACACATACTTGCATGTTCCTCATTCACACAGTTCACATCAACTCAAAAACTAAGACACAGGTCTGTTGCGAGTGGCCCTGTGTTCGACCTCTGAAATCAAGTTTCATTTTAACCAGCACCCAGCCCGCCCCAGGTTGGGCTCTGGTTTACCCCCTCCTGTGTACTGCTTCACCTTGATAGGAAAGCATCTTGAGCCTTTTTAAATTTTCCCCCCTTTATCCCCTGAAAATTTCCCTTTCCCATCTTACAAAGGGAAAAGTTTGAGTCACCATGATGCATATTTTAAATAAACCCTTTAATATTAATCTGACTAAAAGCATGTCAAAAAGTCTCTTGTCTTTAAACCTCATCAGATGTGTTTGGGTGCGATAAAAACAACCATAAGGACATTTCCATCGTTTTTTGTGCAAGAGCACCACAAAATTCGTAATCCCAGAGTAAAATCCTCAAATCCCTACATTTAGTCTCTTATCTAGTAAAGTGCACCCTCGATGGGGGTTTTTGTATAAACATTCATATTGGTCATTCAAACAGTAATCAGTAATGGTATGTTGGGGTCATTTTTTGAATGACCTCTGCATTGCTAATACATGGTTGGTCTAAGCAATTCTATGTTCAGTTCATCTTTTTTATTAAGGATCCCATAATGCAATTTGAATAAAGGACTTTGAATTACTCACCTTATTTTCCTTTTGATTTCCCCTTTTCTTTCGTCTCTCTTTCTTTCCCCTTTCTATTTACACTTTGTCTTTGACTTCCATCTGCATATTACATTATGTACTTTTGGGCTATGGTCATTGCCTGGTTCCCTTCACAAGCTGAGTAGGGAGTCCCACCAGTCGCCCCAAGCAGGTTCTCACTCGTCCATCCAAATCATCATCTCGTGTTTGTTTCCTTGACTTATCCCTTTTTTCCCTTACCCTGTGTATCCGACACCGCTCTGAGCAGGTCACATTTTCACCCGTCATTGGAATCATTGCTTGTCCTTAGGCTGGTTTTGCATTTTGGACCATGGGTTTTCTTCTTTGCTTCAGTATTACAATCCGTCCATTTCAATGGCAAATTTTCTCTTCCGTCGCTTTTCTTCTCTTCACTCCTCTTCAATCTCCTTCCTTCCTCTCTCTGCTTAACGGTGTCTTGATTAATAAATATCTTGTCCTCAAGCGCACATTGCATTCAACTTTCTTGCTGTTTCAAATTTCTCTTTTCTTTTTCCTCAGTTGTCATTGTGATTTTCAGGAGCCTCGTCTTAAACGCCATTCTTCTTCTCCCCTAGGCGGGTGGGATCTTGTATGTCATCTCGGTCTAACTCAACCACTTGACCTATCAGTTCCCTCACGCTCTCAGATCATCCATTTTTCTGTCTCTGATTTCAGCTTTAGTAAATCCCTTCAGATTGACCCCTATTAATTTTTCCCTTTCGTTTATCAATTTCTTTCTGCTCATTCATCGCCTCTGCATTTTAAAGATCAACGACTTCTTCTATCTTTTCCTCTATTTTTGGCCCAATGATCTCGTGGAAGTGTCTTTCCATTTCATCCATTCGACTAGTCATTTGCTTCACCATTTGGGAATACTCCATGAGCTGATCAAATTTTGCTTCATCTCTTTTCACTGGTTTGCCTCCCTCACTTACACACGGGGTGCAGACCCAATTCTTGTTAGTGCTTCTGGGAAACTCATCATGTTCATCATCGCTCAGTTTTGCACACTTTTTGGGGAGCCCATTTTTTTTACATCCATAGCACTGAATTGACTTTGTTGTATGCGATCATCTTCTGTAGGGGCACTACAAAAAAAGGCAAGGCCATGTCATGTAAATTACAGATGTCTGCTGTCTTTTACGGGTGGTCCTTGTACTCATGGCACCCCGCGAAGGCGGGCCCCCTTGCCCCGACCATTTGCTTGATTACCTCTACCAGTCATTTCAATACAATTTTGTCAGTAAACAAGAGATTGTGCATTAAGAACTTACCTCTAGGTTGACAAAACGTTATTAAAAACAACAAGTGGGTTTGGGAAAAAAAATAACAAGTGTTAAGAAGGAAAAAAATTGATGACTATGACAGAGTTTCATTTGGGCACGAGTTGTGAACACTTGTTTAAGAAGGGTTGAATTTTATCCAAGAAACTTCACGACACCCTAACAAACTGGCAAATACGATTATTGCCTGCTATATTGAGACCCTTTCTGAGTCAATTTTTTAAATTATTTGGGATGAAAACATTTCTGTGCGGGTTTGTTTTGCCTATCAAAATACAAAGAGCTGAAAAAATTGCCGCCATCATTCAAGTACGACCACTCTTCAGTTGTGATGGTGTGGAGGGGTAAGGGTGGCAGGTGAAAAACAGGCAGATGGTGGTAAATGCAGGAACCAAGGACAGCAGCCAGTCAAAAGACACAGGACGAGGTGGAGTTTCTCTCTTCTCTTTTTTCCTCCCCTGGCTAGGAGCTCAAAAACCCGGAACGCACCTGGGAACTCTCTCGCTCTTTGGCACTCAGCGCACTGAGCGCGCCCTCTCTCTGCCTCCACGACAGTCGCTCACATCATGGAACTCTAGGGGGAACACTCCTCTCTGCCCCATTCTCACACCACGTCTACTTTTATAACACCGTACCGGACCGCAAAGCCAGCACCACGGTGCCGAAGACAAACGAGCCTCGCGAGGCCGGAACCAACTAAAATTGTGTTTTTCTATCGCGGGTTCAGTGTTGTCTGGCTCGCTGTCCGTTCAGGGCTATTAACACATATTACTATCGATGAAAACCTCAGAACACAAGGAATAAAATCAGTAAGTCACATTTGACAATTTTGTTCGTACTTAATCATTGCTGATTAATCACCCAGAGTGAAGCCACTTTTAAAAAGCTTACTCATATTTTCCTTTATTTCGATGAAAAATACAAACAGCGTGAAAAAGTTTTGTAATGAATAAAAAGCTGGCATCACGCTCTTTTTAACATATAAACTTCATTTTCCGAGACAGTGTCTAAGTGGAGAACTTTGCGTTTAAAGTTTGATAGAAAACACAGCTGACTTTTCACCTCGCTGGGCCGTCGGCAACCCACTTCTGACACAATTTTTAACTGAAAAATACTCTGTTTGAAACGGTCTGTTAAATAAAAAAATCTACACATTTTCAGTTGTAAATTTATAACAGAAATGAGTCATAAGCAAGATTTTCGATCGAGAATCCGAAGTTCATGAAACACAATTCAGATCAAAAATCCGACAGTAAACAAAGAAGGCGACTCGCTAAAGGGACCGGCGCTGTCAGTCATTTCGTATAGTCGCAGCTTGTACAGAAAAGATCATAGGCATGCGATATACGAAATGAAAGCTTATGGACTTTACTTTTAACATGCATCTTCAGATTCTTCGGTTTTTTCCTCTTACTTTTGTAAAATCAAGAATTATTCAATATTCATTCGACAGACCCAATGAAAATGGCGCCAAGATTGCTCGTGCGAAATACCAGTTTAGAGAAAATATGGGCTTCTCAACCCAGTACGGTTGTAATGAATCAAATACATTAATTTTTGTGACTTCAGCGACGTAAATACAACTATGTAGGTTCTGAGGTATTCATGATTTAAAGAATTTACACAATAAAAAAAAGGAGATTCGACCAAGGGAGGTAAGGGAAAAAAAACTCTCGAACAAAAACATTTTCATCCACGAAAGGTAACCAAAAGAAATATATACACTGTTAGCACCCGGCTACATCCCCCCCTCCTGTTACAACCAGCGGCCCTCGCTGGGACAAAATGACAGAGTCATCAAGTAACAACACATAAATCAATGGGGAAAACTGGAGCTTTAGACTTCAAGTCTGGAGAGGCATTTTCTCCTAAACAAACCCTTTTAACAGTGTAACAAAACAAAGCATCAAAAAAATCTTCTCTCTCTCAAACTTGTATTCATATCATTCCAACTAACGAGGGCTTTCTTTTTACACAAGGCTTCTGAAAGTCGGGCAGATTCGCATTGACTAGAATGGGCATAAAAATTTAAACAAAATTCCAAAATATCAAAAACAAAATGACTAGAAAGGATTGTTTTCCCGGACAAAACCCGAATTTTGGGTACCCTAAAATGACTTTAATGGAGTTGTTATTTAAAAAAAACTCCGAAAGGTCAGGTTCCAAAAAGACTAGAAGGGATTTGTTAAAAGAATCCAAAACATTGGTTGGCACCGAGTGACCCAAAAATGGACTTTTATTTGAACAAAATTCCAAAAAAGGGCAATTTCCAAATGACTTAGAGAGGATTTGTTATTTAAAACAACAAATTTCCCAAAAAAGTTGGGTACAAAATACACTTTGAAGGGATTTGTTAAATTCCAGGGCATTGGGTACCAAACGACAACAATGGGCTTGTTATTTGAACAAGATTCCATAAAGTCCGGTACAAAATGGCCAGAAAGGAATGATCAAAACATTGGGTAGGCACCGAGTGACAACAATGGACTTGTTATTTGAACAAAATTCCAAAATGTCAAATACCAAATTGACTTAGAGAGGATTTGTTTTTTAAAAAACAACATTCCAAGAAAGTCGGGAACAAAATATACTTGAAGGGATTTGTTAAATTCCAGGGCATTGGGTACCAAACGACAACAATGGGCTTGTTATTTGAACAAGATTCCATAAAGTCCGGTACAAAATGGCTAAAAAGGAATGATCAAACTCCTTAAAGAGTCAAGCATTGGGTACCAAACGACAACAATGGGCTTGTTATTTGAACAAGATTCCATAAAGTCCAGTACAAAAATGCTAAAAAGGAATGACCAAACTCCTTAGAGTCAAGTCCCCAGGAAAACATGGACTGGGTAGGTTGTCGTTTTGGACAAAGTTTCCCCAAGAGTCACACAACGTAGTTTTCTCTTGTCATTACTGTCGACTTTGAAAAACAGAGGCATACATCTTTTTAAACGTCTTTGGGGAAAAATCGATACGTACTGTTTATACAAAAGAGAAAGAAGACAACATTAAAATGTTACAAGGTATTAAAAAAAAGTATCCACAACACCTCTTTTCAGGAGGTATTTAACAAGAAATCAGTCCTGGAGTATGAAAACTGTCCCCGAGAACATCTGACCAAGTCAGTTAACTATGCAAGCGTTCAGCCATCTAGGCGGGTACTGAGGGTATACCTTTTTGTTGGTTTCTCTACCAGACGCGTAGACCGCCGTGGGGCTGGCGTAGGTGGGCCAGTAGCACATTGGAGAACTGGGAGAGCAGCGCGATGTGGTCACCCTGGCCACAGCGTCTCACACCACCCCTGAAGAGGCCAGGAAGGAAGCCCAAAGGTGGATGCAGGACTGCAGTGCCGACGGCGACATCCTCCACACGGCCGGCAATGTTTGCCGTCGCCCCACCTCAAAGTCAGCCAGAGGCACCCACAGTCGCCAGCCCGAGGCAGGAAATCCAGCAGCCACCACCTGCACGCCACCACGCAGGTCCGCAGCTGTGTGACGGGCACACAGCACCCAGGACAACGCCCAGGCGGAGGCGACGGAGGTCGCACCTGTGAAAACGGGGGACAAACCCCAGTCCTCTGCCCCTGCCAGCAGCCAGAATGCCAAAGAAATCACGGAGTCTCTCACTGAGGAAAGGAAAAGTTGCTGAATCTGTGGTCTTCAGTGTTGCCAACCAGGCCATTCCAACAGTCACAGAAGAGCCAGTCAAGAGCCTTGGAAGATGGTATGATGATACCTGAAAGACACACAAAGAGCAAAAGAAACCAAGCAGATGGCGGAAGAAGGCTTGGAGACCATTGACCAGTGTGGCTCCCTGGCAAATAAAAGGGTCTGGTGTCTGCAGTTCATGCTGATACCAAAGCTCCTATGGCCTCTGATGATATACGACATCTGCACCAGCACAGTGGAGGCAATGGAAGCCAAAATCAACAAGTTCACAAGGAAATGGCTTGGTGTCCCACCCTGTCTGACTGACATCGCGCTGTACTGTCGCCAAGCAAAGCTCAAACTACCACTGAAATCCATCCTGGAGGAATACAAAGCAGGGAAGATCAGACTTCAAAGCATGCTGGAGGACTCAGGAGACAAGGTGGTAGAAGCAATCAAGCCCCACTGAAGACAGGCAGAAAATGGAAAGTTCAAGAGGCGATGGATTCTGCAAAAGAAAGTCTCAAGATCAGAGAAATAACAGGACACACAAAAGACCAACAGACAAGGACTGGGGTGACCAAAACTGAATGGTGGTCAAAGGCAAAGGAAAAGCCAAAAGAGACATGCTGATTCAGGAGATGAGAAAAGAAGAAGACAAAAAAAGACTCCAAAAAGCATCCAGCAGAGCCAGCAAGGCAATGGACAACGTGGGAGAATGCACTCCAAAGAAGTCTAACTTGGAATGACATTTGGCACATGGCCCCTCTCAGGATCAGCTTCATTCTCAGATCTGCATATGACCTTCTGCCCCCAAATGCAAACCTGGTGAAGTGGGGAAAACAGACGATCCTGCATGCCCCCTCTGCCATGAAAAACAAACAGTGGAGCATGTTCTAAGCTCATGTAAAGTAGCCCCGGCTCAAGGAAGGTACACATGGAGGCACAACCAAGTGCTCAAAGAAATTGTACAAGTAGTCTGGGCTAGTAGCAACACCACAAAAGGGAGAATCAGGACTCCAAAAGCACCCGCAACATTCTTCACGGCAGGAGGCAGCAAATCATGGGCCCAAGAACAACAGTGCCACTCGAAACATGCAGGCAGAGTCTGCTGGGTGGGGCAGATGACTGGGAGTGCACTGCAGACCTCCCAGAATGGAAGAATCACCCAGAGATCATCAGCAAAAGTGGCATGAGACCAGACATAGTAGTCCACTCTAAGTCAACCAAGCAGCTGATCATGATCGAGCTCACGGTGCCATAGAGAACAGAATGGAGGCAGCTCAAATCTACAAGACTGAAAAGTTTTGCTGATCTGGCAAACAGCCTGAGGAGAGAAGGCTAATCAGGTCAAAGTCCTCACTGCAGAAATTGGAGCTAGGGGATTTGTAGGAACGTCTGCATACAGCCTCATGAAACAGCTCTCAGTTGCAGGAGGAAAGAACCAGAGCCCTGAAAGCAATGGCAGAAGCGGCAGAGAGGTGTTCAAGCTGGATCTGGTCAAGGAGGAACAAAAGTGAACTTCATAAGGCTTAATTTCCCTACAAATATCAGGGGTCCCTGTGGCTCGGTGGTTAAAGCGCGAGTCATTAAGTAGAAAATGAGCATGTCCAGAGGGTCATGGGTTCGAATCCCAGCCATGGCTCGTCCCAAGATGGGGAAAAAAAAGGGGCAGCAGAGGGACATCCGGAGTCATGAACCGGGTGTGGCCCACCCCCCCTAGAGTGTCAGGAGATAAGGGCCGAAACACTTGCTTGAAGGGGCTTCTCTTCTGAGGACTCTCTGCTGCCACGCTCTCCACGAGTTTCTTTCTACTGACAAGCGACATGGCCCAGCAGCACCCAGGCGACAGGCAAAGTCCATTTTGCCTCAGCTGTCACCAGGAGAGATGCGTCGACTGCAGCAGGAGGACCCATCCATCGGGCCAGCTCTCTCTCCTCCCGGCCAGAGAAGCCCGCAGCTGGCGAGAATAGGGAGCTGATGCAGGGGGTGCAGAGGTAGTTGGCTGGCCATGGTGTCCGTCTTCTTGGGCTGTGTCTCCCTGGTCCTTCTGTCTCCGATCCTGCTCGCAGCGCCAATTGTGATGGTGTGGAGGGGTAAGGGGTGTGCAGTGAAGACAGGCAGATGGTGAGAAGTGCAGGAACCAAGGGACAGCAGCCGGTCAAGAAGACGCAGTGGACGACGTGGAGTTTTTCTCCTTTTATTTCTCTCCCATGGCAAGGAGCTCAGACCAGGAACGCATTCCTGAGAGCAATCTCTCTCGCCCAGCACTCAGCGCACTGAGCGCGCCCTCTCTCTGCCTCTCACGACAGTTGCTCACATCATGGAACTCTAGGGGAACACTCTCTCTGCCCATTCTCACACCACGCTCTACTTTTATAACACCGTACCGGACCGCAAAGCCAGCACCACGGTGCCGAAGACGAAACGAGCCTCGCGAGGCCGGAACCAACATAAATTTGTGTTTTCTATCGCGGCTTCAGTGTTGTCTGGCTCGCTGTCCGTTCAGACTATTAACACATATATTACTATCGATGAAAACCTCAGAACACAAGGAATAAAATGCAGTAAGTCACATTTGACAATTTTGTTCCTGTACTTAATCATTGCTGATTAATCTCCCAGAGTGAAGCCACTTTTAACAAGCTTACGTCATATTTTCCTTTATTTCGATGAAAAATACTAAACAGCGTGAAATAGTTTTGTAATGAATAAAAAGCTGGCATCTCGCTCTTTTCATACATATAAACTTCATTTTCCGAGACAGTGTCTAAGTGGAGAACTTTGCGTTTAAAGTTTGATAGAAAACACAGCTGACTTTTCACCTCGCTGGGCCGTCGGCACCCACTTCTGACACAATTTTCAACTGAAAAATACTCTGTTGAAACGGTCTGTTAAATAATAAATTCTACACATTTTCAGTTGTATTCATAACAGAAATGGAGTCATAAGCAAGATTTCGATCGAGAAGTCCGAAGTTCATGAAACGACAATTCAGATCAAAACTCCGACAGTAAACAAAGAAGGCGACTCGCTAAAGGGACCGGCGCTGTCAGTCATTTCGTATAGTCGCAAGCTTGTACAGAAAAGATCATAGGCATGCGATATACGAAATGAAAGCTTATGGACTTTACTTTTAACATGCATCTTCAGATTCTTCGGTTTTCCTCTTACTTTTTGTAAAATCAAGAATTATTCAATATTCATTCGACAGACAATTGAAAATGGCGCCAAGATTGCTCGTGCGAAATACCAGTTTAGAGAAAATATGGGCTTCTCAACCCAGTACGGTTGTAATGAATCAAATACATTAATTTTTGTGACTTCAGCGACGTACATACAACTATGTAGGTTCTGAGGTATTCATGATTTAAAGAATTTACACAATAAAAAAAGGAGATTCGACCAAGGGAGGTAAGGGGAAGATAACTCTCGAACAAAACATTTTCATCCACGAAAGGTAACCAAAAGAAATATATACACTGTTAGCACCCGGCTACACAGTGAAAGGCAAATCTAGAATACGAGCAGTGTGCAAATTCATTTACAGAAACAAGGATTCAAGTTTTCGGGTAGCCTACCAGCCCCATAGACAACTTCTTTGTGCTCTCTCTCTCTCTCTCTCTCTCTCACTCACACACACACACACACACACACACACACACACACACACACACACACACACACACACACACACACACACAAATAAGAATTACTTATGTGCTGTGGAAACCTATGGTTTATTACAAAATATGATGAAAGAGGTCCACAAAATTGTTTGTGCTGTTTTCAGCGGTTTGTTTTGTTTTGGAAGTGTGTAGAGTAGACCATAAAGATTTTTTCTTTGGGATTGGGGAGGAGAAGATGGTACTTGATGCAGAAACTGAGAAAGACTCGGTCACTCACTGCATGCAGTGTATTCTACATTTACCATCCAAGTTAGATCTACAAACTGGACTTGCTTGAACAGTGTACAGATTTGGTTGAAAATCAAATAGTCAGGAACATTGTAAAATGTTATTGTAAAAATGTGGATGATTACTTTGTATGACATTTCATATTACGTGGCACAAAAATACCACAATGCAGGCAGAAGTGAGGCTGCAGGAAGCATTGCTTTATGTCCGGCTCCCAATTCAGTGCTGATGTAAGGGATTGGGTCACTCCTCAGTCATTAAAAAAAAATGTATGTGTGTCCTCACCTCTGATTTGAGAAAGATTTTTTTTCCACCCAATTTAAGGTTGACTTTTAAAAAGTTGTGCCGGAGGTTTATCAAGTGCAGTCCAGTTCTCTCTCTCCTCTTATCTTTAACACATATGTATGCATGCACGCACGTGCACACATGCACGTTCGCGCACACATGGCACACATGCAGCCACGCGCACGCACGCACACACACACACACACACACACACACACACACACACACCACACACACACACAGAGACCAGAGAGAGAGACAGAGAACCACACAAACATGCACTTTTTCAAATCATGTACCAACTCACCAACCGCATGCCATTGTGACGAGAGTTGGGAGGGGGTCGGTATTGTCCTCTAGGGGAAGGACAAAGAATATTTTCTCAATCAGAGGTATGTTGAAATTTCACCTCCACTCTCTCTCATACTAGTTATGGAAGGAGCAACTTTCTGGCACTTGTCATCTAAAGAAATTTTTTTTTTCTCGGACTGTTAAAACTACTCAAGAGTGGTTCTTGAATAATTTTCCTTCGGCTCATACACTTAAAAGTGCTTGTAGCTCTGAGAGACAGAATTAGAGATAAGTTCAAACATTCACTGCTGAATGAACAACAAAGAACTGACACAAGTGCACTTTCACACATCAACTTTACTTGTTTATAAATACAAGGGTGAAATATTCAAATCAGTTTCACAAATTCAGGTCCGGCTGAGTTTTGTTTCCCACTTCTTTTTTAATCATTAAGAGAGGGAAAGTTCTGGGTGAGTTGAGTTGGAGTCCACTTGGAATATCAGAACTTATCTGATGTTGGAGAGGAGCATGGATCTCTTTGGAGTTGTTGGTGACTGGTCCACTACTCTTTAGACCGGCTGATAATGTGCTGGGCTGTGGTGTTTGTCCACTATCAGGCATGCCCAAGGTCCCAGGAGCTGGTTGTAAGACAGAACCTGGTTTGTAGTTAAGTAGCTGAGAATCTGGCTTGTTGAGTTCTCACACTTGCCCTCTTGGCTTTCAGTAAATGTGTGAGATCTAAGCGAACAAAGGATTAGACCAGCATAAATATGTCTGTCTTGATTATGAGTCTCCAGTTTCATTCAGAGATTTTAGTGAAACAAGGGGTTGGAGACAGGAATATAATGTTAAACAATGGAAGTCAAATAACTCGTCAGTGGTTTTTTTTTAGAAATTAAGTTGAAGTAACTTGGAATACACTTAGCCCAAGTACACATGTGGTTTTGGACTTGTGAGTCACATACTACAAAACATTCCAACAGTCAACAGTATTCATAAATCAACAGTTTTCACCTAGTACAGGCATACAACTTTTCGATCAGAATTTCTCATTCCATTATCATCTTAACAGATAGTATTGAATGCTGGTGAAAGTCAGATGGCTAACAAAGAATGTTGATTAAGTATCTTAATACTAATAATAGTTGTTGATTAAGTATCTTAATACTAATAATAGTTTTTACCATGTTGTGGCAAACTAACTATTACAATAGAATACTCCTTCATCATCTTGCTAGATGTCACAAAGTATTGGCACACAGTTATACTGTTAAAACACATGGCATACATACAATCAGTGCATAGTCTCAAAATTTAGAAACATAATTTCAATTTACATTACTTCTGGGAAACAGTGAACCTTAGAACACAGGAGATTCAGAGGATGTGGAGATGATTGTTCCCTTCTCTGATTTACCCCTGTTGTCTTTGTGGCTACACTGTGGGTGAGATGGAGAGCAGTGAATTGGAGGGACTGAGTTTCTCCTTTTTGTAGGCTAAGCTACATAGTCCATTTCCTGTTCCAGTTGTCTTTGTGTCACTAAAGAGAAAGAAGAGGGGAGGGGGTGGTGGTCATCCTCCACCACTTACAGTGGGAGCTAAGGTGTAGAAGATTCTGTGAACGCTTTCTTAGCAGTTGAGGTTTTTTTAGTGCACATACATCAGTACATGCCAATTGACAAAGGACTGTTTAACATAATTGCGTCATGCCTGCTCAGTTGCCATGGCACATGGCAGGGGAAGGAGGGCAAGAGAGCACGGTCCTTTGTCTTAACCCAAGACAATCTTTGTGCATGAGATAGGTGAGAGGGGAGGAAAGGGAAGGAGGGAGAGAGCGAGAGGGGGGGGGGGGATGGGCGACTTCAAACAGACTGCCGGAAGAGTGAGGGGGATGACGGCCATGTAAGCATTATTGCCGTTTTAGACACAAAGTGAGAGAGAAAGAAAGAAGGGGAAGGACGGGGAGAAAAAGGGGCTGGGGGGGGGGGGGGGGGGTTGTACATTTGTACAGGAAGGTGTTTAGGAGTGTAGATGGTGTGGTGGTTGTCAATTTCGACATGTGACAGCTGTGAAAGAAAAATGCAAAAGAATTTGCCATATTTAACAAGGCATAAAACGCTAGTTAGAAGATGCCATCTCCTCAGGGATAAGCATTGACAGTGACCCAGAGGTCCGGTCAAACACTTTAGTATAAACTTTGCAAAATACATAGGTTTGCATCTGTTATGTCAGTCGCACTGTGACAGGTGAAGTTGGGGGGGGGGGGGGGGGGGGTGCAAACAAAAGAAACTGAAGCAGCAATCATACTTCTTATGCATCCTTACATACGCAATGGTTGTTCATGTCAGCTTTGATGATGGTAAAGGGTGAACACATGCGTATGACTTGAATAAAGAGTGAAAGTCATGCAGTTCAAAAGTTTTTAGAAGGTATTTTCAGTTGGCACATTTCATGTGAGTCAGGACCTGTGTGCATGTACATGTCAGATATCTGTTTTCTGATAAACTGACACTGCTGTGCTCTGTTTCCAGATCCAGATACTTAACTACATATAAGCTGCAATGTTCTGTTTCGAAACCAAACACCTAATTATAGACAAGGGTACATCGTTCTGTTTTCAAAGCCAAACTGATAATATCAGATAAATCTTATGTTCAGTTTTCAGACCCAAACATCTAACAACAGACAAGTTACAATATTATGTTTTTAAAGCCAAACACCTCACTACAGATAAGATAGAATGGTCTGTTTTCTAAGCCAAACACCAAACTACAAATTCTTATGTTCAGTTTACAGAGCCAAACACCTAACTACAGATAAACTCGAATGTTTAGTAGTTACCCCACTTGTTTACTGTTTATTGTTTACTGTTCTGTGCCTCATTTCATTTCCAATTTCAAATGTTTAGTTTTCAAATCCAAACACCTGACTACAGATAAGTTGCAACATTTTATTTTGAAAGCCAAACGCTGAACCATTTGAACAGATTTCAAGTCATAATGATTTAAAAAGTTTCAGCCAAAAGAAACAACAGAATGATACACCATGATAATTTTGATATTTCAAAACACTGAATTAGTAAACATTGAATACTTTGGAAGCAGTCAGAGATGTTACTTATTGCAGTTCAATAGTGTAGTTCAAGTTCATGACTCGGACAGGTTCCAGAAAGTGCTTGGTTTCAGAAGAAATGTGAAATCACATAGAAAAGTTTGTGACAGCTTCAATAAACCAAATCAAATGAGTGGGGGAAAAGTCAAGAATGTCCATAACGATCTACAAATTCTTTTAGCAGTTTTAAAAAAGAGCATGTTTGTGATCAATTGGTGTTGACACCATTTCAGACTTCACACTGAAATTAAGGACATGTGAGCTGTAATTCCTGGTTTGGGTTCATAGCTAGTTATCAGAGTGTAAACAGGTTCCACAGTGGAGTGATGGATGAATTATGTTGAGTCAATCTGGTCAATACAGGCACCAAAATCTGCAAGAAGCTACGTCACTGTGTGTTAGTCAAGCTTCCTTGCACAAGTAGCCAAGAACACGCCCAATGGAGCCAAACATACTGCAGTCAGATAGCTCATCCATTCCCCTCCGGCTCCCCCCCCCCCCCCCCCCCCCTCCCCCCTCCCATTCCTTCCGTTAACTTTCTACCTGTCCTGATTTTATTCATGATGGCCTGCTTCAACAGGGTTAAGAAAGGGGGAAGAGGGAGTCTCTCTCAGTGTGGTGATGGAAGGGGAGTGGGGTGAGGGAGTATTCTTTTCAAATGGGTGGAGTAGCTAGTCACACTTAGCAGAAACTTGACACTGTCCTGTCTAATCTGACACCCCACTCCCCTCCCCCTCCCTCCTCCCTCCCTCTCTCTCTCTCTCTCTCTCTCTCTCCTCTCTCTCTCTCCTCTCTCTCTCTCTCTCTCACGTCTCTCTCTCCCCACATACCTGAGGGGGAGGAAACTCTTTGAATGAGTCATTGCACGAGACAGCTTAGGCCTGACTTTTTCAACTGTTATAGACTAAATAAAACTTTTTTGGAACACCAAGACAGCTGGCATGATTACGGTCTATAAAATCTTTGGCAGATATTTGCAGGACAACAAAATCAACAAATAGTAGGTCAGTTGCCACATACACATTCTGAACTCGGAGAAATATTGGAATTTTTTAGATTCAGTGATAGACCTGCAGATTAAGATAGAGCTCTTTGGTTGAATACCCCCCCCCCCCCCCCCCCCTCTCTCTCTCTCTCTCTTACAAACACAACAACACACACACACACACACACACACACACACACACACACACACACACACACACACACACACACACACGCACTGTATGGTCAATACCTTTTCACAAGACAGAAAGACACAAGGGGCTGGGATGGGGTAGTGCAATGAGGGGAGCATCATCCAAGTTATTTGACAGGAGTTTATCAATCCTGGCAAGAAAAAAAAAGAAAAAAAAAATCCAGAATCTGGCTTTCATTTGGCTTTTTGGCTACAATAGGGGAAGGGGAGATTTAGAAATACAACTGAAGATGTTTGTTGCAATATGAGAGTCAACTCAGCTCATCTCTCCCTTTCACTCTGCTGCTGCTTCCCTCTCACTTTCTATCCCTCTCTCTCTCTCTCTCTCTCTCTCTCTCTGTCTCTGTCTCTGTCTCTGTGGCAGACTTACAGGCCCAATAAAGGCCCTCTCCTTTTTTAAGGAACTTCTGATGGAAGTTTCTGAGAGGTTCCATTGTACTTGTCCATTTTGTTGCATTGTTTGTTCGTTCATCTTTTGTGTGTTTGTTTTACCTGTTGAAGACGACCTCAGGGCTAAAATGCGTTGTATCCTATTTTATTCACCATACAACCAATCGGAACTCTTTTCAGGTTATGGGTTTTACCCACATCCATTGGTGGGTTGGTTTCTTTGTTTTACTTTTGGTAAGTTTATGCAAAAACTGCAGATCTGAATTAAAATAAAACTGATCCTGGTGGAAAGATGGAATAGAGTGCAAGGACTACAAATATCAGCCAAGAAAACACTGTGAAATGACATTTCAGCTGAAGGTGTGGTAGAAAGCTAAAGGTGTCATTCTGTGTGGGGGCAGGTCCAAGCTGCACCTGGTGGACCTGGCCGGCTCGGAACGCGTGGCGAAGACTGGGGTGGACGGGCAGCAGCTGACGGAGGCCAAGTCCATCAACCTGTCCCTGCACTACCTGGAGAGCGTCATCATCGCCCTGCAGGCGGACACCGCCCAGAACAGGCCGCGCTCCACCAACTCCGGCAACAGCAGAGGGTGGGTTGTGGTGCTGAAAGCCTTAACAGCTGGTGTGCACAGGTTGATCAAGACTCAAGGTTTTGGAAGAGTTCTCATTTTCTCCACCGAGGTTTTGTTTTGCAGCTGACTAGGCTGGTTTGCCTGTGAGCAAGATTATGGCAGCACTGCTGAATCAGTTTTGACAAAACTCATTGGAAACATTGGGGGTGTGGCTCAGAGAAGAATCTGTGAAAATTTGGGTCTGTTCCTGTGCTAATCCAGATCATGCTGCTGATTTAGGATTGTTCACTAAGAATAAGATGACACCTGAGGTAGTATTCATTGATGGCTATAGGACACACAGTTTCTTTCAATTGTAGATGGTTTATTCAGCACATTTTTTACAGAGTGGTAGTTTTTTACACTGCCTTATGGGTCACATTTTGTTCTTACGTGTATGTTCTTAGACTGAAGATGATCACAATAACACGGCACATTTTAGCTTTTATGCAATGACTGTCATGAAAGGAAAAGTGATACAGGATCTTGTGTGCATGCTCTTAGAATGAAGATGATCAGTATAATGACACAGTACATCTTAGCTTTTCTGCAGCTGCTGTAATGAAATGTAAGGTGATACAGTGTATGTTCTTATGTGTATGTTCTTAGAATGAAGATGATCAGCACAATGACACAGCACATCTTAGCTTTTATGCAACTGCTGTAATGAAACTTAAGGTGATACAGTGTATGTGTGTTTCCAGGAACACCTCTTTGATAAGCCGTCCTGCCAGTTCGGAGGCCACAAGGCGCCATGTGCCCTACAGGAATTCCTTGCTTACTATGGTCCTGCGGGACTCACTGGGTAACACTTCTTTCTTTATGGCTGCCTGCTAGTTGAAATACATTTCAATGATTATTGTCTGCTTGAATGACATTTCATTTAAATCACCCGCAACTGAAAAAAACAAACATGAAAACAACTTTATTTTATCCTCCCCCCCCCCCCCCCCCCCCCCCCCCTCCCACATTCTACTCTCATTCCATCCACCCTCTCACCCATGCGTTTCACATAAATGAGTATGTTTGTTGATTTACTTGAAATTTATGTGTAATGAAAACGAAGTTACGATTTATAGGTATGTGATGCAAATTGAGAATGCAGCATAGTTGCTCAAGCTGAGTTCATGTTTCAAAGGAAATGATATAATCTGTATTTTCTGTTTTTCAAAGACTACTTAACGAAGAGATAAAAGTTGTAAATGAATAAACAATGTGCTTCTAGAAGTACAGGTCATTTTCCAGTGTTTGAGGTTACTGTAAACAAAATGAAACTTTAATTCATACCCCACAGTACCACCATCCTAACACCTGTACACAACCACAAACAGGACTTTCCTGTTGCTGCATCAATTGTGACATTTCAAAGGGAACAGACAGAATCAAGCTGCCAAAAGGCAACTCGCTGGAGGAGGCTCTGCGCTTCTGCCTTGTCACTTTGGTGCTGTTCACTGATGCCAGTTCTGATCAGCACACACAAGACACGTTGGGATCCTCCTACTTAGACCCTATTGGTGCTGAATTTCGGAGCCAGTGTGACTGGGTGTCTGTCTCTGCTATCATGTCCATCCAACGACAGTTCCCATGAATTTGTGAGTATCGATGGCTTGGGCATGAACTCACCATTGATACATATGTGGGAAAGAAATTGAAAGTGAACCAGCCACCATGGTGAAGTGGTTAGCGTCACGGACGCCCAGTTGGGAGATCGTGGGTTCAATTCCCATCAGAGCCATGGGGGATTTTTCTGCCCTGATCGGCATCTACCCAGAGTTGAGTTTGTTACGGGCTCAGTTGGGAAGACTGGGACTGCACAGTCGAGTTTCATCCACTGAATGCGTCCCTGAGAGTGTTGCTCAGATTTCCTGACCAACACTGCAGGTGTCTATATCACTCAGGCCTAGTTGACATGGGGATATATTATGAAAGGAAGCGTAGAGTACAGCCCTTTCATGCAGTCTCAAACTGGAATGGAAATCCGTAGCATCATCTTTATCATCCTCATTCTCATCGATCAGCATTAAAGATAAAAGCTTCAAATTCTGTGGCCCTTCATGCCCTGCTCTCATGGTGACCACGGTTTCAGTGTCCTCTCCACGTCAGTGACCTTGGTTTGGTTCAGTTGGGGTCGCCGGTGTCGGTAGTTCATGGGGGCTGTCATTGGACGGACATAGTAGCACCCTCCAGAGCAGGAGCTCACTCATTGTGGCTCTGGGACTAAGCAATTACTGTCATGGCTAGGGGGCTGAGAAAGTAGGGCCCTGCGTAAGTTGGATCAGAGCAGGCGCCACTGAACACCACCAAAATGACTCGGCAGTGGTGCAGTGTCTCCTCTGGTGGGTTGTCACTCTACGACTTGACATTGACTGTTCCCTGTGGATTGTCTGTGCTGGGGCAGCGGTGAGTCAGGCCAGGCTGTGGCTGTGGACAGGGGTTTGGAATGAACGGTGTAGATGCAATGCCACTGAGGTGGCACAGAAGATGGGACAGCAAAAAAAAAAAGAAAAAAAGAAAAAGAAATTGAAAGTGGAGTCATCAGAGAAGCAAGGCATTAAAACCCACAAAGTTGAAGACTTTTTCGAATGATGATTAGTGTTGATGACAGTGACGGTCATTCTGGTCAGAGACAATATGACAGAGCTGTACCCACGGTGTCCTTTCATAAGGCAGGCCTATAACAGTTAAGCTGTTTCAACTGTTCCAACTGTGGTTCTGGTATTTGTATATGAACCCATAACATTCTGCTCATGGTAAAAGCCAGCTGGTGCAAACAAATTCCATGAATAAATGCCTCTGGTGGAAATTGAACTCGTGACCTCTCCGCCTGCGAGTCCATGACACTAACTGCTTCATCACAGCAGCTGGTTCTCTGGTACAGTTCTTATTTAATTAAGATTGTTGGACTGAAGGTAAGTGCTGCAGTTGTTGTGCGCTTACTGAAAAAACACACACAAAAATCAGTTCTTTCTGCGTACACAGGCTGATACTCCTGTGGACACTCCCTATATAGACAGGCAGTGGAGTTTTGTGTTTATGACCGTTTTTATCCCGCCATTAAGGCAGCCATACTCCATCTTTGGGGAAGATGCATGCTATGTGTAACGTGTCATCCATACCAACGGCCAAACTGGCCTTCTCTTCCGAAAGTTGGTGATGGGATTTTATGTGTGTGCAAGATATTGTGCATGCGTTCACACACGGAACCTCAGTTTATAGTCTTATTCAAAGGACTGTATGGGGAATGGAGTCAGAACCAATGTTAACTCCGAAGGAAAAATCCCCCTGAACCAAAATTCAAACCCGCAACCCCAGGATCACGAGTCCGGCGCTCTACCAACTGAGCTATTCCGGCCCCAAAAATCAGTTATTTTCCGTTTCTGAAGTTCTTGGGGCACGGGCATGAAAGTGACGCAACAAAGGCAGTGTGTGTGCGTGCGTGAGTGCGCGCCTGCACATATGCATGGGTGAAACCACACGTCCGGAAAATCCGGAATCCGGATTTCGTATTGGTCGTTTGTCCGGAAATCCGGACATCGGCGTTCGTTGTGGTCGATTTTCCTTTTTTGGGTAGTTTTCGGTGAAGCTGCGTTCTTGAACAACTCGCGCATGCGCCGTCCAAGTTGTTGCAAAACTTGTCTTCCGATATGCGCCATTTTCACGATAGCCTACAGCGTGTTCACGTCGCACGTCTTCACGTCGCAACGATCTTCTTCACGTCGGAACGATCCCGTCGACCTAGATCTAGTCTGAATCTGCTGCACTTCATTCTCTTCTTTGAGTACGATGCCGTTTGTGGCTGTGAATGAAGACACGTCACTGATCGATGCTTCTGTCCCCAACAAATGGTCTTGGCGATGGCTGGACGAAAGAGGTCCGGACAATGATGGCGAAATGGGAAAGGTCGACACATTTCTGACTTGGTGCCGCAAAACCACAGCTGCTGGCGTTGCCCGGTGCATCGTCTGCTTGCAGGACATCAAGTATGGAAGCTCTGGCATAACGGCACTCAAAAGCATGTCAAATACAAGAAACACCAGGAAAATGCAAAGGTAGTCAACGCTCTCTCTATCTCTCATCATGTTGCTATGTTGAATTGTCTGTATGAATGATATGTGCTGAAGTAATGTATACTTGACAAGGACAGATTGTAAGACTAGGCTTTGGCCTAAAATCTTCATCCTTGGGTATTAAAGATCAATCAATCAATCAATCTCTCTCTCTCTCTCTCTCTCTCTCTCTCACACACACACACACACACACACACACACACACACACACAGTTTTTAGAATAGGAGTGGGTGGTCGGCTTTTATTGTGGGGTTTTTTTTTTGGGGGGGGGGGGGGGGGGAGGGGTTGTCAAAATAATGTGCTAGATGAACATAGACGGATGCTCTGAAAAGGAATGCTTGTGTTCAGAGCACCATTAGAAAGTTTTTTAAGTAGGTATAAGAGGACACATGCTTCAAAGACTTATGAGCTGTGTATACTTAGGTAGGTCCAGCCTAACAGTAGCACGGCTAACAGGCAGCAGAACAGGAGAAAACTGCCAATTTAAACTTGTGCATACTCCTCAACTACTCAACACTGTCAATAAAAAATATCTCCACATCTAAAATGAACCTCTAACATGAAGTCTGTGTGTTTTTTTATGGTATGAAAGAAGTGTGCTTTTATTGTGAACGATCTAAACACACAAACCAAACACCGCGTCGGCGACCTTGTGCAACGATTCACGCCGCCAGCTATCCGTGACCGCAAACAACAACATCCGGAAAAAGTGTTCGGAAACTTGACAAACTATATGCACAGCGACGATGTTGGTACCATATGAAACAGAAAAGCCTGCAGAATCGAATGGTATAAACTTCGTCATAGTTCCTTTTTATTAAGTGCCGTAAATTTTGTGCCGAAAGACTAGCATAAACTTCAGAAGCATGGCAATATCGGTAATTCTGAACGAAACATGTTAAAGGACCACTCGTTTTGTAGAAAAATCGATGCTCTTTTCGTTCGTGTATATATTATAAGGATGCACAGGCTGCTGTGTGTATAAGTTCCGGCCAGGATAAAGAGAGAACCCATAGTCCAATCGGCATTCAGCATTCCGACAACAGGGGGGGGGGGGGGGGGGGGGGGGGGGTACGAAGCTGACACGATGTTCGAGTCGAGTGGCGAGTTGAAACCGATGGATCTCAACAGTCTTGAGCGTTATCTTGGTAAGTATGCGAACGATTCATTTGTTTAAGCTCTTGCCCTGTTATTTAAAAGGAATTCGTGTTTCTTAACTCTGGAAATTATTTTAGAAGTGATTTTTTTTTCATCGGACAACGGGAGACATGTGCTCGATCGGTGGTGTTTGTTAGCTCCCGTGATCGGTACTAATGGTTGCAATCGGTGATCAACCTTTTAGTTTTAAAACAATTTCATAGAATAACTTTACCCCAGTCTCGTTCAGATTTCATTTTAGAAGGTTTATGATTTTTGTCTAGAATGAAAATTACGAATAAAGATTAAAATTTGGCAACTGTAACTTCGACAGGGACAATAACTCGGGTTTCAGACCTCAATGAAAACTGAAAGTAGCAGATGTATTGATTTAATTTGCACTAATTGCAGTGCTCTTGTACCAAAATGAATCAATGAATTAATAAAATCAATAAATTGATAAATAAATGAGATAAAAGGAAAATTAAAAAAACTAAAAAGTAAATCAAAAATAGACTCATTAACTAATTAAGAGAATGTTAGCTTGAAGCTGCAGTATGATTGTGGCTATGAACTAAAAGATAGGACAAGAAAATCTGAATTTGGAATCTTGGAGCATGTATTATAAAGTGACTAGCTGATGTGTGTGTGTGTGTGTGTGTGTGTGTGTGTGTGTGTGTGTGTGTGTGTGTGTGTGTGTGTAGCTGATAGCATTCACTTAAAAGTCTTGTTGAAAATTGAGGCAATGTGTGTTTTACTGTTGAATCATATATCCATAAATTATAGAACTTGGTATAAAAAACATGTTCTTCAAAATTATCATGCACTTTCATTCACAGTCTCTGAATTCAAACATTCCATATTCATCATTGATAGATCAAAACAAATGTCCAGTTATTAACTATGCTCAATTTAAAATTGTGTGTGTGTGTGTGTGTGTGTGTGTGTGTGTGTGTGTGTGTGCACATCACATGTGCATGCATGCGTGTGTGTGTGTGTAATAAATTTCAGAAGATGACCAGTACCAGCTGCTTGCTGAGAGAATTGGTCCAAAGAAGAAGAACCAAGAGCCAGATAATTCAGCACTTTTGGAACATGAAATGAATATTTGTCATCAGTCTTCAGATGATGAATCAGACTGTGAATTTCCATTCAATTTCTCAGGCCAGGGACAGTCAGTAGCAGTTTTCTATGATGATGCATTTTACATTGGTCAAGTACTAGACATTGTTAGACCTGACCTTGCTTGTATTTCCTTCATGGACAGAAAGGAACAGAAAACCTATTCAGATGGCCGTTGTCAGACTCCATTGGGGAAGTTGCAAGTAAATATGTCTTTTATTCAGACTTCAACATTTTACCAAAGAACAGAGTTTGGAGCATTGACTTTACCCAGTGGGGAACCTGAACAGAAGATACAAACAGTATGTTAAAAAGTACTGTTAATTTTGGGGCACAAAATGGAGATGGCCAGTTTTGCCGTGATGGTGAGCTGACTGAAAAACAAGGACATGGAAAGAGGGTGATTTTTCTGGTATTTGAAGTTTTTAAGACAGTTGTGATTTGCTGTTCCATTTGGACATATATTTGCCTGTTATTTGGACCATATTTGCTTGGTGAAATATCTTGAGCATTTGATTCTGTCCCGTGATAATGACAGAATATATGTGGAATGTGGGTGATTTTGTTTACTTTGATGTATTTTGTACATAAAGGTGAAGGTTAAACTCATGGATGTTTTACCTTTAGATTCCTTCTTCAATGCTGATTATTTTGATACTCTACTTTGTCTGTAGCATGTGTCATTCCCGAGTTATGGGTCATTAAGTAACGGTACCCTGTGGTTTGCCACTAAATGACACGTTGACAAATTAGCATTTTAGTCATTTTTGAAGAGGCACAGCTAAAAAATGAATAATCACTGAGCTGGGGAAAAAAATAGGCTCAGTGTATCCATCACAAATACTAACTCTGCCAATCTGAGAGCATATTGGGTGAATAGTTCAGAAGATATGAGGGTCCAAACATGGCCCTCTGGCCAAAACGTGAAAAACGCCATTTTTTTACCAAATTTTAAAGCTCAATATCTCAAAAAACTATTAAACCATGGCCTTGAAATTTTGCATGTATATCACTTTTAATGGGGTCTTTTGAAAAATACAAAAACATTCCATATTTTTTCAAGTTTAAAAAATGGCTGGACCTACCTAGTATACTACATTGGACATATGAATGTATAGACTTCCAGGATACCTTGCTTGAGCATCTGGGCTTGGACACTTTCTGCAAGGTTTTGTGTTAATATGTGCTGTATGGACTCCTTCATGAATGTGATCGTGTGGGCTATAAGAATACTGTTCTTGGACATCTGCGTTGTAAAGATTATTTGAACACCTGTGGGTTTGTTTGTTTTTTGGATAGTGGGCTTTTTCAATTTTGTAACTGCTCAGTGATGAACATCTGGACACCTGCTGCTGCTGGATAATGCTGAATACCTTCCTTGGACAAGTAATGCACCAGTCTGTAAGTAAATTCTGCATAACATACAAAATTATGCTGGTTTAGTGATTTTTATTATTCTTTATGATTCACAAGTTTTCTTTTCATTTTTTTTTTTTTTTTTTTTGGGGGGGGGGCAGCATAAATTACTCTGGGACACAACATTAGTCTTATTTCACTTATAAAAACATGCTGAAAGTACCTCAAAATGGTCTGATTTTAATAACGAAAATGTAAAAATGCTTCAGCTTCAGGGGCTTCGCCCCTGACCCCGACAAGGGGCTCTGCCCCTTGACCCCGCCAGGGGGCCTCCCGGCCCCCTGGACCCCCACCTTTCAGGATTTTCAATTTTCCCAGGTTTCACCCATGCATATGAAACAGTCAATCTAAAAAAAAAGTATTAAATGCATTCATTTTGTTCACAAAAACATGAGTTGGTAACTCATGAGTTGTCAAAGTTCATCAGCAAATGACATTGTGTGCAATTGCAATGATTGATTCATCTATGATTGATTTTTTTTTTTCAATTTGTTTTATTTTCATGTTCACAGGTGGTAACTGTCAGACCTCTATGATTGCCACCATTTCCTTAGAAGTGCACAACTTGGGGGAAACCTTATCTACCTGTCGCTTTGCTCAACGTGTAGCTTGTATTTCCAATCATGCCAGGTAGTGTGCATATGTGTGTGTGTGTGGGCACATGTGTGCGAGCGTATGTGTGTGTGTGCATGTGCGCGTGTGTGTGCGTGCGCATATGTGTGTGTGACTGCATGTGTGTGTGTGTATGTGCGCATGCGTAGGTGTGTGTGTGCATGCATGTACGCACATGTGGGTGCATGTGTGTGTATGTATGTGCAGACCTGTTTACCCATACGATTTTGTCATATTTTTTATACGTGTTTGGTGAAAATACAGTGAATATGATGAACGGAAGGAAATACAAATTGTTGTAAGTGTGTTGGTGTTGAGAAAACTTTTCTGCCAATGAATGAATGTGTTTTCATCTGCAGTCTGATTTTATCAAATCATTGTTTAAAACTGTTGGTGAATGTTTTCAATTTTTTTTTTTTTTTGTTATTGTTTTTTACTTGTTTATACAACCAAGGATTAATCTGATAACAACAAATGGTTTTACAGCCAGAGTAAAACCTTCAAGGAAAACACTTTTTTTTTCTGAATTCACACACTTAGAAATGCCTGCCCTTATTTTTTTCACCATATTGCTGTCCGCCCAATTGAATTTTGTCCATCTTCATGGTCTTGTATCACACTGGAACTGAATTTTCGGAGAATGTCCAAATCAAAGTAAATATTGTCGACTACTTATACAGTTTACCAATACCATGGACTCGCCATTTGATAGCAACTAGTCATCTGCTTTAGTGTGATGTGAAATCAGTAATAAAGTGTGATGCCAGTGTGATGGTGTGGAGGGGTAAGGGGTGTGCAGGTGAAGACAGGCAGATGGTGAGAAGTGCAGGAACCAAGGGACAGCAGCCGGTCAAGAAGACACAGTGGACGAAGCAGAGTTTTTCTCCTTTTATTTCTCTCCCATGGCAAGGAGCTCAAACCAGGAACGCACTCAGCGCACTGAGCACTCTCTCTGCCTCTCACGCCAGTCGCTCACATCATGGAACTCTAGGGGAACACTCTGCTTCATTCTTACACCACGCTCTACTTTTATAACAACATACCGGGCCGCAAAGCCAGTAACACAGTGCCGGAGACGAAACGAGCCTCGCGAGGCCGGAACCAACAGAATTCTGTGTTTTCTATGGCAGCTTCAGTGTTGTCTGGCTCGCTGTCCGTTCAAACTATTAACACATATTTACTATCGATGAAAACCTCAGAACACAAGGAATAAAATGCAGTAAGTCACATTTGACAATTTTGTTCCTGTACTAAATCATTGCTGATTAGTGTCCCAGAGTGAAACCACTTTTAACAAGCTTACATCATATTTTCCTTTATTCCGATGAAAAATACTAAACAGCGTGAAATAATTTTGTAATGAATAAAAAGCTGGCATCTCGCTCTTTTTATACATATAAATTTCATTATCCAAGATGCCGTCCAGGCGGAGAACTTTGCGTTTAAAGTTTGATAGAAAACACGCTGACTTTTCACGTCGCCGGGCCTTCAGCGCCTACTTTTGACACAATTTTCAACTGAAAAATACTCTGTTGAAACGGTCTGTTAAATAATAAATTCTACACATTTTCAGTTGTATTTATAACAGAAATGGAGTCATAAGCAAGATTTCGATCGAGAAGTCCGAATTTCGTAGAATGATAATTTGGATCAAAACTCCGACAATGAACGAAGAAGGCGACTTGATCAAGGGAACCGGCGTCATCAGTCATTTTGTATAGTCGCAAGCTTGTACAGAAAAGATCATAGGCATGCGATATACGAAATTAAAGCTTATGGACTTTACTTTTAACATGCATCTTCAGATTCTTCAGTTTTCCTCTTACTTTTTGTAAAATCAAGAATTATTCAATATTCATTCGACAGACAATTGAAAATGGCGCCAAGATTGCTCGTGCAAAATACCAGTTTAGAGAAAATATGGGCTTCTCAGCCAGTACGGTTGTAATGAATCAAATACATTAATTTTTGTGACTTTAGCAACGTACATACAACTATGTCGGTTCTAAGGTATTCATGATTTAAAGAATTTACACAATAAAAAAAATGAGATTCGACCAAGGAGGTAAGGGGAAGATAACTCTTGAACAAAACATTTTCACCCACGAAGGTAACCAAAAGAAATAATACACTGTTAGCACCCGGCTACATCCCCCCCTACTCTGTTACAACCAGCGTCCTCGCTGACATAAAATGACAGAGTCATCAAGTACAACACTCAAATCAATGGGGAAAACTGGAGCTTTAGCCCTCAAGTCTGGAGAGGCATTTCTTCCTAAACAAACCCTTTTATCAGTGTATCAAAACAAAGCATCAAAACATCTTCTCTCTCTCATTCTTTGTACTCATATCATTCCAACTAACGAGGGCTTGCTTTTTTTTTACAAGGCTTCTGAAAGTCGGCAGATTCGCACTGACTAGAATGGGCATATAATTTAAACAAAATTCCAAAATGTCAAATACAAAATGACTAGGACGGATTTGTTTTTTTAAAAAAAATCCAAAACATTGGGTTGGCACCGAGAGTGACAACAATGGACTTGTTATTTGAACAAAATTCCAAAATGTCAAGTACCAAAATGACTTAGAGAGGATTTGTTATTTAAAACAACATTCCAAGAAAGTCGGGTACAAAATATACTTTGAATGGATTTGTTAAATTCCAGGGCATTGGGTACCAAACAACAACAATGGGCTTGTTATTTGAACAAGATTCCATAAAGTCCGGTACAAAATGGCAAACAGAATTTGCTATAAAATCCTTAGTACTGCTGGCTTCTGAAAAACCGTGGCATACATTATCCAACCTGAAGAACAATCAACATATATACTAGCTTGTGCAAAAAAAAGACAAATAATTGGTTAAAACCAGTCCACAGCACCTCTTCCCAAAAGGAGGTATTCAGCGATCTTCATAAATCAGTCCAGGAATATATTTACTGTCTCGTGTAACATCCGACCGAGTCAGTTAAATGAAAGAGTTCCTGGTCATCCAGGCAGGCACTGAGGTCATACCTTTTTGTTGGTTTCCCTACCAGACGCGTAGGCCGCCGTGGGGCTGGCGTAGGTGGGCCAGTAGCCATTGGAGAACTGGGGAGAGCAGCGCGATGTGGTCACCCGGCCACAGCGTCTCCCACCAGGCAGCAGGGCCAGGACGAGACATCTCTGAGCATGGGTCCTATCTCCAGTACCTCCGTCGGAAAGTCAACCAGGCTGGGGATGGACCACTGCCAGCAACCACACCCAGGGACGCCCTCACCGTGGCCCACGACAAGCAGCACTCCGCAAGGATGTCCGTATTTCGTCCGGAACCATCCCACCACCACCCTGAAGAGGCCTGGAAGGAAGCCCAAAGGTGGATGCAGGACTGCAGTGCCGACGGCGACATCCTCCACACGGCTCGCAATGCTGCCGTCGCCCCACCTCAAAGTCAGCCAGAGGCACCCACAGCTACAGTCGCCAGCCTGAGGCAGGAAATCCAACAGCCACCACCTGCACGGCCACCACTGCAGGTCCGCAGCTGTGTGACGGGCACACAGCACCCAGGACGACGGCCCAGGCGGAAGCGACGGAGGTCGGCACCTGTGAAAACTGGGGACAAACTCCAGTCCTCTGCCCCTGCCAGCAGCCAGAATGCTGACAAGCGACATGGCCCAGCAGCACCCAGGCAACAGGCAAAGTCCATTTTGCCTCAGCTGTCACCAGGAGAGATGCGCCGACTGCAGCAGGAGGACCCATCCATCGGGCCAGCTCTCTCCTCCCGGCCAAAGAAGCCCGCAGCTGGCGAGAATAGGGAGCCGATGCAGGGGGTGCAGAGGTAGTTGGCTGGCCATGGTGTCCGGTCTTCTTGGGCTGTGTCTCCTTGGTCCTTCTGTCTCCGATCTTGCTCGCAGCGCCAGTTGTGATGGTGTGGAGGGGTAAGGGGTGTGCAGGTGAAGACAGGCAGATGGTGATAAGTGCAGGAACCAAGGGACAGCAGCCGGTCAAGAAGACGCAGTGGACGAAGCAGAGTTTTTCTCCTTTTATTTCTCTCCCATGGCAAGGAGCTCAAACCAGGAACGCACTCAGCGCACTGAGCACTCTCTCTCTGCCTCTCACGCCAGTCGCTCACATCATGGAACTCTAGGGGAACACACTGCTCCATTCTCACACCACGCTCTACTTTTATAACAACGTACCGGGCCGCAAAGCCAGTAACACAGTGCCGGAGACGAAACGAGCCTATACTCTGTTGAAACGGTCTGTTAAATAATAAATTCTACACATTTTCAGTTGAAAATTGTGTCAAAAGTAGGCGCCGGACGGTCCGACGAAGTGAAAAGTCAGCTGTGTTTTCTAGTAATTTTTAATAACAGAAATCTCCACTTAGACACTGTCTCGGAAAATGAAATTTATATGTATAAAAGAGAGAGAGATGCCAGCTTTTTATTCATTACAAAATTATTTCACGCTGTTTAGTATTTTTCATCGAAATAAAGGAAAATATGACGTAAGCTTGTTAAAAGTGGCTTCACTCTGGGACATTAATCAGCAATGATTTAGTACAGGAACAAAATTGTCAAATGTGACTTACTGCATTTTATTCCTTGTGTTCTGAGGTTTTCATCGATAGTAAATATGTGTTAATAGTTTGAACGGACAGCGAGCCAGACAACACTGAAGCTGCCATAGAAAACACAAATTTCCGTTGGTTCCGGCCTCGCGAGGCTCGTTTCGTCTCCGGCACTGTGTTACTGGCTTTGCGGCCCGGTACGTTGTTATAAAAGTAGAGCGTGGTGTGAGAATGGAGCAGTGTGTTCCCCTAGAGTTCCATGATGTGAGCGACTGGCGTGAGAGGCAGAGAGAGAGTGCTCAGTGCGCTGAGTGCGTTCCTGGTTTGAGCTCCTTGCCATGGGAGAGAAATAAAAGGAGAAAAACTCTGCTTCGTCCACTGTGTCTTCTTGACCGGCTGCTGTCCCTTGGTTCCTGCACTTATCACCATCTGCCTGTCTTCACCTGCACACCCCTTACCCCTCCACACCATCACACCAGAAATGGGCTGTTATTTTTTATTTATTTATTTTTTTTAGTTGTCTTGTGCTTATTCAGTGCAATGACTGGCTGAGGGCGACTGTCGAAACGGAAGCTTGCTCATTAGAAACTTCCATCGGTTCCAAGAAGCGACATGAACTGACTGATTTGCAAGCTTATTTTCAGCAATAGCTGTGCCATCGAGAGTGTGCACCTATGCTACTAGTGCTTCTCGAAAGCTAGATTTCAAAATACGGCATGGCAGACATGACGAGTCAATGAATTATGTCAGCACACTTTGTGACAAACCTGCATGAAAAACGGTTGTTGAACTGCGAGCCAGCCAGCAACAAGTCCATGTAGAACATGCACTCCATGACTTTGTTGAGCTTACTGGCTTCTGTGACTGCTATTTCTGTCTGGAAATACACACATATATACATTTGTTTTCTGAATATATTCATGTAAAAAATCTGGCAGAACTTGTGTGACTTTCTGTGTTTTAGTTTGTTGCAGATATTCAACAATAAGTGGAAGAGTTGCACAAACAGTAATTTATACTGACAAATTTTTTATTTTGTAATGTGATATGATGATGGGAATTGGCCTCTCTCTACACCTTCAGCTGTATGAAGTCTCACTGTGTGTGATAGTTGTTGAAGGAAAAAAAGGGCACAAATTGACATCTTGGAAGAGTATTTAGATTATATACTTTATGGAGTCTCATTGTCTATGTAACTGTCTGTGCTGATGAATAATTTTTTTTCTCTGAATTCTGTTGCTTTTGCAACCAAAAAAAAAAAAGTGGGTGGCTGTCAACAACAGCTGAATCCTCATATGTGTGTTTTTGTGTTTCATGGTTTGTTAATTTTTTATTTTTAATGTATTTCCAGGAGAAATGAAGAAGTAGATGATAAGACTCTAATACAGCAGCTGAAACGTCGGGTCGCAGAACTGGAGACTCAAATGGCCTGCTTAAAGATGGCTTCACAAATAACAGAGGTAGTTGAGGTTTATGTTCTGGTGTGTGTGTGTGTGTGTGTGTGTGTGTGTGTGTGTGTGTGTGTGTCTTTGAAAGTGGAAGTAGGGGTAGGTTGGTTCATGGACAGTGCGTGAAAGAAAGCGAAAAAGTTACTACAAATGCGTGAATCTCTATTATCGAGAACCTTCAACAAATCTGTTAGTTGTGACTTGTTATGGATTTATTACCTTTTCTTATAGCCTTCTGTTGGCTTCCAGTCACCCCCAATATTTTTCCACTGAATGTGTTTGACACATTTTGGCTTTAATAGTTTCAAGTTACCCCATATATTTTTGTTCATGTTGTTTTGAAAACATTTTAGTTTGTTAACATGTTCCCATATTTTCTACTCCCAGAAAATTCTGAAAATAAATAGAAAAAGTACACTGTGACAGGCTGAAAATGAGGGAAGATATGTGTGTGTGTATGAGAGAGGGGAGGGGAGGGGGTGTGGGTCGTGTCGGGGGTATGAAATAAGCACCCTGGTAAGAAGAAAGTGAAGACTTGACAGCCTGAAAAAAGAAAAAGTGCAAAATCAGCCTCCTGAGAATGAAAAAGTAGAAAGAACTGACTGAAATTTGGGGGTAAGGGGATGGAGGTTTTTTAGTATTTTATGGATTACTTATTTTATCAGGCATGAAATTCGTCCGCCTAAGGCGGATTTTCCACCCATTTTTTTCATCTGCGCCGCCCCCCCCAAAAATGTGCCGCCCCCAAAAAAAAAAGAAAAAGAAAAGAAAAATCCTGAAATAAACTTTCGTTCGATGCTATTCCCATTTGGACAATTTGTTATTCTCAAAAGAGTCAACTGGTCACTTCCGCCGTCAGTCAACATCCGGTCTTTTCGCGCCTGTCGAACGTCGGACATTGTTAAATTGCCGAAGTTTGTCAAGCGATTTCACGCCAAAAAAAAAAGGGATGAGAAACGATTGGAGGTGGGACTGGCTAGACCAGGAAGTGGACGATGTTCGAGTTGGCGATGTGTTTCGCAAATTAGACGAAAAAGGCGCTGCATTTTGTGTTCCATGTGGAAAGATTGACCGACTGAATCAATGTTGTGATGAAGGCTGCCTCATTGTTCTCTTCTTCTTCTTCCTAAAATACTGGTTCACTCAAAAACGAGTAGCAATGTTGTGATGAAGGCTGCCTCATTGTTTTCTTCTTCTTCTTCCTAAAACTGGTTCACTCAAAAACGAGTAGGTCACCAGCGCACATGTTAAAAAGTAAAAATAAAATAACACAAAATAATGCGAGTGAATGAGTCAGTATGCACATATAAAAGTATATTATTATATGATCTTTTGAAGTATTATTTTCATTACTGAAAACATGAAAATGTGGCTTATTTGCCCTTCTTAACAGCGCTGAAATAGGGTTTATTTGCAGTTTTAGGCCTTTTATTTCATAAAAAAGCTTCAGCTTCAGGGGGCTCTGCCCCCTGACCCCCGCCGGGGCGTTGCCCCTGGGCCCCACTGGGGGCCTACGGTGGCCCCCAGACCCCCGCCAATTTTTCAGCCTTTTTTTACTGCTGGTCACTTTCATGCCTGTTTATCAATATTTCCCTCCACCTCCCTGTTGCCCCCGCCCCTCCCCCAACACTCTAGATAATCTGCACAGTTGTTATAGTCAGGGTGCTTGTTGAAAACTATGATGAAGCATTTCTGCTACTTTTTTTTTTATTGAATCCAGTTCAGAACATATCCTGAATAAGCATTTACAGAATGTGAACCAGTCTGTAATTTTTTTTTTCTGTTTCAAGACAGTGTAAGTAGACTAGGTATCCCCAGTTCAGCACAGCAGAACAGTGCATCGCAGTACAGTGACCTGTGTGGTTTTAGAGCGGGCAGGGGGCAGGAGAGAGGAAGACGACATGACCAGCAAGCTGACCGACGAGGACAAACTGTCCTGCGCCCAGGTGATGCAGGAATACCTGGCTGGTCGCCTGTCCGATCCCATCACTGCAGGTGAGTGGACTCGGATGAGTCGGACACTGAAGGGTCATCCCCTTCAGGCTGCTCATTGTTTCTGTTCTGTTGGCAGTCTGAAGGCTATGCCCAGAGCTACCAACTATTACTGACAGTCTGTGGCTCCATACTCAGTTTACTGAATGCTTTCGAAATGTGCATTTGCCGAAGTGACCATGGAGGTAGAAGTTTTTTATGACCGTTTTCGTTGCTCTGCATCAGAACATGGTGAAGTTTGGAATACTTGTGTCCTTGACCTGAAACCAAGTGCAAACTGGGTCAGATAAGTGTTGCCCGTTATTTTTGCCCTCCAATTATCAAGCATCAACAGAAGTCGTCTGTCACTTAAGTCACGCTACAAGAAAAAAAGAAAAACCGCCAAATTGAAAAAGTAGCATGAAGGGAGAGTAAACTTCTTCAAAGAAGGTGTCACACCAGCAGTTTTCACAAGAGCAGTCGGTGAAGTACCCATGCATTACAGCTTCTACAGTTAACAAGTTCCATGCGAAGAGTGAAGTTTGCCTTTAAGAATTTTTTTGTGCTGTGTTTGTTTGTTGGTGTGTGTGTGTGTATGTGCATGTGCGTGTTAAGATGGTTCTGGTGACATTTTCCAGAAAACCACTGAAATTAATGGTAACTGCCACCGACATTGCTCAGAGGGGCTTAAACAGCTCTGTAGACCAGTCTTGAGTTAATGTTGATGGATGTTTTCTGCTTCTGCTGTTGTTGCTGATGTCATATCAGCTGGATGTATGAACACACATGCTAGACACAAGCCAGGCTCACTTTTATTTGCTTGAAGAAATGTTGCTTTATTGTCACTGAGTACAACATCTGAATCCCTAACTCACTGACAGTTTATCTCTTGGTTGTTTGTTTCATCATTCCTGTCAAATGACTGTACTCACAGGACATACAGAATTGATGTTTCTTCTCATCTTATTAAAAAAGAAAAGGTATAATTTTGGATTCATAATGCTGTGTGCGTGTTGCCAACTTATTGATAGCACTGGTGTTCTGTAGGTATCACCAGCCCCTTCAAATTCCGCGAGTGTCTGCGCATTCTGAAGAGGATGGTGATGAGCAAGTACTTCCAGGACAGGCTGGCACCCTCGGAGCAGGTGCCCGCGAACAGGTCACATGTGTCTGGTGTTTTCTCCAAAGATGGGTCAGGGACGGCCGTGTCCAGGACCAGCCAGCATGCTGGGAAGGATAAAGAAGACAGGGACACGCACGGGCAAGCTCAGAGAGGAGTGGGGGAAGTGCTAGGAAATGCTCAGGGTGTGAAACCGGATGATGCAGAGAAAGGGTAAGGCTGGCAGTTTTGTTGTAGATGGTTTTTATGTGTTATGATATGTCTGATCAACATCGTTGCATCATCAGAAATAGGGGGGGGGGTTGCTGGCAGGATACACCATCAGTTTAGATAAAGAGCTTGCAGTTTTGCTGTGGATGGTTTCTACATATTATGGTATGTCTGATAAACATTGTCCAACATTGGTGAGATCCTTGCTGGTAGACTACCATCTCAATTTTGATAGGGCTTACAATTTTGTTGTGGATTGGGTTTTATATGTTATAGTATGTCTGTTGATCGCTGTTTCATAATCAAACATTTGGGGGGCTTTTGTTAAGAAGAATACATTATCGGTTATGATAAATTTTTCAGTTTTTGATGTTGATAGGTTTTATATGTAATGGTATCTCTGATAAACAAACATATGAGGGGCTTTTTTTTTTTTTTTTTTTTAAAGTAGACTACAACATCAGTTGTGATAATTTGAAAAGAAATAGTAAGACCTGTTCATAAAATCCACACTTTTTCCCCTCTTTGGCTGCTTGTCCTGTACCCCCTCATAGGTCCGTTCTCTCTGTTTCATTCCCATGAAATCATACGATTTCAGATAGGTTATCACATTTGCTCTCTTTGTATAGAAAGGTTAACCTTGTTGGATGAAGTTATGTAAAATGACTCTCTGCCTTCTCAGTGTCCCCCTTCCCTTGCTTCGTTTTTTTCCCAATCTTTGAATTTTCAAAATGGAGTGACTGACGGCGGCGAACGAAGCAAAATTTAGAAATAGAGTTTGTTACTTACCGCCAATGACCTTGACAAACAAAGCACATGACAAGACACGATGCATTTTTCGCCTGAAGAAGACCCAAGTGGTTGAAATGCATCGTGTCTTGTCATGTGCTTTGTTTGTCAATGTCATTGGCGGTAAGTAACAAACTCTATTTCTAAATCAATCTTTGAATGTTCAGTCTCTGTCCTGCCATTTCAGTTTTTCAGCTGTGTAATGGATGGAAGAGCTCTAGTGCAGAAAATACTTTCCTACAGAGTAACATTCTCTCTCTCTCTTGCTCTCTCTCTCTCTCTCTCTCTCTTTCTCTCTCCCCTCTCTCTCTCCCCTCTCTCTCTCTTACTCACTCCTTCTTTCCTTCCTGCCCCGCTCTCCTCACTCTCTCATGACATGGAAGGATAAATTACCAAAGTAGCAGCCAGTTTTCTCATCTCACTTTTCAGTACCACAAGGACGTCTGTTCAGCCAGAGATGAATGGGGTCATGGACACGGATGAGTTGATTCTCAACATCCAGAGGTTGTATGCTGCCAGTCGACGAGGTGAGTGTGTGCATCAGACGCAAGCATTTTACTGCAGAACCTCTGAAGACCTGTATATGAGATGCACATAATGATTTTTTTAAATAAAAAGATGTTTCATAGAAATAAGTATTTTTATTTTGACCACATTTCCATGTGGATCATTGAAAAATGTTTTTAGATTGTTCTTTTAGTTATAGAAATGATCTTTTATCTTTCCATTGAAGCATGGATTTTATGTAATACATAACTTTGACTTGAATTTCAGATTGTTATTTATAGTTTTAGAAATTGATCTTTTATTTTTCCATTTAAACATGGATTTCAAGTAGTACATAGCTTTGACTTGAACAGGCTTTCAGCCTGGCTATCATCAGCGTGACTGAACTTAATCCTCGCTTTGTCACAGAACAACAGGTGCGCCAGCAGGGTTCAGCCCATGACCACCCTGGCACTCCACCCAAAACGTCCATGGCCCGCACAGAGGTCTACAAATCGCCCTATGAGCGGAAGCGGGAGAAGGAGATCCGGAAGCTGTCGCGGAAGCTGGAGACGTGGAAGCAGACGCAGAGCACACAGGAGCAGCAGCTGCAGGAGCTTCGCAGGAGCACCGCGTTTGGGGAGCTGTCCAGCACGGAAAACATCATCAAGTGGGTGGTGGTGAAGTTTTTTCAACTTTTCTTAGATAGTCTAGATTATCCTCATCATTGATGTGGACAAAGCTGCCAAGTGCTATGCCTTTAGCGTTGCATGCTATGTTTTTTTTTTTTACCATGCTACATTGCTATACTTTGTGATGAAAGGCCTTGAAAAGATAAAAAAGTTTTCACGGACTTAGCGGGAGCATGCACAGCTAAGATAGATCTTTAGACTGTAGACTGGTTTTGTGAAAAGATGGCCATATTCAATGAAGAGAGATAGAAAAGCAGAAATAAAATCGCTGAAGAGAATCATGATCTTGTTACCATGTGGATTGGTTTCGTTGTCAGCCTTTTTTTTTTCTTATTGTGGGTCAAGTCAAAACCATAGGATAACTATTGAGATCTCTGTCTTCATAATCTGCCATCATGTTGTGTGCAAAGTGATGTGCGAGTGAAAGTGCTATTTAGTCTGACTTTCTGCATTAACTACATGTGCTATGCTTAAATCTGGAATGCTAGGATCAAACTGTCAAACTGCTGCACTCTGTGCGTTTTAGGCCATGGCAGCTGGGAGAGTTCGAGTGTTTAAAAAAAAATTGCTGATAAAATCGTAGATTCTTTATATTTGGTGGTAGGATTAATGCGTGGGTTCTAATAATGTTTATCCTCCATGCTCCAGAAAGATGTCAAAGGAAGAAGTGTTCTCTGTGTGTGCATGCGTGATGTTATATGCTGAGATGAAAATGTAAAACATAATCGGTACAAATTGAGCAGACATGAAACATGTACACCATGACTACTGAACACCGCAAAAATAATTTTGAAAGCCATGTAATGAGAGAATAACAGTTGTGTTACAAGACTGCCAAGGGAATGGAACGAGCACATGAGAACAGGAAACCAACGCATTTCAACCCAGAACACTTCTGCAGACAAGACCAGCAGAAATGACAAAGAAAAACAAACGGAAAAGAATGCCGTTTTAGTTGTACTTAAATAGGGTCCTTTCCCTAAAGAGCATAACCACACAAACCTCCCTTGTTGTAGTCTAGGCAGCCACAGACTCTCTCCGAGGATGATGTCTATGCACCACCAGTATGCAAGTGAGATTTTTGTTGGTGACTTCTGGTGTGTCATCACCAGCATGCGATGGCCCAGTCATCTCAAAGGGTAGAATGGGATGAAACCTTTTTATTTTTCTTTTTTTTTGATGTCCCAACTTCTGTGCCACCTCAGTGACAGTGCACCCACGCCCCTGATTCTGACACCCCGTCCACAGCCACAGCCCGGTCGGTCCCGCTGCAGCCCTGGCACCAGCAATCCATGGGGAGCAGTCAATGTCAAGTCGTCAAGAGGCAACCCACCAGAGGAGCACTGCACTGCTGCTGAGTCACTTCAGTGGTGTTCAGTGGCGCCTCTTCTGATCCAACATACGCAGGACACCACCTACTAAGCCCCCTACTGATGACAGTAATTGCTTAGTCGCGGAGCCGGCGTGAGTGAGCTGTCCCTCCGGAAGACGCCACCACGTACGTCCATCCAATGACAGCCTCCATGAACTCGCTGATACCGGTGACCTGGACGGAACGAAACCAAGGCCACAGACGTGGAGAGGACATTGAAACTGAGGTCACCTTGAGAGCAGGGCATGAAGGGCCACAGAATTGGAGACTTTTTTTTTATACTGATCGATGAGGATGATAAAGGTGATACTACGGATTTCCATTTTGGTCTGAGACTGCATGACAGGGCTGTACTCTACGCTTCCTTTCATAATATATCCCGGCGTCAACCAGGCCCGAGAGATACAGACACCTGCAGTGTTGGTCAGAAAATTTGAGCAACACACTCAGAGATGCATCCATTTAGTGGATGAAACTCGACTGTGCGGTCCCAGTCTTCCCAACTGAGCCCGTAGCAAACTCAACTCTGGGTAGGAGCCGGTCAGGGCAGAAAAATCACACATGATTCTGATGGGAATCGAACTCGCGACCCACAGCTTTATTTTTCTGCCACATTCGAGACACTTAGTTATAGGGCCGAACAAACAAGCCTTACACATTTCTGACCCAACATTTTTGTTGTTGTAGTCCAAGCAGAGGCATGTATCAAACTTGTGTACTAGTTAACTAGGGAAAATTAAGTTCCCAGAAAGTGATGACGTCATTCTTGCACAATTGTGTGTGTGTGTTGTCATTGTTTAAATATCGCCTGACCTCTTGTGTACAAGCTTTCATGCCGTATCTACATTATCTACAGGAAAATAAACCTAGTCGAGTTTGGTATTAAACGAATTGTCGGGAATTCGCCTATTCAGTCATCTCAAGAGCACAGATATATTACATTTTTCATGACAATCACTGATTATCAAACTAACAGCCCCATTTGTAATGGCCGCTCATCAATGCCGAACACATTGCTGCCAGACCGGCTGTACACAGATGACATTCAGTAGGTCGAGTACAGCACGGTTAGCTTGCTGGTGGGGAGCAGCCTGCAGAAAACACCCCTTTCCTTGACCTGCATTCACGGCTTGGCCTCTGCAGCTGTGGGAGAGCTGTAAACTCCCTGCCTCTCAGAACTAAGTGGCTTGCTCTGAACAGCCGTGGACCTTCCTGCCAGGAGTCCGCGACGCTAACCACTTTGCCACGGCAGCTGGTGAATGGGATGTAACCTACTAGCATATTTTCTCTTTTTCTTTTTTTTTCTTTCTTTTTTTAATGCATGTGTTCGCACATAGGGCCCTGGTAAGTCTTGTTGCAAAAAACTTGGTGGGGATTAGAGTCTGCATAGAGGTGGACCCAGGAGAGAAAATCTCCTCTCACCTGGCTCTCTCCAGGTGGGAATGAACCTGAGACTTGTGGACTAAGAGGACATTGCTTTATCCACCAGGGCCCCATGCCTCCCTATCAAAATATATGGTAAATTCTTCTTCTGCTGCTAATGATGAAGTAGACAGTGATGATAGCGTGGACAGTGATGACTATGATGATGATGATAATGATGACCTGGCAGGAACAAGATTCAGGTGACCAGAGAGCAGATAGCGGACCAGCACGCCTACCTGTTACACCTGCGCCACACGGAGGCCAACCAGGACATCCTGCAACAGGAGAAACTGGTAGAGGAGCAGCTCATCAAGAGAGAGGTGGGCGCAGGGAAAGAGTCGAAGAACGGACTGCTTGGTGGGTGAATGGAGAGGATAGTTCACTGGTTTCAGAACCAATCATAAGATGGGAATGGAGGGATTGAGGGAGGATGGGGAAGGAACTGTGATAGCACATGTTGCCCCAGCTGTGTTTGCCAGTAACAATTATTCCAGGTCCACTCCACAGTGCTGTTTATCCCCTTCGTTCTTTGTCTGCCTTGTCTCTTCTTCCCATGGTCTGTTCGTTGGAGGACTGTCTTGGAGAGTCTGCATCGTCTTGTCACATGTATATACCTCGATTTCGCCGTATTTGTACACATTGGCGAAAGTATGACGAACTAACATGAAACATGTCAAATAAAGGTCTAGAGACGAAGTGCTTGAGCGGTAATTGTCTTTGCACTCCAAGTAACGGCAGACGGAAGATATAGAGCAGAACGATAAAGAAAAGATCGATGTTTGCATGCTATTTTCAACAGACTTAAAGACTTGGATGTGATATTTGCATGTTTTGTGTACGACAAAATCAAGACAAAGTGTTCTGTAAAAAAGAATCTGGTATCTGTGGGTGTTTGTATATTTGCACTTTTTTACTAAATCAAAATTAATCATGACCAAGTGATTGTTATTGGTGTCTTCATGGTTGAATTGCCATAACGATTTATTGTCATTGATGTATACATATGTATGTATGTTTACATGATTTTTTTTCTCATAAGTTTTTATTCTTGAACAAGCATGAATACAGAATTTTTTTTACAAAGACTGAAAAAAAAGTTACAAAGCGCAGTAATCAAGTTTCACAAATAAATGAAATGCTGAAAGAGTAAAGGCAGAACGTTCACACAGACTTATTCATCTGTAATCAATCAGTCAACATGCATTTATTTGGTATGTGTTCAGTTACACAAAGATAGGAAGAAAAGATGATGTTTGTCTTCATTTATGCATGTGCACACATGAACGCGCATGCACACGCACGCGCGCACACACACAGACACACAGACAGACACAGACAGACAGACAGACACAGACACACACACACACGACACAGACACACAGACACAGACACACACACAGACACACACACACACACACACACACACACACACACACACACACACACAAAACCCTCCCTCCATCCATCCTTTGCATCCCCTACCTGCCCCTCCAGAATAATCTTTCTCTCGTCTCTGTCTTTATACAACACTCATTCGTACAGACATGAACAATCTAAGAGTCTTTTCAACCTCCCTTATCCTGCGCAGGCCAAATTCCAAAAGAAGCTAGACGAGGTGCAACAAAAGAAAGCTGAGATGGAAGCACAGTTTTTGCAAGGCCAAGATTCAGAGGACAGGGACGTCGGGGAAGGTCAAGGTCAGGGGAAATTGTCTGCCGGAAAACGCAGCCTGGAGGACCAGTTTTCACAGTACAAGAAGCACAACGGCACACTCAACACACGGCAGGTGTTTGACATGTTGAAGTCAGAAGAAAAAAAGCAGACCAAGGTATGTGACTGTTTTTTTGTGGTTTTTGTTGTTGTTTGTTTTGTTATTTGGATTGTGGCATGCCAGTCTCTTGCTGTCAGCAGTAAATGTGCCTTGGTGTACAGAATTCCTTGTGTATATTACCATGTTTTTCAGTTTATAAGCCACTACTTTTTGCCCTAAACTCTAACCTCTATGGCCGCTTCACTAGCAACAGCCTACTTATGGATTAACTGATTCGATTCCTAGCTCAAATGAGCCGTCTTTTCCTGATCAGCAGTTGATTACACAAACGTAAGAAATAAGTTTACAGAAATCAAATTTTACTTCTTTTCATTGAAAGAATAATTCACACATGAGTGACACACAAAATGAGCTATTTAACGATATCTTGAGTATTTTTGTTGCTTGATCAGTCACTCTTCAACACCACACAAGCAAGCAAAAATGCCGAAGTTGAGAAGCCAAGCCTGTGATGTGGGTTTCAAATTGAAGATTTTTTTTCTGGCTCATCAAAAAGGTAACATACAGCAATGTAAATCGATGGTCCAACGGTCGTGTATTCAGCACATCTAACTTTCCCAGTGCTAAATTTTGCAGCAGTCCACGAATATTAACGATTTTTAAAAAAAGCAGGCAAAGTTGACAGCTGACGATGGAGAAGTCACAGCAAGCACAAGCGCAGAGGTGGAAATATCGGGACTGCGTAGCGATCATGACGCATGTTGATGAAGAGTTCTTGAAACCCTTTGTGTGTGTCACAGAAGACCAGTTCTTCACTGGTTGAAGTGTTGCAGAGAACAGCCGTAAAAAAAGAATCTGATAACTGATTGTTGTTTTTTTTCTTGTCATGGTACGTATTGTCTATACCTGTTTGCTCACTAGTTCATACTAGTCATATCACAGAATAGAAAGTTTTTGTTTATAGTGAATTGGCCATTTTCGTCATTGGTCTTCACAGCTGTTTCTTTGCTACTAATCGATCAGTTGCAGCCTGTGTGTTGTTTTTTCTGATTGAAAAAAAAAAGTGTGGTTGTAGCTGAATATAATGGTAGACACTTTATGTTTATATAATACAATACACATTCCATAATGTTTGACACTGCCATTGTGCATCATATCATTCCAGTTTCATTTATTGTTGTTTATAAAATTCAGTTTGAACAAAAGTAGGAAACAGGGCACACTCATGGACTTGACTCTGTCACAGGTGAATGATATTTAAAGTTGGAAGTAGATGCCAAAAATAAAGTAAAAGTAAGTATTTTTGACAGATCATGACACTCTCAGCAACTCTGTCTAGAAGCTAGCTGAGGCCGAAAAATCCCACAGATGGGATTTGAACCCACTTGCTCCCAGCCTGCGACAGTAACCACTGCACTGCAGGGCTGGTGATTGGCAGAAGTTGTGCTCAGTGTATTTGTAGACCACCAGTGAAAGACTAGCAACTGGAAGCTGCTCCTACTGTGACCAGTTGATGTTTGCTCGTCGTTTTCCTGTGACTTTCAGCTGTTAGTAGTTGAAATTTCCTATGTGTGTGTGTGTGTGTGCCTATTGGGTCAAATTTGAAAAACTCTGGCTTTACATTCACGACAGGAAAGATAGTAACTGGTGATGATAACATTAGAAATTGAGAAGAATATGAAAAACAAATTATGATAATGAAAGATGCTATCAGTGTCTGAGCAATTTTGATTTTACGGGTTTTTTCCCCTTTTTTTGTTTGTTAAATAAAGAATTTGCTGTTGTATGAGGTTTATTGTATTACTGCGTTGTCGTAAGTACACCAGGAATATTTGCCCAGTGTGAGTCCTTTTGAGGATTGAGTCCTATGATGGAAAACTGTAGTACAGTGTATTTGTATGTTAAACATGTGGAGCATGAGGTCATCATGTGATGTCTGTTTGCCGTACACCCAGTGTGGTTGGTGTGCAGGTGCACCACCAGGTGGAGACAGAGAAGAAGTTCCTGATGACCAAACAGCTGGCCCAGAAGGAGGAAGCCACACGAGAGAAGCTGAGGGAACTGAAGGAAATGATGCGCAAGTCTCAGGAAGAGGCGCTCCTTGGCCCCGCCATGCCGTCGGCAGGTCTCATCAACCTGTTCAGTGCCGGGGACAGCCCGTCCGCTCCGCGCTTCTGGGCATGGTCAGATGAAAGTAGTCACGGGCCCCAGACAAACGGCCAGAGTTTCGATCCGACGTTTGTGGTAGAAAAACCAGAAAGTCAGTCCTTGAGTTTGATGTTACATGATCTTGAACACAGAGAGAGGACAGCAGATGATAGGGACAGCTTACCTCAGAGAAGTGATGCAGCCAAGACAGGAACAGGCAGGGGCAGTGAACATATATCATCACACAGTCAACACCCACCACAGCCCCCTGTTTCCAGTGCCCCCTCCCGCAGCAGCTCAAGAGCAGACCTCAAGTGGGAGTCTGCCTACTCCCGCCCCTCCACCTCGCACAGCTTGCGTTCTCAGGACTGTTCTGACCTTCCACAGAGTGTCCCGGTGTCTTCATCTCAGGTCGGCAGCGGGGGCCTCAGCAGCAGCATAGCCGCCATCCCCTCCCCTAAACTGACCAAAGGGGAGGGGAATGGAAGAGCCAGTTCCGACAGCAATGGTTCAGAGTGGTCAGCAGATGCGAACACAGCCTCTCCCACTCCTGAATTAAGACTGAATGGACTGACAGGGAAACTGGAACGTGGAGACAGAAATCAGAACAGTGACGGCAGTGAAACAGACGGAGTTCAGGGTTTTCGTGACAAGTCATATACCAGTAAACATGGTCAAAAGGTCAGGACCGATGCATACAATCACAAAGACGCAGCAAGTGAAGGTCTTAATGACAGCCCTACAACTTCCTCCCCGACTGTCATGCCCAGTCAATACATCCACAGTATGAACAGCCGAGACAAGTTTGACGCCAGAAAAATGGGCTGTCTTCCAAGACCTTTGACTCCGCCCTCTCGGCGATGCTCAATGATGAGGCCAAACCAGTCTCATACGGCTTTGAGTTCTACGACAAGTATGCTCGTGACTCAAAACCCCAACCAAGGAAGGGGATATCTTCCCAAAGTCCTGAAAGACATGCAACATCCTCCTCGTTTCGTAATCCTGAACGACGAACAACTGCCGCTGTGGACTTGCCTAAAGACCACACGGGAATGCTGGGCACTGTCTGGGGACCTGAAGCCAAGGTAGGCATCCTCTTGTACGTTCTGATTATATATGAGGTAAAGAGTCTGTTGAGAAGTATAAATGATGAATTGTTCACAAGGTTACATTTTGGACAGATACATGTATGTTTATGATTGAGAAAATAAAACGCTTATGGTGGATTTGCTGAACGCAAGTTTTAGATGTTGAGACAAATTTCTTCATGAGAACTCATAAATTCTGAAAAAAAATGTGTTAAAGTTGAAGCAAATGATGTATGAATTTAAAAAAAATTAATAGGCAAGATGATCTTGTATGCATTCATGTGATCCTTTTTTTTCCGCAGCTGGAGTGTTTGACTGATACTGTATGCAGCAAATATGGCTTGGGTGCTATTTTTCAAGATGTATAATTTTTTTCCTTTTCGTTTTTCTGGGTTTTTTTTAAAGTTGGTATCCAGTGTTGTTTTGGATTTCCATTTCTTCAGTGACTTTGAACGGCTAATGGAGGATCCTTTTTTTCTTTTCTTTTTGAGGAAACGATGAGTGCAGTCTTCTAAGCCAACAACCAATCACAAAATCCAACGTAGCAGAAAGGGACCAACTAGAAAACAGAAAACTGTCACTACCGTTATGGTGTCTGATTGTTGATCTTGCCTTGAAAGAAGCTGAGTTTGTTTTTTATGCAAAATGTAGGAAATCATGGGCAGCGTTTCATCAGCTACTATGAAACAAGTTGATGTTGGAACATTTTGCTTGCCAGTGATGAGAAAAATGTAGTCCTTGTGAGTGAAAGCTTGTTTTGAAATGTTCACATTTACCTGTGAATGTCATAGGGAAAAGGAAGGCATTTGTTTGAGAAAGCGAAAAAAACTGAGTTTAATCAGGTTATCATGTAAGAAAGAATGATGTTTGCTGGATTCTACTCTACACGATTGAATGATATATTTGCCCAATGGTAGAAAGTTTGATAACTGATCAACAGAGCCAGATCAAACAATGACTAACAGTAGGAAAAAAAAACTGAAGCAGACTCTAGCTTCACTGAAAACAACATAAAACAGTAACGAACACAAACTAAAGTGCAAAGTATTACTCATTAATGCACAGTACATACTGAACAGTAAAGTGAATTTTGAAACAAATGTATCTTCTTCAGATGCATTTGAGCCCACAACATTCTCAGATCCAGCTAGGAGATGGACAGGCCCCAGAACCAGAAGTCTTACAAATGAATGTTAGTGGCAAAGTGAGACGACTGCAGGCAGAAGTCCAAACAAATCTTAAGAAGTTTATTAAAAGTACTATGTCCGCCAAACATGAACAAACGAATCACAGGACAAAATATGACGCGTTTCGACCTCATAGGTCTTCAGGCAAGATAATAAACAACTCAGAACAACGAAAATGAAGAACGAGTGATCACTTATCTGAAGTTATCTCATTTGTGAGATAAGTGATTGCTTATGATTAATAAGATAAGTGACTGCTTGTTCTTCATTTTCGTTGATCTGAGTGTTGTTTATTTTGCCTGAAAAAGACCTAAGAGGGGGAAACGCATCATGTTTTGTCTTGTGATTCGTTTGTTCACGTTTGGTGGACATAGTACTTAAACTTTTGAAGATTTACAAAGAAATGCCTGTGATGGGACTAAAACACAAAGCCTGCAGTGTACAAAGTCAGCCAGGACAGCTGGTTCCTGCGAACTCTATATCGTCACCAGCATAGGTGACATGCTTGTGTTGCAGAGAGGTTGTATGCGTGAGTGAATTGTCTGGACCCCAGTATCATGTTTGACTGACTGTGCTTTCCAGAATTCCTCTGTGGCCAAACGTCTGGCACAGTTCCTGTCTGAAGAGAAGAGCACCAGACCTCGTTCCAGAGCAGGTGAGTGCAGACCTGTCTGTCTAATGCCCAGAGTCTGTGCTACTGCTAGACTTTGTCTGTGCCTGCTTTTTCATGTGTGGCGATGCGGGTTTGTAATAAGCATACCATAGAAAGACGAGTCAGAATGGTTATTATCAAAGGTAGTATGAAGTAGGTTCATGTTTTTGTGTGTGTGAGAGATTTTTAAATCCAGCCCTCACCCAGTAGGAGAAATCTGAAAGGAAGAAAATGTATCATAAAGTCTATAAAACATAGAAAACGAAATACACAGAACATACATGCCTAAGTCTTGCACAGTTCTGCATGTCTCCCTTTATCAATGAAAACATGTTTAGGAGAGAAAAAAAACATACAAGAGCAATACGCTGTCACTTGAATTCTCTCTTCTTTACGCCACCTCTCCCGCACCGCCCCCCCCCCCCCCCCCCCCCCCCTTTTTCCGCTCCAACTCCACAAACTACTGCATCAACACACATAGGCAAGAACACACAGCAAAAGAAAAAGGAGCCAATAAATAGACACAGAGAGAAAGACATTCATTGTCCTGGCTTTTCCTTACCCTCCACATCCTACTTGACCATCATCATCCATTATTACTCTTCCTCCATTGTTTTTTTTTTAAGTCGAATCATCAGTTTAGAACAGATTTGAAGTAAACTCAACTCAAGCTCATAAAAAAAGGGGGGGGGGGGGGAAAGGCTCTGTAAAAGGAAGTAAACCATTTCGTAACTGAAATTTGATGACCAGAGTTGATTTCAGGCCGAGGTAGTAGAGATAACCTCATGAGCGGCCGCATTGTGAACATGCATGAGGTAGAGAGTAGGCCTCTTGTTGTTAGGATGCAGTGAGGTCATTAAGAGATCAAGGTTGTCCAGTTTCCTCACAAAGGTCAACGTTGAGGCTGAGCATGTGATGCCATTGTACTTCTGACACATTTTCTGCTACTTCTTAGCAACACTGTCAAACCATGAAAATGTGTTTCCTCATTCTGTCCTTCGTGACACACTGTAAGGTAACCAGTGCACAACAGATTTTGTCGTTGAAGCAAATAAAGGTCGTAACCCTTTCAACCCTTCTGAGCCAGGGCAGCCACTCGTGTATGGCCAGTGTCGGCTCTGTATGAATGGAAGAAATACTTCACTCAAACTCTAATGTTTCACAGACTAATTGCCAAGAGGCAGACAAGTTTACTTGGTTATTTCCAGTGGATTTCCTGGTTAGATATTATGAAATCATATAGTATGATGTGTTTTTGGATGTTAAATGCTTTGACAAACTCGAACATTATTTTACTTTTTACATGAACCTACTGGCTACTTCATTTTGTCTCTTGAAAATTAATTTATAGAGATGTGAAAAGCTGTTGATTATTATAACAAGATCAATTGTTTTACATTTGTCTATTCCATATAACATGACCACCTTTGTACTACTGAAGCTGACAGATTCAAATGTTCCTTTGTTGTTGTTTTTTGTGTAATTCAGTGTTTTCATATAAACAGCAGATTCAATTGAAGTCCGAAGACAAAAACATCAGCATGTTATAAACATTTTTTTTTCAAGTTTTGGCTGTGTCGGTTTGAACTTTTGAAACTGACAGACTTGAATATTCTTTTGTTTTTTGTGTAATTTAGTGTTAGGATATAAACAGTAGATTCAACTATAAAATAAGCTAAAGTCCAAAGACAAAAAAATCAACATGTTATAAACAGTTTTTTTGTTGTTGTTGTTTTAGCTATGTCACATTTCGGAGCAGGCAATACAAATATATCTGCCTTCAAAAGGGATTGCGATGGTTCCCCTATGCAGCTAGTGAAGAGTTTTTTCATATCTGTAATATATTTTCTTAATTTCATGTTCCCAGTTTCTCCATCTTCAAACTCCTCTCCTCCTCATCCTTAAGTCCAAATCTTTGCCAAGTCATTACTATGAAGACAGTTCAGTTGTTGGCCTGCGCTTGTTTTTTCCCCCACTATTAGATTGTTTGTCTATGTATTTGTCTGACTTTATTCAAGTTTAAAAGGCTGTGCCAGTCTTGAATAAAAGTTACTCTGTGTTAGGTTTTCTTATGGGAGCAAACGTTACCCCACTTGTTTACTGTTTATTGTTTACTGTTCCCTGCCTCATTTCATTTCCAATTATGTCAGGTTTGTTAACTGTTCCTTGCATAGTTTTGGAGTTTAAACCAATTTGAGTACATTAGTTCTGTTGTCTGTTGGGCAAAGGTTCCTGGTGTTGTTCATGGATGCACGATTGAATGAGCTGAATTTCTTCTTCTTAGTGTTCCCTTTCCAAATATTTACAACAAACCTATGTTCCCTGACTGTAGAAAGTAGTGCTACTTTCTGTAGGAAGCTTTGTTGGTGATGGCCTGAACGATACTGGATCAAAACAAGTACTACCAGAATGACTTAACAGCAGTGCAGTGTCTCCTGTGATGAGTGATGTCATGGTGACCTGACATGAATATCAACCATTCTGAGGTTACCTGAATTTGTTTCTGTCTGTGTGCACTGAATAACATCATGCAAGTTCCAGTTTCCATGCCAGTTTCGTGCATGTCTTCTGCTGTTGTTTTATGCCTGTGTTGGCGTGGGGTGTTTGGACAAGTCAGTGACCTTCAAGTTTAGCATCCTCATCCACCAGTGGTGATAAGCCAGGCGGGAAAGGGGGCCTATCTAACACACACTACACCACCAGGACAGCAGTACATTATTAAGATGGGCAGCAAACATGGCAGTTTGTATGCTTGGCGCCAGACTGATTTGAACTTGGAGCATCTGACTGTGACCTTGGTGCTCTGCCTATTGAGCCAAACTGACACCTGACCTTGGGGAAGCTTGGACCTTCCTTTTTGTGGGGAAGCTTTCTTATTAGTTCAGTCCTGATACGGCCCTTTGTGGTCAGCTGGGCTATCTAGAAGCAACATTACCTTACCTTACCTTCTTATTACTTTCTTGTGCGTTTTGTCTGTGTATGTGCTTGGGAATGAATACACAGATAGCATCAGTCTCACTGTTTATGCAGTTGTTTCAACTAGTGAGCAAAAGTTACAATTATCAAGTTCATGGTTCATTATTTGCCACAGCCACCAGCCGCTGTAGCGAAGCGGTAAGTGTCACAGACTCCTGGCTGGGAGGATGTGGGTTCGATTCCCATTAGAGCCATGTGCAGTTTTTCTGCCCCACTCACAGTTGAGTTTGGTAAGGGCTCAGTTAGGAAGAATGAGACGACACAGTTAAGTTTCATCCACCTAATGGATGCATCTCTGAGAGTGTTGCTCAAATTTCCTGACCAACACTGCAGGTGTTTGTATCTCTAGTCCTGTTTGATGCTGGGATATATTATGAAAGGAAGCGTAGAGTGCAGCCCTGTCATGCAGTCTCAGACCGAAATGGAAATCCGTAGCATCATCTTCATTATTCTCCTTCTCATCGATCAGTATAACAAAAAGTCTCATATTCGGTGGCCCTTCATATCTTGCTGTCATGGTGACCTCAGTTTTGATGTCCTCTCCACGTCTGTGGCCTTGGTTTGTTTTCATTGGGGCACCGGTATCAGCAAATTCATGGGGGCTGTCATTGGACAGACAAAGTGGTGCCCTCCGGAGGAGAGCTCATTCACGCCAGCTCTGTGACGAAGCAGTTATTGTCACAGTAGGGGGGTCGAGAGGTGTGTCCTGTATATGCTGGATCAGAACTGGCACTACTGAATACCACCGTAGTGACTCGGCAGCAGTGCAGTGTCTCTTCCAATGGGTTGCCTCTTGATAACTTGACATTAACCACTTCCTGTGGATTGCCATGCTGGGGCTGCGGTGGGCGGGGCCAGGCTGTGGTAGTGGACTGGGAGGTCCGAATGAGCGGCGTGGGTGCAGTGCCCCTCGGGGTGGTACAGAAGATGGGACAGCAAAAAAAAAAAACAATAACATTTTTGGCAACAGCTGACGATCTGCTAGTAGTACCAGTAGTTTCCTATGAACAGATAGAGCTTGGACTGCAACAGCATGAACCTGAACATCTAAATGTAAGGCCGAGTCATAATAAGCAGCCTGGAGAGGAAGGAGCTATTAAATAATAGGGTAGAGTAGACGGGAAGAAACAGGAACAATATTCTGTCCAGTGCATGCATGTATCAAGTGTCTGTAACCCAGTCTTTGATTTGTGTGGACCAGAAACGACCAGTTCCACCAAGACGACCAAGAGCGTGTCTTTCCTGGAACGACTGACCCAGCTCCAGGAGGAACCAACTTCTGATGACCCCGAAGTGACCTCGCCCCGCATCCACGCCCTCCATGACACGCAGCGTGAGAGCACCTACATGGGACGCATCCAGGCGGAGAAAGAGCGTGTGGCCAAGATTCGGCAAGCACGGCAGGCGGCAGAGGCGATCCAGCGGGCATGGCGGCGCCACTGTCAAAGTGCCAAGTAGTCCCAACATGAGTTGTAGCTGTTCATGATAATTAGTTGTAAACTTAAAATAAATGTTAAACTGTTCTGCCAGATGAAAGGGACAAACAAATTACAGGCCAAAATTTGCTTGTCTCTTTTGTCCCACGGAATAGTATAATCCTAAGAATGTGTGTGTGGGGGAAGAGCATGATACTGAAAATGTTTGTCCTGCAGAATAGTATAATTCTAAGAATGTTTGTCGGGGGAAGAGCATAATATTGAAAATGTTTGTCCTGTGGAATAGTATATAAAAAATGTTTGTCCAGCGGAATAGTATATTAAAAATGTTTGTCTGGGAGAATAGTACATTAAACATGTTTGTCCCTTTTGTCCAGCGGAATAGTATAATATTAAAAATGTTTGTCCCTTTTGTCCAGGGGAATAATATAATATTTGTTAAAATTTTATATCATTTCTGCCTGACTTTGTTAGTTGTAGTTGAGCTGAAACAATTGCTTTCCCCCAGTAGAACCTCTCTTAGTGTCACAGTATGATTTGTACTAAAACCTGGGTACATCTCACCATTGTGATCACTCCCCTCAACTGCCATGTAACGTGGATCTTCCTCTTCCTTTTTTCTTCCACTTGACTTTGCAAATGCTTGCTCCAGAAGAGTTGCATTTTCTGTTGGATGAAACAAACATGAAATAGTGTTGTTCTTGACAAATTGCAAGTTGAAAATATTTATTTTGATGCAAACAGGTTGAGCTCAAAATCTGTTCTATTGTGCCTGAATAAGTGGTAGGCGTTCAGGAGAGGGCAAATCTCATGACACATACCAGTTTTGTGTGTGTGTGTGTGCTCCCTCCATTGCAATAGTCACTCTTATTTAGTTCTTATGTTGTTATGATGTCTGTGCACTGTTCAGCATGAAGGCACAACAGTATGTGGAGAGAAACGTATTCCTTGTTTAATAGACTGGAAACAAAATGACCTGCAAATTACAAGTTTTGTTTTATTTAACCAGCTTTCAGTCATGCAGATCTTTTTCGGCTTAATTGCATGTCCTTCCATAAGGCTTCCGTTTGTGTCTGTGGACATTATGTTGTATGAACAAAAGAAAAAGGCTATTGGTTCAACAGGAGTTTGCTAAGAATACTGTGCGGCAATCTTTGAGTTTAGAAGCCTAGTATTCAAAACCCACTAAGTAGATTCTCTTTGAAAGATGGGTCTTTTTTTTTTTTAATCAAATATCAAGGTTGGATTAGTTGAAGTATGCCAACTTGTGTGTTTATTTAGCATTTGCAGAACGTGCAGGATGTTTGCTAATTGGATTCAATTTGATTGGAAAGAAAACATGATGGAGAAGCAATGTTCAATGGCAATGAGAAAGAACATGATAGAAACACGAGATTCAGAGACAGGTGAACGTCAAAAGAAGTGGGCCCGTAAACTCCAGGTTGTTGGAATGATGTCAGCATGCAGGCCATGATATTGGTTCCGAATCTCTTCTGGAGTTTGGACCTGTTCTAGTTTGTTTTATACAATGGTCTTGCTGGTAGATAGAATTCTTCACTTCTGATGCTTTTCCCCGTTAGGGGTACAAAGATGTTATTTGCAGTGAACCAGTATTTGAAATCATCATATTATTTTGATTTAACATGACACATTTGCTTCTGCTGACTGCCCCGTGCAGGAAACTAAGGGAAGGACTGCGGTCATTTTCGATCATGAATCCTCTGTCCGAGAATTAGCTGCCCATCCCCCAAAATTGTCATTTCGACTTTCTCCTATTTCTTTCTCTATGTGCCTTTTTGTTGGCCATTTCTTTTTGCTTTTATGGTTTATTCACTTGCATTTTTTCACGAGTCTTCCCTTTCCAAATCTCCAGATGTTGCTTGGACAGTCAGACAATTTACTTTGTTTATAATCCAGTTGCCAACGAAGACCACATCAAAAGTGAACGCTTCAAAATGATTTTATGCTTTGTAAGTGAATCATCTTCCCCAGTGCACCTATCAGACTGCTGTTCAGATGCAAGGACAGAATCCAGGAAAATCAGCGAACATTTACCCATTTCCAAAGCAGTGTAGCTAACAAGCCATGACAATTGACAGTGACGGTTGTAATACATAATGCATAGTGCATCATGTGTTACAACTGTTGCTGTCAATTGTCGTGCCTTGTTTTTTGTTTTTTTAATCTTCATTTCATTAGTTTGCAGGTTTTGAATTTCAGAGAGCAATCAATTAATTCAAACTCTTCATTTCCAGGGAAGAGAGGGGGGGGGGGGGGGGGGGGGGGGGGGGGGGGGGGGGGGGGGAGCAAATGGGCAACATGCATTAGAAGCCAATCTCTGGGTAGAAATGAAAACCAGCTGCCTCCAGATAATGTTTTATTGGTTGCTGATATAATTGGGGAACATTCCCTTGGTGGGATGACTTTATGAATGGTACTTTTTTGTGGTACCAGTAAACCGCAGTTACCAAACCAGTGCTTTCTCAGGACTATTCTGTTGTACAAAATGTATATACTTGACATTACCCTGTTTCACAAAGTGCACTTAAATCACTGGGATAGTTTCTTTGTTTTAGAAGTCTTGCTTGATTTAATTAAAAAACTAAAAAGATGGTAGATGTTATTTATTGTATGTAATTTCTCACCACCCGATGATTGTTTATGGTTTTGTTGCTTGTTAAGGGCACCGTGATTGTTTTGTTGTTTGAAGAGATATGCTCAGTACTTCTCATTATCCACTGTGCTATAATCATCACTTGAACTTTAGTTTTTTTTCTTCTTCATGCAGTACATTTATCATCCATCTCTTATTTATTATCCATCTCTTATTTATTATCCATCTCTGTTTTGATGTTTTTGTGGTCACTGCTGTACACAAAATGATGTAATGTTATGTACAGATCAATTGTTAAAGTTGTTCCATACTTCGATTTACTTCAGATTATTTTTAAATGCTTACAGCTCGCCTTGTTTAAATTATTAACGACATTATATATTTCTTTGATTTCCATGTTAAGGTTTATCCCATTTCATTTTATTATGAAGTTTAATCATCTGTGTTGCTAAAAAAAAAAGGTATGAAAATGCATTTAAAAGAAATCGATTGTACCCGAGTTTAATTCCTACCTGGGTATGCCTTGTTCAACAAAGTGCCAAAGAGAGGTTTTTTTTTATTGCTTAACGTCTCAGTTTCTTGCCCATTTCATGTTCTTGCTAACATGACTTCTCCATGCCGTCAGTTGAGTTTTTGACATGTACATTTTCAGGAAAATTAAAAAGCATTTGTAAGAACGCACCAGTGTCCTTCATTTCTGCAATGAACATGTGCCTGTGCTTGGGGCCAGAAGTGACTTACAGCCACAAAACAAATGTAGACGGATCTGTTCCTGTATTTGGATTCATAGTTTGCACAGGTGCAACTACTTTGATTGTTTATTGAAATCTATCATGTTCAAACAAAGATAGCAGAAGAAAAAACTTTTTTGTGTGGGTTTTTTTTTTTTTTGGGGGGGGGGGGGGGGGGGGGGGGGGGGGGGTGATGAAGTGCAAGTCGGTGTGAATGCTCAGTTGTGTAAGGGAAGTGACCAACCACCTCCAGGGATGAACAATCTTTCACATAAATTATGTGCGAATGTGCTTTCACATGCGTGTCTTGAATGAAATGTCAGACCACATGGCAGATGTAGCTTGGTGGTAGAGTGGAGCTGGAGTGGGAGGGTGGGGGGAGCAGAACTCGAGAAGGAGGGGGCATACGTGGAGCACTTGCGTTTTACTATTGAAACTTTTCCTGCACAGATGAACTTTGATAGTCTTCCTGCACAGGTGACCTTTGGAAAGTCTCACATTGTTGGATAAATTAAATTGTATCTCAAGGTCAAGAGACCTTTGTCACACACCTCCTCTTTGAGAGGCTTGAAAACATCTTTAAACATTTTTTTTTCTTCTTCAACCAGAACAATCAGAGTTGCCAATAAATGTGAAGGAGGATAATAGGTTATGACGGACATGGACAACAGTCATACCAATGTAACTACACATTTTTTTTATTATACAGCACAGCACAATTTCGAATTGTGTGCAAGCAATATGCGATGGATGTGAAGTTGACATTCGGATCTATACTGTTTACGACCGAGTCTGGTGCAAGCTATAACCTGTAAGTAGGCAGCGTTTGGCCAGATATTACGACATCATGATTATGGCACTGGTTAGATACCCAGTGAGGCTAGTGCTCCGTCACTAGACCGTCAAGCCATGTTCAAGCACTTTCATTCAATGGCAGTGTGTTGTTGTTCCACCTCTCTTCCATGTTGGGACTTGTATGATGCGAGACGTAAGCATTTTACAGCAAATGCAATGAAACCCTTGTTCAGAGATGTCCCACCTGATGTGATCTTTGGATTTCTGAAAGAGATCAACATTTTTCATCTTATCCAAGATTTTACAGAGGAAAGATTTTTAACAAAATTTCCGATGTGTGTGTTTTTAGGTGCATTTTAAAGGGCTGTGTGAATGAGGGCTGTGTGAATGAGGTTTGTGTGTGTGTGTGTGTGTGTGTGTGTGTGTGTTTTTCTCACTTGTAAGTGGACTTCAACATGGTGTCAGCCCTGATATGGTCCTTTGTGGTTGACTAGGCTATAAGCAACATTGCTTACCTTACCTTACCTCTTCTGACTCAGCTTATTCTTTCTATAGCAATTCCAGAAAATGTTCAGCCTGCCTTTTTGCCCAGTCTCTTCTTGTTTTGGGGCTCTGGACCATACCTTCAGCCTCCTTTGATTGTCGAGATCCACCAGGACAACGATGAATCCAACAAACCCGCGTTTGATCATAGAGAGACCAATTCTCATTCCACTCACGTCTTGGGATCAGTTTTCATGTAAGTGATGTAAATAATCAGAATAGTGTAACTGTTTGTTTGTTTTAAGCTTAAAAACCTTCATGCACTTTCTATGGTTATGGAATATATAATCTTCAATGCACCCATACAACACTCACTCGGGTATACAAGTGCACAACATCAACATTTATTCTATAATGATCCCTAACCATGACACTGATAATTACCAATAAACTATGATCCATCTTTTTTTATCATGATTCTTCACTTGTTTACAACATCATCAGACACAGATACATTTCTTACAACAGTATACTGTTTTTATAACCTATTCTTTCAATCGGTTTCAAATTGTTTCATTTTTTCCCCTTTCATTATCGCCATCATTACAAGCATCTTTTATGATTGGTTCATCCACCTTGTCTTTTGTTCCCAAGTTACTCAGTCATCCACAGTTATATATATATATTTTTTTAAACACATGCAACTGCAGCAGAGTGATCAATTTGCATGGACTTGTCCATACACCCCGACATACCCGTTCTTCACTTCTTGTCATGAGGTTATGAACCATTCAGAGTGGTACGAATAAATCCACAAGGAAACAGCCGGGAACAGGGGCTCTTGGATGAGACTTCTGAGATGCCTGAGCTAAACCCTAATGAGCTGCAAGGGCTGTCAGTGGGCAATAATGAGCGTCATAAAGCTTATCTTAAAATAAGTAAACGAATCAAAACGGCAGCAGTTATGAGGCTGTTCCGCTATCAGAAAAACACACCTCCTCATCCGTTTCCTGAGGAATTCAAAGACAACTACAATACATCTAAAAAAGAAAAAAATACATATCCTCTTCCTGTTCCTAGGAATATCAATTGTAAAGATTTTAAAAAAAAAACATAATTGTTTACATTCAACATTTTGAACACAACAATGACATGACTGGTGAGAGAGAGTTGATCCAACTGAAATGAGTTTGGCACTGAAGATAAAGCATCTTGTTGAGTAATGATCTTGCGACTAAATGCTTACGTTTTTTTCCCCCTTCTCTTTATCTTTTTAGTCTCTATTACAGTCTGGATGCTTGATACATGCCAATTTCATGCCTTCTGGAAATTGCCTTCATGTGTGAAGAAACTGAAAAAAAAAAAGGAAATAATAATACCAGAAGAAAAAGCAATAAAGAGTAAGCAAATCCAAACTTCTTGAACAAAATCTTTGAGAAATACACTTAAAGACAATACAAAAGCTTATATTCTTGGGACCACCCTAACATACTTTTAACAGTTTTGTGACGGGGTTTAGGAAGGAACGGGACTGCCATTATTTATTCCCTGAAGTCTGGTGGCATGACTCTTAAGCCCAAGCATCCATCACTGCACCCCTACCACCTCTGGCCAGGGGATAATAATTGTTAAAACATCAGCAGCAAATTTCCCAGTTCACATCTGACCCCCGGGGAATCGGATCCTTCCTGAGCGGTAACAGACAGAAGCTGTTGCTTCCAGACTAAGCTTCAGTTTGAATGAAAAAAAAATGCTGCTGCTATGGTGACTGCCTGTTTTGCACTCTCACACACACACACAGCCTTCCATCATCGATACAGAACCAACTTAAAATGACTAACTGCATACATGTGACAGTTGTGAAGAACTCCACCCTGACTGTCCACTTCAATTCAGGCTGCACTTACCCTACCATTCTGCCACGCAGGCAGATGCAGACTAATAGCATGAACGACATCTACAGCGTTCATGGCTGCTAAACTAGGGTAGACCTATTGCTTCTACCACAGGCACCATTGTTTTACATGCCAATCCTGTGAAAGGCATTAAATGCCAGGTACTGGACTAGCTGACAATAAAAATAACAGATTTGTATAATATATGCTGACCAGTTCACATATACAGTATGTCATCCTGGTAATATGGGTGTTCTGCCTGAGATCAGTCTTGGTCATGCTTATTTTTTTTACAAGAAGCGATCCATTGTCAGGTAGAGTGGTTGAAAATGTTCTCAGCTATCATGGAGGTACATGTCTAATGCCCTTTGGTCCCCCTTTCAAGCAAATCAATCGTTCTATCAACTTCTAGAAAACTTGACTTCTAAACAAATAATGCATGTACAGCAGTCAGTCTAACAATCAGCTTCTCTCTCTCTCTTTTTCTTTTTTAATGGACATCCTGAAATCAGCTTTTGGTCAAGTTCTTTTTACTTCCATGCCACAGACACAGGGAACTATATAACTGGCAGTGTACTTTAGTCCTCCCTGTGCCAGTTTCTGATATATGCACACGGTTACACAATTCACTATTCAACAAGCACACGGAACAAAAATTATTCAAACATAATTTGACAGAGCGCGCTCGAGGAACCCACACCCAGATCCGACCAAGAACTACGAGAGCGAAAGCAGCCTGCTTATCGTTCCCATCCATTGAAGTATTTTGTTGTATGACTGGTCCCTTGAAGTTTCTCTCCGCTTGCGGCTTCACTCCCCTGTGAGGCTTCACTCCTGTTTTTCCTGCAGGGTTTCCTTGTCGAAGATGAACTCGCCCAGTCCTGTGCCCACTCGCTTGAGGTTGGTGATGTAGTCGCTGATCTCTTTGATGGTCTTCACTTGCTCCTTGAGGAAGTTGTCCTCCACAAAGTCGCCCATCTGCAACACCAGTGCAGGGCAGAACATGATAACATCCACACGGTGGTGCTTCCCATGACGCCATCCAGGCAGAACACGTGCCTGTTCATACAATCACCATAGCTGTCAACCTCCTGGTCTCAAAATTCAGGAACCAGGGGCTGAAGAAAGCGGGGGGGTGTTGAAGAGGGGGCAGTGTAGTATTGGGCTGAAAGCATTTCCAACCTTCTGTTGAACACGAGGCTTTAAAGAAAATGTGTTTACCAAGCATATAATTCCCCCCCATCTACAAATCAATTGGGCTTTGTTCTGCAATACTTATCATCCCTATTCAAACATGACCCTCTAAACTCAACAGTTTTCAGTAATGATTGTGGAATTCAGCAGATTTTCCCCCATTAAATGTGGGATTTCGGAAATAATTTCTAAATTCCGGAAATTCCAGAAAAATTCGGGAGAGTTGACAGCTATGAATCACACATACATCCCTTTTCTTTCCCCATTGAAACAGTAAACAAAAAAAATGCACGTGCATTTACACATGTGTACACATGCACACATTCATCATTCCATTTTTGTATATTTTTCTTCTGCTCATGAACCCCAAGGAGAATCACAGGGGGCGCTGCAAAACATTCTCCAATCCTGGTCACTGTGTAACCCCATACTGCCTTCCACAAGTGGGAGACCTGGACAAAGGAGACTGGCACTGCCTTGTTCAACTCGCCCCAGGACACACTGCATGACAACTACAAATGGACTGGACTGTACACTGTCCTGTGAAAATACATTCGCCATTAACTCTTTCCAGCCTACAGCGGCACGACGCCACGTTTCTCCTGCTGCCGCACGCTGGCGCACAGCGCTCATTCCCTGCTGACGCACAGATTTGGCCACTTTTTAATTTATTTTTTACGGTAGCTCAACAGCAACTGACGGTCTTGTGTTAGGTGTCACAGGAAAGAACAAACACTCAACTCCCCTCATCCACCAGATCCACTTTGTAATACGATTCAAGCGCTTCATTGAGCTAGAAATTGCTACCACCCCTTTGCCTGACCGACATTTTTTCTGGCACAGGAAATACGTGGCGCGCGCCGCGTGGTGCCGCCAGTTCTTTGTTTTCAAAGCTCGTGGGGTCAGCCAAGTTCACAATAGGCCACTGAAAGTATGGTCGACAACTCGTTCCAACATCCCCAAGACTAGTTACAGAGGTTATTTCCCTTGGACCATTTCATGGAAAGTGTAGGAATTTTTTATGTTCCCGTCGTCTGATTGTGGACGACACGGCAGAATGTAATGCCGTCTGTCCGTCATCCAGACATTGGACGACGCGCCTCAAGGGAGAGAAATCCTGTCGTCCACTTCTGTCACGACTCGGCTGGTAAAGGTTAATAATCTCACATTTCAAATACTTCACGTTCGAAGGGAAAAGTTCACAAAGTTCACGGCGAAAGGAAAAGCTGAAACACTGAGCCATCACATGAAGGTAATGATTATGAACATTAACCAAGCCTTGACCTATTGGTTTTTGCCTGTCAAGGAAAAACAAACAATGGAAATAAGTTATTAAAAAAAACAAGCAAACCAACAATGGAAATAAGTTATTAAAACAAAACAAGCAAACCAACAATGGAAATAAATACAAACAAAGGGGCTGTGTCAACACATTCCTTTCAGTTCATTCCATGCTCTGTAACACAAATTTAATAACTGCAGGAATTACACATTTAATAACCCCCCCCCCCCCCTCCCCCCCCAAAAAAAAAAAAAAATTGTCCTGGGGTAAAGTACCTGAGGGTCATTATGACGGCTGGCGCACTGGTGCAGTTCCAGCATGGACTGGTTGATGGACTTCTCCAGCTGCAGGGCCGCCTGCAGGGCCTCCAGTCCGCTGCCCCAGTCGTCACGATCCGCTTCTGCAACCAACGGTGGCGCCACAGTCACAATGAGACAGCCCTCTGTATCTCCATGCCAGTACTACCTCATGGCACTGAGGACTACATTCTCCCTCTGTGCTCCATGCCAGTACTACCTCATGGCACTGAGGACTACATTCTCCCTCTGTACTCCATGCCAGTACTACCTCATGGCACTGAGGACTACATTCTCCCTCTGTGCTCCATGCCAGTACTACCTCATGGCACTGAGGACTACATTCTCCCTCTGTACTCCATGCTGGTCTGAACACTTGTGGATGGAGGCTGGCCTTCAAGCGGTTAATTATGGACGGAAAATGATTTTTGTAGTGGCTGTGCCCAAACTGATGAGACCAAGGACTGAGCTTAATTGTTAGGCAATTAAGAAAATGTGCATGAACGCTGGTGTGGGAAAGAATACATTTTTGTGAGAGCCACAATGGCAATGAAGATGGACGTAGCCCGAAGGAGAGTCTTTGCGTAAACAGGTATTTACACTGGATGTTGGAAAATACTAGACACACGCAGAGAGGCAAGAAGAGCGAGACACTGAAGACAGAACTGGAACAAAAAGCCAGAGTCCAAAACCCAGAGGCGGGGGAAGAAGACTTCAACTTCTAAGAAGAGTCCCTAAAAGACGTCCATGCAGACCCTTTCCTGAACCTAATGCCAGATGGCCCAGGGTGCCACCATCACCTGCTGCCTGTCTAAGATGCATTCTACAGTGACCTGGTCATGCAGACAGAATTGGGGTGTGGTCTGTAAGACCTGTTAGTGCACATAACAGACAGAATTACTGTGTGGTCCACAGTGACCTGGTCACACACATAACACTAATAACAGACAGAATTATGGTGTGGTGTGGGATGTGTGTGGTCACTGTGTGTGTGTGAAAACATAGCCTCGTAAGATGCCTATTTATATCTAAACTTAGTCTTGGAGTAGAATTTATCCATCTACTATGTTTCAATGAATGTTATTCTACATTTGAATTCTTGTTTGTGCATAAATAATGTGGAAACTGTATTTCTTGTTCTCAGTCATGTCAGAAGAGAAGTAAAAGTGTGACACTCTAGTCCAGTAGTCCGGTGCATGAACACACATATGTGTGCATGGCTGCAAAGATACCTTTGATGTGTGTAGCTTGACTTTTATACTTGTAAGCAAATTCAGTTAAAGCGATGTCATCAAGATCTGCTGGGAGAAATCAGAGTAGTGTGCTAAGAGAATGCAGTCCCTGCTGAGACAGCTGCCCGTTGTTCACACAGAAATCTGTTGAGAAAGACAAATTTAGAACAAACTGCAAAATGCTCCGCATGTGAGTCGCATTTCAATACGACATGAACTTTCATATAAGTAAACCCCGAACATGGTGAGTTTCTGTGAAGGAAAGATTTCCCCTTCCCCCCAGCCCTCCCACAGTCTGCAATAAAACACAAACAAAACACAAAGCACACATACACAATGAATTTTGGTTTTCACTCACAAAGAAAAACCCACATGATCACTATAGTAATAACGACAGATCCCCACCATTTTCATGTTTCAAAATTTGCTCTAGGAATGTAGAGGTGGAGGGAGATGCAGAGAACAAGGGGGAGGGGGAAGAGGGGGGGGTAATGGTTGGAGGAGGGAGCACGAGAGGTGGAACCAAGCAAATTTGCTCAGGGGTAAAATACGAACAGGAACTGCAAGGCATGAGGGAATCGTGCTTCAGTCCAACTCACCTTCACGGTCTGCAGGAGAATACGGCCACCGCGCATGTTCTGGTATTCCATCAGTTTCTCTGCATACCCACACTCCTCATGAGCCTTCTTCTTGAAGAACTTGTGAAATCCTTTCTGGCTCACGTCATCACGGTCAAAGTAGAAGGACTGGGAACAACAAAAGCAGCCATGTGAGCGTGTGAGCACACACACACACACACACACACACACACACACACACACACACACACACACTCATGCGCGTGTGCACGCACGCACGTGCGCGCGCGCACACACACACACACACACTCTCTCTCTCTCTCTCCCTCTGAATAGGAAAGGGGCAGCATGTCTTTCAAATTCTCCAAAGCACAGCTTACAGTGAGGTGGTTGGGGCTGCTTGTAATAAGTTTTACTTTCTTTATTTCAATTCTTTCACCATTGTCTATCATCATATCACAGCAAGTGAGCTGTGCGTGAATCATGTCAGCAAACTGCACAGCTGACCTATGCTATCAGTGGTAGGATTTGATTCTAGGGGATCTTGAGTATGACTATCAGTCATAGCGATAGTTCAGCTTACAGAAAATAAACAAGGTTTCAGGTGGGGTGACACATGTGTGTGTGAGGGGGTCACACAGGGTGGGTGGGTGAGGAGGGGAGGGGTAAGAAAGGTTATCCCTTTAAACATCACTTTTCACCTGCCATCATTTTTTTTCCTGTTAAACCAAATTAAAATTACAAAAACCTCCAAAATGTTCTCAAATGAGACAAATAAAAAGGAAAAAGGGGAGGGGGAAGGAGAGGACACGAATCTGGATATGCTGCCACTTCCTCTCTTGATGTTCAGATCTGAAAGATGGTCTATGGTATAATGGCTTTGCTCTTTATTGCTTAAGTGATTCTTCAGATTTTTTATCACATCAGATCAGCCAAGCTGCAACCCAGTTCTTATCGCTGCCTTGCCAATGTCAGCCAATGTGTTTGCTCTCTCATTTCGTTAACTCCTGCATGTCCAGGGCAGTACATCCATGAGTCTGCAATGGAAGGTTGTGCATTCGTTCATGCCAAGCAGGGCTTCTCATTCCACTCTCCACTTTTTGAAGTAGGCTCATGGAGTCAGTCAGTATCAAGGCTTGTTGAGTTTTAAACTGGCCTGTGGATGAAAGCCAGTATAGTGCTTGTGTCACTGCTTCTACCTCCATTGTTAGACTTAAAGTTGTAAACTGTTCGTGCCATTGTCTCATATTCTTTTTCCTCCAGAAAGGTCCAATCCATTTTTGATGTATGGTACCTGGATCAGTGGATGTACATGTACATGTATGCGTTGATGAGGACAAGGCTTTTTTGATAACCATCAGGTCTTTCCAGCCTCACACCCATTTGTTCACGTGTGCTGCTACAACCATTTTTCTAAGTCTATCCTGGACAGTTTGTTTTTTAAGGGTTTTTTTTATCATTGCTAGTCCTCGTCCATCATGCTTTTGAAAGATTATGAAGTCATCCAAACGTAATGGTCTGTGGGGAGCACGGGCTGGAATAGCCCAAACAAAGAAACTGTAAGCGCTAATTTGAAAGACTTAGCTTGAAAAACACCGCTTCTTGTGTCACATTAAAAAAAAATTGTGCATGTGTGTGTTCGATCGTTCGTTCGTTCTTTGTTTTTATGTCTTTTCACCATAAGTGATATTAGACCATGTGTGTGTGTGTGTGTGTGTGTGTGTGTGTGTGTGTGTGTGTGTGTGTGTGTTGTTCTACTCGACGTTTTCTCCGTTGGTGAATGATTATGTGCCAGAACTGATTTGTGGCGACACACTTGCAGCAGATGCAGATAGTTTCTTCATCATGTTTAAAGAGTGCTAGCAAAGCTGTGACTGGTTATCATTTGACTACAAATTTAAAGAGTGCTAGCAAAGCTGTGACTGGTTATCATTTGACTACAAATTTAAAGAGTGCTAGCAAAGCTGTGACTGGTTTATCATCTGACTACAAATTTAAAGAGTGGTAGCAAAGCTGTGACTGGTTATCATTTGACTACAAATTTAAAGAGTGCTAGCAAAGCTGTGACTGGTTATCATTTGACTACAAATTTAAAGAGTGGTAGCAAAGCTGTGACTGGTTGTCATTAGATTACAAATTTAAAGAGTGGTAGCAAAGCTGTGACTGGTTATCATTTGACTACAAATTTAAAGCGTGGTAGCAAAGCTGTGACTGGTTATCATTAGACTACAAACATGAAGTCTTGTTGTTGTTGTTTTTTTTTTTTCAATCAATGAAAAATTAGGTTAACTCGTTGATATTCAGTTACTCACCATTGACATATAAACATAATCTGCATACTTTTGCAGATTTATCTGCCTGTTAATGGCTGCCTCACATTCTTCGTGAAAATTCTGACGAACTTGAGACATTCTGAGCTGTTTAATCCCTCAATCGATGTCAGCAGATGCGTCTAGTTGTGAAATGGAAATAACAAAGGAAGTGACGGAGTGTAACAAGGAGTGATGTCCCTTGTCATCCCACTCCGCCCACCGCCCACCGCCTCCCCCCTACCCCACGCAACCACCACGCCCACTAAAGGATCATCATTACATGAAGCCCTTTGCATTTACCTGCTCTGAAATTTAAAAAAAAAAGAAAAAGAAGAAGAAAGAAAAGAAATACACAAAATGAAATGCAGATGATTGGTATTATTAAGAGAACCTTGGACAAAGATACCTTTCTTAGACTATATAAGGCAATGGTGAGATCGATTCTTGAATATGGCAATGTGGTATGGTCTCCAAGATTAAAAAGGCAGTCAATAGAAATAGAAAAGGTGCAGAGAAGAGCAACTAAGTTAATACCGACATTTCTGATTATTCATATGAAGATAGATTAAGGTACCTAAAGTTGCCATCCCTCAAAGCCAGAAGGATAAGATGAGATCTGATCCAAACTTATAAATTTTCAATAATATAGATGATATTGATCAAGCATGTTTTTTTGAACCTACATAACCAACATAACCCGTAACAGTTGTGACAAAGTACAAATACAGCAAGTTAATACTACTATAAGGAAACATTTCTTCAGCCAGAGGATAGCACCAATTTGGAATAAACTAACTCCGAACATCAAACGTGCACCAAATACTAACTCTTTTTAAAAAACACTTATCAATAAGCATAAAATAATTACTGACATCATGTTCGACTTGATGGTCGAAAATAAAAACTGGGCTCGCTGTCGACCTGACTAATGAAAGAACACATAAAGAAGGGGCATATAAAGCCGCGAGGCTATGATGAAATAATCATCGCACCAAAACCTGAACCTGAACCTGAACCTGAAAAATTGAATGGGTCCAAGCGCTCTCCACTGAGGTATACCCTGAAGTCGGTATCTGAGGAATATGTATTCCTGACTCTGACCAAAGATAGTACGCCCTACGCACATGCGTATCATCTTCATACAAGTGTGTGTGTGTGTGTGTGTGTGTGTGTGTGTGTGTGTGTGTGTGTGTGTGTGTGTGTGTGTGTGTGTGTGTGTGTGTGTGTGTCTGTCTGTGTGTGTGTGTCTGTGTGTGTGTGTCTGTGTGTGTCTGTGTCTGTGTGCAAGCGCCTGCATGCGTATGTATGTGAGTGCGAGTATCCTGTAATTATATGCATTTTTACTCTCCCTCACACACACACACACACACACACACACACACACACACACACACACACACACACACACACACACACACACACACACACACACACACATGCGCACATGCATGTACGCTCTCTCTCTCTCTCTCTCTCTCCTCTCTCTCTCTCTCTCTCTCTCTCTCTCTCTCTCTCTCTCTCTCTCTCTCTCTCTCTCTCTCTCTCTCTCTCAAAACAACGAATTTAGGAAACAGCCTATAACACAGAAAATGAACTCACCTTTCTTCGTCTTTTTGGAGAAAAAACAACAACCGAAACCCACTGGAGAATTACGACAGGTCGGTGCAGCTCACCAAGTGCCTCCTGCCTGACTCTTCATGCCGGACACGCGTGGAAAGATACTCAGTGAAGGTGGGAGCGGCAGGATGGAACGCGCCAGCCGTCTGGCTTCACTTTCCCGCGGAGTGAAACATCTTTCCGTTGGGCGAACTATCTTTGCTTCGACACTTGAGCGCTATTCTTTAGGAAATTTGCGATCCAGTCAAAACGTTACCCGCTGTTCCGTGTCTCATTGTAAACAGTGTCTCTTCGGTTACGGTGGACCGACATCTTTATTCTGGATACTTGCAGTGTGTTCATAAACAGTACGGCAGGAGAGTAATCGCTGTACTTACAAACTACACCGAGTGATCAGTGATCTGATAATACCCCCCTCCCCCCCCCCCCCTCTCTCTCTCTCTCTCTCTCTCTCTGTCCTAAAGGTTGGTCTTCCATGCCATGCCTAGTTTGATCGTATACTGGAGGCTGTATCATGCCACATTACATTTCCCATCACAGCCATAAGTATCCACCACCTCCAGCGCTCTTTCCATGCGAACACACACACACACACACACACACACACACACACACACACACACACACACACACACACACACACACACACACAGACCTGTACACACACACACACACACACACACACACACACACACACACACACACACACACACACACACACACACACACACACACACACACACACACACACACGGGAAAAGTCTCTACGGCTAGTTATGTACTTGTGTGTGTGTGTGGGGGGGGGGGGGGTCTTACACTCTTTGCCCCAGTCCTGCACCATCTGATGTATCTAACTTAAATTCTTGTGCTGTCACTGTTGGATTCAATTCTTCACTGTTAACCTTAGTTTCTGTCTGCCTACCCCTTGGTCCAAATGAGCAGGACACTGAGTGGATCCGTATGCTACAAGCAGAACAAAATAAAGTCTCAATCACGGTGACTTTATTGCTGTCTCACCTTTCTGGAGAAGGAATGTCAAACAATTACAAGCAACCGTTTGGTTGAAAATCTTCTGGATTCCTCCCTCTGTCTTCTAAATGATGGGCGAATCACACGCATACCCGATAATCCTGGTCATAGGGCCACTGCCATTGACTTAACACTGGTGTCACATGAGGTCACACTCTTTTGTACCTGGAACCCAATAGATGATGTTATGAACAGTGATCATATGCCACTTGTGACCAGGTTTGAACTAGATCAACCATCAGCTACAGACTCAACAGAAGACAAGGTTCCAAAATATAATTGCAAACGTGCTGACTGGAACAAATTTTCAAACATATTACTTTCTTATGATGGGTTCGAAACTTCTGATCAGGATGTTGACACCTTATACATGATAACGTGCTGACTGGATCAAATTCACAAACATATTACTTTCCTGTGATGGTTCGAAACTTTTGATCAGGATGTTGACACCTTATACATGATAACGTGCTGACTGGATCAAATTCACAAACATATTACTTTCCTGTGATGGGTTCGAAACTTTTGATCAGGATGTTGACACCTTATACATGATAACGTGCTGACTGGATCAAATTCACAAACATAAATTACTTTCCTGTGATGGGTTCGAAACTTTTGATCAGATGTTGACACCTTATACATGATATTTACAAAAGATGTTCTGTATGCCGCTGACGAATCCATTCCCAAGTAGAAGTCAATAACATAAAAACAAGCATGTCGGTAACATTTGATGGAAGGAAGCTTGTCGGAGAGCAAAGGACAAGAAAAAGACTCAATTTAATGCTTATCTAAAGCACACATCTGTTGAAAATTATGTGGAAATTAAAAAGGCCAAAAGTAAATGTAACAGGGTAATGGGTAAAGAAAAAAACAAAAAACAAAAAAGAATACTGGTCATCTTTTTGAACAAATGAAGTTTCAAATGATAAAGATCTTCAGAAAGTATGGGGAAAACTGAAAACAACGAAGAATGGCGTAAAGTTGCCACAGTATCCAATACAATTACCTCATTGTGATCTGCCAACTAATTACGAAAAAGCTGAAGCTTTTGCTGACATGTTTGCATATGATAGCTGCAGCAATGGACTATCAGACGTAGAGAGAAAGTACAGAGCAGAACGTGAGTTACATTTTAGTGATGAAAACTCACAACAGACCAGAAATCGATCCATTCATGCTGCAATTACGATAGGAGAATTAAAAAGAATGTATCAGTAATATCGGCAGCAAGAAAACATCAGTCGGACTGGATGGAATTTCTAACGAAATGTTAAGTCATTTATCACTAAATGTGTTAAATCTTTACATCTTCTTTTTCAAAAATGCTTGGATAGTGGTCAACTACCATCCTTTCCCACCGTCTAATATCACTTATAATGAACAGACGTTAAACAGACTAACAACAACAACAACAACAACACACACTCTCTCTCTCTCTCTCTCCTCTCTCTCTCTCCTCTCCTCTCTCTCTCTCATCCTCTCTCCTCTCTCTCTCTCCTCTCTCTTGTTGGCCTGGCGCAAGATAGATATGGGCCCGACCCTTCTTTATTGTGGTGGGTCGGGGTATCCGACAGTGTGTGTAGCAAGGGCAGCTGCTCCACATCGCCTGCTAGGTCATCAAGACCGTAGTGTTGTTGTTGTTGCTGTTGCATTTGTGTGTGTGTGTGTGTGTGTGTGTGTGTGTGTGTGTGTGTGTGTGTGTGTGTGTGTGTGTGTGTGTGTGTGTGTGTGTGGTGGGAGTGGGGGGGGGGGGGGGTCTTTTTTCGTCTACTGTACGGAAGAAGAAGAAGAAGAAGAAGACACACGTCTGAGCGCTATGAAAAGACAGACGACTTTCGGTGACACGTTTTTCGGTAAGATATGTCATCAGAAGGGAAGACATGTTTTTCTCATACTTTGGCCGGAAGGCTGACGCGACATGGCGCCACTCTAAGCACCGTTCTGCAGGCTCTTGAAGTCTTCAGAGTGTCCAGTTGGATGACTGTTTTTTCCTTTCACTCCCGGCCTTCACATGACCGCCTTCCGTCTTCTGTGTGAGATCTCTGGTGTTCTCTCTGATGATTATCATCATCCTCATCGGCGTCGTCATCTTCATGATCATGACCATCAACAGTATCCTTGGATGTTCGTGTCATTTGCAGTTTCTTTAAAGACAATACGTGGGTATCGTAATGGTCCAGTCCAATACGATCCTAGTACCATAGATCAAACCCGTTACGTGCCGACTGCACACCAACAAATTATTGTGCCAAGGCCTTGCTCAAGGAGTCGGGTATTTATAGACAGGCGCAACTAGATTGTACTTTTATTGAAAGGCAATACGTGAGTATCATAATGGTCCAGTCCAATACGATCCCAGTACCTTAGGTCAAACCCGTTACGTGCCGGCGACACACCAATAAATCAATGCGCCAAGGCCTTGCTCAAGGTGTCTTGCCCTGTACTTTGTTTGTCTATGTCCTTGACGGTAAATAACCCCCTCTCTTTCTATATTTTGCTTTATTTTCCGCCCACAGTCGAGTATTATAGACAGGCGCAATTAGATTGTCTTGAGAAATTTAATTGTGTTTGAAAGTTGATTCTCCTCATTTTCTTTCATATGGCCATCAAGGTACAAGACTGGTGGTTCCAAGCAGACAGATTGAAATCAGAAGAATGGAACTATTTGCGGGCTCCCAGCTGGCGCAAAGATAAGGTCACGGGTTGAGTGCAAAGGCCTGATCATGTGTTGCCAACTATGGAAATGTCGTGTATTTGAATATAGTATGCGATTTCATCGCTGAAAATCCCCTGAAACAAGAGAAATAATTGGTTGCGAGTTGTTCTTTTGGTCAGTTATCAGTTGAATATTAAACGCTGGCTCAAACTTATAGTAGGCCTCAAAACACTGACATGGGTTATATAGTGTTTTAGAGCATAATCCTAGTTGTGGCATGTGGCCTGTCAAACATTCGCCCTCGGTTAAGTCACCCAGTACATGTCCGGCGACGCAGTATGTGACATATTACGTTGATAGGTACGGGGAGTGAGAATTTGGCAAGATGATTGATTATTCGCCGTGATATTTTCGTGTTTTCCACACCATGACATGAGGTGTGTGTGGTGTGTGTGTGTGTGTGTGTGTGTGTGTGTGTGTGTGTGTGTGTGTGTGCGTGCGTGCGTGCGTGTGTGCACGCGCTTTGACTACGCTTAGTGTTCAAGAATCGTATAATTAGCATGGTGATCGTAATGCAGTTTTGTTGTAAAAGAGAGAATGAGACTGTCAACGTGATTGAGACTATGAGACTATTAACCGAGGTTCGTGTCTACATAACATCTTGGACAAACGTAAAACCCCATCAACAACTTTCAGAGGAGAAGGCCACTTGGCCGTTGACATGGATAACAAGTATACACAGCCTACACTCTGTGAAAAACGCAAAAGAATTGGGGGGGGGGGGGGGGGGGGGGGGGGGGGGGGGGGGGGGGGGGGGGGGGGGGGGGGGGAACCCGGATTTTACTAAACTCAACTGAGCAGCAGCTCTTGGGCTGGCTGTACCCAGTAGCACCCTTTGTGTAAGGAGGTGTTTATAAAGCGTTTTTTAAAATTTTAGTCTTTACACAGCATAGCTCATACAACGACAAGGACCAAAGACGACGACGACACGACGACGAAATAAATATGATGATGATGAGATATGATAGATGATGATGAAGTAAGTAAGATAACAACAATTTAATAATAAAAATAACAACATGAAAAAATAAAAATAAGTAAATAAATAACAAATAAACAACAACAAAAACAACAACACGCCACCACCACATCGCCACAACCACCATCAACAAAAACGATATAATAAACAATCTGTTTCGCTGCACGAGGCCATTTTTCAGGCTATTTTCAAAACTTGCAAAACGGCATAAGACATTATTCGAGAGGGCAGACGGAAAAAAACCGCGTACTTGGACGGGCTTCGAGACTCAGAAAACAGCGTGACCTCAGATTTAAATCAATTGGGCCGCGCCCACCCGGCGCTCATTGCGAAGGAAATTTAAAAAAAGGGAAAAAAGAATTAAAAGGGAAAACCAGGGCCTCCTTCTTCTAAAGGGAAAAAAAAGGAAACAACAACATAATTAGTGGTTAAAAAATACGAGCCCCTCCTGCAAGATGTCTATGAAAAGAAAAATTTAAAAGGGAATGCACAAACGTCGAAGGGGGGAAAAATCCCTAACTGGCGAAAAGCCCCGAACCCGGGGAGCAAGGAAATTTTTGTTTTTTTATGTTTTGTTGTTGTTGTTTTTTGACTTTTTTTGACCCCCACCCAATGCTTCCCGCCCTCCAACAGCGGCACATGCGTGTTTTTTTTCGTTTGACCCCCCCCTTCCTACCCCCCCCCCCCATTTAGATCTGCCTTTTTCTTTTTATCTTTTTTTGTTTTTGTAAAGGTTTTTCTTGTATACAAAGGGCGCGTATTTGATATAAATTTTGTTCTTCTGACACTTAACCCCTGCCCCCCCCCCCCCCCCCCCCCCCCAACCCTTTTTGCCACAAAGAAACTAATTTATATCATATTTTTTTTCTCACGCCCACCTTCTCCGCTCATTTCACCCTTTTTCTCGCTCCTTTTGGGGAGAAATTTTGATTTCAAATTATTTTTCATTTCTCTCTAATACCCCACCCCCTTTCCCAACCTTTTTCGAACAGAAAAAGGGTTAATTTAAGGCATACTTTTTTTCGTCCTACCCCAACCCCCCCGCCTCCTCCCCCACACCCTTTTCCCAAAGGGTGAATGGCTTTCGAAACAGTTTCGCTCCTCTTTCATTGGCGTCCTACCTCCCCACTCTCTCCTCTCCCCCAACTTTTCCCTCTCTTCTCTCTTCCTTTTTCCTCTCCCCTCTCCTCTCTAAATCTCTCTCTCTCTCCCCCCTCTCTCTCTCCCCTCTCTCCTCTTCCCCTCTCTCCTCCTCTCTCACACACACCAACCCCCCACACGCTTGTATGTTTACTCATATCCCGAAAAAAAAGATTCTTTCGCTTCCTCTCGTCCCTGCAATTCCCAAAAGATGTTTCATCTCCCCCATCTCGCTGTCCCATCTTTTCCCCCCCGTCTCTTTCTTTTTTTCTTTTTTTTCATTCATAGCATTTATCTGTCCTTCATCCTCCACCCAAAATTAGACCCTGGAAAAGAGAGCATTTTAGTTTTTAAGCATTTCTCCATCACCTTAAAAATCATGCCAGTGGGCCTAAAAACTATTTTGGGTTTAGTGTAAAAGGGGACCACCCCACCAGTACGCCCCTTTGTTTTAAACAAAAACTGGAACTTCCCATCCACCCCCCGGGGGGTTTGGGGGGGGGGGGGGGGGGGGGGGGGGGGGGGGGGGGGGGGGGGGGGGGGGGGGGGGGGGGGGGGGGGGGGGGGGGGGGGGGGGGGGGGGGGTGGGGGGGGGGGGGGTCCTTTCCTGCCTTTTGGGAAAATAATGTACTAAAATTTCCTCTTTCATTGAAAAATAAAAGGGAATTTTTTTTTTTGGGGAAAAATAATTTAACGCTCCGCTTTCTCCCCTTTGTCCCCCTTTTCTACTTTTTTTGTTCTAGAAGATCTTTACCCCTTAAATTCATTTTCAGCCACTCCCAATTTTTTTTCCCCCCCCCCCCCCCCCCCCCCCCCCCCCCCCCCCCCCCCCATCGAAACCCTCTGGGAAGTTTGAGGGTTTTACCCATAGTTTTTGTTAAAAGTTCATTGTAATATTGGGTTAAAGGGAAATTAGGGCCGACACTTGCGAAGAATCCATACGAAAAATTGGGGAAATTTCCAACCCCTCTCACTAACCGCAACCAAGCCAATCTGTGTCTCGCTTTTGGGGGGGCCCCAAGGGGAAACAAGAACCCGCAACATAGGTCGCATATTCGGGGAAAACTGTTGCCGCTGGCAGACAAGGTCTGCATATTCTTGGCAACTTTCCGCGGGCAGACATAGGTCTGCTATTCTGGGGCAACTGTTGCCGCGGCAACATAGGTCTGCAATTCGGGAAAAGTTCCCGGGCAGACATAGTCTGCATATTCTGTGGAAACGTTCCCGGGCGGGCAGACATAGGCTGCAATTCTGGGTAACGGGCCGCTGGAGACATAGCTGCATATTCGGGGTAACTTTGCCGCTGGCAGACTGGTCTGAAAAATCTGTGGCAACTTTGCCGCGGGCAACATGGGTCTGCATATTCTGGGGAAAAACGCTGTCCTGGCGACTGGGCTGCAATTGTGGCAATCTTCCTGGCAGACATGGGTCGAAATTTTCAGGGTAACGGGGAGGGGGGGGGGGGGGGGGGGGGGGGGGGGGGGGGGGGGGGGGGGGGGGGGGGGGAGGGGGAAATTTTTTTCAGGGGGGGGGGCTTTTTTTTTTCAGCCCAACCCCGTAAGGATCCCCCCCTTTTTCGGCTCAGAGCAAGTTTTTGGCCACAGTAATTGCAATCGGCAGCGCTCCATCGCCGACCGCCCCACACCTCCATGACCTTTTCCCCCGGGACACAGCAACCCTTTCCCAAAATTGGGTGGAAATCGCTGCCCCCTGAACTAAACCCCACATCAGTCCCCAAAGGAGAGCTGCCACCTCCCCCTTGGGTTTTTCCTGCTACCTCCATCGCCCACCCCCCCCCATCTCCAGGGCCTTCCCCCAACCAACACAGGCTGGATCCGCCCGTCGTCCCCTAGCATCATTTTCATTTCATTTAGCCCTCGCTCCCCCTGGAGCAAGGCCCTCAAAACCCTCGCCATCCACCCCTGTTCGGGCGTTCTGGTCATTTCCCGTCCTTTGCCCGTGTTTCAAACCCCCCCTCATGTCTCCCCCTGTTCAGGGCCGCCTCCTTTCTCTTTCCCCGCGGGGTTTCCCGGTCAGGGCTTGGGGTGTGGTGGGATGGCTTCCTGAGGTGTGTCCGACCACCCCCCTTCCTTCGATTCTGCTTGGGGACTGGGTTTCCCGTCCCGAAAGCTCCCACAGATCTTCTTTCGGGCCTTGCCTCAACGGATTTTGTAAAGCGCCTCGACAGGGGTTTAAGAATGTCTGAATTTTTGTTGCATCGCTTGTTGTTCGCCACGCTCGATCCAGAGCAGAACGATTTCCATTGGGGTTAAGATGCGGAGTTTGGGTTCTTTGCTGATTTCCCCCAGAGCCCAGATTTCTTTGGGATGAAAGAAAGCTGCTCTTTTTCCCTTTCCGTTCGGGGGTGACGTCTCGGGCCGTGCCTCCCTGTTGGTCAACCAAAGCTTCCCGGTAGACGAAAGACTCCACATCCCCCAAGGGGTCTCCATCGACGGGGCTGGTGTGTTTTGGGGTGGGGTTTTTTTTCATCAGCTCGGGCTTCTTCCGTTAACTTGACCCGTCCCGGGTGATGTGTCCCCCAAGCGAGTGGTCCCTTTTCCCCGCACTGCTGTGGGTGTGTGACAGAGCGCCAGGGGCGCCGCGAAGTCAAGGTCGCGAGCGCCCCCAGAGTGTCCACGTATACCGTTGTTTCTGGCCTGTTGTAGTGGGTCTTCAGATCCACAATGACCGGGGAAGAGGGAACGGGGACAGCAGGCATCCCGCCCAACCCTCCACCTCGAAACTTCAGACAGGGGCCGGCGTGGCAACCTGCAGTTCTGCCCGGGGAGTCACCGGTGAGGGGGAAAACTTTTTGGGGGCCCGAATGCCCAGCGCTTCCACACACTCTCGTCCCCCACTGTCGAAAGCCTTCCATAATCTATGAAGTTTATGTAAAAAGGGGGGGGGTTTTTTTCCCTCCAGCGACGCCCACATGAGCGCGGTGGCGATCTGGCGGCACATGATTTTTTTCTGGCCGGAAGCCTGCCTCTGGTCTCGGGGGCTTGGGGGCGCAGCCTCTTTCTTCCTCCATAGAACCCTGTTTAGAACCTTGCTGGCGTGACAGACATACCCTCGAAAATTCGCAGTCCTGAGGTCCCTTTCTTCGGCAGCTGAGACAATTTCCTTTTTTCCACTAGCCGGTACCTCCCCCTTTTCCCAAATTGCGAAAGGGTGTATAGCATGTTGACAGCTGCCTCTATGCTGCTTTGAGGGGTTTCTGCGGTATCTCGTCCAGCCCTGCACCTTTCCCCTTTTTCAAGTCATGATGGCCTTCTTGATCTCTGCCCTTTTGGGGTTTGTCACACTGATGGGCAGCTGTCTCTGCAGTGGGGTTTGGTGGGGGCGTCGGGCGGGGGGTTCAGCAGCTCCCCGAAGGGTTCGCCCCGTTCAGCGTTCCCGGTTTTTTTCATGGGTTTCCCCTTTTTGTCCTTTACGGGTTTCGCGTGAACTTACCCTAGCTTCTTGGTCACCAGGTCAGGGCCCTTCAGATTCCCCTGTCCCCTGCGCCTTTTTGCTTGGGTGGCCGGTCTCAAAGTAGTCCCTTTTTGTGTTTTCTTTTGTTGCTGTTTTGTGCTTTTTTGGGGTTTGTTTTGGTTTGTTTGGGTGTTTGGGGGGGGCTTTTTTTTTGTTTTTTAATTTTTTGGATGGTGTGGGGTCCTTTTTTGTCGGGGGGCCTTCTTTTTTGCCGGGTTCTCTTCCTTGCATGGCCCCGGCTTTTGCGTGTTCCCCCTTGTTCTTCCTCTCCTGTTTCCACTTTGTAGCGGCGGAACTTTTTTTGGGGCTATTTTAATGTGCTTTTGGGCCCCCGTTTCCCGGGGCTCCCCTTTACCTTGTACGGGGTTTTGGGGGGTGAATCCTTTGGGCGGGGAAATCCACGTTGTTAAAAGAAAGGTGGTGGGTTTTGAGACACTCACACCTCTAATCACTCGTACATCCCGCCTGCTCCGAATTTTCGCTAAAGCAAGTGGGCAATCTGGTTCCCGGACTGGTTTGGGGTTCCATGTGGGTTTTTGGGTGGCTTGTGTGGGAAGACTTCCCCTATCACCCGCTGTTCAGGGGGCACAGGGCTGCAAACGCTCACCATTCTCGTTTATCTTCCCCGTCCATTTTTCCCCATGATTTCCCCGACCTGTTTTCCCCCCCGATTTTACTTAAAATCTCCCTCAATGGTTTTGTCCTTTGCTCCTCTTTTTCCACTGTCGATTGCGGTAAATCCCTTTCTTCTCTTCTTCCGCATCATGGTGGGAGCAAGCACTGGGGATGTTCAGCCTGAATTTTATTCTTCTTTGGGGAAACTTTTCGGGGATGATGCGGGGGTTGCAGTTCCCATCCGATGATGCCCTTGTGCCTCCTGCCCCACAGGGGGGCCCCACCCCATGTGGGGGGGCCCCCCTCTGTTTTCCCCAGCAGCAGCTGTTCTCCAGTGAAAGCTCAGCTTCCTGATTGTACCCCCTTGTCTCACTCATCCCCCAGCACTCCGATCTTGTAGTTTTTTATCTCCCCTCGCAACTTTGGTGGGTTTTTCCTGTTTCAAACTCGTCCTGATGTTTTCCCTTGGGTACTTTTGTTGTTTTCCTGGTGTTAAAGGGGGGTCCCTTGCAGCTTCCTTTTGGCTTTCACGCACTCTCATAAGTCTCCGGGGTGGAGACCCTTCATTGCCCAGGGAATGCGGTTCTTGCGCGTGCTTCGTAACTCGTCTTTTTTACAGCAGGGTTGTTAG
>CM031614.1:62841727-62901727 GCA_018398815.1 Conus ventricosus
TTTAATTAAAAATTTTTTCCAGACCAACTTTTGAAAAAATAAATTTTATACAAAACGGGGGTCCCAGTCTACTCCCGTCGATCCCCAAAGATCTCATCAAAATAAAGGGGCCCTTGCGAAGCTCTGGGGGTTTATTTCCCCAAAGGGTGAAGAAAAAGTAAACCCCCCAAGGGCTGGAGAGGGCTCACACTTTAAATACGAGATTGCGTGTTTTTTTCCTAGGAAAAAAAAAACTCCCCCGTGTTTTTTTCCCCGGGAATCTTTTTTTTCCTCCCACCCAATTTGTAAGTTTTACTCATTCATTTCCTTAAAAAAGTGAACTCCATGGTGCATTCCCCGTCATTTGCCAAATCAAAAAGGAAAAAAATGTTCTTTTAGAGTGTTGGGAAATTTCAAAGATGTGAGACAAAAAAAATTTACACAAATTCCTTTAAAATCTTGTTTAAGCCCCCGACGCGATTTTCGACCCTTTTTGAAAAAGATAAAAAATTTTTTCATCCGGGTCTGAGATTTTAATTTGAAAGTTTTTTTTAAAAACAAACTTTCGGATGGGTTTTTAGAAGGGTTTTATTTTAAAGAATTGTGGGAAAAAATGACTTAGTTGATTTTAAAAGTGGTTTTTAGTCTATATGGGCCCCTTTTCGGTCCGGGTGGCATAAGCAACATTTTCTTTTTTCTTTAACCCGGAAAAGAAAAAAAATCATTTAAATGTGTGACACTTTTTCCCGTACAACCCTGAAAAGTGGAAAAGCACCCCACCGGGGGGCATTAAAGACGGGAAAGGGGGAAAAGTTCCCCTTTCAAAAAAAAAAAAAAAAAAAATCACTTGCTTCTTTTTCTAGAAGCAAAAGAAACATGACAGCGGCATCCATTTTTAATTTTTGGGGAAATTTGGGGGGTCCGGAGGGGTAGGTGGGGGAAGGGGAAAAACGGGGGTGGGGTGGGAGTGAAGAAAGTTGTTTGTTTAAAAGAAAAGCGCTTACCCTATCCCCCCCCTTGAAAAAGAAACCAGCTGTATAATCTTTCCCGTCAAGAAACTTCCGCCCGGGATTTCAAACTTGTCGAAGGGCTGCCTATAAAAGATTGGGGAATAAGAGCGTGGTTTGGGGGGGGGTTGTTGAAAATATATTTTGGGTTTTTATTAAACACCCTTAAGGGGGGATTGCATTTCCCCGGGGAGCTATCGGCACAAAGACAAGAACTATCCCAAAGGCGTGATTTTTTAAAAAAAACCCCTACCCAGAACTGAAAAGTCGGGCCCTTAAAAGAACTTGACAAGACGAAGGGCCCCTTTATTGTAGGTTGTTGGGAAAAACCCTCAACGGCTTTAGGCCCCCGATTATTTGCATTTTCAATTTTTTTTAAAAGTTAATCACCTCCTGTTTTGGGTTTTTGTTTGTTTTTTTTTCTGTTTTTTTTTTTACAAATTTTTTAAAGGCGGCCAGCTTTTTTTTTTTTTTTTTTTTTTTTTTTTTTTTAAACCTTGCTCAACAAATGGATACAGGGCATAGATCTCGCTTTCTTGGGGCACCCCACCCCCGGGGATTCCATTTTGGGCCAGTGGTTTTTTAAAGGTGGCCAAAAAAAAGCTAAACCGCCCCCCCACCCCCCCCCCTTCCTCCCCGCTCCCCCCCCCCCCCCCCCCCCCCCCCCCCCCAAAACACAAAAACCCCCCCACACTCACCCAACTTTCCCGGCCCCCTTCCCCCTTTCCCCTTTCCGGGGGGGGGGAAAAAAGGGGGGGGGGGGGGGGGGGGGGGGGAAGGAAGCCCCCAAAAGGCCTTCCTGTCGTTGGGAGAAAGGGGCCCCCAACAATGAATAATCCGGGGGCGGGAGAGGGCCCCCCCCCCCCCCCCCCCCCTTTTTATGTTGGAAAAGGGAACCGCAAAAACAGGACGTTCCGCTGCAAAATTTCCCCGCCGCCCCCCCCCCCCCCCCCCCCTTTGTTGGGGGCCGTTCCCCCTTTCACCCAAAAGTCCCAATCCTTTTCGGCCATGGCTGTGTTCTGTTCCCCCGTCTGCTCTTTTCCCCCCCCTCTTCCCATCTTTCCCCCCCCCCCCCTCCCCCCTTCCCCCTCTCTCTAATATTTATTTTTTTTTTTTTTTAGGTTTTTTAATTGTTGGGCCCCTTTTTTCTTTTTCTTAAAAAAAATATTTTTAAAAATATATATATATATATAATATATTTATATATATATTTAATTTTATATAGAAAAATTTTTTTTTTAAAAAATATATAATATATTAAAAAGAAGAAATTTTAAAAATTAAATAGGGGGGAAATAATTTAAAAAAGGGTTTTTTAAATAACAAATTAAAAAAATTTAAACTTTAAAAGGGGATATTCCTTTTCCCGTTTTTGGTTTTTGTAAAAGGCAAAATTAAAAATTTTGAATTTTTCTTTTTTCCTTTAGTTTCCTTTCTTCAATTTTTCGTTTTAAATATTTCCGTAAATTTTCTTCCCCTTCCTTTCCAAAAATTTTTTTGTTATTAAAATTCCCCTTTTTTAATTTTTTTTTTAGAAATCTTTCTTTCTTTCCTCTTCCCTCCTCTATCTCCCCTTTTCTCCTCTCTTCCCCTTTCCTTCCCTCCTTTTTCTGTCTTCTGGTTCCCCTTTTCTCTCTCTCTCTCTCTCTCTTTTCTCTCCCCTCCCCTCTTTTTAATATAATATATATAATAATATATTTTTTGTGTGTGTGTGTGGGGGTGTGGGTGTGTGTGGGGGTTGGGGGTGTGTGCCCGGTTTCCGGGTTTTTTTTTTTTATTTTCCCTTTTCATTGTTCCTTGGGATTTGTTCCCTCGGCATAAATGAATGTAGTTTTTTTAGAGGTATCTTTGGGGGGTACCCAGGGTCCTTTTGCCCGTCCCCCTAAGCCCCCCCCCCCCCCCCCCCCCCCCCCTAATGAAATTTTAATTTTTTTGACTTTAAAACCCTTCCGGGGGCTATTATCATCAAATTTTCATTATTATCATCCCTTTAAAAAAAAAAAAACACATTTTTTTATTTTTTTATTTTTTTTTATCATTTAAATTTTTTCTTTTTTAACCCGACGGTTGACCGATCAACAAAAAGGCCGACAACCTCAACCGGCCAAATTTTCCCAAATCCGTCCTTTTTTTTTTTATTGTGGTCGCACACCCAAAAAATTTAAAGCGCCAAGGTTCCTTTTCATAAAAAGTCAGTATAGCCCGGCACAATTAGATTTATTTTTTTTTTATTTTTTTGAGAATTTTTTAAAATTGTGTCTGAAAGTTGACTCATCTTCGTTTCTTTCATGTGCCCATCAAGGTACATGCCAGGTGGTTCCATGCAGACAGATTAAAATGAAAGAAATGAAGAGTATTTTTAGGAAACCACATGGCGGAAACACATTGTCACGGGTGAGCTACGGGGTTGCTCATGTATTTCTAACTTGTGAATGATTTAATCGAGAGAAATCCCCACGAACAAGTGAAATGATTGAGGAGTGGGGGTGTTGAGGGTGGGTAGGGATTGTTCATTTGACCTGTTTTAAAGTTAATATCAATCCTTGGCTCAAATGTATGCTGCACTTCAAAACGCTTAGATGGATTACAAAGTGATTTAGTGAGTGCATAATCCTCATTGTGGCGTGTGGCCTGTCCACAGCTTAGCCGCCATTTCAGCAAGTGCTGTACTTATTTTGTGGATGGTGGTGGTGGTGTGTGTGTGTGTGTGTGCGTGTGTGTGATTGTGTGTGTGTGTGTGTGTGTGTGATTGTGTGTGTGTGTGATTGTGTGTGTGTGTGTGTGTGTGATTGTGTGTGTGTGTGTTCGGGACAGGTTTTATGTGGCACATGGTGGCAGTCTTGAAAGGGTCGTGCGCGGTGGGGTAGGCTGTATGTGACACTGAAGAGAACCGTCTTGGTGTAATGTCACAGCGTCTCTTGTCGATGGAAGTAAGCAAACGGAAGAGGCGTTCGTTTGTTGACGCAGGTCTACCGCTACATGATACGAACAATAATCACAGCAGGCTTGCCAGTCGTAATAACATGAACGATCAGTTACATTCCCCTCTCCCCCCCCCCCCCCCCCCACACACACACACACACTCGTAATAACATGAACTATCAGTTACCCCCCCCCCCCCCGCCCCACACACACACACACACAGGCACGCACGCACACACACACACACACACGCATAGGCGACGCACGCACAGGCACGCACGTACACGCGTGCGTGCGCATTTACACGCACGCGCGCGCGCACACAAGGACACACATGATCTATCTTGTCTGTCTGTGTGTCATCTCTCTCTCTCTCTCTCTCTCTCTCTCTCTCTCTCTCTCTCGGTGAACAGTTCATGATCGTTAATTTCCACGCGGTTGTGTGTGTCGTTCGGTCATGTATTATCTCTCTCCTTCAATCTCATTCTCTGGTCCCCTCTCGACACTCGTCTCCCTCTTCCCCCATCCCCTCCTTTCATATCATGTTCCGCTTTCCTGCTGTCCCTTATCTGAGGATGACATCAAATTGAACCAAAATGTAATAAATACCCAGGCTTTTTTCTTCTTCTTTCTTTTACATTTGATTCATTCACAGTCTGACAGTGTCAAGTGTGGCGGTTTTTATTTATTTATTTATTTTTGGGGTGGGGTGGGGGCAGGGGGTGTTAAAATCGTATTCGCGTCCGGTTCTCTCTGCGCCCCCTCCCACTTCCGCACCAACCCTCTCTTCTCTTCTCTTTCTCTGGCTTGTTCGCGTGTTGGTGCATCTGTACCGATGATCCCGTAGTGAGGAGAGTGCATGTTGTCAGGCGACTATCTTCTGAAACGTTACTAGTACTACTATCTTCTGAAAACACTACTATAATTTTTTATAAGATAGTAGTAATACTACTAACTTATGAAAATTATAGTAGTGATTTCAGAAGATAGTAGTAACAGAAACGTTTCAGAAGATAGTAGCTTCGCGTTGCGACTATCTAGTGAAATGATCCCTGTGTGAAATTATGTCCTCTTTCTTAGTATTATTACTATCCAGGGTCACTGATCGATGGTCATTTGGCCTATTAGTGCAGAACGAGTTTATGTGAACAATTTATGACGTTGCTGACCAATGGTCAGTGTCCTTGACCAGTGGTAATTTTTGCCTAATTTCACTGTTTGACTGCCAGTTAGTGAAGAACGAGTTCATGTGAACAATTTATGACGTTGCTGACCAGTGGTCACTGTCCTTGACCAATGGTCATTTTGGCCTTATTTCACAGTTTGGCTGCTAATTAGTGTAGATCGACTTCATGTGAACATAATTGGACGTTGCTGACCAGTGGTCAGTGTCATTGACCAGTGGTCATTACCCAATGTCACTGTTTGACTGTTATTTAGTGTACGAGTTCATGTTAACAATTTACGATGTGGTTGACCAGTGGTCAGTGTCATTGAAAAGTGGTCATTTTGGCCCAATTTGACTGAATCAATGGTCATTTTGGCCTTATTTCACAGTTTGGCTGCTAATTAGTGTAGAACGACTTCATGTGAACATAATTGGACGTTGCTGACCAGTGGTCAGTGTCATTGACCAGTGGTCATTACCCAATGTCACTGTTTGACTGTTATTTAGTGTACGAGTTCATGTTAACAATTTACGATGTGGTTGACCAGTGGTCAGTGTCATTGACAAGTGGTCATTTTGGCCCAATTTGACTGACTGCTAATTAGAGTAATACGAGTGATTCGAGAGCGAGACTTCGAAGTCGACAGCCGCTTTTTTCTTCGTGTGCTACCGTTCCGCTTTTTTTCTGCGCTGCTTGTATTGGATGTGTTTCTGTGGGATAGTTTTAGGTGATAAAGGTTTGTTGAATTTCTGTGTGTCTTGGCTGGACGGATTTTCGCTATATTTGTGGTATTTTTATTTATTTTCTTTTCAACATTGAATCTTGTATTTTCAAAATGGCGGACTCTCACGTTGAACCCGTGTTCTTGTTGAAGAGAGACTTACCACTCTCTTTTGAAAATGAACACGAGCGATCTTTTCAAGCGCTCGACATTTGTGGTAGAGAAAGTATGGTGGGTGCTCAAGAAATTTGGGGACTGTGGAGACTTTACCCATCGACGAGGGCTGCACGCAGCAAGTTGCTAATTGAGGGTTTGTCACTTGGTGTTGTTGTGCTTCGTTTGCACTCAGAGGACAGGACGACACTGAACATTCTGCTACAAAGGTGTGGATTTCTAATATCCCTCTCTCTTGCGACGGGGCAGACATCGAGTCAGCTCTTGTCAGGCTGGGAGCTGTCTTACGCTCTCCCTTGATTCTGGAGAAAATGAGGAATAGAGACGGAAAATTGACGCGATTCTACACTGGAAGGCGATTTATTTTCATAGATATCCCAAACTACTTGATAGATCTGTGAAGGTTGCAGGATTTATGGCTACCCTGTATCACAAGGAACAGCCCAAAAGAGATACTAGGGTAACAAAGTGTAATCGTTGCCTGAAACTGGGTCACTGGGCCATGGAGTGTCAGGAAACTGTGGTTACCTGCAGAGCCTGTCGCCTACCCGGTCATCGGCAAGGAGATCCCGTCTGTGAGATTCAGAAAGCGAGTGAGGAACCGACAGTGATGTCCGTTTGGGACCCTCTGCCACCGGTTACAAGGTTTGGACACACATCTGACACTGACTCACCCCTTTCTGTCAATGACACTGACTGTGATGCGACTGACAACGAGAAAGAGACAGGTCAGAAAAAGAGTGAGAAAGAAGGAAAGACTGATGTGGTGGAGGACTGTCAGTCAGACTTTAATTTTGGCCGTCATGGGGAACAGAGAAAAAAGAAGAGGAGTGGTAGACCATCCAAGAGGGAAAAGATGTGGATAAGGGAAAAGATCCGGTTTTGACACGTCAGTTTAATTAAACTGGATTTTGCAACTCGTTCTCGATCGCAAACTCCGAAACGACCGCGTTCAACAGAGTGGGATTCCCCCAGTCAATCTGACAAACGTGAAAAAACTGCCAAGCTTTCCACTGCTCGTTCAGTCACAGACAGACAGTGACAAGGGATGGGCATGGGTGATGAATGTTTGAACGGTTTTCGGCGCATCTCGTGGACTTTCCTTTGATTACCTCCCTAAAATGGCTTTATCTTCTCATAATGTTTTTTGTTTGAATGTAAGAGGGATAAGGTCTAATAACAAAAGAATATGTGTTTATAAGTTTTTGAAAAATAGTGGGTATGACGTGATCTGTGATGCGAGCTTATAATTCATATTGTTCTTGTAAATAAGAACTGTGGCATTTGTGGTCAAACAGACACTGGCAGTAATGTTAAAAATACAAGAATCGCTTTGGAATTCTGGCTGAATGCACTCTTTATCGTAAGAAGAACAACTTGAATATTTATAATATTTAAAAACCGATTTGTAATCATTAAAACTTACACTGGATATAAAACTGGATAAAAAAATAATGTATATAAACTCCCCAGCTGTGAAAAGGTGTTTAGTCACAGTCAAATAGCTGTATTATGCAGAAAGCCGCTTCAAATGTGCTGAAACTTGATTTTACAAAAAGACGTCAAAATCAGTACATCAAGAATGAAACACAAGCCATCAGGGGAAAGAAGAAAAAAAAAAAAAAAAAAAAAAAACAGCCCTCCAGCACAGCTGTTCGCACGCGTGATGGCCACGACCGGTGATACATTTTTTTGCACCCTCATAGGAATATTTGCAACCACATCAGTCTTATATGTATTTTTCCCTGATTACAAGTAATGTACATAGACATTTCTGTTCTAAATTTTATTTGATATTCACATGTCTCAACCGTTCTTTAAACGGAAGAAACTTAACAGAACACCAAGTGAAACGTGTTGCTTTTCACGTGGGTAACTCCGCACTATACACCGCGGCAGCAATGACAGATCTGGCGCAGGCGCGAGTCTGCTCCCCGACCTTCGGCTGCGGGATCCTTTGGGCTGGTGCTATGGTGTTCTAACTGTCTCAACAAAATCAGTTATTGAAAACTTTCATCGATCGCTGCTCCTAACACAGAGGGCTGTGATCGTGTTTCCCTCTCCAGACATAATCAGCATGGTTCATAGTATCATTGTGCAAGAGGAAATATTTCTACTAAAAAACGCAAGATCATAAATCTTAACTCCTCCACTTTATACTAAGAAAGAGGACATAATTTCACACATGGATCATTTCACTAGATAGTCGCAACGCGAAGCTACTAACTTCTGAAACGTTACTATTACTACTATCTTCTGAAATCACTACTATAATTTTCATAAGTTAGTAGTATTACTACTATCTTATGAAAATTATAGTAGTGTTTTCAGAAGATAGTAGTACTTGTAACGTTTCAGAAGATAGTCGCCTGACACATGTGACTGCGCTTTGAATGTGTGCCTCGTCTGCATATGGTGCGTGCTGATATACAGTATTCTCTGTGGTGCCGCCGTGAAAGGGGGCTGTTGGCCTGTGTCGTTAAAATCATTAGATCAGTGTCGGTGTCGGTGTCGGTGTCTGTCCCTGTCTGCATGTCTGTCTGTCTGTCTGACTGTCGGTCTCCCTCTGTGTCCCTCTCCCCTGCTCTCTCTCTAGTCTCTCTCTCTGTCTGTCTGTCTGCCCCTCCCCCACTGTGTTAGTTCTTTAGTTTAACGTCTGTTCACCCTCAAGTGATATTAGACGGGGGGATGGGAGGGGGGGGGGGGGGGGGGGGGGGGGGGAGTACAAGGGGTAGGAGAGAAGGCTGGGAGATAGAGGAGAGGTGGAGAAAGGCAGGGAAGAGAAGATAAATGAAGAATGGAGAGGATGGATATGAAAGTAGTGACTGATTGTGCATGTGAAATGCTCCAATTTTGTTTAAAAAAAAAAAAAAAAATCCGTGTATCGTACGAGTGTGTGTGTGTGTGTGTGTGTGTGTGTGTGTGTGTGTGTGTGTGTGTGTGTGAGTGTGTGTGTGTGTGTGTGTGTGTGTGTGTGTGTGTGTGTGTGTGTGTGTGTGTGTGTGTGTGTAAGAATGCATATGTAGAAAAACAAAAACATATGTTGAGGGGAGGGAGGGGGGGGGGGGGGGGCGCGGCCGGCGGGGATAGCAACTATCAAGTAATCAACAAATAACCAACAAGAAGAATATTACAACCAAACTGAAACCAAAATATACCGGTTACTCAAAGAAGAATACCAAGAGGGCTTAAATGCAATATTTCAGAAAAAGTTCGCAAAAGATGAAAATCATTCACAATTCTTTCAATCGTTAACGGTCTTTTTACGAGTAAGCTACCTGCAGTCTCAGTAATTTGGTCTTTGATGTTAGGACAGTGCAAGAGCAGATGATTCACTGAAATATGGTTCCCACATGCACATTTGACGTCTTTCCAGTATTTTGTTTTGAAAGCATCTAAACGAATCTTAAACATCAAAGATGTAATTGGTCTTGACCCTGCATCAGACATATGCCTTAGCATCAAATTTGAATTCAGTGTCTCGGAGCCTTTAATGCAGGTGAGAGAATATTGGCTCTCTGATGCCTTCAAAATGTTGACAAAATTCCCCTCGGCTACTTTTTCAATGTGTCTATAACATTCATGCAAATCTAATTCAATGTTTAGTTGAACTGCCCCTTCAGTATTTCGTGCTGCACTTCTAGCTGCTCTATCAACCAGTTCATTAGAGCATACTCCGCAGTGGGACGGAACCCAATAAAAAGTTACACTAATGTCTTTGTTTGACAATTTATGAATTAAATGTTTGATTTCGAGGATCATTCCAACACGCTTTTTTTTTTTTTTTTTTTTGCTGTCCCAACCTCTGCGCTACCTCAGAGGCAGTGCACCCACGCCACTCATTCCGACACCCCGTCCACAGCCATAGCCCGGCTGGGCCCCGCCGCAGCCCGGCACCAGCAATCCACAGGGAGCAGTCAGTGTCAAGTCGTCATGAGGCAACCCACCGGAGGAAACACTGCACTGCTGCCGAGTCACTTCGGTGGTGTTCAGTGGCGCCTGTTCTGATCTAACATACGCAGGACACCACCTACTAAGCCCCTACTGACGACAATAATTGCTTAGTCGCGGAGCCGGCGTGAGTGAGCTCTCCCTCCGGAGGGCGCCACCACGTCCGTCCAACGACAACCCCATGGACTCGCCGATACCGGTGACCCCGACGGAAGCAAACCAAGGCCACAGACGTGGAGAGGACATCGAAATTGAGGTCACCATGAGAGCAGGGCATGAAGGGCCACAGAATTTGAGACTTTTTTTTTAATGCTGATCAATGGGAATGAGGATGATTAAGATGATGCTACGGATTTCCATTTCGGTCTGAGACTACATGACAGGGCTGTACTCTACGCTTCCATTCATAATATATCCTGGCGTCAACCAGGCCCGAGAGATACAGGCACCTGCAGTGTTGGTCATGAAATTTGAGCAACACTCTCAGAAACGCATCCATTAAGTGGATGAAACTCGACTGTGTGGTCCCAGTCTTCCCAACTGAGTCCGCAGCAAACTCAACTCTGGGTAGGAGCCGGTCGGGGCAGAAAAAACCCACATGACTCTGATGGATTCGAACCCACGACCTCCCAGCCGGGAGTCCGCGACGCTAACCACTTCGCCACGGCGGCTGGTTCCAAACACGCTTTTTTATATTATGACCTTTGATAGCTTGTAATGCCGATTTTGAGTCAACTCAAATCAATATTTTACCAGCATTTACGGGTAGTTCTTCAATATGGCGCAATGACATTAAAATGGCAATCAACTCTGCAGTAAAAATAGAATAATGCTGACCTATATGATAACGTTTGACTGCTTTCAATGTAGGAATTACAAATGCTGCACCTGTGCTACCATTATCAAGTACAGACCCAATCTGTATATACTTTAATGTAGTCAGCATAATAGTTCTCTAGGTGTTCATTAACTAGATTTCTTAATTAAAACATTTGGAGGGTGATTTTTGTTCAAACCTGTATGATCAATATCAAAGATAGGTTTAATTTGTTCCCAAGATGGTACAGGTGAAAAAGATGGTTTCGGTGCTATTGCTTTGCCTTTTAATTCTGTGGAATTTATCACATCAGAGACAAACGAATGTATTGGTTGTAGTGAGTGGATTGTTTTAGCTCTTTTAAAAAAATCTTTTTCGGAATCTAGCCTAGTTTCTTCCTTACAAAACGCGTCATTCGCGAACGAATTTATTACAAATTTCGCTGAATAGCTTTTCCTGTGTTCGTCAAGAGGAAGAACACCTGCCTCTTTATAAACCCCTAGATTGGAAGCATGAGTTGGAACTCCAAGAGCGAGTATGAAAGCTTTGCAATCTATGCTTTGTAATTTGTTTAATAAGTATTTTGGAGCACTAAAAAATATTTCCTGGGCGTAAATTAAACGAGATCGAACTAAGGAGTTAGCAAGGCATAAAAGTGCTTTTGTATCTTGACCCCAGCGTTGTTTATTTATGATTTTGAGGAAATTTAAAGCCTTTCTCCCTTTTTCCAATATGTACTGTATATGTTGATTCCAGGTAAGTTTAGATGACAGGTAGACACCCAAGAACTTAACACTTTGTGCATAATTAATTACATTGCCATTGATAGTAAAAATAGGCAGATTTCAGGGTTATACCCTGAGTTAAACAGAACAATATTTGTTTTTTCTAATGATAACGATAATCCATGTTCCTTCATGAACCTGGTAATTTTATCTAATTCATTTTGGTATACTTTTTTGGTATAATTTAAAGCTCTAATTGGGGTATTACGCTTCATTGTTACCTTCAACCACATACATAAATCATCTGCGTACTGGGCTAAAACTGTATCTTTCGAAAGATTTTTTGGAAGATCTGCTATCAGTATATTAAATAACATAGGTGATAGAACTGAACCTTGGAGAAATCCCATATGGAGTTCTCTAAGCTTTGAGTATGTGCTTCCAACTCTTACTTGTATGAAACGATTTGCTAGAAAATTTTGTATATAGTTATACATATTACCATTTAAATTGTGTTTCCGAAGTTTTTGTAATAATCTGTAATGCCATACTTGGTCATAAGCTTTCCTTACATCAAAAAAAGTTGCAAGAATATTTTTTCCGTCTAACAAACTGTTGTTTAATTTGCGTCGTTAGTTTTACTAGATGTTCAGTGGTAGAGCGGCCTTTCCGAAAGCCTGCTTGATTGTGAGGAATAATACTTTGTTTTTCACAGAAATGGACTAATCTATTTAATATTATTTTCTCCATAAGTTTGCAAACATGAGACGTCAGAGAGATGGGTCGATAGCTGTTTTTATCTGCCCTAGGTTTTCCTTGCTTATGTATAGGAATAACAATTGAGTGCTTCCAGATAAGGGGCATTTCTCCCGGGACCAACATTGTTGTATAAATACATGTAAAAACTGAATAACATTGGGAGGTAAATGCGTTAACATTTCATTAGATAGTCCATCTAATCCAACAGACGTTTTTGCCTTACTCAGGTGTAAAATACATTCTGTTACCTCCTCAAATGTTATATCAAATTAACGGAGCTTTTTATTTTAGGCTTGTTATTATCACGAGCTGTTATACTATTTTGCTCTTCATTTTCTCTATATTGTCTATTATCAGCTGATAATCCTGTATATCTACTGTAGTTTGCAAACATGTCAGCAAAGGCTCTGCTTTTTCTAGATTAGAGGGTAGAATTGAATTCACCAGTGTAACTGGACACTGCGGTAATTTAATTCCGTTCTTCATTGTTTTCATCTTTTCCCATACCTTTTGCATATCTTTATAGCTGTATATTTCATTAGTACAAAAAGAAGACCAGTACTGTCTTTTTGCTTGAGCATTAACTCTGTTTGATTTGTTTTTTGCCTTTTTTGCCTCTTGATGATTTGGGACTGATTTCTCTCTTAAGTACGTTTCAAATTTTGTCCATTTTTCAACATTAGCATTTTCGCATTCCTCGTTCACCAGATATTACCGGAGTTTTTTATGAGATTTCTTTCATTTTAGCATTGGGATAGCTTCGTTGGCAGCGCCTAGGAGTGCGTCTGTGAATGTAGATTAAAGGTCATTCACATCTTTATCATATATATCCTCAACGTAAAATGTAGACAGTATTTCTTCAACTTGTCCCAATTAGCAAGTTTATAGTTATACTTTGGAACTTTGTCCTCAACTGGATCAATGGTTGTTGTACTCGTAACTTCAAAGCTAGAAATAACCGGGAAATGATCACTATTTAAGCTATCTATAAGTGTGTTCCATTCACAAATAGGCGCTAGGTCTGGAGAAAACCATCGTGAGATCAATAGCAGTAGCTCTATGATTAGGATTGTCAGGAATGCGCGTTACTCGACCATCATTCAGTAGATATAATGTTGAATCAATTATATTCTCAATAAAACGGTTGCTTGTTATGTTTTCACAGTTCTTCTCCCAAAAAGGCGCATGCGCATTAAAATCTCCTGTTACTAGAACTTTGTTGCCTTTATCCGCTTGAAGTGTGCGAATCCATTCGGTGTTATTTTCGTCTGGTCCCCTTGGTAAATATACGGATATGACCGTTAATAAAATCTTATCACGTTGAACTGTCACAGCACACGAGTGTACATTAGGTATATCTGGTGGAACAGGGCTAGGGCACAGAGTGTACTTTACCCCTTCATATATGTAAATAGCTGTATTTATTTTCCCGTTCGAGACTTCTTTTTGACAGATAGGAGGGAAATAATAATTATGAAACCTAGGTAGCTTATCATTTTTAACATTCAGTGACTGGAGGCTCAACACGTGGTACTGATGTTGAGCAAGATGTTGAACTATGTGATCGTAGTTTGAGATTATAGAGCGGCAGTTCCATTGAAAAACCCTAAAATTGTTTCTTAATGCCATATACTAAGTAACCTTTTAAAACAGAATAATCTATAAACAGCCTTTCCCCTAACATTAAAACAATCACTACTATAGTATAAGTAAACATACGAGTTCAAAATGCACAGAGGTAAAACAACAGTTAGGCTATTTTGCATAGGAATGCAAGTGGCAAAGTTGACGTGAGTCGATCAATAGAAGTCCCAGCCTTCCAACGGGTAGAATGGGTTGTACCAGCTGGAGAAATGTGGAGTGGGGTGGCCATAGTACTGGCGGTCACGTGGATGTCGGGCAGGCTTCTTGGGGGTCTCCCACACAAGGTTCCTCACGTGGCGTCCCACATTCCCTGCAAGCAGGCTGGAACCTCTCTTTGACAGGTGAAGTGGATCCCGAAGATGCTCGATCTTGATGTTCTTGTTTTCAATGAATGAAATGTTCTTGACTTCAAGCAGTTCAGAGGTAATTTTGGCGTTGAAGAGGTGTCGTTTGATGTTGAGTTTTTGATCCGATACCTCTGTGACTTTGTGTGTGTGTGTGTGTGTGTGTGTGTGTGTGTGTGTGTGTGTGTGTGTGTGTGTGTGTGTGTGTGCGTGTGCGTGCGCGCGCGCGAGTGTCTCACGCCACTGTCTCTCTTTCTCGTCATTCTCTCACTCTTTTACTCACGCCTCTCTCTCTCTCTCTCTCTCTCTCCTCTCTCTCTCTCCTCTCTCTCTCTCTCTCTCTCTCTCTCTCTCATCCCCCCTCACGTCTCTCCTCTCTCTCTCTCTCTACCCGACACAGACACACACACCGACACAAACATATGAACTCTCTCTGTCTCACTCTCTCTCTCTCTCTCTGTCTCTGTCTAGCTCTCTCTAAGTCCAACTCAGTAAGTGTGCGTGCTTGATTGCGTAAGTTTCTGTATTTACGCTTATGCACACGCACGTGCGTGCGTGCGCGCGGGTGTGTGCACTTGTGTGTGTGCGTGTATGTGTGTTTGTTTGTGAGTGTGCGTGCGTGCGCGCGCGCGCGCGTGTGTGTGTGTGTGTGTGTGTGTGTGTGTGTGTGTGTGTGTGTGTGTGTGTGTGTGTGTGTGTGTGTGTGCGTGCGTGTTCTTGCGTGTGTGTGTGCGTGCGTGCGTGCGTGTGCGTGTGTGTGTGCGTGCGCGCGCGTTAAGCCGACAGGTGCAAAATGGGCGGCCGTATCGGGAGCTTTAAAATTAAATCGGCACTGGGGAGAGGTTAGGGACGCAGAAGTATATGGTGCGGAGGGGAGGGGTAGGGGGTGGGGTGGGAAAGATTTGATGTGATAGTGATGGAGGCTAGGAGAGTGATCCGTAATTTGAAGCATTTTGTTATTATTATTGTCATTATTATTTTACTATTGTTATTATTATTTTTGTTATCGTTGTGGTTATCATTATTACTATTATTATCGTTGTTGTGGTGGTAGTGGTTGTTTTCCTTCTCCTTCTTCTTCTTAAGAGTACTTGCGTAGCTCCAATCCTCGGTCAGAGACCAAGTTCAAACTTTACAGTCTACACTCTCGTTTATAGAACGGGCTGCCTGCCTGGTTAGAGTCGACCCTTCAATGAACTGCCTGCTGGCTCTATATTCAGTCGTTTCCTGCGTCATTCAGTTCGTCAGTCTGTGGGTTCTTAAAATTCACATTTTCATTCTTTCGGTGCGTGCTGTGTGTCAGTGTATCACCGATTTTGACAAAATGGAGTCGGAATCAATGTGAACTCCGAGGGGGAAATAAATGCCCCCCTCCCCCCCCCCCCTCCCCCGCCCCACCCCAACCCGTTCCGAAACGGTCCGGCGGAGATTTGAACCCGCAACCACAGATTCCGACGCGATTCACCACTATTCTGGCGCTCTGCCCACTGAGCTACTCCGGTACCATGTGCTCCAGGACGTGACATCCGCGGTCATTCCCAGCCGAGGAGGTTCTACATCTTCGTTTGTCTTCGACGGCCTCCCTGCCGGATGTCGCGTGCACCTGCTCCGTTGTGTGCTGCTGTTGTCCAGTTCTCCATGTCCAGGTCCACCCGGGGTATCTGTGTCCACAGCGCCAGTTCCGCCGGGCTGCCGTTTCCCCGTGCCTCACGGCTGTCCGAATCGCGCCTCCTCGAAATGCAGCTCTTCGGCTGTCAAATCAAGAGACCAGCTGTCTGTGCATTTGTCCCGTCAATTAGAATGGATTTATCTCTCTCTCTCTCTCTCCCTACACACACACACAAACGCTCGCGCGCGCGCCACACACACACACACCACATTCACTCTCTCCCTCTCTTTCGCTCTCGCTCATACACATCTACACACATACGCGCACACACACCACCACCACCCTTTTCCCCCTCCCGCTCTACCCCCCTGTCCCCCACCCCCACCCTCACACATGCCCCACACACAGACCAGATTTGAACACCTGAGCCATCCACCCGCGGATTCAGGGTCCCGGTCATGCCACGGCGGCGGCGCGGGACACTTACCCTGACAAAGCCGACGCCGCAGTGCTGGGATTACGCCTGCCGCTAGGACGTCCTCCTCGGGACCCACGCGACCGATTGACACAGGCGAATAGGGTATATAAAACCCCAGTCACCCCTTGTCGCCCCAAGGCGCGCAGTCTGGGACCGAGCTCTGCGAGGGCAAAGAACCGAGGGGTGCCACAGACCAAAGGGGTGGAGCAGCAATAGGGGGGACAGAGACTGTCTACGTAGTGTAGAGTCCGGTGAGAGTCTCTGCTGAGCCAACGTGCAGACTGAGCCACAGACGGTACAAGTGGGCTTCATTTATATTAATATACACTGACACAGCGTGCCGAGTTGGCTATTGCAGGCTCCCCTCCGTTAAAGAAGTAGGTACCGCGGAAAGAATCGTGCAGAGAAGACCAGCTGTATACTCAGTATGTTACCCAAGGTGAGATAATATTTTTAGTTCATTTTGTTTTATTTCATTATTATTACTAATTTACTGTTTGGGGGATAATATAGGTTAGATGTTGTTTTAGGCAACGAAGACAAGAGTAGTAACTTGGTGCATAACTGAATGAAAGTCAGTTGTGCATAGAATAACAGTTCTAAAACTGGCCCGCGAGTGCGAGTCTGAATGGTGCCGTTTCTTATTGGTCTACCTATACCTTGTTCGTCATTTCTTTAGGAAACGCATGCAAAGAGAGGGAAAGATTCGTGTTCCTGATGCAACAGGTAACAACATGTACGTCTGTCTGTCCCGCTGGAGTATGCATACTTCCCCCTCGAACTGTCTGTGACAATCCTTGATCTGCACTGTACATTCCAGGACGGGCCCCCAACATTAGACGACAGAAATGAAATAAAAGAAAAAGAAAAACCAGAGGCGATAGTTTTACCTTTTCCTTGTTTATGGATCAAGCAGATAGATCTAAAATGTCAGATACTTGGATTTGAAGCGCACGCCATGGTAACCACTGAGACATTGACTGTGCCTTACAGGCACACCATTTCGCACCGATTCTTCGACATTTTTCTCTCTCTGGCTGATTGAACCGTTTTAGCTGACTGATGGAGGAATTTTGCTTTGGGCGTGCCTGCCTGCCAGCGGCATCTGTCTTTTCGAAACGGCGGATCGCTCTCAGCGAACGCGGGATGTAAGACAGAGTTATCTCCCGTGCAGATCATCTATTTATACATAATGCCAAGGTAGAATGGAGATCTTCCTCGACCCAGGAATAAACCGCTGTACGTAACATCCCACCCATTTAGGCTTATCCCGAGGGAGGGCGGCATCCCGTCATACCATCAGCGATTTAAACAGTCCCTTCACTCTCGTTGTTTTTTTTTGGTTTTCTTTTGTTTTCTTTACCAAACACGATAGCTACTTTCCCTACATTGATGGCGCAAAACGCAGCGACAAATATCAAGTTGGACTACTGTAGCCTATCTTCTCATCTCTCAAATTCACAATATTATTGTCGACAACTTCACAAGACGCCAACATTTTGTTAACCCATCGATTTTGTTTTGCAGCCTTCATATAAAAAAAAAAAAAAAAAAAAATGACAGCGTTGTTTTGTCGCTGCCTGTATGAAAGAGAAGCTGCAGAGACGGGGAGAGAGGAACGGGGAGTTAGGTGTTGAGCAAGTGTTCAGCGATTCCATCGGATGACAACTTCTTGAAACACACACACAGTTTAATAACTATGTTAACTCACTATAACACACACACACACACACACACACACACACACACACACACACACGACGGACGGACACACACAGGTACGCACGCACGCATACACACGCACACACACACACACACACACACACACACACACACACACACACACACCACACACACACACACACACACACACACACACACACACACACACACGCGACGGATGGACACACACGACGGATGGACACACACACGTACGCACGCACGCATACACACACACACACACATACACACACACACACACACACGCACACACACACACACACACACACACGCACACGCACACACACACACACACACACGCACACACACACACACACACACACACACACACACACACACACACACACACACACTCGTGCATGCGCGCGCGCGAAGGACAGATCCACGGACGCACACAGACAGACACACATGCACGCACGCACACATGCACGCACGCACGAGCGCACACGCGCACAGATGGTGTGCTTGGATTTAAGTACCAAAATTGAAAAAAAAGGATACTTTTGGGTTCACATTTCTTAAATCAGTCAGTCGGTGCGTATTAATTCGCTTGCGATCGACCTTCACGAGAGAGAGAGAGAGAGAGAGAGAGAGAGAGAGAGAGAGAGAGAGAGAGAGAGAGAGAGAGAGAGAGAGAGAGAGGGGGGTTAACATACAAACAGACAAGCAGACAGAGAGACAGACGGACGAGGCAGATAGAATACGTGGTGATCCGAATGTTCGGAATTTGGGTGTGGGTAGCTTGCAGCATCTGACAGTAAATGAATGTTCTGTGCTATTTCCATTGAGCCTGTGTAGAGGGATAAAACGTACATGTCAACAACAACAACAACAAAAAACAAAAACAAAAACGGGTGTAATCGCAAGAACAATAATATCACGTACAATTCAACATGCACTCAACATTCAATTTAAGGTACGAATAAACATGCTCTCAAATTTCAACTTATGTCTGCGAACAGCGTTTCAGATGGGAGCCATTTGGAAATAAAATCTTCATATTCAAAGTTTTTACGAGCTATGTATTCGTCGATTTTGCATCTGTATTTCGGCTTCTGGATGAATAGTAAGGTTTTTTTCCCTTCTAATTTACAATGGTGCAAACAGTGTTTAGCTAATAGTATAATGAAACAGAAAATAGAATCAATATGTGGTGTGTGTTTTTTTGTTTTTTTTTTTTTTTTTCAAATCCAAAAGTGCCGAGAGATTCGGTTATCAATTGACTTCTTGTTCCTGCCAACTGAAGAAGAATGAAAACTCTCAAAAGACCTACGAAAAGCCACCCAGCAGGTCTGCAGTCTGGCCCTCACAACAATGCGACGTGCCTTCGAACTGACAAGGCAGGAATCCCAATCGTTACCCTCTTAGGCATGATAATACTCTCATTACCCAGAAACGGAAGGATCCCAATTTCTACGGCATTTCAGAGCGGATTCCAGTAGAGAAACTACTGTTAATGTTAAACAAATCAGAACTAGCCTGGAAGAGAAGCGACCATGAAGAACTAGTCATAATTATCATCACTACGCCGGACCCGGTTGCACGAAGCCACTGATGACGATCCCTGATGAACCTCGCCCTTTTCCCGTGCAGACGTCTGTTGTCTGGATCTGTCACGCCATCTCAACCATTTCCTGTATTTGTGCAGCAGATGATTTGTCTTCTGACCCAGTTCGTGCCTCGTCAGGTCAGGGACAGCAAGCAGTTCCTTCACTGAAAGTCCTGCAGATGAACAAGCACTTGTGGTCCTCTTCCGGAAACGGCCACCTTCGTTCGTGCCTCGTCAGGTCAGGGACAGCAAGCAGTTCCTTCACTGAAAGTCCTGCAGATGAACAAGCACTTGTGGTCCTCTTCCGGAAACGGCCACCTTCGAGGTCTGTGACTCTATTCACCAATGCCGATAATGCCGTAGGCATTCAGCTGTTGCCAAAGCACCATCGAATCACCCCGTCGGACACAGGGGTCCCTGACAGTTGCCCCCTGAAGCGCTAGAACTAATTCTTGACCAGAACTGCTCGCAGTATATTGATGGAAATTCTACCACGTTTGCAGAACCTGACCATGGTACAGCTACCGGACTTTGTCACGCCTGCAAATTTCGAGATGTCGACGTGGATGGACTGGAAAGGAAGTTGACGAAGAAATGTCCCGTATCATTGCCGTCCTGGATGGCCGATCTAGGCACAATGGACGAGGTGAAGAAGCTGGACTGAAACCGTAACGGCGATGACGGCACCATCACATTCCCATACAATAATGACTTTACAGTTTTCGCTGAACACTTCCAGAAGTTTCAACCCGCATATTATCAATTACACCTTGAAAGAAGGCACTGTGACTGAGTCCTTGGATTTCAGCTCGTCTGTCGAAAACGGTATTTTTTTTCCCGAAATGTTCACATGGATGTTTACCCATGTATAGCTGCTACCCTCACCCCCACCCCCGCGTTCAAACCACTCATCTCTAGTGTTAATTCCGAATGAAGACTGCTATGAAGTGTAGAAGAGACCCTGGAAAAGAGATTGGCTGAGTGGTATACGCCAAGTATTTCACTGTCGTTGGACGGGAGTTCCCTGTCAACAGTGAACTCAGGAACGGAGGCTCCACAGACAGACCAGTGTCACAGAGCAAGGGAAGAGGAAGCAAAAGAAACTGGCCTGGATTACCACGTATGGCCCCGCGATTACCGACAAAGAGCAAGATCATGAGATAGAACATGAGCATTCTGGACTTAAACAAAGAAAAGAGGGGCGGGAGGAGGAGGGAAGGCCGGGAGGTGGGGGTGGGGGAGGAAGGAAGGTGGAAGGGGGGGGGGGGGCAGAAGGCATGGCGATCGGAGCAGACAGGCGACAGGAGAAACTTGACCGAAATCTGAAATACCACAGTTCTACGTTGTTCCCCTCGAACATTGTCGCAAGAATATTCACGTTTCAGTGCCAGGAGGCGCAACACCTGGCAAACACTCTAGTGATGCTGATGACCATAGGGGTCTGTGGGACGGAACTTTCAGGAAATTTGTAGAGTCTGACCTGCAGATCTGAGAAACGTGCCCTACGTCATAACAATGTGTGCTGCCTGAGGCCCAGTGGGCCATTGGACCCACAACCAAACTGCGGAAACGTTCTTCCAGCCTCAGGTCTGACACCGACAGGAAGAAGGTGCAAAAGTGTTGAGAGGCGATACGTGTCCAAAGATGACGGAGACGCTCGATTTTACTGGCGTTGAACTGAACGCTAAACTCATTGCTCGTGAGGCGAATTGGCAAGTCGATCTGGTGAGAACTGAATGAGAAGAGCGCGGGGCTAGACAACAAAATACCCAATCCACCTCTGAAAGCTTGATGTCAGTGGGAACTTGTAGTCATGGACCCGACACACTTGGGACTTAATGTTTTTTTTAAATTTCCCTTTTCTGTCCTGTCTTCTGTGCTACCAAAGTGGCACCGTACCCTCGCCGCTCATTCCAACCCCCCCCCCCCCCCCCCCCCCCCCCGTCCACAGCCACACAGCCCAGCTTACAAAGTTCGGTGACTGTCAAGAATGATGGAACACACTACTAACAGGCCTACATCCCGTCTCCCCACCCCCAACCTTGACCCTCTCTGACCGTATCCCTCTCTAACCCCCTCTGGTTATTTTTCTTAGAAACCTTAGCACCACCACCGCCTTTTTCCCGTTCCCCCTTTCCTGTTTTTCTCCCCTTCCAACCCGCCCCCTCCCACTCCCCCACTCCCTCCTCCAGCCATCCCCTGTTCCACCCTGTGGCTTACTGTGAGAATCGGACAGTAAACATGGTTCCCTGTGTTGAAGAAAAAGAAACACCCGAAGGTGCGGGGGAGGACCCAGAGAAGCACTGTCTTCACCTGCCCTTAGAGCAGTCCTGTACCACCCTTGGAGGCCTGCGCTGTGTTGACGATGGGTACAGGCACGCGCAGGACACTCCATTAAGATATCAAGGGACATAACTGCTCCTGAACAGAGGTAAATTAGACTACAGGATGCAGCTCATAACAGCCTTAAAGTAGCATCCCCATGGGTGTACCAGCCCGTATTTCATGACTGCAGAGCCCACCGGCGAAAAACACCACCCTCCAGCTGCCGAGCACACCCCACAGACCCAACCACCCCTGCCCACGGACAGATGAAGACAGTGCCACTCCAGACACAGCCAAGCTTTCGCCATACGGTCTTATGTGCCCTCAAGAGAGAATCCAAAGTTGTAGTCTTTCCCACTGTCAACAGGACTTTCCCTGTGGTCAGTGGGTCTTTCCTCACCGTCACTGGACCTTTCTCCAGGGTCAGCCTAGTTAAGGCAAAGAAGAAAAAGAAACACCCGAAGGTGCTGGGGAGGACCCAGAGAAGCACTGTCTTCACCTGCCCTTAGAGCAGTCCTGTACCACCCTTGGAGGCCTGCGCTGTGTTGACGATGGGTACAGGCACGCGCAGGACACTCCATTAAGATATCAAGGGACATAACTGCTCCTGAACAGAGGTAAATTAGACTACAGGATGCAGCTCATAACAGCCTTAAAGTAGCATCCCCATGGGTGTACCAGCCCGTATTTCATGACTGCAGAGCCCACCGGCGAAAAACACCACCCTCCAGCTGCCGAGCACACCCCACAGACCCAACCACCCCTGCCCACGGACAGATGAAGACAGTGCCACTCCAGACACAGATAGTAAACATGGTTCCCTGTGTTATTTTCATTGAACAGATGTCTAAGGAGTCGAAGTGTGCGTGTGTTTTTTCTTTAATGAACGAGCTTTTGCTCCATCCATTCTTAGACGGCCTCTGTGCTTCCAAAGTTTCCGATTCTGCGTCCTCTGGTAAGTTCCAGACTTTATAGTTTTGCTATTTCGCCGACACTCTCTGCTCTCAGAACAGATTTAGGATATGGACGCTTTCTTCTGGTGACTGTGAGAATGGTCTTTTTTTCCATGTACATCTCCCCCCCCTCTCTCTCTCTCTCTCTCTCTCTCTCTCTCTCTCTCGCACACACACACACACACACACACACACACACACACACACACACACACACACACACACACACACACACACACACGCACACATTCTCTCTCCCTCTTACTCCGTCTCTCTGTCTCTGTCTGTCTGTCTGCCTGTTTGTCTGTCTGTCTGTCTGTCTGTCTGTCTCTCCCTCTCTCTCTCTCTCTCTCTCTCTCTCTCTCTCTCTCTCTCTCTCTCTCTCTCTCACACACACACACACACACACACACACACACACACACACACACACACACACACACACACACACACGCACACACACACACGCACACACACACACACACACATGTTGTTTTCAATTCTTTTCTTATTTTAATAATTCACCTCCGCAACATTCCTTCACCCCTCTCTCCTCCCTTCCCTCCCCACTTCCTTCTCCTCTACCCTTTTCTGCTTTCTCTCTACGTCCTATCTTTGTTTTTGTTTTGTTGGTCTTCTCTCCCTAACCCCAACCCCTTTTCCTTTCATCCCCTGTCCCCCCCCCTCCCCCCCCCCCCCCGTCCTCCCAAGACCCCCCTCTCCCTCCCCCCTTCCCCTACTATCCGCAAGACTTCCTTTATGAATCAGACAGTGAATGTGGATCAATTTTATTTTCATTGATAGTTGAGAAACTAATTCTGACGTGTGGTTCTTTCTCCCCCACCCCCACCCCCACCCCACGCCTCCCTTTTCTCCTGTATTATCCGTCCTCATGCCCCCCTAGGCAAGTTCGCTTTCCATTTCTCCCGTAGTAAGTCCCAAAACTTTTAGTTCGTTCAAGCTGTGATCATTTCTGAAGTCTTTTGTTCAGCGACTCGGTACTGCTGGTGACTTGAAGGTCGAAGTTTTTTGTGACCGTCACAGCGGTAAGGTTTCTGCCAGTGCATTCCTGACACCTCCTCCACACCGTTCTGTCGTCTTCATCTACGTATTTGATTTTTTAATCAGAAATTCATGCACGCAAAAAACAACAACAGCAACAACAACAAAACGAACAAAAATCAAACGAACAAAACACACACACACACACACACACACACACACACACACACACACACATATATAATACTCAGAGGCATAAAAAACGCGAAAACAAACTGTATAGAAATTTTGATGTAATTTGGCTACCGATTCCTTTGAACTGGTAATAGAAAGTGAGAAAAAGCAATCGAACACCGCAAAAGTGTCCTTTCAAAGTTCATTCTGGTAGAAAATAAGGTCACATGAACTTGACCTTGACCCTGTGTTAACAGCAGAATGTCAGTATCTGGTGTGACCACCTCGAGCATTGATCACAGCTGTGCACCTGCGGTACATCGAGCGCACCAGAGTGTTGGTCTGCCTCTGGGGGACTTGCCACCACCCCTGGCCCACAGCAACAGCAAGCTGAGCTGCTGTCTGGGTCTGGGGTTGAGCTGGTTCAACTGCCTCTGAAGGGCATCCCAGAAATGCTCTATTGGGTTAAGGTCGGGAGAACGGGCTGGGTGAGGCAGCAGATTGATGTTGTTCTGCCTCAGGAAGTTCTGCGTAGCACGGGCAGTGTGCGGCCTTGCATTGTCCTGCTGAAACAGGTTCTGTGGATGCCGCTGGAAATGCGGCAGGATGTGGGGCCTCAGAACTTGGTCGATGTAATGAACAGCAGTGACCCCGTTACCACGTCCTGGACCCACATTCTGGAAGATGACTGGCCCAATACGGCGATTTATGCCGATAGCCCCCCAGATCATGATGCTTCACCACCCCATGGGTCCCTTTCGGTGATGTTGGCATCCGTGAAGCGTTCCCCGCTCTTCTCCAGATCCAGATGCGGCCATCGCCTGGGTCGACGCAGAACCGGCTTTCATCACTGAAGAGGACTCGGCCCCAGTCCCGATGGCGCCAATGCACGTGGATCTGTGCCCACTGCAGACGGTTCTGGCGATGCTGGAGTGTCAGGATAGGTCGCCGGGCTGGACGCCTGCATTGGAGACCAACTGTGTTCAGTCGGCGACGCACGGCCCCTGTTGCTGTTTGGGCCTGCCATGGTTGCCGACGGTGTTCCTGGCTGTGTTGGCAGCGGTTTGGTAAGGCTCCCGTCGATGCTGACGAAGAAGATGGCGGTCTTGGGCTGCTGTGGTGACCCTCGTCTGCCGCTCCTCGTCTGTCATCAGTGGTGTTTCTTGCTTGAAAGCGGTCCAGAAGGCGATAGACGGTGGAAATGTGGACTCCGAATGCGATAGCGACCTGCCTCATTGGAACCCCGGCCTGCAGTTGCCCCATTGCTATGCAACGATCTTGACGAGAAAGTCTCGGCATTATGTTGGCGCCTCTGGAAGGGATGATTTGAACTTTTTGGGTTTGGAAATTTATAGCCCCACAATGGGGCCACATTGAGTTGCAATTCACATTGATGCACGTGGCGTAGGTAGTCCACATGGCAAATGCACTCCTCGTGCCAAAAACGCTGACCCGGCAACATTCACCCACTGTTACGAGGTTACAACCGGCCAAGACACCACGTACTGCTAATGTTGCACGTGCCAACGACATTGCTTACGTCCTGTTCACAATGTGAACAATCGTGCACTGTCTCTATTTTTTCGCGTTTTTTATGCCTCTGAGTATATATATATATATATATATATATATATATATAATATATATGGTATTTTAACTACATTAATCTCTCTCTCTCTCTCTCTCTCTCTCTCTCTCTCTCTCTCTCTCTCTCTCTCTCCTCTCTCTCTCATATATATAAATATATATATATATATATATATATAATATATACCGCCACCAGCCAACACCACCACCACCACCACCACCAACCAACGAACCAACCAACAAACAAACAAAAGAAAAAAAGAAAAAGCCAAGGTGCAAGTAACATTTATTTTGATAAGCAAGGCGGTGTAGGCAAAGAAAGTGTCGACAAATATGTCTTCTTCATATGTAACAGACAACAAACAATAAAACAAAACAAAAAGGTACCAGAGAATACTTGCCAGATCGCAGTCAGGTTTCTGTGCTGACTGTGAGGTAGGAAGTATTGTGTGGTGAACTTTTTGTTTTTGTTTTAAATGCCTGTTGTTTGTTACGTCTGAACACGACATATTAGTCGATCATTTACTTGTCGGTGCAGTATTTGTACATTAAAAGAAGCGTTGCTTGAACCTTGTGTTCTGGTGTCAATGTGTGTTGGCTTGTTGTCGGTATTGGTGCAGTCTGTGATAGTCACCTAACGCATTTAATTGTGGTGTTCGTAAAAATGATACCCCCGCCTGTGCATGGATCAGGTTACGTTTCAAAGGGGTTTGCTGATTCTCTCTCTCGCTCTCTCTGTCTTTCTGTCTGTCTCTGTCTCTGTCTCTCTCCCCCCCTTCTCTCTCTCTCTCTCTCTCTCTCCCCTCTCTCTCTCTCTCCTCTCTCTCTCTCTCTCTCTCTCTCTTGCATTTTCTGCTCAAGAAAGTTGAACTGGATGAGGATAAACAAACGGCACTTGATGGTTCCCGTAACTGCGGTGTTCTCACCACCAAAGGTGCAAAAAAGAATCCAATAGCACCCCCAAAGCTTGGTTTTCATTTACTACTCTTCGCTGGCTGCTTTGGGGGTGCTATTGGATTCTTTTTTGCACCCTTGTTGGTGAGAACACCGCAGTATTATGGACTGTGGTGTGTCTCTATTTGACACGAGGAGCGCAGACACAACCAGCCGTGTCTCCCTGATGAGTTCCGACCCAGCGGACGAAAGGCCTCGGAGCAGGCAATACAAATATATCTGCCTTCAAAAGGGATTGCGATGGTTCCCTTATGCAGCTAGTCAAGTTTTCATATCTGTAACATATTTTCTTAATTTCACGTTCCCAGTTTCTCCATCTTCAAACTCCACCCCACCCCCCCACCCCTTAAGTCCAAATCTTTGCCAAGTCATTACTCTGAAGACAGTTCAGTTGTTGGCCTGCGCTTGTTCCCCCCCCCCCCCCCCCCCCCCCCCACTATTAGATTGTTCGTCTATGTATTTGTCTGACTTTATTCAAGTTTAAAAGGCTGTGCCAGTCTTGAATAAAAGTTATTCTGTGTTAGGTTTTCTTACGGGAGCAAAAAATACCCCATCTCAACTTAAAGGGTCGATCTGTTCTCTCCTGTTCGTCAGTATTATGCCCATTCGTCTGTATCCAGATCCAGATTATATGTGTGTGTGTGTGGAGGGGGAAGGGGCGCAGGGGTTAGGGGAAGGGGGTTTTACTGAATAGGAAAGGAAAATAGCCTCCCAACCCAACCCCCCCCCCCCCCCGCCTTGACCTGATTCAACGTTTGAGGCCCTTTTGGGGCCTGTTCGTTGGTCCTAGCTTACTGGCTTAAGTTTTCACATGCGTGGGAATATACATGTCCCTAACTTAAGTCAGACACTCTGGCTCGTAAACTGTCTTTAGTTGTTTCCAGTGTTGGTCCAAATGGCTTTTGAAAGCATTCAGCGAAGGGCTGAGACCACCGTGTCTGGCAAACTGTTCCAGCCGGAGACCACTCTGTGGGAAAAAAATTTGATCTGATATTTATTCTTGGTCTCTGCTTCTGCAGTTTCAGAGAATTTCCCCTAAGGTCAGTGGTAGTAGCTAATTTGGAGACTGGAGCACTTACTTTGTAATAGCCGTTCAGATATTTAAAGACTTCAGTAATATCGCCTCTGAGACGTCTGTGTTCTAAGCTTGGTAGTTTTAGTACCTTTAGTCTCTCTGAGTAAGACCTGTCTTTCAAATGACTGAGGAGTCTGGTTGCTCGGCGCTGCACATCTTCTATTTCTCTGCAAAGCGTTTTCTGGTATGGCTGCCAGACACAATGCCCATTAACAGTGGACGCACAAGACTTTTGAACAGCTGGCTGAAAGTCTGTTCTGAAAGATAATCAAAGGACCTCCGAATCAACCCCACTATCTTGTTGGCTTTGGCTGTGACTTGTGCCACATGATCTTTAAATGTGAGGTTTTCATCTATTGTTACTCCCAGATCTCTTTCCATCTCTGCTCCGATAGCGCGTGTCTTCGGGGCAACTTCCGTTTAGTCGACTGGCCTTTTTTTCCCCTTCACATCCCAAGCAAGATTCAGACCTGATGCTGTGTTCTGCTTTGTCAACACGAGCCACGTGGTTGGGAGTTGGCTGTGCGAGGCTGTTTGAGCCAATCACAAGCTTGGCTTGCTGCCGCAGTTAATACCCCTGACAACGATGGCGGCAGCACGGAAGGTGAGTAGCTCGTCGAGTAAGAAAAAAAAATCACAAGGCACAGCTAGCATGTTTAAAGGTTGTGAATGAATGGAAGGCTTCAAAACATGACTCTATTGTTCATGTTGCGATGGCTGAAAGGGTGGTTGAAAGTCAGAGGAAGTGTCAGGGGCAAAACAAACACCAAACGACCGTCGCTTCACCTTTCGCGCTGAATGCTGATGATTTCCACAGAACGCCAATGACGCAATCATGTCCTATCTGTTTTCCCACCACAACATTTTTAGTTGTTACTCGTGAGTCGACGCTTGTGTTTCATATATTGACTATACTTTAAGCCAGGTCGATGTTTATTCATACTCGGACCTGCTTACTATGTTACTAGTGGTTTGTAGTGATGATTATCAGTACACAGCAAGCGTCACAACTCGCGAAAGCTTTTTGATAGTTTTCGTTTATGTTGCTTATTATAAAGCATTACACAGAGTTCAGAGTTTAATCATATGCTTGAAAACGGTAACAGTGATGCACCTCCCCCGCCCCTCAAGCTAAATATTGACATTCTCACTGTGTATGGCATATGCTGCCGAAATCGATTACGGATTAGCCCAAGTTTGGTAGGCTTGGTTGCTTGTAGTAAATGCGAATGACCTTGTGTTGATATTATGCAGCTTGGCTCAATGGAAAGGTGACAATCAGACTTTATTTATTTATTTATTTATTCATTTTTCATTTCAGCTCTACATGAAAGTGAATTACAAACATAAAAGAAGTATGAAATAAACTTGAACAAAGGTGATTATGAATTAATGAGAAAAATTTTCAAGGATTTTGACCAGTTGGACATTAATATTAAGGACTTTAATATTAAGGATATAAATCTGGATTGGAGAGACTTGAAGATGTTGCTATTTAACGTAATGGATGTATGCATTCCTAAGATTTTGACAAACAGTGATAAAAGAATTGAATCATCCGGGAAGAACAAAAAATCCATAAAGATCAATAAAAGATACAAACTGTACAAACAGTTCCATTTAACTAAATGATAGCCAAGAACAAGTGTACTAAATTCATTTTAAGAAAACTAAAAGAAACTGTAAAAGAAAAGTTGCTAATAACTGTAAAATCCAAAGGCTTTTCGGAAATGTATATAAGAAAAGACCAAAGTCAGTGTTGCAATTAGTGTTCATGAAATAAAAGATAGGTCCAGCTGTAGACAGTGTAGTTAAAGCGGAAACTCTGTAATTTTGAATATAAAAAAGATGTTGCGGGTAATATACCAGGTCTTGAGGAATGTTCTTATTATAATAACGCATCAAAATGTGACAAAACAATTATTAGTCCGCCTGCAGTCCAGAAAAGTTGAAAGCATTAGAACCTCACAAAGCTTAGGGACCTGAATGAATTCTTGCCTCATCCTTTGAGTGTTTTTTTTTTCTATAACAACTCAGTACAGTCTGATTATATTTCAGATGACTGGGGGGGGGGGGGGGGGGAAGCGTAGGTGACAGCGTAGGTGGCTTTTTTTTTTTTTTTTTGAAAGAAGAAAAATTTTCAGATTAACAAATTATGATAAAGCAAATTCTGATATGAAAATACTAATGAGCCACAGCAGTCCTGATTTAAGAAAATAACCCGCTTGGTAACAGAATAACACAAACATAGGAATATGCTTTCTGTTCAGCTGAAAAGGTCACCAAATATGAATACTTTCAGAAATCATCTGGACAGTGATCCAAAACATCATGAGCTATTTTTGAATTTGACATGTAACCCAAATGACTGTGCACAAGCTTAATAGATGTAAAGATAATCAGTATTACAGGGGACCCTAGAAAGGCCTAAAGGTCTAGGCTGTGTAGCTAGTCCTTGCTTAATATACTTACGCTACAACCACCACTGCTACAACAAAGAAAAAAGTAGGCCTACTTGTTATAAGTGTATAAATACAAAACAAAATTGTAAGCCTTAAATGTTTTTCAAGTTACAAAATGCTTTTTAAGGGGATGGGAGGAATTCATTAAACCCCCTGCCATGAAAATAGTATATATTGTTTTACAATTTGTGGGGACAATTGGTACTTACTGGTTCTTTAACTGACACGCTGAGAACAAATGACCAAAGGAACATACTCAACTGATTAGGAAGATAATTCTGTTATTAAAAGCAAGAAAGTAACAAATGAATATGTAACAACAAAACAGGAATATTTATTAAGGAAAATAAGATTCAAAGCTGTGGTAATGATAAGTCTGCTAAAGTCAGGAACAGATTCTGAGTTATGGTACACAATAAGTCTGCTAAATTCAGGAAGTTAAGAAAGATAATGACAGCAGAAGACATTACAAAGAAGAAAAAAAAGTACACACATATAATTGTTGGATAACTGGTCTGCCAGATGAATAGAACATGTACAAAAGTAAAGAGCCTTTACCTTTTGGTCTTTGTCAGGCTGTAAAACCAAAATGAATAAACAAAGGGGGGAAAAACAAAAAAACAAAACATCTAAAATACTAACGGCGTTGAACAACAAAGGTTAAACAACATGTAGGGGAAAAAACAAACAAGCACAGGCTAGATATATATTTTTTGGACTATTTATTTTTTGCACTTCTCGCATACATGCACATGAACATGGAAAGTCCCGTGCTACATATACATGGATTGAACTGAACTGGTAAATGAATGATGTGCAATTGTATGGCCATGTACACATACAGTGGAAACGGATGTACAGTGCATTGTGAGGGATTCATTACAACAGCTATAACTGAAAGTTGATTACTGTCAGTGTTACTATTTATGTAAAGCTTGGCTCTTCAGATGCTTCTGCAGATGCTTCTGTTGAGCATTAGTGAAATGACTGTTGTTATGTCACACTGTGAAGACTGATGAAAGCAACCTATCACCAGTCAAGCACTTGTCTGTTAATACACATATAAACTCATGAATTACATGGACAGACACACATACGCACACACACACACACATGCATTCACATGCATGTGCACACACATATACACAGATGCACACACACACACACACACACACACACACACACACACACACACACACACACACACACATACACATATGGGCACATGCTATATGTGTATCCCCAAATCCCAGTGTTGGTATTCAAGTATGCTCATATGCTTGAATGAAGAATATTTATTTGATGACTGCGGTGACGTTGTTTCATTTTTTTCCCCCTGCAGGTTGCATTTATAAGTTTTGTTTCAAGGTATCTGTGGTGGTCAGGTGGTCAGAACGTAGCTGGTCAGTCTGGATTTCTGCTTTTTTCCCCCCCATTAGATATCGGCTTTCCCTCTTCCTCCCACTGCATTTTATATGATTAACCTTGGCACTGTCTGTCTGTGCACGCTTTACTATGATACATATACTAATTGCTTCTTTCTTTTAAGAAACAAGCAAGGTATTGCTTGATTTGTAATGGTTGTAAACTATGTAAGAAAGACCAAGTTATGCATATTTGTGATGCCCCCCGCCCCCCTCTTCTCTCTCTCTTGGTATCTGCCTGACCTTGTATGTTTAGCTTATTAGTGTATGCCAGTCCTTTGACAACAGATTTTACAAATTTCACTGCTTTCCATTTTGTTTGTCTCCAGTGTTAATGTGTCTAGAGTCGGCATCCACTTAAACTGTTTAGTTCATTCTTTGTCCCATCAAACGCCAGGTTGAAAATTGACCACACATCAAGGAAGCTTTTCTTTCTTTTAATTTTTTTGTTTAGCAAAGACACTTGCTCACATGTGTGCTCGTGCGCACGCATGCACGCACACACTTATGCATGCACACATACACATACGTGCATGCACGTGCATGTTCATTTGTACATGTGCTCGTGGACACACGCACACACACGCGTGTGCACACACACACACACGCACATGCATGCATGCACACACACACACACACACACACACACACACACACCCCACACACACACACACTCTCTCTCTCTCTCTCTCTCTCTCTCTCTCTCTCTCTCTCTCTCTCTCTCTCTCTCTCTCTCTCTCTCTCTCACACACACATGCGCACACACAGCTGCTTACCTCAACAACAAATTATTTCAGGTGTAATTGTCACCATAATTTATAGTGTTTTAATTAAACTAATTTCAAGGGAATGACAGCAGCAGCTTGACAAGCACAGATTATCATCTGTCGAATGGTCGTACAAAGCACTGTTCGAAAGTCTCTCAGGTTACTTCAGACATTTTGATCCTTTCGAAAAGGTTTTGTTCTTTTATTCTTTGTTCTTCAGATGTAAAGAAATGCAAAACAATTTAAGTTTGTTTGCGTGGTTTGTGTGAATGTGTGCGTGTTCATATTTCTGTGGATGTTTCTATGTGTGCTCGTGTGTGTGTGTGTGTCTGTGTGTGTGTGTTCATATTTCTGTGGATGTTTATATGTGTGCTCGTGTGTGTGTGTGTGTGTGTGTGTGAAAATGTATGCTTTGTGTGTTTTTCTCCAAGCACCCTATCCTTTACAGCAACACTCGGTAATCTTGGAAGCAAGTCAGCCTTTCTTTATAGATTGTGCCGTGAAAGTAATCTATTTTTATCTATGAAACTGGGAACTTGGGGGAAAGATACTTTGAAAAAAAAAGAAAAAAAAAAAGAAAGTTGAACATAATGAAAGAGTTGATTTGTGGTGACGTCACATTTGTCTCGATCTGTAAAAGTACACAGTTTGACATAAAAACAATGCAAGTTTCTTAAGCCTTTAAAGAAAAAAAAAAATTGTTAAGCTTGTGCGATCTTTTTTCTCCAACCCCTCTTAATGGTAAGGAGTTCCTGCTTTCCACCGCACCCTCTTTTCTTCCCCTCTCCTGCACCTCACCACACACATACACACCCAGGGTCTTCCTGTCATAGCCTCAGCATCAGCAGCCCTTAAGGTGCAACCAGTGAGGAAACCCACCAGAGGAGACACTGCATTGCTGCTGAGTCACTTAGTTTGGTGATGTTTGGAGATGCCTGTACTGAATCAGCATATGCAGGACACCACGAATACATCATATTTGTGAAGATGAATGCTCAGTTTAGTTAGTCCATGTCCTGTTTTGAATGGGCGTTCACAAAACTTTACAAAACGGGAACACCCCAGTTCAGATCTTGTCAGGTCATCTTGACGTAGTGTGAGGTCGCGTAAGGAAAATGTGGTCAGTCTGCATGAACAGTTATTCCAATCAACTTTAATGCTGATTTTTAATTTTTTTTTAATTTTACATGATTTGCATTGATAGGGTGAAGAGTATCAAAATGAATCAGAAACAGGTCACCTTTGATCCCCTGATTTTAGTTCAAAGTAAGGAAATTTAGAGGAAAAAATTGTGTGTGTGTGTTGTTGGGATAAACATAAGGTAAGGTCTCGGAGATTGTGACATTTCTGTTTCATATATGCCTCAAGCTCACAAAGTTGGATCTGTGTCTGTGAAATGTCATGCCACAAGAAATTGAATCAATGCTAGTACGCAGCAATTCTGTTCCATGCATGTTTTGAGCACACCAGGATGTATGGCAGAGTGAAACATTCCATTGTACACTGTGTGTGTGTGTGTGTGTGTGTGTGGTGTGTGTGTGTGTGTGTGTGTGTGTGTGTGCATAAATTGTGTCCCTGTCTGCAGTAAAATCTTTCCTAGTAATTTCCTCCAGTCTGTCAAGGTCTTAAACTCAGCTTTTTGATATCTAATTATCTTTTTATTTGTCAGCACTTCTGTCCTTGTTTTTCTGCCATTGTGACCTTTCACCTGGCTCCTGTTACAGTTTGCAACATCTGTGCTTTTGTTGTTATTAGCTGACAAGGTAGAGAATGGGCTGTAACTGCCCACTCTGCAATTTGTTGTTTGCTAAAATGATGCATGATTTTTAATGGGTTGTTTGTTACATTGATAAAATGTTTTTGAGGGAGCTTTAAAACACACACACACACACACACACACAAAAACGCTTTGTGAAAATCTCATTGAAAACAACAACAAAACTTGGTCGAATGGCTGGTGCATCTAGCAGGGTCTTATCTCATCTGTCTGAAAGATCTTAATGTTAACATTAATTTGTACACACTGTGTATGTGTGTGTGTGTGTGTGTGTGTGTGTGGTTGCTTTGTAGTGGTCTAGACCTCAAGATGACTGAAGTGGTCCTTGTCGATTCAATGGACGAACACACAGTTTGCTTTTTTTTTTTATTACATGACAGAAGCGACCTTCCTCCCCACCTTTTCTTTCTTTCTGTCTGTCTGTCTTTCATCCTTTCTCCCTTTCTTTTTTTTTCTTCTAATGTCATTAAAAAAAAATATGCTGACAGCCCTGAAACCTTGAAAGGGCAGTGTTCCATTGGTTGGGCTTTTGTCGATTCAATGGACGAACACACAGTCTGCTTTTTATTGCATGACAGAAGCGACCTTCCTCCCCACCTTTTCTTCTTTCTGTCTGTCTGTTTTTCGTGCTTTCTCCTTTTCTTTAGAAAAATGTTTTTATTTAAAAAAATGTGCTGACAGCCCTGAAACCTTGAGAGGGCAGTGTTCCATTGGTTTGGCTGTAATGGCAAGGAACTGAAAGGGACCAGGCTGTATGACTGGCTCCAGCTGTACGCTTTTGTTATCTGCCCTCCCATGCCTGACTGCATGTCGTATTGATTTCGCTTCTTTGCTGCTATACTTTGAGTGCTTTGAGGAATGTAAACAAGCAAACAACTACCCCCCCTCCCTCCCCCCCTCCCCCCTCCCTCCCCCCCCTCCCTCCCCCCCCAACTTTTTTTCTTTGAAGTTGAACATGCAACGTGAGTCAGTCTTTTGTTTCCTCTACAGTGTACGGCCTGTGAAGGAACCAGGCTTTCTGCGCTGTTTTTAAGTTACCCAGATATTGAGCATACTGTTTAAGGGGAGAAAAAAAAGATTTTTCCACGTTGGTTTTTATCGTTTCACCTTGAATCTGTTCTCCCTGTTCCAAGTGCTGAAGACACATATCTGATATCGTTTTGCTTTCCAGGTAACTGTATGCAGTTAACTGTACTTCTTGTGTGAGTTTTAAAGAGGGAGACGCTCATAGGGCTGAGTCAAGAGGATTAATCAATGGAAGAATATGTTCAGTTTTGACGTTTGTTGGGGAGTCAAGATGTTGGTGAAGGTGTGGATTGAGGGTGAAATGTTGGTCACTTCCTTTATTGGAAACTAACGTTACAGAATCAACACTTTTCTTTAGGGAGAACCTTGGAGAAGTCAGATTATGGCTTGAAGCCGTTTATAGTTATTTCTTGATAGTGTTTGGGGAAAAAAGAAGAAGAAAAAGAAAGGATTTAGTCCCTTTCATTTTTTTCATTATTTGTAGTTTTGAAATAACGGAAAAATACCAACAAATCTCAAGTGTGAAGCTAACAATGTGGGAGAACTTGTTGATTAGATTTAAATAACAAGAGAGAGAGAGAGAGAGGGATGTGTGTGTGTTTGTGTGTGTGCTTATGTGACTATGTTTGCTTTTTAACTCATCCCAAATGAAAAAAGAAGAGTTTTATTAACATTCTAGAGCACAAAAAGGGGATGGGGAAGAAAGGACAGATCTGATTGTTTTTGACCGAGTTTGTATGCAGTCTTCCGGAGGACGGTTCAACATAGGTGTTGCGGTTTAAAAACATTTGCTGAAAGGTGTGTCAAAACTAATAGCATATGTACTTAGTGTGTGTGTGGGTATGTGTGTGTATGCATGTGCATGCATGCATGCGTTGTGTGTGTGTGTGTGTGTGTGTGTGTGTGTGTGTGTGGTGTGAGATTGGATGTATCCCAATTTGGCAGATGCTTACCAAGCAACGCACAGACTGAAAAGTGGTTGAAGACCCAACTGCTGTGATACACTGGTTAACATTGGGGGCTTGCAGGTTTGGAGATGGTCAGTTTGATATAACATCAGAGTCATTTACATCTGTGCTTTTATTGGGCCCCTGAAGGGGCTCCTACTCGGAGATGAATGTGATATGGGCTTGTTTGGGAAGACTGGAACTGCACAGCTGAGTACTGAGAACACCTTAGTGATGAATGTGACTCCTCCTGGCCAACACTGCAGGTTTCTGGATCTCTTGGGCCTGGGTGTATGCTTGGACAGTAAGGAATGAAGTGTAGAGCTCATTCTTGCTGTCTAGTTTCAGACTAGATTGGAACACCATATCATCGTCGTCATCCTCATTGATCGTCATAAAGCCTGAATTTCTGTTGCTGTTCATGTCCTGCTCTCATGTTGACCTTGGTGTCAGTTTCCTCTCCTTATCCATGCTCATGGAGAGCTCATGTCAACATTGTCAATACAGGTAGGTTCATTGGGGCTGTGGATGGATGGACTTGGTGACGCTGTCCGTAGTGGGATCTGTGTCTCACACTTGCTCGTGACAGAGCAATTGTTGTGGTCAGCAGTGGGTGTGGTAGGTGATGTCCTGAGCATATTGGACCAGAACAGGAACCACTGTGCACCACTGAAATGACCTGGCAGCAGCGTAGGATCTTCTCTTGGTTGCATTATCATGACTTGATTTGTGTCGTTCCTTGTTGGAATACTGTGCAGGGGTTGTCTGGTAGGACAGACTGGCAGGGGCTGCATGTAGGGGAGCTGGATGGAGCATTGAAGGAGTGATGGAAGGAGTGTGTTGGATGAAGTCACCCTGTCACCTTGCTTTGGGTGATAAGGTGCTGAGCGCTGGTATTGTACGAATGATGATGTGCAGGTCAGCTGGCTCTGGAAGCCAGTGCCCAGACTTTAGTTGGAACTTATTGCAGACCATTTTGCGTCATCTGTCGACCCCTTCTGTGGCACTCTTTTGGTGATCGTTTGTTTCTGTTCAAAGAAAGGTGATCAATGATGGGGGGTGGCTGGCGTCTTCAACATGACCGGGTGTGATCAACTGTAAGCACGTCAGTAGGTTAAACCAGGTTATGAATTTGATGCATTACATTGGGTCTTTCTGTTGCTTTTGATTTTCTGCAGGACATGACTTCTGGGGTAGTTGTATCCTGGAGAACAGTAAACTTAAAACAAACCTGATATCATCTCTCATTTGAAATCTGCAGTGATAGAGTTTCAGCATATGCTGTTGCTTAGAAAGAAAATACAAGACGATAACTATCGAGATGCACACAATTTATCTATCATGCACTTGTGTTGCCTGCTGATATATTTCTTTTTTTTTTTTTTTTTTTTTGAGTTGCAGATTGTTTTTTCATTTAATCAAACAAAAGCGTTTAATCCTGTGCACTCAGAATCAGCAATTAAACAGAATCATCAGCTTGCCTGTGTCTATAAAAACATAGAAACACATGGTTTTAGTGACTAACTGCTTCAACAGCTGGTGGTTCATCCCTACACCTGTTGTCAGCAGATGAGAGGGGCTGGGGTGTGTGTGTGTGTGTGTGTGTGGGGTGTGTGTGTGTGTGTGTGTGTTGTGACTGTGAGTGAGATCTGTAACGCTGTGGGTCCTTTGTGATATGTTTCATGATGGCTGTAATGGATGCCAAAGTCATGAAACTGCTATCCCAATTGGTGCCAAGCAGTACATTGTCCGAGTCAAGCCAGTCAGTTACATTTCAGCATGCTGGCACGGGTCCTCCCAAAGTGTAAATGATGCCTGTCCAAAGATGATCATTTGCCGAGTGGTTTCTATTCTGTCCACGTATGTTTCGTATCGGATGCTGAGAGTGAGATTGCTCCCTGGTACTGGAGGTTTGGTGATTTATATACAGAAGTGACAACACAGTCTGCGGTCGGGTCCAGGAAAAATAAAGTCATACGGTACGGAGTTCCATGGCAGAGCATTCATTACCTGGAGCACTGTGAGAGCTAAGGACAGTTCTTTTTTCAGATACCACAAGTGCTCTGTTTGCAGGCTAGAAACCAGCAGCCTGTATTGACTTGAGACGGGTAAAAATGAATGATACCAGAGCTTGATTCAAAAAAAGAAAGGAGAAGAAAGTTTTTGAGCTATGACTTAAATCTTGGATAAAAGAACGTATGTGACTTAAAAGACTGTGTTGGACTTAATGAAGGTGGTTGATTGCTTGAGATTTGAAAGCGTGAGGTGTTGAAGACCATGGATTGCTGAAATATTGCCCCCATGGAGAATTCCATGAGTGTGAAGAGAGAGAGAGAGAAAGGAAAGAGTCTGAATGAATGTGAAAAAACACTGAGGAAGCAGTGTGAGAGACTATGTAATTGTGTGATGGTACTAGGTGACTGTATATAGTTGTGATACTGTATTATGATTGAACAGCAGATCCACAAAATGACAATTGGTTGATTGCAAGACTCTCTTCTTCTGTCTATTTGCTTGGATGACACCCTCCGGGGGTTGCGACCTTGTCGTGGTCGGAGGGTTTGTGTGTCCAGTGATCCCTTAGGCTCTGCTGGCGGGGGCATCAATACTTGGAGATAGGCTTTTTTTTCATACTGCTTCTAGGCCTGAGAGATGCAGATGCTGTTGGCCTAAGCGTAACGTGGTAAGGAGTTGATGCCCCTGGTAGGGCTTCCCATGTCAGATAGGCTAAGGGTGAGGATCCTGACTAAGAGTAACCCGCCTTTCTCCTTTCTTGTTTTCTGCCTCCCTTATTTGGCCCTTTTCTATCTTCGTCTCCCCTTCAAGTCTTCTTTCCACACTCCTTTTCTCTCTGTGGTCTCCTTAAGATCCGCCGCGTTTGCCGTGCGGTGCGACCTGTGTCGGAGGGGAATGAGATCCTGGTATTGAGAGGCCAGCGCTCTCAACACATCACTTTGGCTCGGACCTCTCCTAGACAGGGAGTACACTTTGGCCCGGGTGTACTAATCGGCTCCCCTTCTTGGGGCTGGGTCAAGACCGGACAGTTCCCCTACTGGCCAAGTTAACCCCTGCAGTGCTCAGCTCTCTGTCCCCGGGAGTTGAGCATGATCAGGGGGATAGGGTTGGTAGTTTCTGTTTGTCGTATATCTCTCCCCGAAGCCTGGAAGGGGTCAAGACATGGTTTCTTGGCCCTGGCCCCTTAGTTGGACTCCAAGGTGGGTGGGTAAGGGAGAGATGAAATAAAATAAAATACATCATGCTTTTTCAAAAACATCCCCCCAAAAAAGAGGAAGGCTGCATCCCCTATTTCAGGAATTTTGATTCAGATAGTGATTCCGATATGGAGGTACGACAGAGGACAGGATTCTGGGCTTCCTGGCTCGTGATGGAAGGGACGGAGCAGAAAGACCCCTTTCAGCTCTGAGCCCTTTGCCATACAGAAGGGCTTTCAGCTTTAGCAGTGACCCTCGTCCATCAAGAGGTTGAGGAATGGTTCATTTCTTATTCAGTGTAAATCACCAAAACAATCTGAACAGCTGCTGAAGGCAAAGAAACTTGTGGACAGGGAGATCAGGGTAACTCCCCACAAACAGTTAAACTCATCAAAAGGCGTGATTCGCTGCAGGGATTTATCTGGTGTATCAGAGGCAGAAATTAAGACGGAGCTGGCATCCCAGGGTGTGACGGAGGTGCGCAGGGTGACAGTAAAGAAAGGTTCAGAGAGAGTGGCCACCAACACCCTCTTTCTGACCTTCTGTAACCCTGTGCTGCCTCCGGTCATCAAAGTTGGTTACTTGAATGTTCATGTTCAGTTATAGTTCCGTCCCCGTTGAGGTGCTTCAGGTGCCAGAAGTTTGGCCATGTCAGGGACCGCTGTTCAGGGCAAGAGGTATGCGGTGTTTGCTGCAAGGCAACCCATGATGGGCCGTGTCAAGATCCGGCACATTGTGCTAACTGCGGTGGCAACCATCCCTCCTCTTCACGAAACTGCCCTCTTTGGATTCAGGAATCCGCTATTCAAAGAATCAAAACTGAAAAGAAGATCCCTTTTCGAAGCCCGCAAGCAGGTTGTGGCAGTCAGTCGCCGACAGCTTCTTCATATGCTTCGCCGTAAAGAAAGTTCCTACAGTTTCAACTCGGTCAGTCGGCTGTCAGACTGATAACTTTACGTTTTTCGAAAACATTGCAAGTACGATCTGTCAGTTCTGTGGTAGCAATCCACCACCTTCCCAACCAAAGTGACTGCCCCTGGTGGAGGCAAAAATCCGCCACCCCTCAGACTGCCCAGCAGTCTACAACATCTGCTTGCTGGGCAGATTAAAAAACCAGCAATTCCCCTCGAACTCCTCTGTCAGTGCCCGTGCGGCAAGGGAGTTCAACCCAGTGTGGAGATGGTGGAGATAAGGAAGAACCTCCACCGTCTCCCAAATCCAGACCTCCTTCTTCACCTGTTGGCAAGTCTGCCAGCAGGTCTGAAGACCAACACAGTCCAGTACAAACCTCAAATAAATTTACACCTTTAGCACCAGACGTTGAAGAGGAGATGACCTGATCTCTCTCCTTTTCGCCCTCTGCACCATGGATAATACAATATTCCATTGGAATATCCGTGGACTAAATTCCAACTTTGAGGAGCTGCAGCTTTTGTGCCAATCTATAAAACCTTCCGTCGTGGCTGTTCAGGAAACTCAAATTCAAAGCCAGAAGACCTTTACTCTTTCTGGCTTTAATATTCTTTCAAATCCTGCACAACCATCCACGTTGGGATGGTCGGGCGGTGTTGCCCTTCTCATACACAAAACCTACTGTATAGTCCAGTCGCTCTGTCCTACCTCCCTTCAAGCTGTTGCTGCGAGAGTCACTCCTCCACAAGACTGTGACAATCTGTTCCTTATTTACCTCCTTCTGTCCCGGTTTGTCGTCAGGACCTGTCAGTCTGATAGAGGAACTCCCTCGACCTTTTTTGCTGTTGGGTGACTTTAACGGTCACAACCCTCTTTGGGGGTATACCGGTTCGTCATCCAGAGGTCTGCTGATTGAGGATGTCCTTTCGGATTTGGATTTGTGTTGTCTGACGACGGATCTGCAACTTACCTCCATTCTTCCACAGGTTCACTTTCGTGTTTAGATTTGTCGGTTTGTGACCCCTCGCTGGTCCTGGACTATGAGTGGTCTGTCCATGACGATCTGCACGGAAGTGACCATTTCCCTGTCCTTCTACAACCTGTAATAACTGAACACGTCTCTGTCTCTCAGCATTTAAATTATAAGAAAGCAAACTGGGATCTATTTGCAGCCACTATTTCCAGGAGTTCCAGACACTGATTTTCTTCAGAGTCCTGACCCAGCTGAATCACTGACTAATACTAATGATTAAATGTGCTAAAGCCTGTATTCCAGTGTCTTCCGACAAACTTCAAATGCCAAAAACACCCTGGTTTGATTCAGAATGCCAACAAATTTCCAAAAGTAGAAAACGGGCTCAGCGTCAGGTATACCAACGACCTTCGGGTCCCAACGCTCGAGCCCATCAGAAACTCCGTGCTAAATCAAGACACACTTTTAAAATCAGTAAACGTCGGTCCTGGAGAAGCTTCTGCTCCAGGCTGACATCAAAAACTTCTAAGAAAAAAGTGTGGAACATCATTAAGAAAATCAAAGGGAAGAACACCTGTCCACTGTGAACCATCTCAAGTTTTCGGATTCTTTAATAACAGAAAAGAAAGCATTGCTAATCTGCTTGCTTCAACCATTGAAAAGAATTCCTCCTCTTCTAATAAATCAGTCACTTTTGTCAAACACAAAGCCCTAAAAAAAAATCTCCCTGCAACTTTTCATCCGACAACATGAAGACTACAATCTTCCTTTTACATTAAACGAGCTGAAATCTGCCTTACTCTCTTGCAGCGATTCCTCTCCAGGTATAGATGACATACATTATCAACTATTGAAACATCTTCCGCAAGAAGGTCTAAACATCCTGTTACAGGTATACAACCACGTGTGGACTACAGTTGCTTTCCACCCTCTTGGCGGACAGCCCTCATTATTCCCATCCCAAACCTGGAAAAGATCTTTCTAATCCATCTAACTACCGTCCCATACTTTGACCAGCTGTTCTGTAAATGGATGGAAAAAATGGTCAATGCTAGCTCATGTGGAAACTCGAAACCGATGGCCTTTTGGCGAAAGAACAGTGTGGTTTCCGCAAACATCGTAGTACAGTTGACCATTTGATTCGCTGGAATCTACACTTAGGAACGCTTTTTTAAACAGACAGCATGCAGTGGCAATTTTCTTTGACTTGGAGAAGGCCTACGATACCACCTGGAAGTCGGGGATACTTCATGATCCCACGATCTGGGTTTTCGAGTCATCTTCCGCTTTTTATTCAAAATTTTTGGCAGAACGACAGTTTCAGGTCCGGGTGGCACCACTCTCTCTGATGTCCACGAGCAGGAGTTGGGTGTTCCACAGGGAGCATACTATCTCCTGCCCTCTTTAGTATTAAGATCAACAACATTGTTCAATCAGTTCAGCAGGGTTCAGACTGCTCATTGTTGTGGATGATTTTGCTGTCTACGCAACTGGAAGCCTGTACCCGAGTGTCCAGCGCAGGCTCCACTTTGCGTAGATAAAAATCCATCGGTGGGCGGATGAAAACGTTTCACACCTTTCTGCTACAAAAACCCAGTGTATTCACTTCCATAATTTCCGTCAGTTTTTTCCAGATCCGGAACTTCAAGTAGGGAAATCTCCCTTCCAGCTGTTAAAGAGGCCAAATTTCTGGCAGTCATTTTTGACCAAAAACTTAACTTTCTCAGCCATATTAAAAACCTCAAAACTGCTTGCCAAAAAAGGCACTGAATATTCTGCGGGTCGTAGCCACACACCGACTGGGGCGCTGATAAGAAAACTTTGTTGCACCTCTACAGAGCCCTGGTCCGTTCTAAACTGACTTACGGTTGTGCTGTGTACGCTCCGCAAGATCATCTTACCTCAAACTCTTGGACCCTATCCACCATCAAGGCTTCGTCTCTGTCTTGGAGCGTTCCGCACCACCCCTGTGTACAGCCTGTACGCAGAGGCAGGTGAACCTTCACTGTCCAATCGCAGGCTGAAACTGTCTTTGAATTATTATATCCGACTGTTCTCAGAACCACAGAATCCTGCCTATGACTGTGTTTTTGACCCTCCGTTCCAAAGTAAGTTTGAAACAAACCCGAAATGTATCCGCCGTTTGGGCTTCGTATGCAGCCTCACGTGCGAATGCAGGTATAGACCTGGGAGTAGTTTCTGATTTTTCCAAGTTTCCGGATCAACCTCCATGGACCTTTTTCACACCAGAGATTCGTTCGACTCGCAGCTTTCCGTAAGGAGTCTACAGCTCTCTGGCGTACAAGGCTTTGTATGCCGAGCTCTGTTCCAAATTCCCATCTTATCAAAAAGTTTTCACTGACGGTTCCAAGTCTGAGGATGGAGTGGCCTGTGCAGCCTACTGCCCTGGGCTCCTTCTCAGATATTGTTGGAACATATACATTCAGATGCTTCTGTCTATTCTGCTGAACTTACTGCTCTAGTACTGGCTTTGAAGATAATCTCTCCATTCTTCGAGAGGGACTTTCTGGTTCTGTCGGATTCGCTGTCAGCTTTGGAGGCCATAGCTGGCCGCAACCTCAGCATCCAGAACTTTTACTTTTTTTTGAACTTTTTAGCAAGTTGAAGGCGACGGTTACAACATTACTCTTGCTTGGTTCCTGGCCATGTTGGCATCGGCGGGAACGAAATGGTTGATCGTTTAGCCAAGAACGCCACAAGAGAGAAACTGTCCAACACTTATATCCCCTGCTCAGATGTGAAACCCAAAATTAACGATTATGTGAGAGACCTCTGGCAGAGGATTGGAACACACAGACGAATAACAAACTCTTTCAGATCCGTCCAAACCTTAAAGACTTCCTCCCATCTACGTCGGGTGGTCGTAAAGAGGAAACGTTCTGTGCCGGCTGCACACCGGCCATTCGAATTTTACCCATTCTACCTTTTAAAGAGTGAAGAAGCTCCGTGGTGCATTCCATGTCATGCACCACTCACAATGAAACATGTTCTTTTAGAGTGTTTGGGACTTGCACGATGTGAGACACAAACATTTTACAGCGGAGTCCATGAAGATCCTGTTCAGGGATGTCCCGCCTGACGTGATCCTTTGGGTTTTGAGAGAAATTAACATTTTTCATCTGATTTGAGATTTACGGAAGAAGGATTTTTAACAAAGTTTCTGGTTCGTTTGTAGACGATGTCATTTAACGAGATGTGTGAAAGGTTTTTTTTTTTTTTTTTTTTTTTTTTTTTTTTTTTTTAAATGACTGGTGAGTTGATTTTAACGTGGTGACAGCCCTGATGTGGCCCTCTGCGGTCGGCTGGGCTATAAGCAACATTATCTTATCTTATCTTAGCTTGGATGACACTGTGAACAGCAGCCTCGCCCTCTGAAAATTCTGTGCAAGACTTTGTTGGCAAGACATTTTATTCTCTCTCTCTCTCTCTCTCTCTCTCTCTCTCTCCTCTCTCTCTCTCTCTCTCTCTCTCTCCAGAAGGCTGGATCAGTGGATGTAAAAAAAGTATCATGCTTAATCCACTACCCTCTTAAAATAAAATTCGTTCGTTCTCTCTCTCTCCTCTCCTCTCTCTCTCTCTCCTCTCTCTCTCTCTCTCTCTCTCTCTCTCTCTCTTGTCTTTGTTTTCTTTTTTTCTGTCTTTTTTGTTTGCTTTGCTTTTATTTATGCCTTGCACACTTTGTTGTTTTCAAACACACTCTTTCATTATGCTAAAACAATTTGTGTCTGGATTTGATGGTAGGCAAGTTTGTTTTGTTTTGTGTTGTTTGTGTGTGTGTGTGTGTGTGTGAGTGTGTGTGTGTGTGTGTATACGTGTGTGTGTGTGTGTGTGTGTGTTTAGGATTCAAGCTGTGAGTAACATGATAGGTGTTTGTTTTGCTTTTGTTTTTCTTCCTTTGTTGTCTGCTAGCATGATTGACTATTAGGTAAGATCATATTTGATGTTATCTGATCAGAAGAGGAGACAGATGCAAAAGATGGAACAACCAACCAGTCTGCTGACTGATCCTTATCAAGTCATAGATCAATTGATTGGTCGATACCAACAAAGAATTTGTTACTTTGATTTTAGTTAAGCTTACATCATTAATAATGTTGACATTCATCTACTGTTTATCAGCGAGAGATGGGAAGAGAGCAAAATAGGTGGTTCGAATTATGGATGGATGAGTGGGTAGATGGATGGATGAATGAATGAATGAAAAAAAAAAGATGTATGAAAGTGAACGTTAGTTTTGTTTTATGAGCTCAGTTCACTGGTTTGTTTAAGAAATAGTAAAATTAATTTTCGTATATTGCTAATACCATTTCCCTGATTATTTTTTATCATTGTGGAATAGAGGCAGTTCAGGTGTTGTGTATTAGCTTACGTTTCCTTCATGTTAGTTGACAGCCCTTAAAACGTTGCCATCATGGAAGACATGTTCTGTGGATTGTACCAAGTGAAGGTGTGTTGCCGACTTGGGTTGCAGTGGGATGGATGCCTGTGTTTCAGATGTTTTCCATGTCCTTGCTGCGTTGCAAAGTGCTGGGAAATGGCCTCCGACTGGCTTCCACATCCAGTTACGCCTCCACTTTCAGAGTAGGTCATGCTTGGGTTCTTTGTCATGTGAGGGTGTGTGTACAGTATATATACAATGTATGCATGAATATGTTGGATTGTGTATGTATTCTTTTGCCTGCATGTGCATAAGAATGCATACTGTACGTCATAGACTCAGACAGGCACTAACAGATGTACACAGACATGAACACACACACACATGCATGCACACACTCACACTCGCGCACACACAGAACACACACACATACTTATACACGCACACACTCTTTCTCTCTCTCACACATACATCCTTTTTCTCACTCTCCTCTTCTCGTTGTTTTACAAGCATGCATGCATGCACACGCGCGCACACACACACACACACACACACCACACACACACACACACACACACACACACACACACACCACACACACACACACACACACACACACACACACACACACACACACACACACACACACACACACACACACACACACACACACACACACACACACACATGCATGCACGCACGCACACACATATACACAGAAACACACTCACACCCTGACACACACATCCACACAAGCGTTCGCACACACACAAACACACACACACACACACACACACACACACACACACACACACACACACACACATATACAGGCGCATGCACATGCTTGCATGTGTGCGTGCACACACTTCATTTCAGCACCATTTTAACTGTGTAATCTGAGAGGACCTACATCATCATCGCAATTGCATATACACGCACGCACGCACAAGCTTGCACGCACGCGTGCGCGCACCCCCCCCCCCCCCCCCCCCCCCCCCCACACACACACACAAACAAAAGAGAGCACTTGGGCGCTCACATGCACGAATACCCCCCACTTTCATCCACCCTCCCTATCTTTATTTCCTTCACTAACAGCTCTCCTCACATCACTCATCTTCTTCCTCTTTCACAGGTTGTGGAGGATAACATGGTTTTCTTTTTTCTCCCCCCCCCCCCCCTCCTCTTTCATGTCTTTGCAGTACAATGACCTGGAGGTCATCCTGACCAAGACGCCTCAGCCCAAGCCAGACGACTCCAAGCTGGTGTTTGGCCACCATTTCTCTGACCACATGCTGACAGTGGACTGGTCGAGCCAGGAAGGGTGGGGCCGGCCCCTCATCGAACCCCTGCAGGAGCTCAGGATCCACCCTGCCGCCAAGGCTATGCACTACGCCTCGCAGGTGAGATGGGGGTGTGCACGGCAGGTTTCAGGGTGTCTGGGTCAGAGGTCTCTCTCGAGTTATGTGACCACACACCACAGTTTGGATTTTGCACTAAAACATTAAGTTATCCATGTAAGTGTTTTGAAGCATACCATAGATTAAAGCCAGCATATATGTTAATTGATCAAAAGAACAACTCCCCACCAATTATTTCCCTTGCTTTGGGGATCTTCACTGATGAAATCACAATCTTCCAATACATGACCTTAGTTGACACATTTCAGGCCTTTGCACTCGCCCGTGACGCTGTCTTTGTGCCAGCTCCAAGAGCCCAAAATAATCCCATTCCTTTGATTTTGATCTGTCTGCTTGGAACTACCTGGCTTGTACCTTGGCTATATGAAAGAAAATGGGGAGAATCAACTTTCAGACACAATAAAAATTCTCAGTACAATCTAAAAGCGCCAGTCTATGAATACTCGACTCCTTAAGCAGGGCCTTGGTGCATGAATTTTTGGTGTACAGCCTGTGGCATCAATCTTGCAAGTTTATGTAAAATTTGTGTGTGTTCTAGAATATATATGTAAGGATATGAGCAACCAACAACCCCCCAAAAAATCCAGAATGCTTAATATTTCTTTCAGATGTTGCGTAGGATGTGATAATATGTTTCTGCTGGTCAGAAATGAGATGGAAGCCATCTCCCTTTTCCACACAAGTCTTAAAAACTGAAGGCAAATAGTGTTGGGTAGTTTTACCCGATAGACATGTTGATTAAAAAAGGAAAAAACAACTGTGATAGAATATCACGTGACTGAGATGTTTTTAGACTGTGGTAACAAACATGGAAAGAAATTTCCAGCTGAGGAGAGACACTGGTTCAGTCTGTCACTGAAACTGGGCCAACAGTGGGTCACAAAGTATGCAATTTCCAACATACTCCAGCACAAATAAATTAAAGCTGCTATGCTGAAAATTAAGTTAAAAGTTGTATTTTTTAAATTCCCTTAATTGAGAGAAGAGTGGATATGTCTCTAAACCTATTCTTGAGAGATCATATTTGAAAACGGCTGTTGGGTCTGCCTCTTGAATCCCCATGACCTTGACCAAACTTTTATAGTTTTGTTCTGTGCTCCAAGCAGTGACCCGGAAGTACTTAAGTGCTCTGCGCGTGTGCATCTGTCTAGTGTACAAATTCGTCTTGGAAGACAATGTAAGATTGTGAATTGATTTTCTTTTTTTTTTCTGGCTGTGACGACCTTGACATCTCGTGGCCATGACTTCAGCACCATGTTTTTGTCATTCTGTGAGTTTTTCAGAAGTTTATGATACTACAGATCATCACGTTGTCAGTGTCACACATGAGTTCATTGCATTTCATATTCCTGAAAACTTGGGACAGGTGTGAGGCGGGTCTTGATAAACATAATTAAGATAGCCGGCATGGCTGGCTCACAAGTAAGTGGACAGACTTTTTTTTTGTGTGTGTGTGTGTGACAGCATTTGACTTCATTTAGAAATATCTCCAGTTGTTATTTTCATAACGGTCTGTGTTGAAAAGGTTAATGTCGGTTTGATTTTTTGTTTAGAAATATCTGGTTGTTATTTTTATGACGGACTTTGTTGAAAAGGTTAATGTCAGTTTGGATTTCTGTCAGTTTTTATTTCCATGTATTTTTAACCATGACATTGTGTGTATCTGTTGTCTGAGGTATGATTGCCAGAGTCTTCAGCAATTTTCCATGTTGAGAGGTTGGGGAGATTTTTCATCAATAATTTAGTAATGAAGTATTTCCTGTCCCTTGCAGTACCTGAATTGGAGCAGTAACATATCCAAGATCAGATGAAAAGGACCAGAAAAATGTGCTATTGCCACATACCATTTTGTGTGTGCTTTGGCTTGGTGAATAGGAAAGTGTACAAAATGATATTGCAAAGTCTGTCGTATATGGGGTGTCCTGTTTTCTTTATGTCCCAGTTTCTCTCTCTCTTTTGCTCTGTGTGTGTGTGTGTGTGTGTCTCTCTCTCTCTCTCTCTCTCTCTCTCTCTCTCTCTCTCTCTCTCTCTCTCTCTCTCTCTCTCTCTCTAGTGCATGTTCTCTTATCCAGTGAATGGGAAACTTTTTTTTTCCGATCATTTTCTTTTCCTCGCTCCTTCATTCTCTTCACACTCTCTGTCTCTTTCTTTTTCTCTGTCTCTTTCTTCCTCACATACACACTCTCTGTGTCTGTCTGTCTGTTGCCTTTTCACTCTCTCTCCCTCTCTCTTCCACTTTTTCTCTCATTGCTTTTATGTTTGTCTCTGTATCTCTCTCTCTCTCTCTCCATCTCTCTGCTTGTGTCTCTTTTTCTGTCTTGTGTCTCTCTGCTTATCCATCTGTCTCCCTCATTTTCTCTTTTCCTAAGTCTGCTAGCCTCACTCTGTCTTTCGGTCTCCTTCTCCCTCCGGGGGTTGCAACCTTGCCGTGGTCGGAGGGCTTGCGTGGTCCTGTGATCCCTTAGGCTTTGCTGGCGGGGGCATCAATACTTGGAGATAGGCTGGTTTTTTTCCAATTGCTTCTAGGCCTGAGAAGTCAAGATGCTGTCTGGCCTAAGCGTAACGTGGTAAGGAGTTGATGCCCCTGGTAGGGCTTCCCATGTCAGATAGGCTAAGGGTGAGGATCCTGACTAAGAGTAACCCGCCTTTCTCTTTTTCCTCTTTTCTGCCTCTCTTATTTGGCCCTTTTCTATCTTCGTCTACCCTTCAAGTCTTCTTTTCCACACTCCTTTTCTCTCTGTGGTCTCCTTAAGATCCGCCGTGTTTGCCGTGCGGTGCGACCTGTGTCGGAGGGGAATGAGATCCTGGTGATTGAGAGGGCCAGCGCTCTCAACACATCACTTTGGCTCGGACCTCTCCTAGACAGGGAGTACACTTTGGCCCGGGTGTACTAATCGGCTCCCCTTCTTGGGGCTGGGTCAAGACAGACAGTCCCCCTACTGGCCAAGTAAACCCTGCAGTGCTCAGCTCTCTGTTCCGGAGTTGAGCATGATCAGGGGGGGATAGGGTTGGTGGTTCTGTTTGTCGTATGTCTCTCCCGAAGCCTGGAAGGGGTCAAGACATTGGTTTCTTGGCCCTGGCCCCTTAGTTGGACTCCAAGGTGGGTGGGTAAGGGAGGGAGGAATCACAATAATTCAAATATGGCTCTTTCAAAAACAATCCCCCCAAGAAGAAGAGGAAAGCAGCATCCCCTATTTCAGGGAACGTTATTCTGACAGCGATTCGGATACAGAAGTACGACAGAGGACAGGTTTCTGGGCTTCCTGGCTCGTGATGGAAGGGACAGAGCAGGAAAGACCCCTTTCAGCTCTGAGCCCTTTTGCTATCCAGAAGGGTTTTCAAGGTTTAGCAGGTGACCCTCAATCCATAAAAAGGTTGCGAAATGGCTCATTCCTAATTCAATGTAGATCAAAGAAACAATCTGAACAGCTGCTAAAGGCAACGAAACTTGTGGACAGGGAGATCAGGGTAACTCCCCACAAAAATCTGAATTCATCGAAAGGTGTGATTCGCTGCCGGGATTTATCTGGTGTATCAGAGGCAGAAATTAAGACGGAGCTGGCGTCCCAGGGTGTGACGGAGGTGCGCAGGGTGACGGTAAAGAAAGGTTCAGAGAGAGTGGCCACCAACACCCTCTTTCTGACCTTCTGCAACCCTGTGCTGCCTCCGGTCATCAAAGTTGGTTACCTGAATGTTCGTGTTCAGCTGTATGTGCCGTCCCCATTGAGGTGCTTCAGGTGCCAGAGGTTTGGCCATGTCAGGGACCGCTGTTCTGGGCAGGAGGTGTGTGGTGTTTGCTGCAAGGCAACCCATGATGGGCCGTGTCATGATCCGGCACATTGTGCTAACTGCGGTGGCGACCATCCCTCCTCTTCACGAAACTGTCCTCTTTGGATTCAAGAATCTGCTATCCAACGCATCAAAACAGAAAAGAAGATCTCGTTTTTTTGAAGCCCGGAAACAGGTTGTGGGTAGTCGGACGCCGACAGCTTCTTCCTATGCTTCGGCTGTAAAGAAGGTTCCCACTGTTCCTACTCGGTCAGTCTGCTGCCAGACTGATGAATTCATCTTTTCGAAAACATTGCAAGTAAGATCTGTCAATTCTGGTGGTGGCAGGTCCACCACCTCCCAACCCAAAGTGAATGCCCCTGGTGGAGGCAAAAAATCCGCCACCCCTCAGACTGCCCAGCAGTCTACAACATCTGCTGCTGGGCAGATTAAAAAACCAGCACCCCTACCTCGAACTCCTCAGTCCAGTGCCCGTGCGGGCAAGGGAGTTCAATCCAGCGTGGAGATGGTAGAGTTGAAGAAAAAACCTCCACCGTCTCCCAAATCCAGACCTTCTTCACCTGTTGGCAAGTCTGCCAGCAGGTCTGGAGACCACAGTCCAGTAAAACTAACCAATAAATATACACCCTTAACCGCAGATGTTGATGAGGAGATGACCTGATCTCTCCTTTTCGCCCTCTGCACCATGGATAGTCGAATATTCCATTGGAATATCCGTGGACTAAATTCAAACTTCGAGGAGTTGCAGCTTCTGTGTCGATCTATAAAACCTTCCGTCGTGGCTCTTCAGGAAACTCAAATTCAAAGCCAGAAGACCTTTACTCTTTCTGGCTTTAATATTCTTTCGAAACCTGCACAACCATCCACGTTGGGACTGTCGGGCGGTGTTGCCCTTCTCCTACACAAAACTTTGTTGTATAGTCCTGTCGCTCTGTCTACCTCCCTTCAGGCTGTAGCTGCGAGAGTCACTCTCCACAAGACTTTCACAATCTGTTCCCTTTATCTCCCACCTTCTGTCCCGGTTTGTCGTCAGGACCTTGTCAGTCTGATAGGAGAACTTCCTCGACCTTTTTTGCTGTTGGGTGACTTAAACGGTCACAATCCTCTTTGGGGTAGTGTCAGTACGTCATCCAGAGGTCTGCTAATTGAGGATGTCCTTTCGGATTTAGATTTGTGTTGTCTGAACGACGGATCTGCAACTTACCTCCACTCTTCCACAGGTTCACTTTCGTGTTTAGGTTTGTCGGTTTGTGACCCTCGCTGGTCCTGGACTATGAGTGGTCTGTCCATGACGATCTGCACGGAAGTGACCATTTCCCAGTCCTTCTACAATTCATCATAACTGAACACGTCTCTGTCTCTCAACGTCTAAATTATAAGAATGCAAACTGGGATCTATTTGCAGCCACTATTTCTAAGGAATTCCAGGACACTGATTTTTTTCAGAGTCCGGACCCAGCTGAATCACTGACTAACACTATGATCAAATGTGCTAAAGCCTGTTTTTTCCAGTGTCTTTCCGATAAACTTCAAATGCCAAAAACACCCTGGTTCGATTCAGAATGCCAACAAATTTCCAAAGTTAGAAAACGGGCTCAGCGTCAGGTTTTCCAACGACCTTCGGTCCAACGCTCGAGCCCATCAGAAACTCCGTGCTAAATCAAGACACACTTTTAAAATCAGTAACGTCGGTCCTGGAGAAGCTTCTGCTCCAGGCTGACATCGAAAACTTCCAAGAAAAAAGTGTGGAACTTTCATTAAGAAAATCAAAGGGAAGAACACCTGTCCCACTGTGAACCATCTCAAGTTTTCGGATTCTTTAAAAACAGAGAAGAAAGCATTTGCTAATCTGCTTGCTTCAACCATTGAAAAAAATTTTCCTCCTCTCTAATAATCGGCCACTTTTGTCAAACCAAAGCCCTAAAAGAAAAATCACCCTGCAACTTTTCCGTCCGACAACATGGAAGACTATAATTTTCCTTTCACGTTAAACGAGCTGAAGTCTGCCTTACTTTCTTGCAGCGATTCCTCCCCAGGTTAGATGAAATCCATTATCAGCTGTTGAAACATCTTCCGCTAGAAGGTCTGAACTTTACTGCTACGGTTCTACAACCATGTGTGGACTACAGGTTTTTTTCCCCCCTCTTGGCGAAAAGCTCTCATTATTCCAATTCCCAAACTTGGAAAAAGATCTTTCTAACCCTTCAAATTACCGCCCCATAGCTTTGACCAGCTGTGTTTGTAAATTGATGGAAAAAATGGTAAATGCTAGGCTCATGGGAAACTTGAAACCGTTTGGCCCTTTTTGGGCGAAAGAAACGTGTGGTTTCCGCAAACATCGGTCTAAAACCGTTGACCATTTGAATTTGTCTGGGAAACCACACTTCGGAACGCTTTTTGAACAGACAGCATGTAGTGGCAATTTTCTTCGACTTAGAGAAGGCCTACGAAACCACCTGGAAGTCGGGATACTTCATGATCTCCACGATCTGGGTTTTCGAGGCCCATCTTCCGCTTTTTATTCAAAATTTTTTGGCAGAACGACAGTTTCAGGTCCGGGTTGGCACCACTCTCTCTGATGTCCAGGAGCAGGAGTTGGGTGTTCCACAGGGGAGCATACTGTCTCCTGCCCTCTTTAGTATTAAAATCAACAACATTGTGAAATCAGTTCAGCAGGGTTCAGACTGCTCATTGTTTGTGGATGATTTTGCTGTCTACGCAACTGGAAGCCTGTACCCGAGTGTCCAGCGCAGGCTCCAGCTTTGCGTAGATAAAATCCATGGGTGGGCAGATGAAAACGGTTTAAACCTTTTCTCCAACAAAGACGCAGTGTATTCACTTCCATAATTTCCGTCAGTCTTTTCCAGATCCTGAACTTCAAGTAGGGAAATCTCCCATTCCAGCTGTTAAAGAGGCCAAATTTCTGGGAGTCATTTTTGACCAGAAACTTAACTTTCTCAGCCACATCAAACACCTCAAAACTGCTTGCCAGAAAGCACTGAATATTCTGCGGTCGTAGCGCACACCGACTGGGGCGCTGATAAAAAAAACTTTGTTGCACCTCTACAGAGCCTTGGTCCGTTCTAAACTGGACTACGGTTGTGCTGTCTATGGCTCCGCAAGATTGTCTTACCTCAAACTCTGGACCCTATCCACCATCAAGGGCTTCGTCTCTGTCTTGGAGCGTTCCGCACCACCCCTGTGTACAGCCTGTACGCAGAGGCGGGTGAACCTTCACTGTCCAACCGCAGGCTGAAACTGTCTTTGAATTATTATATCAGACTGTTCTCGGAACCAGAAAACCCTGCCTATGACTGTGTCTTTGACCCTCCGTTCCAAAGTAAGTTTAAAAACAACCCTAAATGTATTCCGCCGTTTGGTCTTCGTATGCACCTCACGTGCGGAATGCAGGTCTAGACCTAGGAGTTGTGTCGGATTTTTCCAAGTTTCCGGATCAACCTCCGTGGACCTTTTTCACACCAGAGATTCGTTTCGATCTTGCAGCTTTTCGTAAAGAGTCTACCAGCTCTCTGGCGTACAAGGCATTGTATGCTGAGCTCTGTTCGAAATTCCCATCCTGTCAAACAGTTTTTCACTGACGGTTCCAAGTCTGAAGATGGAGTGCCTGTGCAGCCTACTGCCCTGGGGCTCCTTCTCAGATACTGTTGGAACATATCCATTCAGATGCTTCTGTCTATTCTGCTGAACTTACTGCTCTGGTACTGGCTTTGAAGATAATTTCACATTCTTCGAAGAGGGATTTTCTGTTCTGTCGGACTCGCTGTCAGCTTTGGAGGCCATAGCTGGCCGCAACCTTCAGCATCCAGAACTTTTACTTTTTTAAAAACTTTTTAGCAAGTTGAAGGCGGACGGTTACAAATTACTCTTGCTTGGGTTCCTGGCCATGTTGGCATCGGGGGGAACGAAATGGTTGATCGTTTAGCCAAGAACGCCACAAGAGAAAAACTGTCCAACATTTATATCCCCTGCTCAGATGTGAAACCAAAAATTAACGATTATGTGAGAGACCTCTGGCAGGAGGATTGGAACACACAGACGAATAACAAACTCTTTCAGATCCGTCCAAACCTAAGGAGTTCCTCCCATCTACGTCGGGAGGTCGTAAGAGGAAACGGTTCTGTGCCGGCTGCACACCGGCCATTCGTATTTTACCCATGCTTACCTTTTAAAGAGTGAAGAAGCTCCGTGGTGCATTCCATGTCATGCGCCACTCACAATGGGGCATGTTCTTTTGGAGTGTTGGGACTTGCACGATGTGAGACACAAACATTTTACAGCGGAGTCCATGAAGATCCTGTTCAGGGATGTCCCGCCTGATGTGATCCTTGAGTTTTTGAGAGAGATTAACATTTTTCATCTGATTTAAGATTTTACGGCAGAAAGATTTTTAACAAAGTTTCTGGTGCGTTTCTAGACGATGTCATTTAACGTGATGTATGAAAGGTTGTTTTTTTTTTTTTTTAAAATTTTTTTTATATGACTGGCGAGTTGATTTTAACGTGGTGACAGCCCTGATATGGCCCTTTGCGGTCGGCTGGGCTATAAGCAACATTATCTTATCTTATCTTATCGGTCTCCTTCTCTCAGTCAGTCTGTCCGTCTGTCTGCCTGCCTGCCTGCCTGCCTGCCTGCCTGCCTGCCTGCCTGCCTGCCTGCCTGTCTGTCTAATCTGTGTCTCTCTCTGTGTAATTCTGCAGTGTCAGTTTATGAACTTTATCCGAGTTTATCATTATCAATTTTTTTGTTTTAAATGTTTGTGATTAATTTCCATGATTTATATATTTAATTATCTATCCATTCATCTATTTAGTTATTTAATTAAATGTGATACATGTAGTGGAATGGCCTGCGCCATCAGCTTGACATATTTATTTTTACTGCTTTATGGATGGCTGTAGGACAACTGTTATGTTATGAGCTGGTGCAGGTGGTGATGATTATGTCGTATGTGCAAGGCTTTGTATGTGGTCACAGCCCTGAAAAAGCCATGTGTTTGACTGTAATTGAACTGAAGCCAAAGCCCTTGGTCTCTTCCAGTGTCTCGGTAATTTTTTTTTCCTAGGTCTTGGATGAAAGATAAAAAAGGGCAGAAGGGAACAGACTGGACAAACAAGACAGAAGAGAATAGCGTGACATGGGATAGGACCAGAGAGGAAAGAATGTGGCAGACAGAGGAGGACGGCTCAGAGCAGGAGCAGGGGCACGGTGGAACAGGACAGGGCTGGAAAAGAAAAGGGGCAGAACCAGACTGGGGTGGAACTTCAAAGGAGGGAATGGAACAAGGGCAGAGTGGAAAAGGACATGATGGGACAGAACAGGAAAGGGTGACAGAGTGAGGCAGAACAATAAAGGACCTAATGGGACAGAACAGGAAAGGGTGACGGAGTGAGGCAGAACAATAAAGGACATGATGGGACAGAACAGGAAAGGGTGACAGAGTGAGGCAGAACAATAAAGGACATGATGGGACAGAACAGGAAAGGGTGACAGAGTGAGGCAGAACAATAAAGGACATGATGGGACAGAACAGGAAAGGGTGACAGAGTGAGGCAGAACAATAAAGGACATGATGGGACAGAACAGGAAAGGGTGACAGAGTGAGGCAGAACAATAAAGGACATGATGGGACAGAACAGGAAAGGGTGACAGAGTGAGGCAGAACAATAAAGGACATGATGGGACAGAACAGGAAAGGGTGACAGAGTGAGGCAGAACAATAAAGGACATGATGGGACAGAACAGGAAAGGGTGACGGAGTGAGGCAGAACAATAAAGGACATAATGGGACAGAACAGGAAAGGGTGACAGAGTGAGACGGAACAATAAAGGACATAATGGGACAGAACAGGAAAGGGTGACGGAGTGAGACGGAACAATACAGAACAGAACAGGACAGGACAGAAAAGAATGGAGGACGACCTGCTGGGATAGAATCGCAAGCATATAGAGGGAGACAAAGCAAGTCACTTTATTCTGTCGACCTGTGCTGTCAAACAGTTGTAGCTCTTTGGGTGCTGAACAGCCCCTGTTGATAGAGCAGTCTTGATGTGTTGTTTTTGAAAAAGCTAGAATGGTGGTGCATTTTGTGAGTACTCAGACTGACAGTATGAAAAAGGTTGTTTTTTTGTGTGTATGTTGCCTCATACATGTACAGATTCATGCGTGCAATTTTGCACACCAAATTTGCCTTTGAAATAACACTTTCAAGCAGTTCTTTTCTGCTGGCCTTGTTAGTTACTTGAGATTCTGACATGCTTTCACTGAATCAGTCCACTGCACCCATGGTTAACACTACCGTATAGTTAAAACAGACCTGTTTACTCATACAATTTTGCTGTATTTTGTACTTGTTTGGCTAAGATACGATGAATACAATGAACTAACAAATATGTTGGAGGACAAAGTTTAGGGACGAGGTTCTTGAGTAGTAATTGCATATGCAAGGATTAACCATAGTGGGCTTTGACCGAAGAAGAATGACAATTCGTGCTGATTTCTGAGCGCGAAATCACCTCAGGTTATGCCTGCTTCGTCAGCAACATGCCCTGAAACACTTTTTGTGGGGGGGGGGGGGGGGGGGGGGGGGGGGGGGGGGGAAGAAACGATGTTAGACCGTAAGTTTGTATCAAAGTCTGCAGGTAAATCACATTTGAGAGCAGTTTGTGTTTGGAAAGAAAAACTGTTTTTACTGTAGTTAATGGAAGATCAGGTAGCTGCATCCCGGAAGAAGCCTTTGCAGTGTGATGACAGTCGAAGACGAATGCCTGGCCTTCCCTCCTCCCTCTCTGCTTTTACAGAGATGTGGAATTTGATACACACTCTTTGTAGAAGATAGACTCGTGTTTGTGGAAAGTACACCAAAAGCAGTTTTGGGGTAAAAAGATCCGACAGCAAGCTAGGACCTGGACTTAACAATAGACATGGGGAAACAGACATGGAGAGAGATCTGAAAGTGAGACGCCAGGCATGGACAATAGTGATGGCACTGTCATGCTTTTGTTTCCTAATTTGCTTCTGGTAGACCTGGAAAGGATCGGACAGACTAGGACTGAATGGTAAAGGGTGGAATAGAACAGGACAGATCAGACTGCAGGAGGAATAACAGGGTAGAGCAAGATAGGAGAAAAAAGGAGGACTGAACACCATACACCAGACAGTTATGAAACACAGTCGGGTAGAACAACGGAGAACATGATGGGATAGTACGGACTAGGCGCTGAATTGGGGGGACATATCAAACGGAAAACAGCAGAACAGAATGGAGTGGAACATGAAGATGGACCAGCAGAAAAGGGGGGGGGGGGGGGGGGGGGGGGGGGGGGGGGGGGAGGGGGGGGGGGGGGGGACAGCTGGACTTGGAGAAGCGGGGCAAAACAGCACAGGGAGGAAGAGGTATCGGGAGTGGGATGGGGAAGCGGTAGTTGTGTGGGACAGGTGGAGCATGGCAGAACTAAGCCTGTAAAGTTAACAGATGTGATGTTAGCTTCTGAGCAGAGCTTAAGTATTGAGACTGTGTGTGTGTGTGTGTGTGTGTGTGTGACAGCTGTTTGAAGGGGTAAAGGCCTACCGCTGTGAGGATGGAAAAGTCAGGATCTTCCGACCCCTTGAGAACATGAACCGCATGCTGACCACTGCAGACAGAGCCTCTCTTCCGGTTTGTATCAACTGGCTTTTGGGGAAATAATGGGGGAGGAGAGGAGAGGAGGGGAATAGGGATTTGGGTAGGGAGTGAGGATATATGAAAGAATTGAAGTTTATGGGGGGGGGGGGGGGGGGGGATGGAAGAAAAGGTGGAAGGAATGTGAAGGTGAAGGGGGGGAGGGGGTGCATCTGTGTGTTACCTCTGTGTGTGTGCGTGTGTTTAATGTGCAAAGAGAGTAATCAAGCAGTCATTTGAAAAAGGGAAAATGGTGGTTTGTTGGAAGTTATGCATATGTAAATGTTGAGTGGAAAGGTACAGGAGTTTGAGATGCCAGCAGCGCCACGTCATTACCCAGTGGGAGTTGTGTGTCTGGGTGGTCTTGTTAGCGGATGGGTATTATTACCTGAGGAGCGCCATTACAAGAGAGAATTGTTGGGAGTATTGTTGATGGAGAAAATGTCTTTTTTGGAAAGGCACTGCTTCCAGCTAATTGTTGCCAGAGGAGTATTGCTACAAGTGTTTCTGGACGAGTGTTGTTGCCTGAATTGCAGTGTTATTGGAGAAGTATAAAGAAATACTGTTACCAAAGGTAACAGAGGAGAATTGTTCCGGAGGGAGTATGGTCCTTGGAGGGGTATTAGGCTGTATCCACATTTCCCCAGCAAGAGAAGATAATCTACTGATGGAAAGAAGCTTAATGAATGATTCAGGTAGCTCCTTTCTGTCGATCGATTATCTTCTCTGATTGGGTGGCATGGGGTAGATAGATACGGCTGAATGTTGATTTTGGTAGAAGTATTGCTGCCAAAGGAGTGTTGCTAGAACTGCATTTTTATCAGAGCAGTAGTGTTACTGAGGGAGTATTGCCACTAGAGGAGGATTGTTACAAGGTAGCTCAAGTCACTGGAGGAGTATCACTACCATATTGTTAACAGAGGAGTATTGTTAGAAGAGGAATATTTTTACTGGGGAGTTATGCTACAGGAGAGTGTAGTGAGTGGGTAGTATTGTTTCTGAGGACTCTAATTACTGGGGGAGTATTGTTATTGGAAGACTACTGTTGCAGAAGTTTTTGTTTGCAGAGGGGTAGCATTACAGGAGTGGTATTGTTGTAATACCAGAGAAGCATTGTTACCAGCAGAAGATTACTACGGCAGATTTGTTACGGGAGATTTTGTAATCAGAGGAGTATATATTACCTTGGGAATGTTACCAGAAAGAGTAGTCTTTTCAGAAGAGTATTGCTTCTACAGGAAGATTGTTTGCTGAGGTATATTTTCAGGAAAGGAATATTGTTACTTGGGGGTGGGGGGTGGGGGATTATTAGAAGAAGAGTTGTTGCAGGAGTATTGTTACCATGGGAGTCTTGTTATTGGCAGAAGAATTTTTATGAGAATGTTATTGTTCCCAAAGGAGCACTGTTAGCAGGAGAGTATTACCACCATAGCAATCTTGGCACTATGGCCAGAGGGGTGGGTGGGGTGTTACTTGGAGAGGATTGTTTTAAGAGGAGCATTGTTACTGGAGGAGTAATCTTACCAGGGGAGTGTTGTAACCAGTGGAGTAT